>JAGDQO010000296.1:0-621126 GCA_018342035.1 Solanum appendiculatum
TCTACGTGTCTAGTCAAACACCTTCACATAAGTTGAAATGGAAGAAATAATGTAGATTTAATTAAAGAGAGTGAATAACAAGAACACTCGATTAATTAAGACAACTTAAAGTATGTTGTATTTCTATATTTTTTTAATTATACAATTTAAAAATAAGAAGAAGAAAATGAAGAATGAATTCAGCGTATTAGTGCAAAATGAAGTTATACACTCTTTTATTTATTTTACGGAAAATGGTCAAAATTATCCTTGAACTATCTGAAATGGAGCACATATACCCTCCATTTATTTTTGGTATCAAAAATACCCCTACCGTCTAACTAAAGGACCACAAATGCCCTCCCTTTTAACGGACCGTCACTAAATCCTACTTAACATCCCACATGTCAAAAAATTGCCTACATGGCTATCCACCTAAGCAGTCCTATGTGGCTAAAATACCATCCCCTCTAAATTGATGCGTTTCTCTCTCATTTAGAACCCAAATTTCAGATTTATTTTTCCATTTCTTAAAAAATAAAACTTAATTTCAGTTGGAAATTGATGTTTACTAAGCTTTTGACTTGTTTTTTTTTTCCTGCAGAAACTACCTAGAAACTACAATTTAAGATTTTATAATTCGAAAATCGTCTCAATATGCCTTAGATTTCATCAGTTTTATGAACTCTTGTAACAATCAAAGTCCTTAAAAGTCGAAAACATAACTTTTACATGGACATGTTGTTCGAATGCAGGAGGAATTCAATGATGAATGTCCTAGTGCAGGAGGAATTCACTGTACTCTTTTACAATTTCTTCCTTCTTTCAGTCATTTAAAAATTTCTTTTACAATACATAAATGTCATTCACTAATTATTAGTACTATAATGGAAGAAAGCTTTTGCAAGAAATGGGAGAATAAATCTGAAACTAGGGTTCTAAGGGGAAGAGGAAGGAATCAATTTAGAGGGGAGGGTATTTTAGCCACATTGGACTGCTCAGGTGGACAACATGTAGGCAATTTTTTGACATGTTGGATGCTAAGTAGGATTTAGTAACGGTCCGTTAAAAGGGAGGGCATTTGTGGTCCTTTAGTTAGACGGTAGGGGTATTTTTGATACTAAAAATAAATGGAGGGTATATGTGCTCCATTTCATATAGTTCAAGGGTAATTTTGACCCTTTTCCGTTTATTTTATAGTACCGCGAGTTGAAAAATTGTAATGAATAATTAGTTAGCTTAATAAAGAAAGGATTGTTAAAAGTTAACAAAATAGTAATTGGTTTTCAAAGTCTTAAATGTTAAGACTTTTATATAGTTCAAATAAGGAGAGATTTTTTTTTAAAAAAATTCTAGTGAATTTTAAAATACTAAATATTAGATGTTCATACGTCTGATAAATAAGTAAATATTTAATATCTAGAAAATTTATTATTTTAAAATTTTAAATATTAGGATGATCGATAATAAATGACAATAATTTAAGAAAAATAGTAAACATAATTTTGTCTATTGTAAATTTTTTTAATGAAGGTTAAAAAGTTCAATCAACATTTCTAGGATCTCCATGCTTTTAATATAGTAAATATATTACATCTAAAGTTTTTATAAGAACAAAATAGTTGGAAACCTTATAAAAATGATGAATACTTCTTTTATATATATATATATATATATATATATATATATATATATATATAAACTTAAATTACTTGCAACTTTGACATATATATTTTCAGACGAAATGATCATAATATTTATGAATAATATGATTGGATAGTACATTTTCTTATGATTTATTAGGATTTGCTGGTGTACTTCACATAGAAGTCACCAAGTATATGCTTAAAATAAAGTGCTTATAATATTCTCCACTTTAACTTGTTTGGTGGAGAGTGGTGGAGATAATAAAGCTTTTAAATAAAATAAAAATTCTCTATATACTATATATACATATATATATATTTCTTGTGCTTTTTGGGCATGAGGAGGATATTGCTTAGCATATTTTTTCAAACTCTGTATCGATGACATTTCATCACTATTATTTGGAGACAAATTAAAAACATTTATCACAATTTGATATATTTAATATATATCATTTTTTATATTTCTACTCTTGGCATTAGTCCATCATCACCCAAGGAGAGAAAGAGAGAAAAAAAAAGAGCTTTAATGTTTCGGCTTGGCCTTCTAGATTAAATTTGTTAGCTTTTGCACTTTTCTATTTTATTTGTTTTTTTTTTAATTTTGGGCTCGAACCTAGGATGTTCAAAATCGAATCGTACCCAATAAGTCAATTATAAAATTGGCTTATTGAGTTATTGGTATTGGGTTATCGAATAAATGGTTGGTGAAAAGATTAGAATTTTATAATTAACGGCTTATTGAGGTGGGAGCGGATTATTCAATTTTCTTATCGGATAAACCGTTAACCCATTAAGAGTTACCATACTTACACTTTTAGCTTAAGTATATTAGCCTCATTTAATATTTTTTCATAATAAATAATTATATATTGTTAGTCCTATAGCCGTAAAGCCAAAAACTTGAAAACCTATTTACTTTTCTGTTATTAATTATTATATTACTATTAATCTTTTTTTTTTTTTATGATATAGAAGAATTTTATAATTTAATTGCATTTAAAATAGTAAAAAAAAATCTTTTTTTAAGGTGAGTTCATGGAGAAAAAAATGTTGAGGTTAACTGATACACCGTCTGATAACCGCCCGATAAGTGCTAATTCATTATCGGACCAACCAATATCTTATTGGTTGGCTAGCGAATTAGTAAATTTAAAAACTGATATCCAATAGGACAAACCATTAAACGAAATTATCCGTCTAATCCGCCCGATAAATAGCCCTACTCGAGCCAATTTAATGTTCTTTTTCTTGGTTTATATGAGCTTTGCCCGATATTTTAAGGAAAAAAGTTATAATATGACGTTTTGATTTTTCAAATAAATATTTATCTTTAAGCAATGCACAATAATACTTATTATGGCATACAAATATATCCAAGATATTGAATATTTAGCCAGATATGACTTATGTCTTAAATTGTGTACTATCGATAGACATGACGATGAAATTGATTGAGCGGTTGGGGTAATTTATGGGGAGGTTTTGAAGGGGTCGTACTTAAATAATTATCTATAGATTCTCTTAGAAAATGAATTTAAGACAAGGCTAGGAAGTATGCTAAGGAATTATTTCTGAAATGATAGTTTATTGTGAATGACTGAGATAAAGAGAGTAATAGGGAATATAGAAGAATATTATTTGTGTTAGAATATGGTGATTATAATTATGTAGTTATTTCTATTGAATTATGTGATGTTTTATGTGGTACTATTTCAGGTTGACCTAATGATGCCTACTCAATATGTGCGGTATACTGATACTACGTTTACTACACCTTTTGTGGGTATAGATTGTTTCAGATTGTTTGAAGGGTGAAAATTAATAGTTATTCATCATCCGTTTTTATCTACTTCATTCTCACGTGAAAGTTATATCGATATTTCCATTATTTATTTTATCCTTATGTCCGGGATATTGATTGATGTAGGGTCAAGGGTGGTCTGAAATCAAGTTTGAATTTAGTAGTTCATTTAAGGATATTATATTATTATAATCATATAGGTGTATAAAGGTTTTGGAGTAGATGATATTTAAGTCCTCATTTTCCACACCTATGAACACATGTTTAAGGTATTTTAACCCAATTTTCACATTTCCTTTCTCAAAGACGACTTTCTCAAAATCAAACCTAATTTTTTCAATTATAGGTCATATTTTAGAAAATTTATCAACTATGGTCTATTTATAGGTGTTCCCAAGGAGATCACACCCTTCCTTGGTAGAAATCATCATCGACTGACCATTTTATGATTTCGTGCTACCTTAATTAGTCCTTATCAATAAAATAATTGTTAAAAGAGGGTAGATAGTCCTTGAGAGAGCGAAAGACATCAGAGAAAAGTCATATTCTATGAACTTGTGAATTAATAAGGTTGTCACTTCAATGATTTTCATCTATTTTAGTTGGCATGAAATTCAATTATTACATGAGAACCTATGCTACATAACTTTCACTAGTATAGATATAGAATAATTCTATCCTTCAAAACAAAACATACAAATGAAAAAAATCACCTTTTATTTCACTCCTAAGATTTAAATTTTGGCTTTCTATGAATTTTTATCCCACCCACTTTATTGGGAGTAACAATTAGGTAATGATAGCTCATCAATGGAGGTTAAGATCACAAGTAGTTTCAGAGAGAGTTGAGAAGAAGAAGAGAGAAAGAGATATTATTAAACTCACATACAAAGTTACTGTTACATTGCTTTTCCACACCTATAATACATCAGCTAATGGAATATATATACACATTATGACTCTAACAAACTCACTAATTGAATCTTGGGATCTGTGCCCTTTCTAACTACTTAACTAACTCACACCATGTAGCTTGCTAATCACATATACTGATCAACACTCCCCCTCAAGCTCATGGTTGGAACACATTCTTTAGTCCAAGCTTATTCATCAACTCATTGTGTTGCACCTTCCCTAGGCTTTTAGTTAATAGGTCAGCCAGTTGATCTTTAGTATTTACATGTTCTGTTTTCATTACTCCTTGGCAGATCCTTTCTCTCACAAAGTGTCAGTCAATGTCAAAATGCTTTGTCCTCTCATGAAATATGGGATTTGCTGCAATCTGAATTGCTGCTTTGCTGTCACATATCACTCTCACTGGCAAAGACACTTTTATTCCCAGCTCCTTGTACAGACCAATCAACCAAGTTATTTCAGCAGTACAGACAGCCATGCTCCTAAACTCTGCCTCAGATGAGCTCCTTGACACTGTGTCCTGTTTCTTAGATTTCCAAGAGATGAGTCCTCCTCCAAACTTTACCAAGTATCCTGTAACTGACCTCCTGGTTTCCAAACATGCTCCCCAGCCAGAGTAACAGTAGGCTGTGAGTTTAGTAGTGTCTTCTGCAGGCATAAACAAACCTAATCCAGGTGCTTCCTTGATGTATCTAACAACTCTTAGAGATGCATTCATATGTGACTGTTTAGGACAGTGCATAATCTGACTTAAGACCTGTACTGAGAAGGCAATGTCAGGTCTTGTCATAGTAAGATATAAAAGCCTTCCTACTGGCCTTTGATACTTTGTAGTGTCAGTTAGAATGTCATCATCTTCAGCAGGTCCATTGTTGATGTGTTCATCATATTTAACTGATGTAAGCTTTTGATTTATCTCCAGTGGTGTACAAGCTGGTTTTGCTCCCCCTAGGCCAAATTCAGATATCAGCTCTAAAGCATATTTTCTTTGTGACATTATTATCCCCTTGTTAGATCTTGAGAGTTCAATGCCCAGAAAAAGCTTCAATTCCCCCAAATCTTTCATCTTGAACTTCTTCTGAATATCTAGTCTAGTGTCACACAACAGCTGATGATTGTTGCCAGTGATCAACAAGTCATCAACATAGACTAATATTATCACAGTGTCACTCCCAGTCAATTTAGTAAACAAAGAATAGTCATAATGACTTTGCTTGAACCCCATATTCACCAGAGCCTCTGTTAGTTTCACATTCCACTGGTGCTTGTTTGAGCCCATATAAAGACTTGTGTAGTTTACAGACCTTATGAGTCTCCCCCTGTCTGGCAAGCCCACAAGGTATGTCCATGTACACCTCCTCCAGTAGATCTCCATTGATAAAGGCATTATGTACATCCATTTGGAAGATGTACCAGCCTTTAGAAGCAGCAAGTGCTACAATGGATCTAACTGTAACCATCTTGGCCACTGGGCTAAATGTTTCTCCATAGTCCAGGCCCTCTTTCTGGCTGAACCCCTGAGCTACTAGTCTGGCCTTGAATCTTTCCACCTCACCAGAAGATAAGTATTTGATCTATAAATCCACTTACATCCAATGGGCTTCTTGCCAGGCGGTAGATCAACTATACTCCACGTCTTGTTGTTCTCTAAGGCATCAATCTCTAAACTGCATTGCCTTTACCCAAGCTGGATCAGTAGCAACTTCTTTGTAGGACACAGGCTCACATAGAGCTGCGTATGCTTTTAATACTTGTTGATAAGACTTAGATAGATGAGAGTAAGTGAGGTGGTCAGCTAGAGGATAGAGACATGTATTGCCTCTAGGGTGAGTGACAAAGTCCTGCAGCCATATAGGAGGTCTACTTGCCCTGGTAGATCTTCTGGTTGATTCATTTGTGACAACAGTAGTTGGAGCAGGAGCTGTAGGTACATGGACATGAGGAGGAGCCTCTGAATCCATAGAACATGCATCAGAAGCTTAAGATATATTCTGAGAGGGTGAAGAACAATCAACAGGTATGACACATGAGCTGTCATCTCTTGGTACTAAATCCACTACTGGAAACATAGGATTGGAGGCTTCCTGTGCATGCTTAAAAGGAAATAAATGTTCTTGGAAAACAACATCCCTGCTAACAAATAAAGCATGATCATGGAGATCCCCCAAGATATACCCCTTTTGTGTGGATGAATACCCCATAAGTACTGCAGGAATTGCTCTAGGTGAGAATTTATCCAACACTTTAGGACAGGCTGCATAGCACAAACAGCCAAACACCTTGAGATGAGACAGAGATGGAGGGTGCTTATACAATTTCTCAAATAGGGATATGAAACCAAGAACTCTTGAAGGCAGCCTATTTAATATATATACAGTAGTGGAAACACATTTACTCTAGAATTGAAGTGGAATAAAGGCTTGAAACCTGATAGACCTAGCCATATTCAAAATGGTTCTGTGTTTTCTTTCAACAACACTATTTTGCTGTGGTGAGTATACACAAGTGCTTTGATGGGCAATGCCAAGTTCACCTAATAAACTTTGAAAAGCATGACTGAAAAATTCACAACCATTATCTGTTCTCAAGGTTTTAATAGTGGTGGAAAACACAATTTTAACTTGTGTAAGGAATCTTCTTAGAACTACTATAGTATCAGCTTTGGAATTAATTAAGAACAACCAAGTGTATCTGCTGTAGTCATCCACAACTGTAACAAAATATCTTTTTCCACTATAAGTGGGCACTTTGTATGGTCCCCATATGAAACGACCCCAAAAATGCCCGAAAATGTGCTTCGGAAACACCTATAATTGAAATTTCCATATATCTCAAAATCCGTGCATGATTTCGGAAATTCGACTACATATTCTTATTCGTGGGGTCAAATTGAGTGGGGAATGGGTCTAACCCGGATTTTAGAACAACCGTATCAAAATTCGAAAATCGCAAAAATTGCGATTTGGAGGGTCAACTTTAAAGGGGCATATCTCTTAGCACACAAGGAACTGGAAGGGCTGCAACCTATCAAATTAAAGCTCTTTGAGTTAGCTTTCCAACGCACTTGGTTTCACCTCATTCCAAGTTAGGATGAGGGAGTTATGACCATTTTCGTAAAACCTGTCTGTGCAGATTTGCAATTTCCAGTGAGCAGTTTTTTTGAGGCGGGTTGGAGTCATTTTTTTATAAAAAGGGGATATGTCCCATACTTAGTCATTTTCTAAACTCCAAAAACACTCTCTAAGCCCTCTCCAAAAATTCCACCAAGATCTTCAACCAAATTCAAACATCTCAAGCTCTAATTCCGGATTCAAGACTCAATCTCAAGCTTCGATTCTCCATTCCAATCTTCATCAAGGATTCTCCAAAGTTGAGGTATGTGGGTTTGATTGTGGAAACCTTCCTTTCCACAAGTCCAACCATTTATCCTCTATTTCTACTTCAAGTTTATGGGTCCTTATGATTATTTATGAACTCTTGAATTATGGAATTACTACTACACACCCTATTATGGTCCATTTTGCATATTATCATGAAATGGAATTATTATGTGATGTTTATGGTTTACATGCTTCCATGATCAAATTATGAAGGTTGATATATATATGTATGTTGTTGGTGGGCTGATTTATATGGATTTTGGAATTGGTTGGACTTAGTATTCTTGAAATACATGATTTCATTTACATGAACAATTGCCCACCTTGTGTTTGATAAAATGCCCATTTATAGAATTCTTAGGAAAGGGAAGGTCCAAGGTACGTCCTATGAGTCGGATGGTTATGTAATTACTGAAATGATGATGAAATGGACACATGTATACGATTTTCTCTATATAAGTGTTGTGAGTTGACCAAGCCTAGTACGGGGGGTAGTAGGCCCGTATAACCGTATCGAGGGGTTGGTACCTTGGTTGCCTAGTACGGGGGGTAGTAGGCCCGTATAACCGTATCGAGGGGTTGGTACCTTGGTTGCCTAGTACGGGGGGTAGTAGGCCCGTATAACCATATCGAGGGGTTTGTACCTTGGTCCCTAGCTCGGGGGGTGGTAGGCCCGTGTAACCATATTGAGGGGTTTGTCCCTCTTTCGCCTCTCCAAGGGGGTGGTAGGCCTTGGAAATACTATATTGATGGTCACTCGCCACACATGTACTACGTCCCACTAAATATGATTTTTATGTAAGCATCATTATACATATCATTTCATTAATATGCTATCTATTGGGTATGATTACGCATTTTTCCTATGATGTTCATCTAATGTAGCATTGCATTGCATCCCATATACTTAGTACATTCAAATGTACTAACGCATACTCTATGCCTACATGATGTCACCATGTAGGGACCGGAGCACCGCTTGACCATCCTCCTCCGCCTGGGTAGTACGCATTTTCCTATAGGTGGTTATTGGTGAGTTCCTCCATTCGGGGACGTTGCTCATCGGATCTTTTGCTATGTATAAAACCTTTTTCCTTTCTAGTTATGTTTTGACTATGCAGGGTGAGCCCGGTCGTTTGTCTTGGCTCCCCGCTAAGTACTCACTGTTTAGAGATGGGTGTTGGACAACGATTGTGTATTATGCTTGAGCTTGACTCATCATATGGTATTCTATGTATATTTCTTTTTTCTTGCTCCCTTAGTCCCGATTTCCCCCTTGATTATGCTTATCTCTTATGGTCATTTAATTGCTTTCGCGACCAAGGATGTGTAATGATACGCTATGAGGCTTGTTTGGGGTTCCTTCGGGTTCCCCATTCGCCGGTCACATCTAGGCCCTAGGCTTGGGTCGTGACAACCAACTAGCTCTAGTTGATATAGACTCCAAAAGATAGCAATGCAAGGAAAGACACCTACACAAGCTTCACTAAGAAGAGTAGATTTACAATGTTAGCACAAGATACAAGATCTAACGACAAGGAACTAACAAAAAACTTTAGTTGATAAAAGCAGGTCCCTTCCTGTAAAGGTTTTCCCTTTGTTTGAAAGCTGCGACAACTTATTATGAGACAAGAGAAAATTTTCAATTTTACAAAAGCTAGGTTTTGCTCTTTGTCATGTCCTGTTATATATGAAAGAGACAAAGGGCAAAACCTTAAACGTTTCTCATTGGTCGAGAAGGAAAAATGACACTGCGGTCATTCTGCTACACTGCTCTGCCTCCTTGCCGCATAGTACAGAGATGATACACTTTACAACTGTGTTGTTGACTTTGCCTGAGAGCATTGTGTTACAGAATATAGTAGCTATTAATATTTTATCTTCCTTATATAGCTAACTTAATTATAGGAGAAGATTCTTAGTTGATTTCCTTGATTTAGTTTGATTAGTTTCTTTTCATAGAAACATACATATATATATATACACACTTATATATATATACTACCTTAAAAGCATGAACTCCCAAACTTGAATGTTAAATTACTATAATACCCCAACTAAAAACACTCAATTTTGTTTATTTATTAAATTATATTATATTAAAAGGAGACACATTTTCACATTGTAGGATTGTGACTTTTCCGATGAGTTGTGACTTTTTCAATGAGTTGTGACTTTTTCGAAGAGTTGTGACTTCTCCGATGAGTTGTGACTTTTCCAAAGTATTATGACTTTTCCTAAGAGTTGTGACTTTTCCGATGAGTTGTGACTTTTTCTAAGGGTTGTGACTTTTCCAAAGGGTTGTGACTTTTCTGATGAGCAATGACTTTTCCAAAGCGTTGTGACTTTTCTGATAAGGCTTAATTAGTACCTATTCATACTATCATTTGTTAGCTATAAATAGAGGGTTTTTCTCTCATTTTTACACTATAATTTTTAAAGTTTTCTACTCTTCTCTTAAAAAATGTCATGTGTGATTTGCAACAATTGAATAAGTTCGAAGTTCAACGAAATTTGAGGTACCACAAAAAGAAGAGACCCCTAATGTAACGTTCCTTTTGCCAACTACTTATACTCGAAAAATCAAACGCTACATCATATGAAGGGCTGCCTTAAAATTAAAATGGCTACAAACAAACCCCAAAATAAGTATTAATCTGCTTTCTACACTTTTTATTTCTTCAATTTTTAACTAACCCAAATGCGTATTAATTTTCTCTCTATACTTTTCCTTTTGGAAGTGTTAATTGAGTTTTAAACTATTTTTTTTGAAATATGGGTGAAGTATAGAGCAAGATATGGAACATTGGTAAAAATATACAGTGTTTGATCAAAAACAGGAGATTGAAATGGCATGAAACCATGATGTCAAATTCTGCACATTTAGTATAAGACAAAGTCAAATTGTGCAATTTTATGGACTATCAATCACTATCGGTTGGTCTACTAAAGACACCGAGAACAATAACATAATCGCATTGAACTCCATTTTAAGGAGTGAAAACTGAATCACGTGAGTCATAACGGATCAGATCATACAAACATTTACAAATTTTTAAATCGTGAAAGGTATTATCGAATGATTTCTGGTGCAAAATCTAAACACTACTTGCATTGTATGCTTTATTATTGAAGATTATCTAAAATATTTTAGACAAGTCTCCCATAATAATTCTATTTTTTCTTATGTTCAATCTCATCAAGATTTTTTTTCTTCAAAAGTTGAAATTATAAAGTTTGGTGTTTTGTATTTAACATTATTTTTTTTGTTTTGTACTCAAAATGATCACTTACTATAATACTCTCCATAAACAAATACAATACTATGTGATAGGAAAAAAGAGTCATGAATGTAAATTAAAGATGTTGAAGCACAAAAATAACGAAGTACCTTAAGTGATTTGAGGGACTAGAGAAAAAACACAAACATGTTGCAATGAAAGCGTTAGAGAAAGTTGACAAGTTTTATAAGGACTTCTGTCATTTGTATACACATGAACCAAGTGTTACTGTTAGGGATCTAAATTTTAGACACTACTTCATTGATGAATATTGATTATATGGTGTATTACTAATTATCACTTACTTTTTTTTATATGCATTTGCTTGATAAGAAAGTGATGCAAAATAGTTATAGATAGTGATTTGTTGTAATTAGTAAGGGTGTGTTTGGTATGGAAGAAAACATTTTCTAATTTTTTTCATGTTTGTTTGATCAAAATTGTAGGAAAATATTTTTTCTAGGAAATCAAGTTCCTTAAATATAATGAAAATGACTTGCCTAATTGAAGTAAGTAAAACAAGCTCTACAAGTAGCATTCCAAATTTATTGTGTCCTCCTCACACCTCCAACAAACCTTATCTTCACCCACCCCCTATAGTCCTATATATTCCCAATTTCCCACAAACCCACTCCCCCGTCACCCATCACCACCTCCCATATTATTTTCATAGATATATACAAATATTTTAGAATAATAGATTTACTTGTGTGTCGAACACAAGAAAATAAGTAAGAAATACACTTATTTTCATTTTTTTTTAAATTGTCCTTCATATCAAATAATACATCCTAAATGTCACTTATTTTTCCTCTTTAGGAGAAGTAGATCAAATTGACCTTCATTTGATTTTGATACGCAGATATACATCCATTCATATTTTACTGTCATAATTATTTTGGTCAACCCCAATCTTTGATAATACTTTCTCCGTTAAAAAAATGACATACTTATTTTTTAGTCTATTTCAAAAAAAAGTGCCCCTTTTTTTTTCGAAAGTCAAACTAGGTCATTCTTTTTTAAATGGAATGAGTATTAGATATACATTTGACACAATATTTATTATATGTGAAAATTAGGTATAGTAGAGCTCACAACATTATATGTTCGTACAACATTCATATCACCAATCGTTATTGTCTCTTTTAGCTTTTTTCTTTAATATAAGGCAGAGATTTTGAATTGGAAAGGAAAATACTTAAATTTTATTACAAATGTAGTAAGGTCTAAGGTCATGAACAAGGTTAAAGATGGTGAGATCAAGTGCATTCTCTTCTCAACTTATGTGGGTTTTTAGTTCGTCAAGATTTAAACTATTTAAATTTGATATATATTCTAAAGTTTATTTTTAATCATATATGTATAAGAGAAATTGTAATTTATGATTTTTTTTCTGTAGCTTTGGATACTAAATTTAAGGTGAAAATATTGAGTTGATCTAATACACTTTTTCTTCAGAAATTAGTCAAATCAATTTTATAAAAAGTTAAAGAAGTTCACATAAATTATGACATGGGAAGTGTGAATTATTTTTAGTTTAAATTCTCTCTAGATTTTTGGTATGCTGATTTGTATTCTGTCGATAGGAAGATACACCACGAAGATCATTTATAAAAAAATATTAGATAAGATATATTTTATTACATTTTTGTACTCATTAAAGCAAAATAAGTCAAAATAATATGCATTTGACAAAAAAATTATTCTAGATATTTGAAGATTCTGATGATACTGACCTTGAAAAATAAGTCATTATATGATAATTCATATTAATCTATCACAAAAACATGTACTTTATTCTTTTATATATAAATATTTAGTCAAAAAATGCTTTGATTATGTTGAAATTATTTTACACAGCTAATACATGATTGTGCATATTTACATGTGCAACGCACGTGTCGAAAAACTAGTATTACTAAAAGTGGGAACAAAAAACATTAAAAGTTGAAATACCAAAATAACCCTATAAAGTTGAGTTAATACAATAATATCATTAATATATATCTATCTATTTTTTAGTATATATATTATTAAATATTAAATTTAAGTTGCATTTTAATTTCAACATTGAATGTTATTTAAGTTATTGTATCTATTTGTTTACCAATGAAAGAATAATAAACTGAAAAACTTTTGATTTCCTTCAATTACCAATTTAACTAGATAATGAATCATCTTATTTGTTATTTTAAATTTTTCTCACTATTCAACCTATTATAAATGGAATAATCAACCCCTTCCTGGCTCCTCATTAGAAGAAATAATAGAGACAAGTTGAAGATTTCTACAAAGGTGTGTTCATTTTATTTGATTATTTCTTATGAATGTTCATGAAAACATATATTCCTTTTCGTGTACTTTTTAAGCACTATCCAAATTTTCTTTTATTGTGCTTCTTTGTCTTTGTCAAATAATTATAATGAATTTAATCTCTATGATGAGGAACCTCAAAAATCATTGCTAAGGATCCTTGCTTCTATATAAGCTTTCAGAGGTTCCAGATGAATTTATATGTTTGTACTTAATAATATCAAAATGTAACTCCTTCTACACTTTAATTACCTAACCAATTTTTGTTGTTTGATTTTATAGATTCAGACAATATATAATCATTTGTCATTCGACGAAGAAGTCGTTTGAATACTCGAATTGTTCATGAATTTCAGCCTTTATTATTTCACTTTGAATTTTTTGTTATTCATTTCTATCATCAGTGTACTATTTGCTTAGGACACACGTGCGAAGCACGTGTCCGAGAACTAGTATTTTTAAAAGTGGGAAGATCCCAAGTTAAAAGTTGAATTATGAAAATATCCTTATAAAGTCATAATGTTTAAGGATAAAAATGTAAATACACATTAACTGTAATAAATACTATCACATTCTATTTAATACTATTGTTATATATTTATGAATAAGAGAAAAATGTAAATTATAATCATATATTTTATACAGTAATTTTATAAAAAATAGAAAATATATATTTTAACAAGGATAAAAAATTAAATGAAAGTAAATACATATATTATGTCTCTTTACATTCTTCTGAATCCTTATTTTTAAAAGCCCCACCATCTCAAACATTTCACATGAAAATAAAAGGATTTTATTGAATTGTCATCAATGCATTATTAAGTATTTTAATTTGATATTATTAATATATCTAATTAAATTCTTACTCCTCAAGTTACACAACAATCTCTTAATCTTTCTCTTGTATTTTTTCTTCACCATTAACTACTCTTTAGAAATTCATGAACAAATTATAGTGCTAGAATGATCCTATTTGGCTTAATAACTTTTTTTTTAATGTTTCAAGTCCTTATTTTTCCTCACACATTATTGTCATCGGAAGGTATATATATATATATATATATTTTTAATAAACCTCCTTGAGCATGTTATCTTTTTAATCTTTAGTAGTTTAACATTGTGTATATTTTTTTAATGATAGAAACTAAGAGACGGTCACAGTTAGAAGTTAAGGTATGTGTTAGAGATAATAAAAATATTGTATTTATCCAATTTTTTTAATATACAATTTTAGATTATAAAGCAACACACAAAGAAGATAAGCTAATGGTCATAATGTATATCATTTAGTAAAAAAAAAATCAAAAATAATTTCCTAAAAAATCAAAATTGTATTTTATTACTAATTTTAAAATTTTAAATATATGTATAATATTTTACTGATAGTTGGGGATAAAAAAACACTTTTTAGCTCAAATGATATACAAACTACTTTATTTTTAGAGAATTTATAATACATGTTCATTTTGGTATAGAGCCTTCAATCGTTATTATGGATCCTAATTGTAGTTCACGCTCTTATATCTATATTACTTTCATGCAAAAAATCTATCATTTTAATATTTAATTATTTTAAATAATTTTAAAGGTTGTTCTCAATACGTGTTGCAATAATCTTAGATAATTATATATAATCTTATGCAAAATAACTTGGAATACACGTGGAATGCATGTGTCTAGAAACTAGTGTATTTGTATAAATACCTTGTCTTGATCAATAGAAAGGAAAAATATATTCTCCATATCTTATTAATTACATGGTATCAGAGCAAGTGTTTAAGCTAGGATTGTGGCTTTTGATAACGCTCAAATTACTTGTAAAACCATTAAACAAGTAAGCGGTCGCTAGCAATCTAATTACCTAACATATGAGGTCGGGGTCGAATTCCACAGGGAGTGGTATGTGAAATAATTCAATTGAGAAGTCAATTTGTGTCCCAATTCATTACAAGTAGATGGTAACAAGAGTGGAAATAATTCCAATTATCAAATTAAGATTGTTTGGTAACCAATTTTGATTAACAAAACTTAAACAAGCGATTACAAGCAAGCGGAGTGGTAATCTAGGAGGGTGCAGAAGTGGGTATTGATTTCAAAAGGTGGGCCAATGTGATTGCACAATAACCTTAATTACCCAAGGATAGGCTGGGTCAATCTCAAACACATATCATATTTCTCAATCATAATATGCTTATCACAAGAATTCCTATCGGACACTCTCATGTGTAATCAACTAAACAATCCAATACCTTAACAAAAATCTTCTCTCTCGAGAAAGACTAGAAATTAAAGATGAAATCCCAAATTTCTTTCTCAAGAAAATAAAGAATTTCAAACTATTAAGCAAGCATCAATTCAGTTACCCACTTCATATATTCTCTCTCAAGCAATATATGAAGATCTAAAGCTAGAATTAAGTTTGCAACCTCAATTATTAAATTAAACACATGATAATCAAATTGAATCCATAGAAATCAAAGTAAAATAGAGCAATACACATTATCCCACCAATTTAATCAAAACCCAACTCTATTTGCACACCCTTAGAATAGGAGTTTTAGCCAATCATGTTAAAAGTACAAGAAAATATACCAAATATATTCTCGGCCATCATATTATTGATTTGCAACTTCAATTTAGAAGACCTACTTCCTAATTCTCAAAAATTATGGGTTACAAGTTTGTTTCTCACACCATAAAATAGAAGTTTCTATTATACTCTACTCAGAAAAGTTTTAGATCCAATTGTATGAGCAAAAAGATCCATTTTCTCTCTCCTTTGGCTATTTATAATTCCCCAAAAATTAGCCAAAACTTCATCAAATTTTCTAGTTGGCGATGTTAGTCGTGCTCGCCGACTCATTCGGTGAATCGCTGACTCATCCGGCGACTCGCTGACTCATTCAGGTGTTGGATATGGGACTGTTAAACCAACCCCCACTATTACCTGTCATTTGTATTAACTCTACCAAAGTTGGCCTTCAATTTGATTTTTGTAAGAAAAGTTACTAGACACCTTAGTTGTTATATATCATTTTTTTCTCGATCATTGTCTGTTTCGTTATCTTACGACGAATTAGGTTATTGGTAAATGACATGTATCTAATGATCTCTACATCCTTGATGAATGGAAGTCTCAGACTATTGTCTGTTCTGGTGTCGTTTCTCCATTTGAAGCACATTGTCTATTAGGACATCCTTCTCTACCTTTGTTGAAGAAGCTTTGTCCTCAGTTTCAGAATATTTCTTCATTGGAATGTGAGTCACGTCGTTTTGCGAGACATCATCGCAGGTAATTAACTCCAAGGTTTAATAAGAGGGTTGAGTCACATTTTGAGTTAGTTCATTCTGATGTTTGGGGACCGTGTCCTATCGTTTTCAAAACTGGGCATAAGTATTTTGTCACTTTTGTGGATGATTTCTCTCGGATTACTTGGATTCATTTTATGAAGAGTCCCTCAGAAGTGTTTACTCACTTTTGTGCCTTCTGTGCTGAAGTGAAAACTCAATTCAATACTTCGGTACGTGTTCTAAGGAGTGACAACACTAAAGAATATATGTCAGAATTATTTCAATCATATATGTGATAATAGGGTATTCTCCACCAGTCTTCATGTGTTGATACACCCTCTCAAAATAGAGTTGCTTTCTACTTGAGACAACTCGAGCACTTTTGTTCCAAATGAAGGTTCCCAAACAGTTTTGGGTGGATGCAGTCTCTACAACTTATTTTCTGATCAACGTATGCCATCTATTGTTCTTGTTGGTAACGTGCCTTACAGTGTTCTTTTTCCAAACAAGATGCTATTTCCGGTGGAACCTAAGGTGTTTGGAAGCACATGTTATGTTCGAGATGTTCGAGATGTTCGACCAGCTACTACAAAGTTAGATCCGAAGGCATTGAAGTGCATTTTCTGGGCTAATCTCGACTTTAGAAGGGGTATCGATGTTATTCTACTAAACTTGGCAAATATTTGGTATCAACTGATGTGGTATTTTTAGAGACTACACCGTTCTTTTATGAAACTCCTATTTCTACAAGTTAGGGGGAGGAAAATAAGTGGTTAGTCTATGAGGTCACCTGTGTTTTGACAGAATAATAAGATATTGTCCCTCCATCTCTTAGTTCTTCTATTGAGGACCAATCGACTATTGTACTGTCAGCTCTTGGCCCATCTACAATAGCAAGACCATCGACTGTACAAGTTTACTTGAGAAAGCGAGAGGCCCATGATACATGTCCTGAACCAGTCCTTTTGTCATCAGATTCTCATCCGTCTGATCCTACAGAAGATCTTGACCTCCCTATTGCTATTTGCAAAGGTACACATTGTTGCAAATCCATCTATTCCATTGCTAATTTTGTTTCCTAGTCATTTATCCTCTACGTCTAGATATTTGATTGTTTCTCTAGACTTTGTCATTGTTCCCAAGACAATGAAGGAATCCTTGAGTCACCCGAGATGTTATAATGCAATTGTTGAGGAGATACATGCACTAGATCAGAATCACACTTGGGACTTGGTGGATTTACCAAAAGGAAAGAAGGCAGTGGGATGCAAATGGGTCTTTGCTGTCAAAGTTAATCAAGATGGCTCTGTGGCTAGACTTAAGGCTCGACTAGTGGCTAAAGGATATGCTCAGACTTATGGGGTGGATTACTCAGACACATTTTCTCTGATGGCTAAACTCACTTCTGTTCTCTTATTTATTGCCTTAGCCATGTTTAAGAATTGTCCATTGCACCAGCTAGATATCAATAATGCATTTCTTCATGGTGATCTCCAAGAAAAAGTTTATATGGAGCAACCAACCAGATTGTTGCTCAGGGGGAGTATGGGAAAGTTTGTCACCTGAAGAAATCCTTGTATGGTTTGAAACAAAGCCCTTGTGCTTGGTTTGGCAAATTTAGTGAAGTAGTTTAGGAATTTGGGCTGAAAAAAAGATTATGTGACCACTCAGTCTTTTATAGACATTTAGCAACTTACATTCTTCTTCTTGTAGTATATGTTGATGACATTGTTATTACAGGAAGCGATTATACATGGATCTCTTCACTCAAGTCATTATTGCATACTAAATTCTACACGAAAGACTTAGGTCAACTAAAATATTTCTTGGGAGTAGAAGTGACTAGAAGCAAGAAGGGAATCTTTCTATCTCAGAGAAAGTATGTCCTTGACCTACTTTCGGAAACTGGAAAGTCAGTAGCCAAACCTTGTAGTACTCCAATGGTCCCTAATGTGCATCTGACCAGAGATGATGACAGTCCCTTTGATGATCCATAGAGATATAGGAGGTTAGTAGGGAAATTAAACTATCTTACTGTAACTCGTCCAGATATTGCTTTTGCAGTAAGTGTTGTTAGCCAATTCATGTCTACACCAACAATCAAACATTGGGAAGCCTTGGAACATATCTTATGATACTTGAAAAGAAACCCTGAACTTGGCTTTTTATATGGTAACCACAGACATACTCACATTGAGTGCTTTGCTGATGCTGATTGGGATGGATGTAAAACCAATAGACGATCTACTACTGGCCATTGTGTCTTTGTTGGTGGTAATTTGGTGTCATGGAGAAGTAAGAAACAAGGTGTTGTATCCCGATCCAGTGCAGAATTCGAGTATAGAGCTATGACACAGTCCATGTGTGAGATCATGTGGATACATCACATATTGATAGAAATTGGATTGAGACATTCTACACCAGCAAAGTTGTAGTGTGATAAACAAGCTACTCTTCATATTGCCTCAAATCCTTTGTATCATAAAAGAACAAAACATATCGAGGTAGACTGTCACTTTATTCATGAGAAGATCCAAGATAACTCGATTTCCACTGGTTATGTAAAGACAGGAGAGCAACTAGCTGATTTGTTCACAGAGGCATTAAATGGAGTACAGGTTAGTTATCCTAGTGACAAGCTGGGCATGATCAACATCTATGCTCCAACTTGAGGGGGAGTGTTACAGAATATAGTAGTTGTAAATATTATATCTTCCATATATAGCTAACTTAATTATAGGAGCAGATTCTTTGTTGATTTCCTTGATTTTGTTTGATTAGTTTCCTTTCATAGAAACATATGTATTTGTATAAATATCTTGTCATGATGAACAAAGAGTAACAATTCATTTTCAATACCTTATGAATTACACATTGAAAGTACTAGGTTCCTTCATCTGGTTTGTCAATCATCAAAATCAGAGTTTACAACAATAGTTTTCTAAATTCTGTTTGCCCATTGAACTGGAAGAAGCACATACTCACAACTCCAATATCAGGGGAAAGATTGACATTTATAAATTATTTATTTAAGATTAACATTGATTCATACTCGAAACAAGCATTTCTGATTTAAATTTTAAAGCAACTAGGGGTAAACCAAGAGCATCAATCCTGTGCCAGATCTAAATGCCCTGTTACCAGCAACACACAACTTGCGATATTTTGATCACAGGTGCTGCCACTTGGCTAAAATCAGACAATTTGCAGAATATGAATAAACTTTATATAAGTGGAGGGGAACTATGCAATTTGGGTCAATTTGAGTTTGGAACTGATCTAGAACCTTAGAATAACCTGAAAACATTACGTCTGAAGTACTTGACAGAAATGGAGATGGACTGGATGGAATTTCGAGAATTGTTTCCGAAGGTGGAATATCTGGAGAAAGTGAAATGCCCAAAGCTAACTATGTTCCCGTGCAATGCCCATGGAGTTAGGAAGGACAAGAGGATTGCATTTTAATGTTGTAACATCAGTTTTCTCATAAAAATGTGTGTTGCTTTTTTATTTTTAAAATTTTCTTTTACTTTTGCATATATTTGTTGTTGAAATGAATGATACATTCTTATACCAATGGGAATAGATTTTTGTACCAAAGTAGAACAACTTGGTTTTGTGTTCAAAAGTCACAATAATATCAACTTATTAACAAAATGATCACAATAGTGTAGCTTCTGGTAGACCTTCCCCCCCCCCTAGTTTTTTCACTATTGGGCACGATTGCTGGAAAATGACTTGTTTATTGATTTCAGCCATTTTGATCCGTCAAAATTGTCAACCTAACTATTGCTGGGATGGAGAAATCTGTAGTAGTTACTTTCATATTATTGTGACTTTTCAGCATGGGGTTAGGTTTCATAAATGTCAATATGTGGAGAAAATTGTGTTTATCATTGAAAATAAGGACCATCTCTCTTTGACTAGGCTACAAAAGAGACATATAAGGACTGGGTCATCATTCTTTAATTAGGTTGTTTCTGAAACATATGATTAGTGTAGGAAGTTGGCTGGCACTGGTTGGTGAAAATAATAATAATGCTAATTAAGAAATTGTGGTAGCTCTAGGGTATAAATGAGATAGCTGGAGTTTTGGAATAAAATAGTAAGTGACAGTGATAGTCGATCTTGACTTGGATGACAGTGAAGTTGAAGAAATTAAGAGCTTTTAGAGAAACTCTTACGATGTTTATTAATAAAGTTTCATAATAAGAGAGACATTTTGTAATACTTACAATAAAAGATGTACCTCTCACAGAGAAAAATCACATAAGAGGTCTCTGTACTAAGAGAAACAATGATTATAAAAAAAAAATGGCATTGGAACAGGTAAAGCTATCGTAAACTTTTCCAAATCACTGAGACGTTTTTGATGGTGCGATTGATTGATTTTCTGAATCCACAAATAGTAAGATGGTACACATTAATTAAAAATTACAAACATGGAATATGTGAAAATTCATGTTATTGCTTAGGGTCAGTATTATTCTGCATTTGATTGATCTTGCATTTCTGTTCAGCCAAAGAAATCTAGGCTGATGTAAAGGCCTATGAGTTTTGCGTTGTAGAAAAACTGATAAAAAGAATCCTACTTCCATTGTTGTTATTTCGAAAACAGCCACTTATGGTATCCCATGTCCCCATGGACAACGTATTATCCAAGACAATAAGGTACCTGACTTTCTGCAAACATTTGTCCATTTCTTCTGCAGCCTCTTCCTCACTTAGCCAATTAATTGTTCTGGCAAACTCAGCTGACAATACGGATCAAAATGTCAATCAGCAGTGCTCGTTTATCATATTCTTGGAGAACATTAATCCATGCGCAAACTTGAAAATGACCAACAATGCTGCGATCATAGAACACTTCTCTAACAAAGGTGACATTTTTCTTAGACGTCACAACAACTGAGATAACAGTTAGTCGAGTGGATCTTGTAGTAAGCCTCCTTTTGAGTTCTTCAGCCTCAGTATTCTTGTCCTCACCGTTCACTTCCATTTTACACACTGGAATCATAGATACTGATGATAAGGAATCTGAACTCTGTGCACCAGCATCCGCCCCAATCTCAACAGTCTCGCCAAAAGGAGAAGACAACTTATGATTAACACTACGAATCTTCTTTATGGCATCAGACAGCTGTAACATACAAAACCAAAGAGGGTGTTCCCGTATGATAAATGAGCTGATAGCATGTTTTGCCTCGTGCACAACATCAGTGACCGCCGCTTGGAGATCCTCTTCTTCCTTGTGCTCTTCATTGGCCTTCAGCTCTAGAACCTTTTCGTGAAGTAAAAATTTCAGGCACACTAATTCAGCCTCTGCTATTTTGACTTGATGCCTAACTAAAGCAATTGACTCTGTCTTGTAGCTAAGAATATCTCTGAGAGCTCTTAAAACAAAATCAATTAGGACCGATGCATTTTCCTTCTTCGGGAAGTTTGATCTCATTGACTCCGAGGGATCAGGGCACACCTTCCTCATCTCTTTCTTCACGAGATTGATCTCATTCAACAGGTCATGTAATTGGTACAGAATGACTTCATTGATAGCACCGTCATCCTTCGTGCTGACTAGAAGCAAGTGGATCATAGGAGCAGTCTTTCTGGCCACAGCTTCAGTGTGTGCCAAGATATAGTCTTGCTTGGGATGATCCATCAGTAAAGCTATCAGAAATTTCAACTCTTCCCTAAGGCTTCGCAATTGAACTTCTGCAGAAGCCTTTAGACTTGATTTGTACCTTAGGAGCTCCTCCACATCATTGAGGAAAGAGCGGAGAAATCCCATGACAACTTCATTTACCATGGTACTACTGCTATCCAGTCGCGATGGTAGATCCTTTAGGCTGCTGATATATGTATCTCTCATCCCTGGCCCAATTAGCTCAATTGTCCACATGACCTGAGAGAACTTTGGTTTCATCTGTTTTTCCATATCCTCATCGATTTCAGCCTCAAAAAGGCACTGGAATGATAGACATGCCACAATGCTAGCCACTACTTCAATTAGTGCTAATAGATCTTGTATATTTGGATGGTTGATGAAGTTTATGGAGCTGAACCAAACAAAATTTCTCAGAAACCGAAACTTCACCTCAAGTGCCTCAATTTGTTGTATGAAAAAATCAGTCAAATCAGTCTTGTATTTTAGGAGATCCGTCAGATTCTTTAACAGAGAGTTGACAAGTTCCACCCGACATCCATTGCTCATCCTAGTCTCCAACTGTGAAAGATAGATGTAATATGTTCTGATTTTTGGTATGAGTTTCTTGATTTCCTGAACCCAACCACATATCATTTTCTCCAAATAGACGGATGTATTTCCTTCACAAAGTCCATCTCTAACATTTTGGACCGATTTCTGGACATGACTCATGAGGTCATTCATGTCCTCGGCCGACAACTTTGCTACTGATACAAGAAACGTCTTCAGAAATCTTAGGTGCATTCTAAGAGTTCTGATTTGATCCTTGGCACTAGCAGTCAATTCACTGTTATCTTCTAGCCAATCCAAACGCTTCAAGGTATCTTCGATGCTGGTATTTTGAGTCATTTCTTAGTCACTGGTTCATTCGTTCGTTGGATGGATGTGAGATATGTACTAACTTCATTTGCTTTTGCTCTTTGTTTTCTTTTTTACTAAATTCCGCCTCAGAAGTCACTAGCCATAATTGTTTAGTCCAGAGTCAGATCTAGTCTTATGGGTTTCTCGAGTAGCTTTTGCTCAAACATGTGTATTTGGAAGTTTGAAATAATATTTATTTTAAAAAGGAATATGGAAATATATGATTTATTAAGTAAAATATTTATTTATGAACTATGATTTGGTCATTTGGTAAAAAATGTATTAGAGTTGGAGAAGTTTTGATTGTTTTCATAAATTACGAGATTTTACCAGGACCCAGCTACAGCTTGCAAATCAACAGTTCTAAATAAACCCAATTTTTGATCTATCAAACATTTAGAGAGAGAATAAACTAAACTAACAGAGAGAGAGTATTGTTCACAAATTCATTGGGAGATATCTGATGGCATACACCTCAGCTAATGACTCCTTGAATCATCTGGTCCGCCTTCAAAGCACAAGGGGCCTGACTTTGTCTACGAAATCCCATCTTCAGGAGCTTAAACTGGAGCTGGAATTCCTGAGAACTTTTCTCAGCTACCTGGATTACAGCAACTTGGAAGATCTCTTAAAAGAGATTGAAAAGGTGTCCAGAAATGCAGGCAGACGCCTACAATCCGTTCATTCCAATTGTTGGGTTCATTGTATCATGTGTGAATGGATA
The DNA here is from genome assembly GCA_018342035.1 of Solanum appendiculatum. NCBI lineage: Eukaryota > Viridiplantae > Streptophyta > Magnoliopsida > Solanales > Solanaceae > Solanum > Solanum appendiculatum. Next base: position 23,902 of record JAGDQO010000296.1, read on the forward strand.
ATGATACATAGAATAAAGATTGGTGCGTTAAAAATGTGAAAGTGCTGCAATTATGAATGAAGTTATTCCATTCATGAATACTCATGTCAAATGAATGCAACCTTTTGTATTTCCATGCAACCTCTCATATTTCTAGGCCTCCTTTTCACATACAATGCATGAATCATTGTGGGCTACAAATATCTTAATTTTTCTCAGATATTGGGAAGTAATTTTAAACATAAGTTAGAAGACTACATAGTAACAAAAAGTTTTTGTTTTTCAAAACTTCAAGTGTGATTACAAGCCATTGAGTGGTTCGCCGGACAACAAATTTGAGGTACCGCTATTTGTTTGTCGTGAGTCATTTTATCCTGGGAGGATATATTCCATAACCTCGGGTACTTGAGGGGAATAGTTTCCTTAAGGAAACTCTGTGAATTCAGAGGACTTGACTCTTCTTCCTTTTCATCTTATTGATTATATGAATTTTTGCTGTCAGAATTTTGTTAACATTGGATATTTCATTATTTGTATGAAATTAGTTTGAAGTCATTTTGCACTATGGAAACTAATAATCTTAAGGAAATTATCTATCTTATTATGTAATTGTATATTGGAACCATACTGTTTTAAACTTTATAATGGGTTTCTGAAAATTAAAACCTTTGTGGTTTTATGCTCTGTTTGAACTTGATACTGACTTGGAGAACCTAAAAAGTTCGTCAAAAAATCAAAGTTCATTCGGTTAACGATTGGGAGTTATGAACCTCATCGTTAAACTAGAAAAAAATTGAAAATAAAGATCAAGTCTTTATTTGAAGATACTAAGTGTGCTTGTCACTTTCTGATAGCAAGATGCCTAATTAAATTAAAGTCATGGATGATACGGCATCGAAAATTGCTGCAATGAATACCGCTTCGTCGATTCATATAATCAGACAACAGCGCACAAAAATGATACAAAACAGAAAAACGTCCTAAGGACATCCTGTAGCCTCCCGAAAATAACTCACGGACGTTTCTGCACCAATCCGAAGGACTCTACTAGATGCTAGCTCTGTACAAGTGAGACCGACTCCAGCAGCAGCACCTCCAGCTAGGGGAGGAAGACAATATTAGAGTATTTGGGGAGGTCCCCTGGAAGGCAGGACAGGTGGTAGGGTGGATGCGCAAGGTAGAGGCGCACAAGGCCACTTTTATGCAACTTCAGCTAGAGCAGAGGCCGAGGCGTCGGATGAGATGATTACAGGTACGATTCTCTTATGCCATCAGTCCGCTTCAACTTTATTTGATCCTAGTTCTACCTATTCATATGTGTCTGCTTATTTGTGCTCCTCGGTTGGGAGTGAGTCCAGAGCTCTTAGTGGTACCTTTATGTGTGTCAACCCCAGTAGGTGATTCTTTAGTAGTGGATCCGGTTTGTAGATCTTGTGTGGTGACTATTCAGGGGTAGGACACTTGTGCTGATCTTATTGTGCTTAGTATGTTGGATTTTGATTTGATTTTGGGCATGGATTGGCTATCCCCTCACCGAGCGGTCCTGGATTGCTATGCCAAGGCTGTTACTTTAGCCATGCCTGGTATTCCGCCGGTGGTGTGGCAGGGTTCTTGTAGTCGCACACCAGCTGGGGTGATTTCTTATGTTCAGGCTCAGAGGCTAGTGGCTAGCGGATGTTCAGCTTATTTGGCTTATGTTAGAGATGTCAGTAGGGAGGGCCCTACGATGGATTCAGTGTCTATAGTCTGAGAGTTTGCTGATGTGTTTCCTGTCGACCTTCCTGGCTACCCCAGAGCGAGATATTGATTTTGCCATTGACTTAGAGCCGGGTACTCATCCTATTTCTATCCCACCATACTGTATAGCCCCTGTAAAGCTCAAGGAGCTCAGTGTTCAGCTTCAGGATCTTTTGGGTAAGGGGTTCATTCGGTCTATTATATCGCCTTGGGGGTGCCCAGTCCTGTTTGTGAAGAAGAAGGACGGTACTATGCGGATATGTATTGACTACAGGCAGTTGAATAAGGTGACGGTGAAGAACCGTTACCCCATGCCTCATATTGATGATCTGTTCGACCAGCTTCAGGGTGCCGCAGTGTTTTCTAAGATTGACTTGAGATCCGGCTACCACCAGTTAAGGATTAGAGCAGCAGACATCCCTAAAACAACATTTAGGACTCGTTACGGCCATTTTGAGTTTCTAGTGATGTCTTTTGGGTTAACTAATGCCCCTGCCGCTTTCATGGACATGATGACTCGTGTATTCATGCCGTATCTGGACTCCTTTGTCATGGTCTTCATTGATGATATCTTGGTATACTCGCAGAGCCATACTAGCATGAGCAACATCTGAGGATAGTGCTCCAGACTTTGAGAGATCATCGACTTTATGCCAAGTTCTCAAAGTGCGAGTTCTGGCTTGAGTCCGTAGAATTCTTGGGGCACGTGGTGTCCAAGGACGGCATTATGGTGGATCCGATGAAGATTGAGGCTATCTGTGATTGGGCCAGGCCCACCTCTGTGATTGAGATTTGGAGCTTCGTCGAATTGGCAGGGTACTACAGGCATTTTTTTGAGGGTTTTTCTTCTATAGCGGCACCTTTGACTCGATTGACTCACCAGGATGTTCCCTTTGTGTGGTTGGAGGAGTATGCAAAGAGCTTTATGAGGCTTAAGGAGTTGCTTACCATCGCTCCTATATTGACTATTCCAGTTAAGGGCGAGGGCTTCAAGTTTTATCATGACGCATCCGGCGTTGGTTTGGGTTGTGTTTTGATAGCAGGGTCGGGTTATCGCTTATGCATCGAGGCAGCTTAAGCTACATGAGTGCAACTACCCCACTCATGACTTGGAGTTGGCGGCAGTAGTTTTCGCGCTTAAGATCTGGAGGCATTACTTATATGGAATTCATTGTGAGATCTACACTGATCACTGGAGCCTTCAGTACATTATGACCCAGATGGATCTTAATTCGAGGCAGCGCCGATGGATTGAGCTCCTGAAGGACTATGATCACTTTATTCTCTACTGTCCGAGCAAGGCGAATGTGGTAGCGGACGCCTTGAGCCGGAAGGCATTGAGTATGGGTAGTCTAGCCTTCCTTTCTATTTCAGACCGACCCTTGGCTTTGGACATCCAGTCCCTAGCCAACCAGATGATCATGCTTGATATTTCAGATACCAGTCGGGTGTTAGCCTATGTGGGAGTTCATTCATCCCTCCTAGATCAGATCTGTGGTCGTCGGTTTGAGGATGAGTCTTTGGTGGCACTCAGAGATAGAGTATTGGCAGGTGATACCGGGCAGGCTACTCTAGATTCTGATGGGGTTTTGAGATTTGTTGGTTGTTTGTGTGTTTCGAGAGTTGGGGATTTTATTCAGCTGATTCTTAGTGAGGCCCATGATTCCAAGTATTCTATCCATCCGGGCACCGCTAAGATGTATCGTGATTTGAGGCAGCATTACTGGTGGAGCAGTATGAGGATGGACATCTCAGCTTATGTGTCCCGTTGCTTGTGTTGTCAGCATGTGAAGGCCGAGCATTTGAGGCTTGGAGGTGAGTTGTAGAGATTACCCATTCTTGAGTGGAAGTGGGAGCGTATCACCATGGATTTTATTGTGGGATTTCCTCGAACTTCTAGGGGTGTTGATAGCATTTGGGTCATCGTAGATCGATTGACAAATTCAGTACACTTCCTTCAGTGATGAGAGGCTAGCTTGTATCTACATTTGGGAGGTGGTTCGTCTTCATGGTGTGCATGTTTTCATCATCTCAGACCGGGGTTCACAGATCACTTCCAGCTTTTGGAGGGTATTTCAGGAGGAGTTGGGCACCCGTGTCGACCTTAGCACATCATTAAACCCGCAGACTGATGGCCAATCAGAGCGTACTATTCAGGTCCTTGAGGATATGTTGCGGGCTTGTATCTTGGACTTTGGAGGTCAGTGGGACCAGTTTTGCCTTTGGCTTAGTTTGCGTACAATAACAGCTACCACTCTAGCATTCGAATGGCCTCGCTTGAGACTTTATATGGTAGGCGTTGTCGCACTCCAGTTGGATGGTTTGAGTCTACAGAGCATAGGCCGCGTGGTACGGACTTGTTTCAGGAGGCCTTAGTGCATGTGAGGATGATTTAGGATCGGCTTAGGACGGCCTAGAGTAGATACCGGAGTTATGCGGATCGCAGGCGTCGACCGTTGAGATTTGCCATTGGTGACAGGGTATTCCTCCGAGTATCACCCATGAAGGGTGTGATGAGATTTGGGAGGAGGGGCAAGGTTAGCCCCAGGTATATTGGGCCTTTTGAGATTTTGAGGACAGTTGGTGATGTGGCCTATGAGTTAGCCTTATCTCCAGCATTCTCAGCTATTCATCCAGTTTTCCATGTTTCGATGCTGCGTGGTATGTTCCAAATGAGTCTCATGTGCTCCAGTATGATGCCGTTGAGTTGGATGATCACTTGACCTATATTGAGGAGCCAGTTGCTATTTTGGCCAGAGATGTGAGGCATTTGAGGTCTAGAGCCATTCCTGTGGTTAAGGTTCGTTGGAGGTATCGTCCAGTCCAGGAAGCTACCTCAGAGACCGAGCAGGAGATGCAGGAGCACTTCCCCAGCTTATTTGAGCCCTCAGGTACTTCTTGACTCTTACTTTCGTAGACGAAAGTTCTTTTAGTAGTGGATGTTGTGATGACCCTCTAGGTCATTTTGTGTTAATGCCTTCTATCCGTCGTTTAGAGTGTTCCTGTAGTGACCCCAAGTCATTTATGACTTGCTGGTACTGATTGTTCGGTCGCATGGTCAATCATTTGGGTTTTATGCCCGTTTTCCTGTTTTGGAGCTTTTGAAACCTGTAAAGTTGATTTCGTTCATAACCTCAGGTAAACAACCTCATAATGAAATTTTGACGGTTCCATCAGCTCCGGAGTAGCCAAATTAGGCTAGTAGCATGGTTGGCCTGAGTCCCGAGGCTTCCGGTGTGACTTTAGGGCCATTTGGCGCTTTAGCCTTTGAAATTTGGCATAAGGTTCACTTTGGTCAATATTCTTGTTAAAACGTGCTCGGATGAGAATTTCGTCAGCGTCGTTAGTTTCGAAATGCTGAGTTTGGTCTGGCATGACCCTTCGTGCGCTCCCCGGGGCTTTCGATCCAATTCTAAGGCCCTTGGTAAAAGTTGGCTAAAAAGGTGCTTCGGAGGTCGGACCCACTTTTAGTCGAAATGACTTTGTATGGAAATTTCAACTACGCCATTGAGTTTGGAACGTCAGATTTGATTAGGTAGCATATCTCGTTTGCGTGCACGGGGTTTCGACAAATCTCGAGCACCCCGTCGGAGTTTTTGAAAAAGCCAAAAACCAACTGGTGCAGCAACTGATGCAGCAGATCCATTCCTTCTCCGCGTTTGCGGTTCTAGCTTCGTGTTCGCAGAGGCCTGTGTTTCTCTTCTCCGCGTTCGCGGGTAGAGCTCCGCGTTTGCGGAGGTCTAGGGGTTTCCTCTCCGCGTTCGCAGAAGGGTATCCATATTCACAGAGGTGTAGGTTCCTCTTCTCCGTGTTCGCGGAGTGTGTTTGTTTTCCCTCTGTGTTCTCGGAGATCAGCGTGACTGGCACTTAAGAATAAAAAGGCAGTCGTGTCTTTCGAAGATTTAGTTTTCAAAAGTTGATGTCTTTCTCGTTTTTAGTCAAAATTTGGTGATTCAAAGTCCAAGGTGTCTGGAATCGCGTAAGATTTGTGGGTGTTGGTTTGAAAAGCATTGGGTGAGCACTGATTTCAAAGAATTTGAGGCGTAAGTGGCTACTCGAAGCTTTGCATAAGTGTAAAGTTTTGCATGTTGTGTTTTCTTGATTTGTCGTCTGTCTCGAGCCCCGAATTGTGTTTTGTTTTTGAACACAAGTTTGGAGGAGGGTTTAAGACCTTTTCACTGAGTCAATCCCGGGATTTCTGAAGCGGGTCCCACATTTTCTGATTTTGACTCCAAAATTAGTTCGTCTCTGATTTTGATGATTTTAGTGTCTAAATTACCGTATTGATGCTATGATTCTATTTTGATAGTGTGGAAGCAGTCTGGGGCCGTTCGGAAGGGAAAAGCTCCGGCGGAGTGATTTGGAGCGCGTAGTCGGCCTTTTGGTAGGTTATGACTTCCCTTCTTTTTAGATTGAGCTGGATTGTGTTCAGGTAGCATCAGCCAAGGCCTGCGCGCATCGGACAAGCAAGATCGGTCGATGCAAGGTAGCATCAGACAAGACCTGCACGGATCAGACATGTAACGTCGGTCGAGGCCATGCATTATCAGCCGAGGCCTGCGCGCATCGGATAGGCGACGTCTACATGGACTTACGTGCCCCGTGCGGGCAGCGCCTAGAGTTAGCCGATACAGGAGCTCTAGAACTCGCCACTCGCTCGAAAGTACCGTAACCCGGCTTCCGGTTCATCCCGCATCGCCAGTTCTGCTTACCAAAAATAGCCCACTTGGAGCTCTTGATTCCGTGGCACGTTTCAACAAAGCAGTCGCACCGTCCTACCTATTTAAAGTTTGAGAATAGGTCGAGGGCGTTGCACCCTCGAGGCCTCTAATCATTGGCTTTACCCGATAGAACTCGCACGCGAGCTCTAGCTCGTATGCTAATTTGTGTGAATCTGGGGTGGGGAACTAGTATTTCTTCTCTTCTTCTCAGAAACCATGCTTTAGGCTTGATTTTCGGGCAGTTTTGGGGTAGTACCATGCTATCGAAGAGTTTGTTTATGTGCTATTGCATGCGGACTATCTATTGGCTATTTTACTATGTTGGATAATATTTTTGGCCGCCTTAGTTTAGGTTAGGCTAGCAGTTCCTTAGACCCATGCACCTATTTGACTTTAGTACGTATCCAACGTCGATTCGGATGGACTAGGTCCTTGTAGACCGGAATAGCAGACTTGAGTTTGGTAGTGTGAGCCTCGCTTGGGCTTCGTATTGCTTGTGATCTTCTTGCTACTCTCCCCATTTCTGTGGTGCCGATGTGTCATCGGAGGCGTGGTGTCTTCCTGAATTTAGGTGTTTCTGGGTTGGTTCTGTAGTGATGTGGTTGGTTATGGACGATGATCCCTGATGACTTGGAGTTTGAGATCCTTTACGAAGTTGATACCCAATATGCCCGACACACTCTACTGGCTGGGTAGGGCCCCCGGGAGTGTTAGCTGGCTCGCTCTACTGGCTAGGGCAGAGCACCCCGGAGTGTTAGCTAGTTGGGTAATTGAATATGAGATATTTGAGTTCCTTTTCGGAGTTGACATGCCCCGCGCTCTCTATAGGCTGGGCAAGGCCCCCGGGAGCTAGCTGAATGGGCTATTGGATATCAGGGCCTTAGGAGGAGTTGGTATGCCCCTTGGCACTCTACTGGCTGGGTAGGGCCCCCGGGAATTTGCTAGTTGGCTGGGCGGCTCGATTTGAAAGTCAGAATTATTGACTGGGTTTGAGTTGGTTCGTTGTTTCGGTTCGTAGTTGGGTTCCTTTCGATCTCGTAGGTCTAGCCTTTCTTTTTACCTGTCGGGCTAATGGGGGTCCGTTCAAGTTTTTTGTTTGTTCTGTGCTCGAGTGTACCTTTTGGGTCTTATGGGGGGCCCAGTTAGGTTTAGTTTAGGTGTTCTTAGATTTTCTTTCGGCTTGTTTCTATTCTTATTTCGTTTGACCTCTGTTCTTGTTGATTCTATCTTTTCAGTCTGTTTTTACCTTTCTTTCTTAGTCGGTCTATGATGCCTACTGGGTACCTGCTGTACTGGTACTCATGCTACACTCTGTATCTATTTTCGTGATGCAGGTCCGAGCACCACTTATCAACGTTGGTGTCAAGCCTGTTGTAGTCTGTTCCGGAGGTGAGGGTGAGTACTTGGCGTTATGGGATTACCCGTCTCCTTCTGTATATATGTCTTGGCTTGTCTTTTGTGATTGAGATAGTCTTATTTCTGTGGTTCACTTTTGAGACTTGTACTCTTTTTAGTAGTTCTGTACATGTGACTTTCAGGTTTTGGGACGTATCGTTTACTGTATATAATTTTTGGTTCTCTTCCGCCTTCCCTTTGTGTGTTCCTTTTATTTATGTTTTCACTTAGTTGAGATTTAGTTTCCACCCACAGTCCCATTACTGTCAAGTTTCAGGACAGGGTTTGGCCTTCATACTGACGTGTTGGTAGGTGCCATCATGACTTAAGAAATCGGGTCATGACAGCTTCGGCCACGCGGCTGCAGGAACTCTGGAGCTGCTGCTGTAGGCTGACCCTGCTGCTGAATCTCTGGGGCCACTGGGGCAGGCTGACCCAGTGGTGCTGGAGCTGGCTCTGGAACTGGTGCTGGAGCCTGCTGCTGCTGCGTACCACCTATCACTACTAGAATCTGCGAAAGCATCACCTGAAGGTCAGGGGTAGCAGCTGGAGCGGGTGGTGGCTGGACTGGTTCCGAGGGCTCTACCCAGCCAGTAGAGTGTCAAGGGGCATAACAACTCCTCCTAAGGCCCTGATATCCAATCGCCCATTCAACTAGCTCCTGGGGGCCCTACCCAGCCTGTAGAGTGCGCGGGGCATGTCAACTCCGAAGAGGAACTCAAATATCTCATATTCAATTGCCCAGCTGGCTAACACTCTAGGGGCCCTGTCCTAGCTAGTAGAGAGAGCCACCTAACACTCCCGGGGGCCCTGCCCAGCTAGTATAGCTTGTGGGGCGTATCAACTTCGTAAAGGATCTAAAATTCCAAGTCATCAGGGATCATCATCCACAACCAACCACATCACTACAGAACCGACCCAGAAACACCCGAACCCAGGAAGACACCACGCCTTCGATGACACATCCGCACCACAGAAATAGGGAGAGTAGCAGAAGATCACAAGAAATACGAAGCTCAAGCGACGCTCACACTACCAGACTCAAGTCTGATATTCCGGTCTACAAGGACCTAGTCCATTCGAATCGATGTCGGATAAGTACCAAAGTCAAACAGGTGCATGGGTCTAAGGCAATATTAGCCTAACCTAAACTAAGGCCGAAAATATAATCCAACACAATAAAATAGCCAATAGATAGTCCGCATGCAACAACACATAAACAATCCCTCTGATAGCATGGTATTACCCCCAAAACTACCTGAAAATCAAGCCTAAAGCATGGTTTCTGAGAAGAAGAAAATAAATACTAGTTCCCCACCGCCAGATTCACACAAATCAGCATGAATTCACACAATCCAGCTCAATCTAAAAAGATGGGAAGCTGTAACCTACCAGAAATCCGACCTCGTGCGTTCCAAAACACGCTATCAAAAATAGGATCACAGCATCAGTACGATCGTTTAGACACTAAAATCATCAAAATCGGAGACGGACCAATTTAGGAGTCAAAATCAAAAAATATAAGATCCACTCTGGAAATCTTGGAATTGACACCATGAAAAGGTCCTAAACCCTCCCACGAACTTGTGTTCCAAAACAAAACACAATTCGGGGCTCGAGACAGCCGACAAATCAAGAAAACACAACATGCAAAAATTTACACTTATTCAAAGATTCGGGTAGCCACTTACCCTCAAATTCATTGAAATCGGAGCTCACCCAACGCTATCCAAACCAACAACCACAAATCCTACGCAATTCTGGACACCTGGGACTTTGAATCGCCAAATTCTGACTAAAAACGAGAGAGATATCAACTTTTGAAAACTGAATCTTCAAAAGCCACGGCTGCCCTTTTATTCTTAAGTGCCAGTCACGCTGAACTCTACAAATACGGCAAGAGGCCCGCGAATGCGGAAGGGGGGGAAACAAACACACCTCCTCAAATGCGTCAAAGGGCTCGCGAACATGGAGAAGAGGAACCGACACCTCCACGAACGCGGATACCCTTTCGTAAATACGGAGAGGAAACCCCAGATCTCCACAAACGTGGAGCTCTAACCGCGAACGCGGAGAAGAGAAACACAGGTCTTTGTGAATGCGGAGCCAGGACCGCGAACGCGGAGAAGGAATGGGTCTACAACATCAGCTATTACACCAGCTGGTTTTTGGATTTTCCAAAAACTCCGACAGGGTGCTCGGGATTCGTTCGGAACTCCGTGTACGCAAATGAGATATGCTACCCCATCAAATTCAACGTTCCTGACTCAATGTCACAGTCAAAATTTCCATATGAGGTCATTTCGACTAAAAGTGGGTCCCACCTCCCAAGCGAACTGACTAAAATTTCCATAGTCAGTCTATCAACAACCACCCAAATGGAATCATAACCACCCACGGTGGTAGGTAAATCCACAACAAAATCCATAGTGATCCGCTCCCACGTTCAAGTAGGAATGGGCATCCTCTAAGACACCCCTCCAGGCCGTTGGTTCTCACACTTGACCTGTTGACAGGTCAAACATCTAGACACAAAGTCCGCAATATCTCTCTTCATACCACACCACCAGTAGTGCTGACTCAGATCATGATACATCTTCGCTGTCCCCAGATGGATAGAATATCTAGAGCAATGGGCCTCTTCTAGAATCAGTCTAATAAACTCACCCACCTTGGGCACACAAATCCGACCTCCGATCCTCAAAACTCCATCGGAATCAAGTGCAGCCTCCTTGGCTTCACCTCTCATCACCTTGTCTCGGATGAGACACAACTTCTCATCCTCAAACTGGTGCTCACGAATCTGCTCAACTAAGGAAGAACGAGCCTCAATGAATGCAATCAAACCACCACTCTCCTTAGAAACCTGTAACCTGACAAAATTATTGGCTAGCCTCTGAACATCTCTAGCCAAGGGCCTCATATCAACTCTGATCGCAGCGAGACTCCCCATACTAGGAGCCTTCCTACTCAAAGCATCGGCCACCATATTGTCCTTCCCAGGATGGTACAGAATGGTCATATCATAGTCCTTCAGTAACTCAAGCCATCTGCGCTGTCTCAAGTTTAGATCCCTCTGACGGAAAATGTACTGAAGACTCTGATGATCGGTGAAGACCTCACAATGAACCCCATACAAGTAAGGCCGCCACAACTTAAGCACAAACACCACTGCGGTAAGCTCTAGATCATGAGTAGGGTAGTTCTTCTCATGAGCCTTCAACTGTCTAGAAGCATAGGCAATAACTTTCCCTTTTTGAATTAGTACACCTCCCAAACCAACTCCGGAGGCATCACAATATACGGTGAAACCCACACGCTCCTCGGGCAAGGTCAACACAGAGCAGAAGTCAACAAAGCCTTGAGCTTTTGAAAGCTCGCCTCACACTCATCGGACCAATGAAAATCTACAGTCTTCTGAGTCAATCTAGTCAATGGCGCTGCAATAGAAGAGAAACCCTGCACAAACCGTCTGTAGTAGCCCGCCAACCCTACAAAACTCCAAATCTTGGTAGGAGATATAGGTCGGGTCCATCCCTTAACCGCCTCAATCTTAGCCGAAACAACCCTAATCCCTTCCTTGGACACCACGTGTCCCAAAAATGCTACAGAATCTAGCCAGAACTCACACTTGGAGAACTTGGCGTACAACTTTTGCTCCCTCAAGGTCTGAAGTACCAATCTCAGATGACGAACGTGATCCTCCTCGGTTTGGGAATATATCAGAATGTCATCAATGAATACGATCACGAAGGAATCCAAGTACGGATGGATACTCCGTTCATCAACTCCCTAAATGCCGCAGGGGCATCAGTCAACCCGAATGACATCACTAATAACTCATAGTGGCCATAACGAGTCCGGAAAGCTGTCTTAGGAATATCAGATGGCCTAATCTTCAACTGGTGATAGCCGGACCTCAAATCAATCTTAGAAAACAACGCGGCACCCTGAAGCTGATCAAATAAATGATCAATGCGAGGAAGAGGATACTTGTTCTTAATAGTTACCTTGTTCAACTGTCTATAGTCAATGCACATTCTCATAGAGACATCTTTCTTCTTAACAAATAGAACCGATGCTCCCCATTGTGACACGCTAGGGTGAATAAACCCCTTGCTCAACAAATCCTGTAACTGATCCTTTAACTCAGCCGGAGCCATGCGATACGGGGCAATAGAGTTGGGCTTAGTGCCCGGCTCCAAGCTAATAGAAAAATCAATGTCCCTATCCGAAGGAACACCAGGAAGATCAGTAGGGAACACATCAGCAAACTCCTAAACCATAGGAATGGACTCCATGGGAGGTGGCTCAACACTAGTATCCCGAATAAAGGCCTAATAGGACAAACACCCTCTATCAATCAATCTTTGGGCTAGGATGTAGGAAATAACCTTACTACGGTAAGAACCACTAGTGCCCTTCCACTCTACCCTTGGAACACCAGGCATCGCTAGAGTGACAGTCTTAGCATGACAATCCAGAATCGCATGATAGGGAGAAAGCCAATCCATACCCAAAATCACATCAAAATCTACCATGCCCAGAATAATCAAGTCTACCCAAGCGTCATACCCAGCCAAAGAAACAGGACAGGATCGATACACTCGATCCACCACTAAAAGCTCGCCCACAGGTGTAGAAACATGCACAGGCATAAGCGTACGATCACATACCAAATCAAACTCAGATGCAAAGTAGGCAGACACATACGAGAAAGTAGACCCTGGATCAAATAATACAGAGGCATCTCGATGGCAGACTGGAACAATACCTGTGATGACTGCATCAGAAGACTTAGCCTCGGGTCTCCCCCAAAAAGCATAACACTGAGCCCCTCTACCACCACTAGTCGGAGCCGCAACTCTACCTCCACGCTGAGCCACAACTCCACCTCCTGATGCTCTACCACCTCTACCAGCTGACTGACCCCTGCCCCGACCTCTAGCCGGAGGCACTGAATCTCTCTCTGGAGCTGTAGAATAACTACGCTGGGCCCTGAATGAGTCTAAAGAGGACACTGTCGCATCAAATGACCCGGATCCCCACAAGTATAACAAGACCTCAGAACAGTGATCTGCTGTGATGATCCAGATGAAGTACCACGGCTACTCTGGCTAGAACCATGAGATCCACGGGACATGTGTCCCCCCTCGGCCGCTCACATGGAAGCATGTACCGGCCTTTGATGCTAGAAAGAAGTACCACCTCTCTGAGAACCCCTGCCTCCAAACGAGGTACCAAAAAATTGACCACTAGAACGGGCCCTCTTAGAGTTTCCAAACTCCTCTCGAGTCATCAACTTTACCTCTCTGGCGATACTCATAATGGACTGGAAGGAAGCACCCTCACGGGATGATCTCAACACATACGATTTGATGGAGAAAATCAAACCCCTCACAAACCTGTGGACCTTCTCCACCTCAGCAGGAATCACAGACGTGGCATGACAAGACAACTGATAGAAACATGCCTCGTACTCCGCGACCAACATGCTACCCTGAGTCAAACCCTCAAACCTCAGCCTACCCACCTCACTCACACTCCAAGGGATGAAACGATCACGAAAAGCACTGGAGAAAGCTCCCAATCAACCGGAGGAGACTCCACAGGTAAGGACTCCGCCCAAGACCTCCACTACTCCTTGGCTGGCCCACGGAGCTGGAGAGCAACAAAATGGACACCCCTCACATCCACCATCCTCACTGCCCCAAGCATCTCGCGGCACAAGGTTAGAACCTCATGAGCATCCTCACTCTTACCACCCTGAAACAGGGGTGGTCTCATCTTTTGAAATCTCTCATAACACTTCTGATCCTCCACCGTCAGAACTACATCCTGATCATCTAGTGCACCTACAGCTGGCGTGGGAACCAATGGTGGCTGACCCACCAAATCCTGAACAACCAAACCCTGATGTTGCTCTGGGGTTTGAGCCCTGCTCTTATTTGTGAACCCTGAGGCATGTCTGCAGCACCCTGAATAAAACTCTCTATCACTCCCAACATCCTCAATAAGGTCTCCTGAAAGAACGGTGCTGAGAATCCTGGAGGAACCTGACCCTAGCCAACCTCAATCTGTGGCCTTAGAGAAGCCTCTCGACCACGACCTTTAGCAGGTGCCGCTCCTCGGGCACGGCCTCTACCACGTACTACTCCATGAGCACGGCCTCCAACTCAGGCTCTACCCCGACCTCTGACTGGGGCCTCAACTGCTGCCTCGAGGACTGCCTCACCTCCATCGCTCGAAACAGAAGCTCGGGTCCTCGGCATCTGCCAAAACAACATGCGACACTCAACACAAGCTATAGAACCACACACGATGAGAGAGAATGAAATGAAAGAAGTTTCCTAACAGTCTTCGCAACCTCTTGAAGATAAGTACAGACGTCTCCGTACCGATCCTTGAGACTCTACTAAGACTTGGCTTGTACACGTGAGACCTATGAAAGCCTGGGCTCTAATACCATTTGTCATGACCTAAAACCAGGTGTGATGGCACTTGTCCTATCCCACCAGGATAAGTCAGCCTAAAACCCAACAAGCAGAAGAAAACAACTGAAATAATGAAAGAAATAGCTAAAAGCGGAAGACTTCATCTATAAAATCAATCCAAGAGTGGTTTTTACATGTACAAGCCTCTATTACAGAATTTGAAATGAAAAACTTCAACTCTTGATGTCTGTATCTCAAATAGAACAAATATAAGTAAACGGGTCAAGAGAGTTCGCCAACATCGAACAGCTACCTCTTAAAATTCCTTAAAAGCCTCGGAGAAGGAAGAAGGAAGAACTAGCTCACAGTCCGGGCTCGGAACCTACACAATTGTAGAAGCAAGGGTGAGTACCAAACCACACGGTACCCAGCAGATCAACTAATAAAATGAAACAAATCTAAAAGAATCACGAAACCCTGACTTCCAACCGAACCTCCAATAACTACAACCTGCACAGAAACTCAGCCCAACCTAGATTTCCAATCCACAGTTCAAAGGATACAAATCAACAATAGGTCAACAATAGATCAACAACAGATCAACAACAGTTTAACAAAGAAGCTCAATTAAGTATCAACAAGTCTCAGAATCATACGGTACAACATAGTATCACAAAAGAAAGGATCAGCCAATACAATGCGATGCAATGGCAAGTATAGAATGCATGTCTGTCCTACGATACACAATCACTGAATCTCAGACCTGTACCCATGGGGGCCACACATGGACCATGTATCCGCCTGAACCATTTTCCATCGGCATAAATCATCTCTCGCCGGAACCATTTCCCATCGGCATAAGTCATCACTGGCCACACATGGACCACATATCCGCCGGAACAATTTCCCATCGGCATAAATCGTCACTGGCCACACATGGACCACATATCCACTGGAACAATTTCCCATCGGTATAAATCGTCACTGGCCACACATGGACCACATATCCACCGGAACCATTTCCCATCGGCATATAACATCAAGTGTCTCATCATAGTGTTTCCAGAACCGATGCATAAAAGCATGTTCACACAAATAATGAGAAAAGTGATAGTGTTCACAATCACAACGCAATTCATGTCAATGCAAATAACGTCACACTATCACCAATATATCAATAACAACAGTCAAAATCTCAATAACCACAACATATCATGATGTCAATTGCCTAGTCTCCATTTCTCTACTCATTTCATCACAAGTAGGATCAATCGCTAACAAGGGTTCTCAAGTCTAGTCCCATAATCAACAATGAGCAAAAGACATATTCAACACGATCATAATCACATCGAGACTATCATAGCAATACATCAAACTTACAATGATATCAAGTCCATGGCCCAATCACACGTTGTCGTATCACATTAGCATACAAGCCATTTTATTAACCCCGCCGGTCATTATTAGATTGATTCATGCAAGAACTCACCCAATACCTCAATCCCATTACTCCCCAACGCAATCAAGTTAGGAAATCGAAATTCTAAAAGATTTACAAGGTTTTAAGAGTTCACTTGCCTTAATAGAATCAAAATCAATCAACAATCGGAGCTTTTTCCTTCCGTAAGCAATCCAAAGTAACACAATTTATTCAAATAATG
This sequence comes from Solanum appendiculatum, assembly GCA_018342035.1. Lineage (NCBI taxonomy): Eukaryota > Viridiplantae > Streptophyta > Magnoliopsida > Solanales > Solanaceae > Solanum > Solanum appendiculatum. The sequence goes on from JAGDQO010000296.1 coordinate 39,829, forward strand.
AAACCCAATCATAATTCGGGTCTAACAATGCCAAGAACACGAAATTCGAAAAGAAAAGGCAAAACAACCCGAAAATCCGATTTCGAAAATGGGGTTTGAATCCAGGATTTCTTTCATAAAAATCATCCTCAATACCATAGGAACTCAATGGTGAAAAACCCATTTGAAAAGGAAGCTCAAAACAGCCCTCCATTTCTATTTTATCAAATTTTCAGAGTTTTTTCAAAATCACCAAAAACACATTCGAAAATCCCAAATTCCAATTCAAAATCATGTTTAAAACATTGGGTAATCAAGGCCAAGGGTTAAAATCATTTACCCACACTGATTCCCAAGAAAATTCTCTTGAAAAATTGCCCAAGAGAGCTCCAAAATGATGAAAATGGGCTAATCCCCGACTTAACACTGTTCAGGTAAAAAATGACCTCCGCGAATGCAGCTAACTTAGCCCACGAATGCGGAGACCAACAATACTATACTACGAGCATGCGGAACCTCCTCCACGAACATGGAGACTAAATCACGACCCGGAAGACTAACACTCCGCGAACGCAGAGAACAGAACCCCGACCCTTCGCGAATGCAGACTCTACTCCGTGAACACGGAGATCACCAACCTTGCCCTCCACGAATGCGGGCAACAACCCTCCGCGAATGCGGAAGCCAAAATAGCTGGCACCAGATATCAGCAAAAACAACAATTTCACAGGTCTTCGAAAGGACCCTCGGGATTCGTTCGGAACCCTGTGCACACAAACAAGATATGCAACTTTAAGGACGTATATAAAAATACAATAAATTACTCTTTACTTTTATTTGGGAGATTCTCTAACCAACAACCATCACTATGAGCTATGTGATGATACAACATCTCACTCACACAGCCAGAACTGTCATATACCTTGCCGGGGTGTAAAACACCTAAACTAAGTGGATCCACTAAAGCTCTGCTTGAGAGCAATTAGGAGTCATCTAAAAAGTATGATCCTTTACCCATGTTGGCTACAAGGTTTGTGAGGAATGTGAGTTGTCTGAACTCATCCCCATATCAGTGCTCAATACTAATCCCAATAAATATATACTCATGCTCAAATGTATAAAACATACTCTTTCTCAATTTACGGTAATTGCTCAAAATATCCTCTTAAAAGAAGTAATTGCTCTGATTTAACTATGAACTCATTACTCATTTAGAAATTAAATTTCTCTTTTCTCAATGTAAAAATGATAAATTTGGAAATCAATAGTTCCCTTAAAATTTACTCAAAATTTCTCTTTAAACTTTCCTCAAAACTCCTCTTTACTTTCTCAGAAAATCAATTTAAGATAATTGTTCGGTTAAACAGATTCTCAACAATAACTCAATAAATACTCAAATAATAGGGTTCATGCTGAAAAATAGACATGAACAATCAACTCAAAAATCTTAATACATAATGTATAACAACTCAAAAATTAGGAATAGCAACTCATAATTCAACAACAACTCATCTCAAGAATACTCAAAACTAAGGATAGAACCCTAGATTACTCTTTTACTTATAGAAAGTAGATGTAGGGCATGAGGAAGAACTCATTCCATCACTATGATAGCCATACATACCTGGAAACAATAAAGTTCTTGGTGAAATTGACAAAATTCGAAGAATGTTAGAAAACCCTAGCTTTTCTCCTCTTGAATCTTTGCTCTAAGTCTTTCAAGTGTTAAAGAACGTAAAATAATATTTTAGCACTTTTTAGACCCTTAATTAGGTGAAAAATGGTCATGGTTTAGCTTAGAAGGGGTGGAAAAAGAGTAAACTTTCCCTGTTAAAAACTGACAAAAAATCTTCTACGGTTCGTGTTTTGTTCTATGGACCGTAGATCCTACCCGTGGAATTTATATTGAATTTTAAGACTCAAAATTTCATTCTACGGGTCCAATCTATGACCCGTATAAGTTTGTACGGACCGTATATCCAATCCGTAGACTTTATACAAATTTTGGGCTCAAAAGTCCATTCTACGGGTCCAAATGATGGCCCATTGTAGTTCTTATGGCCCGTAGAATGGATCCCTAGGAATTGGACCCCAAAATTTAGAGTCTCTGAAGTTTTTGACGGTTTGACAGTAGGGGTCGTAATTCAATCTATGGCCCGTAGATTTGATCCGTAGTTCACAGACTCAGAAAACTCTGATACGGTAGTCTCTGGTAAAATGGCCATAATATTTTACTCCAAACTCGAAATGGGGTAAACTTGGTGGCGTTGGAAAGAGGACTCAAATTTTACAGATCATGAGCCACCTAATTCATTATATATTGGGAGATATAATCATTTTAAGTTGACCTAAGTAGAATCTTATGTCAAAACTTAATCGGTAATGAAGCTTTCAACTCAAGTTTGTGCTAGGGGGTTCTTGTGACCTTAAATCATATCCAAATCCATTTGAACACCAAAGAGGTAATCTTTACATATGAGCAATTTAAGAATCACCCGATATGATTTTACATATAAATAAAGAATGGTTCGAGCCTTAGCTTAGTAATTTTCGGGGTGTTACAATATTAGTACATGAATCAACCACCATAAAGTCTCTTGAATATTTCTTTGCATTAATTTCATGTTGAAGTAAATTCATGAATTTTTTATTTTGTTCATCTTCCAATTGGAAATATGAATTGTTATGTTTGCCCTTCACAAAAATAAAAAAAACCATACAAACCTATTTTATATTCTTATATATATATATATATATTTATATATATTAATGTGAAGTATATTACATAAATTTTATTACAATTAGCTCTCCATTATGTAAATATATGTAATCCCACTAATTATATTTATTATGGTTGTTACTCCCACCTCTCATCCTCATCCATGATCTCAAATGGATTAATGTCATATTCATGAAAACTCTTTGTGTTCCTCAATCTTATTCTATAAATAGTGACATTTTACACAATAGTATACACACTTAAAACAATTGAAAAAAATGAGAAAATCTCTATGCTCTCTTCTCTTGTCTCTTTTTATTTGTTTGGTTTAATGTTTATGCTTCTTTTTTGTTGTTATTGTACAATTTTCTATCATTTTGTTGTTATTATTATTGAGAATTTACATTGATTTGTTGCTTTTTATACATTAGCCTAGCATGTGATATTTTAGTATCCTCATTTGAATATTGTATTTGCACAACAGTTAGTTATTTTTACTTTATGCACTTTTAGTCAATTTTATAATTAAAAATGTATTCTTTTTATTAGGAATATATATGTACTTTCTATTGTAAGAATGATGGATTTTTTTTAGTAAATACCAATAGATTTGAAAGGGTTAAAATATGTCATTTGCAATACAAAATGTACATGAAATATTTTTGGGATAAACGTGCAACGCACAATCCTAGAACTAGTAATAATATAAGGATGTAGTTTGAGTTTGAGGTACAATTTAAGGATATTTTTGGCCATTTAATCCTTTTTTAGTCTGTTTCAAAAAATATATTTCTTTCCTTTTTGATAACTTTTTAATTTGAATTATTCTTGACATGAAGATTAAACATCATTTTGATACATTTTATGTATCTTTAGTTTAGGACTCCAAGATTTAAAATTTTTTTTTACTTGACTTGGAAGTACATGCTGGAAGCTAGGGATCATTTTGATCAAGAGATCTGGTGGGAACCGAAATGTGGTCATTCTAGTATGTGGTATGATAATTGAACTCAGTTGGGGGCTCTACAATATTATCTACCGATCAATGCTGAAATTAATCATCAGTATGAGGAAGTTAGCAAATTGTTTATGAATGGTGGCTGGAATACAGTTCGGATGCAGTAAATTCTACCTGATGAGGTTACTAATCATGTGATGCAGCATATTGCTTGTGATGATAACTCTGTAGATTGGGACAAACCAATATGGATGTTAAAGAGTAACGGAAAATTTTTTGTTGAATCTGCTTGGGAATGTGTCAGACAGAGGGGGGTATATCAAGAAAATTTCAAGCAAATATGGATTAATGGTGTTCCTTTTAAAGTGTCTTTTTTTATTTGGAGAGTGTTGAAGAAAAGAATCACTATTGGGGAGGTTCTCATTAATAAAAGAATTATGGACAGCTTGATATGTTGTTGTTGTGACTCTGGGTCACAAGAATCTATTGATCATCTCTTCTGTGTATGCCCTGGTTCTAATTTCATCTGGTAGATATTTGCAGGGAGTGCAGGCATTGGTGGTCCTTTTTTGCAGGTTAAACACATTATGTCTAAGTGGTGGATGGTGGATGTAGCACCTAAATTGAGACCTCTCTATAAGGCAATACAAATGTTCATTCTCTGGCAGATCTGGAAGAGAAGAAACTGTATAAAACATGGGGGGAGAATGTCAGTTGATGCAATGAAGATGGAGATAAATAGGAATGTGAGTTACATGGCAAGATCAATATAATCTTGGATGCAAAATATTCCTAACTCTTGGGTTGAGTTGGTCAGTTTTTAAATGATTACACTCCTAGGATTGGATGTAAAGTGGTGTATTGGGACTATCCATAGGAGGGACCTTTTAAATGCAATTCAGATGGAGCATCTAAGGGCAATTCTGGGCCTAATTCAGGTGCATTTTGCATTAGGAGTGAGACAGGAAATCTAATTTATGCAGAAGCAATAAGGCTGGAGGATGACACAAACTTGGTAACTGAAGTAATTGCATTGAGAATGGGTTTGGAATACTGTATTCAACAGAATTATTTCCCTCTTAGTCTAGAAACTGATTCATTGACAGTGAAAAAGATTTTGGATGGCATTTGGGAGGTCCCAAGGAGTGTTTCAGTGGAGATAAGAAGGATATGGATATTGATGAAAGGGAGAGATATTCTAGTGGAAGACATATATAGAGAGGGCAACATACTGGCAGATTTTTTAGCTAACCATATTTTTTATTTTGCAGGTATTGAAAGATTAACTTATATAACAATGCAGGATTTTCCTAGGGAGGCAAAAATCATTCTCAACATGGATAAGGGACAGGTACCTAACCTCAGGTTCAAAAAGCTTCAGAATGCAAACTTTAAAAATGAGGAGAGATAAAAGATAAGAATATGTGTAACAAGCAGGACGAACGACAATCATTACAAATCGGGAACAATCCTTCACAGCAACTCTAATGCAAACAGTAAGCAGACAAGGATTCATGAAAGAAAAGTCATCTCAACAAGCTCCAAAAGCACAGAGTTATCGCAGTTGTATTAATGAAGAATTCGAGAATGGAAAAGAGAATTGTTCTATTTCATCATCTTTTGGCGGAATCTTACCTGGTCATTGTAGTCTTTTATAAATCTTTAGCATTGTTTATTTAGACAGTGGTATTAGCTCCTTGTTGAGCTAAATTTGTCAAATAAGAAAAGTTAGAGAAATACATAGATTGCATAATGACGAGTTATTCATGGGTTGAGTGAATATTCATGGGTTGAGTGAATACTTACACTACACAAAAAATGATCTTTAGCGGTAATTAATTAATGGCAATAGCCTAATTACCACTAAAAATGTATTTTTAGCGGCAATTAGCACTCTTTGTAAATGTCCCTAAAGCCTAGAGTGACATTGAATCCAATGGCAATTAACTAATGCCGGTAAAGGCTTTAGCCTTCTTTGTTATTGTGTATATTTATTACCGCTAAAAGGTACTTTTGCTGTAGTGTTAACTCGAGTATAGTTCTTCAATTTGTGGCTAAAGAGGTGAAGAAGTTTTCAATTGGTTCGATCTCATGGCGTATGTGAGACTTGTAAACATCCTAAATGAGATCGACTGAAGCCCCATTAGTTTGGTAGATCGGAGGTGCGGTGCCTTGACAAGTAGAAGCTCAACTTGGGAATTTCTATGGCAGCTTCATCGAAGGTGTATGATCCGACCTCTGGTGGAGATGAAGTGTTAGGTGTTGGTTTAGGTTTTAGCTGGGTTTCCTTTTTTTGCTTCTTAGCTGTTTGTTCCTTCGACCTAGGGGTGGCAAAATCAAGCCCAACCCGACCCAACCCAACCCATTTAGGTTTGGGTTGGTTATTGACCCGCCCATTAGTAAGTTCAACCCATCTCAACCCAATCCATTTAGGTTTGGGATGGTTATTGACCCGCCCATTAGTAAGTTCAACCCATCTCAACCCAACCCATTTCAACCCATTAAAAATTGGGTTGATATGTAACCCGAATTGGATTTTGAGAAATCTTGTGAAAATATTATTAAAAAATATTTTTTGTGATTTTATATGTTATACATAGTTATAATAAAGAAAAAAATAATTTTATTAGGTTTTGAAAGCTTATAAAATAACAAATAAAGCTATTAAAACTTAGTAAAAATTTGGCGGGTTGGGTTATGACCCGTTACTAACCCGTTACCTAACCCGTTTTGATCCAACCCATTTTGACCCAAACAAATTTGGGTTGGGTTGGGTCTTGACCCGTTTATTCTCTTGACCCATTTTGACCCGCCCAAATTTAACCCAACCCGCCCAATTGCCACCCCTACTTGGACCACAACTTATTTTTTGGGCTGTGGCTTTGGAATTCCCTTTTTGTTCTTATAAGATGGCATTTGGCCTTTGAATTTTAAAAAAAAAGTCAAAACTAAACAAAACAAAAAAATTAAAATGGAGGAAATATTTCTTTAAGGTCTTGGTCTTCCTTTAAGGATTTATTTTTTAATGTCATTAAAAAGTGTTGGTCTTTGTTTATTTGCTAGTATCTGGGCACATGCGTTGCACGTATAACCCATATTAATTATTATAAGTTTGTATAATTTGAAAACCTCTGTGTGGGATATGCTGAAATTAAGAACAGGAGGACGAATATAGTAACTTATTTGTACAAATAATAAAGCCAAATACTCCACAATTTTACGATTGATAAGGCTTTATTGGCGTAGAAAATTAATAAAGAATGATAGAAAAAATTGTTTACCAAACAAAACTCAAATCTTACAATAGTTTGTACATTCATATAAAGTAAATAAATGGGGCTAATTTAAAAAAATAAGAAGATGATCATCAAGCCAAATTTGGTGGTAAGGGCATAATCATACAAGTGAATAAAAATAAAGAAAGAGAAACTGCGGACTCTGAAAGAGTTATATAACACATGACATCGAATTTTAGTAAACAAAGAATTTTCCTCGTGTTTTTGTTGTTTAAAAAAGATGATAAAGCAATTCAATACATCCCAAATGGTATACATAATACATGGTAGTAATTTTTAGATTGTTTTCCAACAATAAAGTAATAAAGAGATAGAGACTTACATGTTTGATGTGTACGTGACAAAACAACAAAACACACCAAACAAACCAAATAAAATCAAGAAAATATAAAATTTCTATCAGAGAAGATAAAGAACAGGTTTTTTTATACAGAAAAAGGTACAAAATGTCACGCCCCGAAACTACACCCTGGACATGCCCGGCACTCGAGAACCATTGTTGGTCCCCAAGCGAACCCTTATCCTGGCTAACTACTAAGTGGAAGACTAACTCAAGCATACACAAGCATCAAAATTGAAGAAAGTGTTTAAAACATTTTATTGAATATCAAAACTATCTGAAATAAAATACTGAGTATGAAATATAAAGTTTTAAATAAAACATCTGAAATTGAATACTGCAAGACTGACCAAGATTGTCTATCTATGAAGCCTCTACTTTATAAAGATAGGTGTCGGGACAAGACCCACGACACCTAAAAATGCTACTACTAACAAATCATAAAACTAGAGTCCTATAAAAGCAAGGAGGTCTCACCAAAGGCTGACGAACGGATGATGTGATCTTAACGGAATGCCTGTTAAAGATCCTAAGTACCTGAATCTGTATCATGAAAAGATGCAAGTCAAATGACATCAATACATTGAATGTACGAGTATGTAATTGAGTTGAACAAAATAAATAATTGAATTGAAAGGCTAAAAGTAGCTCAACTGAAGAATAACATAAGTCACGATGAAAATCATTTGATGCTCTTACCGTATTTACCCTAGATTCAACTTGCTGCTGACTGAATTGAGATGTAGGGTGTGAGGACGAACTTGTTCAACACTATGAACAACATTACATACCTTATACGCTCCAAATTCGTGAGATCTTTGGATGAAAAGATGACAAGACTTCTTTCTTGAACCTTAGAGATGAGTTCTTGAGGAGCATTCTCAAAAAATCTATGAATTTCATGAGTAGGAGCTATTTATTCATGTTAAGATGAAGAAATTATGAAGTTCTATGGTCAAATCTTACCTTGGATGATGGATGAACCTTGGAGGAAATTAGTTTCTTGAAAACTTTTCTTTCTAGGGTAAATTTATGAACTAGGGAGGTGAACTACGTTTTTTGGGGGTTTTTTTAAAGGACTTCAGATGCCCGCGCGCCCACAAAGAAACCCCTCAGGCGTGCAGCCAACCGCACAGGAAGGCATTGGCTGCTGCCTCGGCGCGCGCCCGTGCGAAAAATGCCTCGGCCGCCATGTTGTAAGAGAGTGTCCAGTAAAATGGGCATAACATTTTACTCCGAACTCCAATTGATTCAAACTTGGGGGTGTTGTAAAGAAGGCTCAAATACCGTTAATTTGATAGGTTATGGGCCACGTAACTCTTCATATTCTAAGAGATATGGCCAATTGATATTGACCCAAGTAGAATCTTATATTAAATAGGTAAGGAAGCTTTCAACTTAACTTTGGGCTAGGGGATTCTTGTGACCTTAATTCATCTCTAAATTATTCTCACACTAAATAATTGACCTTAACATCTAAGCACAATTTAAGAATTACTCGATACGATCTTATACACAAATAAAGAATGGTTCAGGACTTAGATTAGAAATTTCTAGGGTGTTACAATATCTCCCCCTTGGGATCATTCATCCTTGAATGAAGGTTAACTCGAGCATGGAAAGGAAAATAATTACTCTTACTATCTTTCTGACTTCTGAACTTACCTACTAAAATTGACGGAACTGATTCATAGTAAGAATTTGAAACTGTCTTTAGAACATAAGTCACACTCTATCTGAAGCTATTTAACATGAAACAAGAGTATCTAGGCACAAAGTAAGAATATGATAGGACTACTATGCCTTAAGTGATACGACTTCTAACTTTCACTCCTTGCCACACCTCTGAACATGCCCTTATTTTTTGAATACTACACCTCATAGCCCCTACAAGGGTATATGACTACTATTACAAGATCTAAGTCTAATTGCATGCTCTCTCTTACTGCACTGTGTTCAAGCCTAACTCTAAATCACAAGGTGATACACATAAGATGATCATACTAATCTAAATCACGTAATCATGATCTATACACGTTGGCACTTTCATTCCAAGAATACAACTTCTTCTTACCACCTCATTCAACATACCTCAAGTTCTAATCAAGAATTTATTAGTCGCACAATGCAATTATCCACATACTTTCAACACCACATTCAAGCTTATTACTATACCCACTTCATGTAATTCTAGGTAACCAACTCCTCTTAGACTTTCCCACCTTCCTATCATCTCTACCAGCTGAAATTCTACGCATTACTACAAGGAAACCAACTAACTATTCTCATCTAACTATTACTTTCGTAAAACCTCATCTCCTTCCTCCTCCACATTTATAACCTTAGATGGAATAAGCACACCATCACTAACACAATAAGAAACATCAACCCTCTCTTATTTATCATCACATAACTGCTATCAGCGACATCACTCTCAAAACTGAAAAGGATTACTGAAAGAGCTTTAGGGCGAAAGATCATAAGTACGATTCATTTGAGAAATATGATAAATGAATATGCATGACATAACATTTTGTTGCTAGCCATTTAGAGTAAGTCATGAATTCATGAGACTGAGCATACTATGAGACATGAGTGCTTATATGAATAGATTCATATCATGAGGCTAATATTCACAGCTTTATGGAGTCAGATTGAGACTAATGGGCTAAAGTCTTTGCCCCTCATTCAGGAAACTGAGCATAGATGTGAATCTGTCTGAAATGTATAAGCATAGTCATGAACATAATTCTGATAAGGGGTATCAACTGGATGTGGTAATGACTTAACTTTGAGGCATACGCTAGAGTATGAATGGATTGATGTAACACTATCACTCTTTCTAAACACATCGCTATTTGATTCTTAACAATTGACTTGGTTCCTCACCTTATCATCTCCCTCGTAGTTCTAAATCTCACACTATAAGTCTATGGACCTATTCCATCTTCTCTAAACTAGTCTATATTCGCTTTACTCTAATACTCGGGAAATGATAATCTCATGGCTATTAAAATCTCTATGTGCAGGTATTATGATGCCTTCTAGGGTTTCATTCTGAGATGCTTATCTTAACCTTTTCCCGCTTCTATAAAAGTCTTTCTATAATTGCTACTTGTATTGGCTTATAAAACCGATTAATCTAACTCCTAATAGTCTGACTTCTCCTTCTTAGCCCACTAATACCGTCTTTCTAAGTTCATATCTACCTAACTGGAGAAAACTTGACCCATATTTAAAAGGCTCACCATATGCTATATATGAACCCTTCAACCAAACTCTTACGGGTAATAAATAATGCTTACATCAGCCTACTCCACATTGATAACTCAAATATACTTATGTAGGCACACATGAAAAAATTAGAACCTCGTCTGACTACATACGATCTCGGGAACACCTTTTAATGCTCTTGTTAATCTAATAACTAAGCTACACTTCATTACTCTCATCTAAGGGTCATAATACCACACTTGTACCACTTACATTTATTGCAAACTAACATATTAACTCCTCACCTACTCTATGTCAAATCTACCCGATCAAATCTCAAAACTAACATCATCACCCTCGTGTTGTCATACTTTTGATCACGACACTCATCTCAAATTCAAGCTTAGTGTCTATAATACTAAACACGGACATCAATATAATTGATCACATCTTATACTACTTATGACTACCAGATAAAATTAAGAAAACCTCGCCCACTAAGACCACATAACAAGTAGTCAATCTTTATCTTCAGTCTACTTATTTACATATTACCGTCACCTTCCCTTTCACAGCCTAAGTACTATTTACTCATTCACTACACATCATTGCCTAATCAGTTCTATAGCCCTCTAAATACCATGGGGCTCTCCCTTCAAAAATCATAAGCCTAACTTAGGTCTATCACCTCATGAATACTCTGCTCTTTTATTCAACACCTATACTTGGCCTTCACTAACACAATGTTACATTGACATAAACTCCCTTCTGGTTAAAGTATACTCTAAATCATCCTAACTAGTAACTATTCCTCTACCTACTATCATTAAATCCATACAAAATTATTATTCCTTAGTCTACACATAAAGAAAAACTCATCATTAATGACTTACTAGGTGCATGACTGCAACTATACACTTTACTCAATAACTATCCCCATTTCTTAGATTACTACACCTATAAATGCATACTTCTAACTTTTGGCACTTTTACTACTATTGCTTATAACATCATAACTCATACTATCTTTTCGGGTGAGAATACTATCCAAGCTCTTAAATGTACTTTCCTCCTAAAGGGTATCACCTGAAACAATGCTTGGAGAAGAGAATCTAAGAGTACTTCTTGCTTTTAGATCGAACGCACGATTCATCTGGATAAGGATGCATTCTTTCGAATTCAAACCCTTAAGCTCACTCATGGGCTTCTCTCAAGCCTCTCTGTAGTCTCTAGACTTTCTGAAGACTTTATCTGAGATGCCATATTAATAGGATTAAGAACTTTACAATTTCTAGTACCTCGAATATGAGGCATAATCGGAGGAATTAGAGCAACGCACGAATCTACATAAGTTTCTTAGGGGACAACTCTATTGCACGATCTAAAGTATGAAAGAAGGGAAACTTTTCCTAAATATATGTAGTCCCTCATTTATAGTGGTGGGGCCCTCACAACCATAAATAAGATCATACTGATATGGCTTCATAAACACCCTAGGACACTTGAACTCTATGTTCTGATACCAAGTTTGTCACGTCCCGAGCCTACACCCTGGACGTGACCGACGCTCGAGAACCATTGTTGGTACCCAAGCAAACCCTTTTCCTGGTTGACTACTAAGCAGAAGACTAACTCAAACATACACAAGCATCAAAACTGAAGAAAATGTTTTAAAAAATTTATTGAACCTCAAAACTATATGATTTTTTTTTTCTGAGTATGAAATACAAAGTTTTAAATAAAACATCTGAAATTGAATACTACAAGACTGACCAAGACTGTCTATCTCTGAAGCCTCTATTGTATAAAGATAGGTGTCGGGACAAGACCCACGACACGTCAAAATGCTACTACTAACAAATCATAAAATTGGTGTCCTCCGAAAGCAAGGAGGTCTCACCAAAAGCTGATGAACGGATGATGTGATCTTAACGAAATGCCTATTGAAGATCTTAAGTACTTGAATCTGCATCATGAAATGATGCAGGTCGAATGAGATCAATACATTGAATGTACGAGTATGTAATCGGGCTGAATAAAATAAATAACTAAACTGAAAGGCTGAAAGTAGCTTCACTGAAGAATACCATAAGTCACGATGAAAATCATTTAATGCTCTTACTATATGAATGCAATAAAAGTAAATACTGAACTGAAAATATATATATACACACACACACACACACACTTTACTGGGAGTTTCTCTAACGATAACCATCACTATGAGCCCTCGTGATGATACAACGTCTTACCCACGTTGCCAGAGCTTCCCTATACCTTGTTAGAGTATTGAACGCAATTGAACTGATGGATCAACTAAAAAGCCTTCTTGAGGTAGGTGAGGAATCGTCCGTGTTGTGATAAGATCCCATCTACGCTGGCTACGTAGTTTATGGGGGCTGTGAGTTATCTAAACTCTCCCCTATATCGGTGCTCAATACTACTCCCAAAATATATAACTATATGTTCATGTAAAACTTTACTCAATCAGAGGTAACTGAACTGTACTCAATCTTTCTGAAAACTTTTTATACTTTCCTAAAAATAATACTCTATTTTCAATGTTAAAATAATACTTTCTTTAAGGGGTAACTGAACTTCTCTTTATTTGGTTGAACTGCTTTTGAAAACTAGTTATGTTCTTCTTAAAAATAGTAGTTCTTTTCTCAATGTGAAAATAGCACTTTTGGAACCATTTGTATTTCCTTAAACTCTTCTCAAAAGATACTTTAAAATACTCTTGAACTCAATTTAAAATTCCAAAATCAATGCATAGAAATAAATGCACAAAGACTTTCAATAAAAAAATCTCATTAACTAGGGTTCATGTGAAATATAAGCACTAACAACAACTTAGAGACATCAATGCACATAATATTGCAATCTCATAATATAAGAATTTAGAATTTGGAACAAGAACATAACTCATATCAAGAATTTCATAAAACTGAGGGTAAAACCCCAAATTCAACTTGCTACTGACTGAATCAAGATGTAGGGTGTAAGGACGAACTAGTCCAACACTATGAACAGCCTTACATACCTTATACACTCCAAACTCATGAGAAAGGTGAGATCTTTTGATGAAAAGATGACAAGAATTTGTTTCTTGAACCTTAGAGATGAGTCTTGAGGAGCTTTCTTGAAAAATCTATGAATTTCATGAGTAGGAGTTATTAATTCATATTAAGATGAAGAAATTATGAAGTTCTATGGTCAAATCTTACCTTGGATGATGGATGAACCTTGGAGGAAGTTAGTTTCTTGAAAACTTTTCTTTCTAGGGTAAATTCATGAACTAGGGAGGAGAACTACGTTTTTGGGGGGTTTTTTGAAAGACTTCATACGCGCAGAAAACACCTCAGGCACACAGCCAACCGCGCAGGAAGGCATTAGCTGCTGCCTCGGCGCGCGCCCATTCAAAAAATGCCTCGGCCGCGCGGCCGGTGCGTGGCAAGATAGTGTCTAGTAAAATGGGCATAACATTTTACTCCAAACTTCAATTGATACAAACTTGGTGGTGTTGGAAAGAAGACTCAAATACCTTTAATTTGATACTTTATGGGCCACGTAACTCATCATATTTTAAGAGATATGGTCATTTGAAGTTGACCTAAGTAGAATCTTATATTAAAACTTAATCGGTAAGGAAGCTTTACACTTAACTTTGGGCTAGGGGATTCTTTTGACCTTAATTCATCTCTAAATTATTCTCACAAGAATTGACCTTAACATCTAAGCACAATTTAAGAATTATTCGATACGAACTTATACGCAAATGAAGAATGGTTCAGGAACTAGGTTAGAAATTTCTGGGGTGTTACACAAAATTTCATAAATTTTACAAACAAAAATAAAATGAAGGCTAGAGTGAGACCAAATCATATCTAGACTACCAAACTTTAAACTACAATTGGCATTTTCTAAATAGCCACAAAAATTGGAAGCCTACAGAAATGAGGCAACAACAACCTATTATAAGGAATTCTAGAAAAGAAAAGAGGAAAAATGAATACATAACATGGAGAGAATCACCATGAAAAAGGACTGGCTCCTAACAAGAAAATCTTATTCTCTATGTTCTTTATCCATTGGCCTACTTGATTGCAAGTCTTAATAGCTAGAGCCTTGTCTGCAAGGGAATCCAATGTTGCCTAAAGTTTGAAATCCTGATTAACTGATTTAATTTCATGTTGTCTTGTTGTCTTCTCTTATAAAATGCCTAAAGAATATGAAAAGGCTTTGTAAATATATTATTAGTGTGGAAGTTGAAAGGAATAATAGTAAAGACTGTAATGTGCAACAACTATTATTATAAATTGTTGATTTACGTTTGCTTTTCTCATTTATAATAAAAATTTATTATATATTCAACCTTGGTTGCAGATCCTTTATTGAAATTAATAGGGATTTATTGTGATCAATTTCTTATTAAAAATTTTCTTCTCATTTACCAAGGTAATATAAATTTATTATTTTTTGAAAGGTAAATAAAATATTATTATTTGTGATTTAATTATATGTTTTATTATATTTTAATTTTACTGTAAGGGCAAAATAGTAATCCAACTTTGGAGATAAGAGCTTTTCACTTTTAATATAACTAGTTTTGATGCACGTGCGTTGCACGTGAATATCAAACCATGTACTACACTTAAAAATAATGTCAATATTATTTAATAAAAAAATTAAATAAACAATTATAAATGGAATGATAAAGTATAAGTTCCTATGAATAGTGGATGTAAACTTTCTTTCTATTATTATTGAAAGTTGTGAGTCTGGAGCCAAAAGGGCAAAAAAATTGAGCAAGATTTTCAAAAGGGCAACAAAAAATGAGGATCAAACCAAAAGGCCAACATTTGGATGGAAGGTGGATGCCATTAAATCGTATATAGTAAGGCGCAGCCTGACATGCATCTTACAAGGCGCAAGATGCCATGTGCCTTGTAAGGCACATGTCAGCGTGCACCTTACAATTAAGAAAAATGTTTAAAAAATATCAATATTCCTCCTCCATTATTAATTCAATCATTTTGTTGTTGTATTTTCGTGTTTATTTATTTTTTCTATTTTCACTATTTATATGTGAGAAAATGGTCTAATACCCCCTCAATCTATTGTCGGATTCTCAACTACACACTTATACTTCACGGGGGTCCTATAACCCCCCTGAACCTTTTAAAAGTGAAATAAATACCCCCTTACAAACCCACACCCAAATTTGTATTAGGCTGTGATCTAACTCGCCCTGCCACGTAATATTTTTTTTAATATATTAAATAATTAATTATTATATGTTATTCTTTTCTTTTTATATTTCCCTTCTCTCTTTTCTCTTTCCTTTCCTATTCCTCTTTTTCTTTGCTTTGCATATCAAAGAGGAGATACCATCCATGGCTACCACACACTCTTCTACTTTCATCGAACTTCTAAGCAATATCGGAATCTACTCTTCTACTTTCATCGAACTTCTAAGCAACATCAGAATCTGAATATTCTCTGCGAACGGAAAATTGCACCGGAGGAACTGCTTCTTCTTTCGCTGCTGTAGTATTAACCAGAGGAGAATTCTTAGGAGAATCTCTAGTAAATGATATCGACTTGTCGGGATGAAGGTATCGGGATAACGGAGGAACTAGTGTTGATTTCGATTTGATAATGTTAACATGAGAAATTCGATTAATACTTACAATAATTTTAATAAATGGTCTTCTTCATTAATGGGTCTGTTACACAACAATTTTATTAATGAATTCTTCTCCATTAATTGGATCTGTTACCCAATGAACTCTTCTTCGTTAATGGTGATAAAGTTTGATCCTCCTAACATTCAATTTTGATTTTAATTTTGAATCACTGATAAATTGTCAAATTGGAAGAACTGTGTAATTTGAATTTGAGAATTGACTTAGTAGTGGAAAACTAATGAAGGCGGGGACCTAGTTGTACAGGTGAGCCGCCACCAATGTCATTGGGTCTGTTTAAGAGAAAAATGCCTTAGCTGTTGAAGAGCAAAAGAGAGAAGAAAGAAGGTAAAAAAAGAAAAAAAGAAATAAGAATAAAAGGAAATATTTATTTATTCAAAAAAAATAAAAAAACTTAATATGAAATAAAAGAGATATTAATAAAATTAAAGTTGTAATTAATTTTTGCCTCTCACTCTCTCAAAGAGAGTGGCGTTCACGCCTCACAGCTGGATTGCACTCCGCTTTCGCGCCCAGCTCTCCTCGTTCGCGGAGAGCACTTCACTGCCAGCTCAAAAATCTTTGTTTTTAGCTCCATTTTGCACCAATTTCCACTCTTTTTTATCAAAGCTCCTTTTTAACCAACATGTACCTAAAACACAACATTCAAAGGAAAATTAGCCTCTTTTTCTACTTAAGTACCACAAAATTACCAAGAAAAGGACTCCAAATGAGTGTAAATCACCCACTCATCAACACCTCCAACTTAGAAACTTTGCTTGTCCTCAAGCAAAACAAAATCAAAAGCACAAGAGGCAATCACAATAAGCACAACACACTTTCATTCCAAGTAGAGATCATAAACATGACTTTGGTTGGTACTAACAAATAGTCCTCAAGCAAACTTTTCACAAAAACAACCCCTCATTTTCATGGAACATATTTGAAAAACCAAGAATCATTAAGTGACAACAACTCAAACTCAAGAAATGACTCAACTCTTTAGCTCTTTTTCATGCTCACTTGATGCAATCTGGAATTTTCAAAATCACCACTTAATCAATTTACATGCCCTCACAAGAAAAGAAATGTCCCAAAACACTCACAAATATTTACAAACAAGGGACAAAAGCACAAACACTCACACTCACAATAGAACTTCTCATGAACACAAATGTCACACCATAAGCTTGCCCATATTTTCAATCAACATTGACTCAACTTCAATTGGTTAGAAATCACAAAGGACTTTGTTAAGTTTGTAATGTAAGCTTAGGGAAGGTAAGGATATCATTTAGGTGCAAGTGACTACACCCTCCTTGAACTCTACTCAACAACTCAACATTTTTCCAACTTTTCCACATTTTCTTCACTTTCCAAACCAATGCACATTTCACATTCTCTTTTTCTATTTTTCACTCTAGATTTCCCACATGCAACCACTTTCAATTTTGGAGGATTCAAGATTCTTTTATTCACTTTCTTTTTCACAACTTTTTCTTTCTTTTTGACTTTTTCCTCCATTCATCATTTTTTTATATCAAGCTCTTATGCATTAGGCATCCCTTCTATGAATTTCCCAAAACACCCCAACTTAGGCTTTTAGCCTTAACTCTCACAACTTCAAATTCAAGGAGGGAAAGGGTTCAAGAGAGATGCATATTTTCAAAATGGATAAGGCTTGTAATGAGGTTGCCAATAAAAAGGATTTAGGGTCAAAGGGGACAACTAAGGATACATTTAGTGCAAAGGTGGGATTTTTAGGCCAAGTGGACTTCAAGAATAATCAAAGAAAGCCTAAGATCATTTTTCCAACCCAACTCAATTAAGACCAATATTTCAAGACCAACCGGGCTAGTTCTAGGTGGCACAAGCAAACACAAGGTATTATTCAACAACTCACCACACGTGGCATGCAAATCACTCAAGATGGATCAAAATCTCATTTCCTTTTCAACAAACAAGTGGCATTGAAAAATTAAACTGCCAACGAATCAAGAGTCACAAAAAGATTCACAAGAGTTGTCACAAAATCATTCAACACTTGCTCAATTTTCAAAACGGAGGGGTACGCTCAAAAACACACTTTTCGCAGGCAAGACTATATTCTTAGTACCAAACAAGCCACAAATCTCTCGAAAAGACCACGACGAATTTACCCTTAAGAAAGCCATCAGACAATCCATCATTGGGCAAACTCATACATCAATTCAGAAACGGTTGCTCAGACTTCACCGCACATCAACAATAAGGCAACTCAGACTTTACCAACAGTATACATTGACGCTTTACCCTTAAGAAAGTCATCACTTTATCCATCATAGGGCATCGCCAATCAATAACAACTCCAAACAACAACACCATCTCAAGAAAAAAGAAATAAACTAAAGAAACTATCAACGACAATAAAAACTAAAACTAAAACAAAAATGACTAATCAAGCACAATCATCAATTAAAGCTCCAAAATCCCGACAAGGGCACATCATCCATAAACAAAACAAAATATCCATCAATATCATAAAAATAGTCAACAACAATCCCAATCATCATAAATACAGAATAGGAGTCAATAGGGATGGACCCCTAACTAAAATTCACACTGTGTCCTCACAGCACAAAAATCAAATGACAATACGAGGGGCTCCTTGAAATATGATCACTCTGAGCTAGTATCACAGGGAAAGGATAGGTCCTCATCATCGGATGGACTGCTGCCACATAGACTCCGGAGCTTTCTCATCATCTTGCTCAGGAATCGACTCTTCCTCTTCTCGTGCTCCCGGAAGGTCCGCTGGCGTTGCTCAATCTTTCCTTGCCTCCGACTCATATGCTCTAGTGGATCGGACATGGCCTTCTGTGTAGCAGCTACAGAGGCAATAGTAGGTGCAGATGCACTCTCAAGTGTGGTTCCAGACGGTCCAGTAGGGTGGCCAGCAACTAGCTCTCGAATCTGAGCATCCACTCCCTGTATCTGCGAAGATATATATCGTATTGTGGCAGGCCCAAACTGGAGGGGTCCTGCTGAAGATGAAGCTCCAGTCTCAGAAGTGGTCTAAGTAAAGTGCCCGAACTATGGACCAAGCACATCTATCTTCCTCTTTTAGTGCCTATCGCCCGGTGCACCCTTCTTCTTCAGAGGGTGAATCTCAGTGGCCGGTTTCTTCTCCTCGTCGGTAGGCAATCTCGGCACTCCGGCATTATAGCACAGCTGAGTGATCAATGAGGGGCAAACAAGACTCCTGGTCCTCCCCTGAGCAACCTCAATAATATGGGCCAAAATCAGCTGGCCCACATCCACTGCCAACCCATCCATGATAGCTGCAATAACCAAGGCCCTGTCCAGCGTCACCCCGGTGTCATGAGTGGAGGATGATCCGAGCACATATAATAGAGAGCCAAGTTTTGGCCTCTTCTGTAAACTCACGGGACTCCACACCTCTCCTAGTCTAAAACCACTCCGGAGGCTCACCATTGTGCAATTTATCCACAAGCCACTGGCCATCCAGCTCTTTGCAGCGATCCAATAGACTCTGTTGTCAGCATCTGGAGGCCATAATGGGCATTAATCACAGCTGGGCTAAACTGGACCTGTACGCCTCGGACAGTAGTGACGGCGGCCTCATTAAAATTAGTCTCTTAGGCATTAGCGTAGAACTCAGCTACGATGGTATGGTTAGCCTTGATAGGCTTAGTAGCAAATACCATCCATCCGCTCATCTCAAGTCAGTGAAAGATTTCTGACATCCCGTCTTGAAGTTTCTCAAAACAAATCCCTTTTTCTTTAAAATGGCCTGGCCCAGGTATTCGTCATATTTTTAGGCGCATTTGGCGGTCAAGAACCTGGTTGGATCAAAATACTCCTCCTCGGGTGCAATTTTGGATGAAGTGGGAATGCTGTCGGTTGACATTTTTTGTTCAAAGTACCTACAAACGAAGGCAACATGTTAAAAGTTCTTGTGGACACTTAAAACAATGTATTAGGAAGTATTTAGGCCAAAGAAAATAATTAAAAGAAGTCACGAGCGATCTATGCGAAGTTACTATTTTTGGATATAAGTGATTTCTTCTTCGCGTTCGCGGAGGGTTAATGGGCCTTGCCTCCGTGTTCGCAGAGAGGCTGCCACGTTTGCGGCTCAGAAGCAGTCAGACCTCCGCGTTCGTGGACCAGTTGGTGCATTTGCGGAGTACAATGTGACGTGGACTTCCACGTTAGCGGATAGAGGTCCGTGTTCGCAGAGAGGTGATCATCCCCAGAAAACAAAATCATTTAGGCATTTGATCGAACAGGTTGAGGGCATCAATTTAACAACAATTTTCAACAAGATTTCGCCCCTAATTCTGCCCCAACACATGATCGTCACAATTACAACACTACGAACAAGAATTCAACCCAAAAACAACATCAAAACATAGCAAGAATCAAATTAAAATTAAGAACACAAGTAAAGCACAATTTTGCAAAGTTCAACCCACAACACTACCCCAAATTAAGCCCCACAATTCGAATGTCAATAATCACAAGGTAATTATCAGGAATTCTATCCAATAACAACCTTCTAAACACATAAAATTCAAATTTAAGTCAAGAACACAATTAATCATCATGATTCACTTTTAACTCACCAAAATAAACTAAAATAGAGGGGGTAGAGACATACCTTAAATGTTGATGCAAAGAACAAAGAAAAAATTAGGAATCAAAGGGGATAAGGGGAGAATTTTGGGGGAGACTTTCGGGATTTAATTGATGAGGGGAAAGGGGATGGGATTTTGTGGCTTAAAAAGGAGTTTGGAAACTGTTTTCACCCTTTGGCATTTCTGCCTTTTAAAATGCCCTGACTTCTCCGCGTTCGCAGAGACACTGGCACGTTCGCGCCTCTATGTGATCTCTGACCTCCACGTTCGTTGCCACTAGGGCGCATTCGCGGAGTGTTCGGCAGATTGGCTTCCGTGGACTCCTCTCCGCGTTCGCGGAGAGCAATTCAGTTCTGGACCCCTAGCATCATTCTGTAATTTTTGGCGATGGGTGGGTCCATTAGGCGACTCACCCATTGCATTTTGGCGACCATTAGCTATCCAAAAGTGCTCCAACCCCCAATTTGAAGGTAGTTCAACCACAAACTTCAATCCCAAGTGCATTCTTGCATCCAAATATGTTCAAAACCCTTCAAAAAACTTCGAAATCATGATGATTAGTGAAAACATAAAATTCTAATCTATCCTAAAAATTAAGGAAAATTCAGAAATCAAATTTTGGATACCGATGGGTTGCCTCCCATCAAGCGCACAATTTAACATTGCGGCGCGACACCAGTTGCATCACCCTTTATGTTTCCACTTCGATGCGATGTACCTTCTCCCTAACTTCAAATCATTTTCTCATCGAAGCAATTGGGGACTACCTGAGAGCACCACGCATTTCACTTGATCTCTCCACTTTGAAGATTTGAATTTTTTCCCCAACTTCACATCATTCTTTCGTGTAGGAGCATTGGGCAAGAGTAATAGCATCACTAAGCCATTCGAACAACGAACTTCATAACTTTTGGCCCTCAAGTGCATGACACTATTACTTTCCAATGTACTAGAGTTGCCATATATGATCTTCTTGGCTTTTTCTTGCAACTCTAGTATCATTGCCTTGATGTTGGTATCTTGGAATTTTATAGGTTTGGTTCGGTTGCAAATATCCAAGATCTCATCAATATCGAACACAACCCCTTTTTCTTGACCGTCCAACTCCAATGCCTTACTTTTGACCACTTGACAAGAAGCCTTACGTACTCCAAATGTTGATCTCGCCTTGATCTTCAAAGTAGCAATCTTAAACTCAAGTTGGGTCATCTCATGGCACCTAGCTAGGTGCAAGTTGCGGAATTCATCCCTCATATGGAACATTAGATCTCTTAGCCTCTCACCCTTTTCAAGTCGATGAGGCAAGCACAAGAGCCAAGCTTGACTCTCAACACTCATCTCTTCATATATCTCTTCATCTAACGAGATATCCAAACAACTATTCCCAACATGAAGTATTCCACAACATGGCCATGGGTCATCAACATAGGGCTTGCACTCATCAAACCTTGTTCCTTCACAAGAAGCCATAAAAACAAACAAAACAAAACACAAACAACTATTCACAATTTGGATAGAAACTAGTAGACTAAAAACTCTAAATCAATTCAATATGCCAAATTGTTCCTCGGCAACGGCGCCGTTTTTGATAATTCTCAACAACACCTATCACGATTCAAAGTGTGGGTGGTCGCTATGCAAGTACAAACCCAACAAAGAGTTGGGGTCGTTCCCATGAGGAACAATGTGCTAGGCGATTGAAGAAACAAAGAATTACTAGCTACTAGTTTGAATCCGAAATATAAAATACAATTATAAAATGAGAAGGTTTCTAGTAACGAAATTAGGATAGGGGATAGAGGAGAACAAGGGACAAAGCTATATCGAACAAGATTACCAAAGGGATTTGGGAATGGGAAATCGATCAATATCTATACGATCCATTGCAAATTAGCATCAATACAATATCAATCAATCATGGATAATCTCATATATGCCTCGGAAGCTAAATTATCTGCCTAATTCTATCGAACATAGGCAAATATTTCTCAACTAGTTCTCATGAACCCAATCAAGTAGCAACACAAACAATCCGATTAAAGGCAATGCAAGGATTCACTATTTCTAGCAAAATCTGACAAATGAGTTGCTAAACCTAAATTAATGCACCAATCAATCATACCTAGCCTCAATTAACTCTGACAAGCTAAATTAAAGTAAATGGGCAAGTCCAAGGAGTGATCAATTCCAATGGAAAGCAGTTAAAGCATGAGATCAATTGGATAATCAAAAACCCATTTCATAAATGATAAAGCATTCAACTAATTGCAAAAGCACAAGATAGAAATCAAAACCCAAATATTGATTATGTCTAACATAATATCCCAATCACTAATCAACAATTAACACCTAGAATTTAACAATACAAAGCAAAGAGTTGAAGAAAGGTAAAAAATAATTACAACCCAAGCTCACAATCTTCATTCTAATGGTGTTTGTTGAGGAATCTTGATCTCAAAGCAATGCCCAAGCCTCAATCCCCAAAGTCTTCTTCTCTATTCTTTTTGTTCTATCTAATGAATTTTCCCAATCTTTTTTCAGTCATCCTCCCAAAATGGCTGTGAATCAGTGTATATGGTGAATTGGGGTCAAAATGTGAATTTCCAGAACTACCTAGATGTTAGTTACTTTTTCTTCTCTCCATTTGCGGAGCTCAGTATAATCTTTATCTGCGTTCGCGGTACTCAACCTGCATGTACTCCGCATTCGCGGAGGCTTCCCACGTTTGCGACACTCAACTTGAATGCCCTCTACATTCGCGGAGGCTTCCTGCGTTCGCGCATCACAGTTGACTTGCACTCAGCGTTCGCGGTTCGCGGAGAGCACTTCACTACCGGCTCCAAAATCTTTATTTTTAGCTCCATTTTTCCCCAATTTCCACTCTTTTTCATCAAAGCTCCTTTTTAACCAACATGTACCTGAAACACAACATTCAGAGGAAAATTAGCCTCTTTTTCTACTTAAGTACCTCAAAATCACCAAGAAAAGGACTCCAAATGAGTGTAAATCACCCACTCATCAGTGGGATAGACACCGGATTCCATGTTATAGCTCACATGGTCTATGTCGGTTAAGGCTAAACTTCCCACAATAATGAACTAAGGTTACTTTATAAAGGTATTTCAAATATGTTTTGTTTTAAGATGATTAGCTTGCATTGACCATGGTTACGACTTATGTTTTCTAACATGTTATCTTATCATTTATCCTGGTCATTGCATGTTATGTAAGCCCCCCTTTTCATGATTTCACAACTCTTATGCATCACTATCATACTTGGTACATTCCATGTACTAATGTATACTTGTGCCTACATTGTCTCACTTATGTAGGGCTTGATGACTCTTCTCCTTCCGTTCGTGGCTAGTTGCTTGCATTAGAGATTTGAAGACTTGGTGAGTCCTTATAATTCGAGGACGATGTCACTTTTATGGCTTTATGTCATTTCAATTTTCAGACGTTGTATGGGTTACGTCCAAAATTTCTTCTATTGATGTAGTAGATGTCTTATTGAGACTTATAATTAGACTTCCATTTTTGTCAAACTATTTTTATAAAATGTTACTTTTAAACTCTTCTATTTCTATTACCTTGTATAATATATGCTACGTGGCTTGTGTAGGGTCCTTCGAGGTCTTATTCACCATGTCACGTCTAGGGAGTACTTTGAGTCGTGACAAGGTTGGTATTCAGAGCAAAAGGTTTAGAAAGGTCCTAGGATATCCCATAAGCCACGTCGAGTAGAGTCTTGTTCACGAGTGTGAAGCGCACTAAACTTATGAATGAGAAGCTATAAGATGTTTAGGAAATTCCACTTCTTTCACCATTCTAAAGTCGTGTGATAGAGTGTAACTCTATATGTCTCTTTTTGTAATCCTTATCCAATGCTTTTTAGGATATGGCCCCTTTAAGAGCATACGTTAGAAGGAATGCGGGTGAGAATGTGGAACGAGAAGCTCCTCAAGCTCCTCATGCTCCTCAAGAAGCTCCCCAAGTTTCGGCCGACCCATTGGCCGAGCAAGTGACTAGTGTGGAATTGAGGGCTGATTTTCAAGTGTTTGCTCAAGCCATGATGGCCCAAGCCAATAGGGAGGCTGTAATCCCTGTGAACCCAAATGTGGGTACGATAGAAACTATAATGAGAGACTTCACTAGGATGAATCCTCTGAAGTTTCATGGTTCCAAGGTTGAGGAAGATTCTCAAGAGTTCATTGACGAGGTATACAAGGTTTTGATGATCATGGGTGTGACGCCAGTGGAAAAGGCAGAATTGGCTGCTTATTAACTTAAGGCTGTTGCTCAAGTTTTGTTCAACCAATGAAAGGAAGAGAGGGCGGTAGATGCAGGTCCTCTTGATTGTCAAAAGTTTAAGGTTGCTTTCCTCAATAGACTCTTTCCCCTAGAGATGAGGGAGGCAAAGGTACTTGAATTCATCAACCTTCACCAAGGAAATATGAGTGTGAAGGAGTATGCCTTGAATTTCATGCAATTGTCTAGGTATGCTCCTAATATGGTCACCGATCCTAGGGCAAGAATGAGTAAGTTTGTTTCAGGAGTGTCCGAGATAGTGGTTAAAGTATGCCGTACCGCCATGCGTATCAATGGTATGGACATTTCTCGCTTAATGGTTCATGCTCAACAAATCAAAAAGGAGAAACTTATGGAGAAGTCTAAGGAAGCCAAGAGGGCTAAGACCGGTGATGGTTACTTTTCACTCTTAAGGTCCGATGGACATGGTCGTTCTAACTTCCGATAAAGGTTTTCCGGTCAAGGTT
Source organism: Solanum appendiculatum (assembly GCA_018342035.1). Taxonomy (NCBI): domain Eukaryota; kingdom Viridiplantae; phylum Streptophyta; class Magnoliopsida; order Solanales; family Solanaceae; genus Solanum; species Solanum appendiculatum. The sequence continues at coordinate 65,433 of JAGDQO010000296.1, forward strand.
CTTGCAATGCTCCAGCTCCTAAGTTCAGCAAGGAAAGGGTGTCTAACCCTAAATCTTAAGGACGAAATAGTGGTTGATCTTCATTGTCTACTTGCGCTAGATGTGGAAGAAAGCATGAGGGTAAATGCCTAGCCGGTTCCAATGCGTGTTTTGGTTGTGGCAAGACAATCATAAAATAAAGGATTGTCCCTCAGTTGCTAAGAACGAAGGAGATAACCATCGACGGGCTCAACCTTATCCTTCATCAGGTTTTAGTGGGAGTCAGAAGCAAAATAGATTTTACGCACTTCAAACTCGTCATGAGAAAGAGAGTTCTCCCAATGTGGTTACCGATATGTTGAAAGTCTTTCATCTTGATATTTATGCTTTGCTTGATCCCGGTGCTATCTTTTCTTTTGTGACGCCATATGTGGCTATGATGTTTGATGTTCTTCCGGATGTGTTGATAGACCCTTTTTCTATCTCTACTCCTATTGGTGAATCTATTGTGGCTAAGAGAGTCTATAGAGATTATCCCATCTCCTTATCCCATAGAGTCACTGATATTGATCTTGTAGAGCTTGATATGTTAGATTTTGATGTTATTCTTGGGATGGACTGTCTGCATTCATGTTATGCTTCCATTGATTGTAGAACCCGAGTGGTCAAATTTCAGTTTCCAAATGAACCCATCCTAGAGTGGAAAAGGGGAAATTCTATACTTAAGAGTCACTTTGTTTCTTGTCTAAAAGCTAGAAAGATGATTTCTATGGGTTGCATTTACTATCTTGTTTGGGTCAGGGATATGGATTTCTAAACTCCTATCTTTGAGTCGGTCCCCGTTATTAATGAGTTTTCAGAAGTGATTTACCCAATGTTCCTCCCGAAAGGGAAATAGACTTCGGCATTGACCTTCTCCTAGATACGCAACCTATTTCTATTTCTCCTTACTGAATTGCTCTTGTAGAACTTAAGTAATTAAAGGAGCAATTGAAAGATTTGTTAGATAAGGGTTTCATCCAACCGAGTATCTCTCCATGGGGTGCTCCAGTTTTGTTTGTTTGAAAGAAAGATGGTTCACTTCAGATGTGTATTGACCATCGGCAATCGAAGACGGCTTTCTAAACTCGGTATGGTCATTACGAATTCTTGGTAATGTTGTTTTGCTTGACAAATGCTCTATCCGCATTTATGAATTTGATGAATAGGGTGTTTAGAAAATAGCTAGATAAATTTGTGATTGTGTTCATCGATGATATTTTGATTTACTCAAGAAGTGAGGGTGAGCACACCAATCATTTGAGGATTGTGTTGCAAGTCCTCAAGGACCAACAACTCTTTGCAGAGTTTAGTAAATGTGAGTTCGAGTTAAGATCCGTGGCTTTTCTTGGTCACATTGTTTCCGGTAAGGGTATTCAGGTAGATCCTAAGAAAATGGATATGATTAAGAGTTGGCCTAGACTTCTATCCTTTGCGGACATTCAAAGTTTCATGGGTTTTGCTGGTTACTATAGAAGATTGGTTGAAGGGTTTTCTTTGAATGCCTCTCCACTGACAGCATTGACTCAAAAGAAAGTTAAGTTTGTATGGTCTGAAGCATGTGAAAAGAATTTCCAAAAATTGAAAGATCGACTTACCTCCGCTCCGGTGTAGACTTTACCGGAAGAATCTGATGGGTTTGTGGTTTATTGTGGCACTTCAAGGGTTGGGCTAGGGTGTGTACTTATGCAAAATGGGAAGGTTGTTGCTTATGCTTCAAGACAACTTAAAATCCATGAAAAGAACTATCCACCCATGATTTGGATCTAGCGGTGGTTGTGTTTGCTTTAAAGATTTGGAGGCATTACCTATATGGTGTACTTGTTGATGTCTTTACCCATAATAAAAATTTGAAATATGTGTTCAAGAAAAAGGATCTAAATCTTCGCCAAAGGAGGTGGCTTGAGTTGTTAAAGGATTACGAAATGAGTGTCCTCTATCACCCCGGTAACGCGAATGTGGTGGCAGATGCTCTTAGTCGGCTATCTGTGGGTAGCGTTGCTCATATTGAGGGTGCTAAGAAGGAATTGATTCAAGATGTTCATAGACTGGCCCGATTGGGTATTTGGTTGGTTGATTCTAATGAGGGTGGTGTTATGGTTCTTAATGGTTCAGAATCGTCCTTTGTGTCGGATGTGAAGGCAAAGCAAGGTCTTGAACTGATCTTGATGGAATTAAAGGAAGCGATGCTTAAAAAATCCGTTGATGCTTTCTTCCAAGGGGGAGATGGTTTGCTTTGATGTCAAGGTCACTTATGTGTTCCTAACGTTGATAATTTGAGGGAGCAGATTTTATCAGAAGCCCATAGTTCACGATATTCTATTCACCTGGGAGCCACCAATATGTATCGTGACTTGCGGGAGGTCTATTAGTGGAATGGGATTAAAAAGGATATTACGAAATTTGTGGCTAAGTGTCCTAATTGCCAACAAGTGAAAGTTGAGCATCAAAGACCGGGAGGTTTTCCCCAAGACATTAGTATTCCTACATGAAAGTAGGAAGATCTAAATATGAACTTTATTGTTAGTTTACCCTGCACTCGGTGACAATATGACTCAATTTGGGTTATGTTGGATCGTATGATGAAATCAGCTCATTTCATCCCCATCAAGATTTCTTATTCGGTGAAGGACTATGCTAAGTTGTACCTGAGGCAAATGGCTAGTTTGTATGGAGTGCCCTATCCATTATCTCCGATCATAGTAACCAATTCACTTCTCAGTTTTGGAAATCTTTCTAAAAGGGCCTCGGTACTCGTGTTAAGCTTAGAATATCCTTTCATCCTCAAATCGATGGGCAAGCGAAGTGTACTATCAAAACTTTAGAAGATATGTTGAGATCTTGTGTAATTGATTTCAAGGGTAATTGGGTTGATCATTTGCATTTGATTGAGTTTGCTTATAATAATAGCTATCATTCAAGTATTGTTATTGCTCCATTTGAAGCGCTTTATGGTAGGAGGTGTAGATCTCCTATATGTTGGTTTGAAGTTGGTGAGGTTGCTTTGATAGGTCCCGAGTTGGTACATGAGGCTTTGGAGAAAGTTTGACTTATTAGAGAAAGGTTGAAAACGGCTCAAAGTTGACAAAAGTCCTATGCTGATGTTAGAGGGAGAGATCTAGAATTTGATGTTAATAAATGGGTTTACTTGAAAATCTCACCTTTGAAGGGTGTAATGCGGTTTGGAAAGAAAGGGAGGCTTAGTCCCCGTTATGTGGGCCCATATCAAATTTTGACGAGAATTAGTAAAGTTGCTTATGAACTTGATTGGCCTAATGATTTGGCTTCGATTCATCCGATTTTCCATGTCTCCTTGTTGAAGGAATGCGTTGGAGATATGATATCCATCATTCCCTTGGAAGGTTTGGGAGTTAAAGAGGATCTTTCTTATGAAGAAATTCTAGTTGAGATTTTGGACCGGCAAGTTAAGAGGCTTAGAAATAAGGAAGTTGCATCCGTAAAGGTCTTATGGAGAAATCAAAGCATTGAGGGTGCTACTTCGGAAGCCGAGGCCGATATGATGTCCCGTTACCCTCATCTCTATCCCTTCGATCCTACTCTAGCTAGAGGTATTTAGTTCCTCATGGTTCATCCTCATTTCTTAGACATTTTCATATTTCCTCATACGTACATGCTCATGAAAACTTACTTTTGAGATTTTTATTTAGCTATGATAGATTTCTTCATGATTATGTGCATTTGAGTATGACTTGCATGGATACCTTATGAAATAGTGTCTTGAATATGTTTAAGCTAGGAGTTGATGTATCTCCTTGGTTATGTGTTGTTGATGAAATTGCATTCTTGTTGGGCTGTTAGATCTTGTTCCTACCCTCTTTATGTGCCTTGAGTCCCATTCGAGGACGAATGTTCCCAAGGGGGATATATTGTAACACCTCGTACTTGGAAAAGAAGAAAAATGTAGATTTTGGGTTGCAGGCATGACCTACGGCTCCCACCTACGGTTCGTAGAAGCATGTAAGGACCCTAGGTGGCATCCGTTCGAATTCAAAATGAAAATTTTTTTCTTGTTTTTCAGAACTGGTGCCAGTACTGACAAAAGCCATCTACGAATCGTAGGTTGACTTACGGACCATAGGTGGGAACCATAGATGGCAAGGTATTCTTTTTGAAAATATCAAGTTTAAGAACCTCTTTGATGGCTCGCCAGGACGGCCTGTAATTCCCTGTACAAGTCGTAGATAGGTCTTGTAGGTCTCTCCTAGACTTGGTCAAATTTCCAGCCTTAAATTGAGGTTTACGGTGTCTATGTACGGTTTGTCAATGGACCTACAAACCATACATGGGTTCCGTCGTTTGAAGTCTAAATCAGTAGTCTCTGAATCTTTCTACGGTTGGATAGGATGTTCCGTAGTTGGACCTACGGACCGTAGGTCGAAACCGTAGATGGAGGTCCAACAGTTATTTTAAGGGCTTTTTGGTCTTTACCCTAATTGATGTATTCCTATTCTAAGGCGGTTTAGTCCTAATCCTAAGACTTATATAAGACTTCTAAGCCTAATTCTACTCATTCTAATCACCTCCAAACTCCTCCAAAGTTTTCCCCTAATATTTCTCTCTCTAGAAGCTTGAAGAAGAAGAAGATCTAGGGTTTCAAGGTCAAGTCTCCTAAGTTCAACATTGATTTCAAACTTTTGGCATCAAGGTATGATGGATTTCACCTATGGAGTCCTTTCCTCCAAAGGGTTCCTAAATTCTCCAATTTTGTAAAGTTTGATTCTTCAACTGGAATTAGGGTATTCTTCTATCTTATGGGTTCTTTCAAATTATGATTTAATAGATTGAATTAAGTTTTTCTATGCATGAATTGAGTTAATTGCATGATTTGAAGTTGATTTACAATAAACCCATGCTTGATCTATGATTTCTAGACTTTGATCTTTTGATGAGGTTTTGAACTATGAAAGATGAATTTATGAAGATATGTGTGTTCTTTATGAAATTGAGATAAATGATTTAAGGTTGCTTTGATTGTGAAGCATCAATGCTGTTGTTGTTGTGTTGTGAAAGATTTTCTCACATATAACTAAAATCATGAATGTGAAAGGATATTCTCACATAAAGGATTTATAAGGGTTGAAAGGTTTTCTCAACTAAACTTGAATCAAGATTAAGGACCTATTCTAATGAACCTAAGCTTGGATTGGCTATTTGATGTGCCTTCCATGAATGATAAGACAAGAGGCAATTACCCATGTCTATAAATGATAAGATGACTTATGAATTATGACTATTCTGTGGGATTTATACTTAGCACCGAGAGGGTAGCGAGATGGAAGCTCTCCCGTAGTAGAGGCCGGGTTTCTAGTAGCAATCTCCTTATCCAATAAACTATGTGCCACCACAGGATGATTGTCTTAGATAGACATTAGCTAGTGGATCCACTTAATCTAAAAGTTATGGTTCTTACCTTGGCAAGTAAGGGCACCTCTTTTTGGTGTCGGGTAGACACCGGATTTCATGTTATAGCTCACTTGGTCTATGTCAGTTAAGGCTTATTTCCCACATAATGAACTAATGTTACGTTCAAAAAGGGCTTTTCAAGTATGTGTTGTTTAGAAAGATGATTTACTTGCATTGACCATGGTTTTAACTCATGTTTTCCATCATGTCCTCATATGATTAAACTTGGTCATTGTATCTTATGTATAGCCCCTTTTTACCATAATTTTATGATCTTTATGCATTGTTATCATACTTGGTACATTATTTGTACTAACGCATACTCTTGCCTACATGTTCTCACAAATGTAGGATCCGACTCTTCTCCATCCTTTCGTGGCCAGATCATGGTATCATGATTAAGAAGACTTGGTGAGTCCTCATACTTCGAGCTCAATGCCACATTTACAGTTTTATGTCATTTTACTTTAGAACAGGTATGGGTTACATCCCACTTTCATTTCATTGATGTATTAGATGGCTTTGAGACTATGTTAGACATCCGCTACTTTTGTCAACTCTTTGATATATAGATTGTCTTTAGAACTCTTATCTACTATTATCTTGTATGATGTATGCTAAGTGGCTTGTATGGGGCCTTTCGGGGTCTTATATGCTAAGTCACATCTAGGGGTACTTTAGGCCGTGACAAACTTGGTATTCAGAGCACAAGGTTTTAGAAGGGTCCTAGGATATCTCATAAGCCACGTCAAGTAGAGTCTTATTCATGGGTGTGAAGCACGCCACAATTATGAATGAGAGGTAATAGGATGTTTAGGAAACTCCACTTCTTTCATCACTCTAAAGTCATGCGATAGAGTTTAACTCTATATCTCTCTCCTAATCCCTATCCGATGCTTTTTAGGATATGGCCACTCGAAGGGTATATTTTATGAGGAATACAAGAGAGAATGTGGAATGAGAAGCTCCTCGAGAAGCTCCTCGAGAAGCTCCTCAAGTTTTGGTCGACCCTTTGGCCGAGCAAGTAACTAATACGGAGTTTAGGGCTGCTTTACAAGTGTTGGCCCACGCCATGATGGCTCAAGCCAATAGAGAAGTTGTGGTCCTTGTGAACCCAAATGTGGGTACGACGGCATCTAGAATGAGGGACTTCACTAGGATGAAACCTCCAGAGTTTCAAGGTTCCAAGGTCAAGGAAGATCCTCAAGAGTTTATTGATGAGGTGTATAAGGTGTTGATGATCATGGGTGTGACGCTAGTAGAAAGGTGGAATTGGCCGCTTATCAACTTAAGGGTGTTGCACAAGTTTGGTTCAACCAATAAAAGGAAGAAAGGGCAGTTGATGTGGGTCCTCTTGATTTGGAGAAGTTTAAGGTTGCTTTCCATGATAGGTTCTTTCCCCTTGAGATGAGGGAGGAAAGCGTGCTTGAGTTCATCCACCTTCGTAAAGGAAACATGAGTGTGAAGGAGTGTGCTTTGAAGTTCACACAATTTTCTAGGTATGCTCCCACTATGGTTGCGGATCCTAGGGAAAGGATGAGTAAGTTTGTTTCGGGTTTGTCTGCAATGGTGGTATAAGAATGTTGTACCGCTATGCTTATCAATGATATGGACATTTCTCGTCTAATGGTACATGCTCCACAAATAGAAGAGGAGAAACTTAGGGAAAAGTCTAGGGAGGCGAAGAGGGCTAAGGCCGGTGATGGTGACTTTTCTCGCATGAGGTCCGATGGATATAATCGTTCTAAGTTTCGACAAAGGTTTTCTAGTCAAGGTTCCTCCAATGCCTATCCTAAGTTAAAAAATTATAGGGTGTCTAACCTTAAGCTTCAAGAAGGGAACATTGGTGGATTTTCATTGACTACTTGTGCTAAATGTGGAAGGAAACATGAGGGAAAGTGCTTAGCCTGTATGGATGGTTGCTTTGGTTGTGGTAAAAGTGGTCATAATATAAGAGATTGTCCATCATTTACTGGTAAGGGAAGAGAAGGTAGACAAGCCCTGCCTAGTGGTTCGGGTTCAACTTATCCCAAGCAAAACGGGTTCTATGATCTTCAAACTTGACATGATCAATAGGGTTCTCCCGATGTGCTTACCGGTATGTTGAAAGTCTTTCCACTTGATGTTTATTCTTTGCTTGATCCCGGTGCTACTTTATCTTTTGTGATGCCATATGTGGCTAGGAGGTTTGATATTCTTTCAGATATTTTGTTAGATCCTTTTTCTGTCTCTAATCCTATAGGTGAATCTATAATGGCTAAAAGAGTCTATAGGATTTGTCCCGTCTCCTTATCCCTTAGAGTCACTCATGTTGATCTTGTAGAGCTAGATATGTTAGATTTCAATGTTATCCTTGGGATGGATTGGCTGCATTCATGTTATGCTTCTATCGATTGTAGAACCCAAGTAGTCAAGTTTAAATTTCTGAATGAACCTATCCTAGATAGCAAAGGGGGAAATTCTATGCCCAAGAGTCAGTTTGTTTCTTGTCTTAAAGCTAGAAAGATGATTTCTAAGGGTTTCATATACCATCTTGTTTGGGTTAGGGATATGGATTCCGAAACCCTACCTTTGAGTCAGTCCCCGTTGTTAATGAGTTTCCAGAAGTGTTTCTCGATAATTTACCTGGTGTTCCTCCCAAAAGGGAAATAGACTTCAGTATTGACCTTCTCCTAGACAAGCAACCTATATCTATTCCTCCTTACTGAATGGCTCCGACAGAACTTAAGGAATTGAAGGAGCAATTGAAAGATTTGTTAGATAAGGGTTTCATCTGATCGAGTATCTCTCCGTGGGGTGCTCCAGTTTTATTTGTTCAAAAGAAAGATGGTTTACTTCGTATGTGTATTGACTATCGCCAATTGAATAAGGTTACTATTAAGAATAAGTATCCTCTTCCAAGGATATGATTTGTTTGATCAACTTCAAGGAGTGAGTTACTTCTCCAAGATTGACCTTCGGTCGGGTTATCACCAATTGAGGGTGAAGGAAGATGACATTTCGAAGACGGCTTTTCAGACTAGATATGGTCAATTCGAATTCTTAGTAATGTCATTTGGTTTGACAAATGCTCCGGCCTCATTTATGGATTTGATAAATAGGGTGTTTAGAAGATACCTAGATATGTTTATGATTGTGTTTATCGATGATATATTGATTTACTCAAGGAGTGAGGATGGGTATACCACTCACTTGAGGATTGTGTTGCAAGTTCTCAAGGACCAACAACTCTTTGCAAAGTTTAGTAAATGTGAGTTCTGGCTGAGGTCTGTGGCTTTTCTTGGTCACATTGTTTTCGGTGAGGGTACTGAGGTAGATTCTAAGAAGATGGATGTGGTTAAGATTTGGCCTAGACCTCTATCCCCTTTGGATATTCAAACTTTCTTGGGTTCGGATGGTTACTATAGAAGGTTTTTGAGGGGATCTCTTCGATTGCCTCCCCATTGACGACTTTGACCTAAAAGAAGGTCAAGTTTGTGTGGTCTGAAGCATGTGAAAAGAGTTTCCTATAATTGAAAGATAGGCTTACCTCCACTCCGATATTGACTTTACCGAAAGGGTCTGATGGGTTTGTAGTTTATTGTGACGCTTCAAGGATTGGGTTAGGATGTGTCCTTATGCAGAATGGGAAAGTCATTGTTTATGCTTCAAGGCAACTTCGGATTCATTGGAAGAACTATCCTACCCTTGACTTAGAACTAGCAGTGGTTGTGTTTGCTCTAAAGATTTGGAGGAATTACTTGTATATTGTTCATGTTGAGTTCTTTACCAACCACAAGAGTTTGCAATATGTGTTCAAACGAAAGGATCTGAATCTTCACCAAAGGAGATGCCTTGAGTATCTAAAGGACTATGACATGAGTGCCCTCTATCACCCCGACAAGGCGAATGTGGTGGCGAATTCCCTTAGTCGGTTATCCATAGGTAGTGTTGCTCATGTGGAGGATAATAAAAAGGAGTTGGTTCAAGATGTACATGGATTGGCCTGATTGGGTGTTCGGTTGATTGATTCCAATGAAGGTGGCGTTGTTGTTCATAATCGTTCCGAATCATCCTTTGTGTTAGATGTGAAAGGAAAGTAAGGTCTTGATCCAATTTTGACGGAATTGAAGGAAACGGTGCTTATAAAGTCCGTTGAGGCTTTCTCCCCAGGGGGAGATGGTGTACTTCGATATCAAGGTTGTTTGTGTGTTCCGAATGTTGATAGCCTGAGGGAGATGATTTTATCGAAAGCCCATAGTTCCCGATATTCCATTTACCCGGGAGCCATCAAGATGTACCGTGACTTGAGGGAGGTCTATTGGTGGAATGGGATGAAGAAGGGGAATGCAGAATTTGTGGCTAAGTGTCCTAATTTTCAACAAGTGAAAGTTGAGCATCAAAAGCTGGGAGGTTTGTCCCAAGATATTAGTATTCCTACTTGGAAGTGGGAAGATTTGAATATGGATTTCATTGTTGGTTCACCACGCACCCGGCAACAACATGACTCGATTTGGGTTATTGTGGATCGAATGACGAAATTGGCTCATTTCATTCCCGTCAAGGTTTCTTATTCGGCGGAAGACTATGCCAAATTGTACCTAAGAGAGATGGTTAGGTTGCATGGATTGCCTCTTTCCATTATATCCGATCTTGGTACTCAATTCACTTCTCAATTTAGGAAATCTTTCCAAAAGGGCCTTGGTACTCGTGTTAAGCTTAGTACAACCTTTCATTCTCAAATTGATGGGCAAGCGGAGCATACTTTGAAAGATATGTTAAGAGCGTGTGTGATTAACTTCAAGGGTAATTGGGATGATTATTTGCCCTTGATTGAGTTTGCTTACAATAATAGCTATCATTCCAGTACTGGCATGGCTCCATTTGAGGCTCTTTATGGTAGGAGGTCTAGATCTCCTATAGATTGGTTTGAAGTTGGCAAAGTAGCCTTGATAGGTCTCGAATTGGTACATGAGGTTATGGAGAAAGTTTGGCTTATTAGAGAAGGGTTGAAAACGACTCAAAGCCGACAAAAGTCTTATGCCGATGTTAGAAGGAGAAATCTAGAATTTAATGTTAATGATTGGGTTTACTTGAAAATCTCACCCATAAAGGGTGTAATGAGGTTTGGAAAGAAATGGAAGCTTAGTCCCTATTATGTGGGCCCATATCAGATTTTGAGGCATATTGGTAAGATTGCTTATGAAAATGATTTGCCTAATGATTTAGCATCGATTCTTCCGGTTTTTCATGTCTCCTTATTGAAGAAATGTGTTGATGATCCGGCATCTATAGCACCATTGGAGAGTTTTAGTGTAAAGGAGAGTCTTTCTTATGAAGAGGTTCCGATTGAGATTTTAGACCGACAAGTTCGGAAGTTGAGAAATAAAGTAGTTGCTTCTGTAAAAGTTCTTTGGAGGAATCAGTTAGTCGAGGGTGCTACTTGGGAGGCCGAGGCTGATATGATGTCCCGTTATCCTCATCTTTTTCCCTCCACTCCTATTCTAGCTTGAGGTATTTAGTTTCTCATGGTTCACTCTTTTGGTATCATGTGTCCTAGATGTTCCCATGAATTACTCATTTATGTGTGTTCATAAAAAGCTTAATTTTTGAGAAAATGAGTTAACTTGATTGAATTATTCATGTTATGTGCATTTGAGTATGAGTTGCATTAGACTTGATGAAATGATGTTTTGAACATACTTTAGCTTGGAGTTGATGTTTCCTCCTCGGATGTGTGCATTTATGTGATTGCCTTCATGTTGGGCGGTTAGATGTAGTTGCTACCCTTCTTAGGATGTCTTGATTCCCAATCGAGGTTGAATGTTGCCGAGGGGGAGATATTGTACCACCTTTGATTTGAAAAGAAGGAAAATTTCTTATTTTTCATAACTGGTGCAGTACTGACGGAAGCCATCTATAGATCGTAGCTTGACTTACTGGCCATAGGTTGGAACAGTAGATGGTAAGGTAAACTTTTTAAAAATGTCAAGTTTCAGAACCTCTTTGACGGCTCACCAGGATGGCCCGTCATTCCTTGTACAAGTCGTAGATAGGTCTCGTAGGTCTCTCCCAGACTTGGTCAAATTTCCAGCCTTAAATTGAGGTTTACGGTTGCTATGTACGGTCCTTTAATTGACGTACAAACCGTACATGGGTTCCATTGTTTGACGTCCAAAATCAGTAGTCTCTGAATCTTTCTATGGTTGGACAAGACGGTCTGTAGTTGGACCTACGGACCGTAGGTTGAAACCGTAGATGGAGGTCTGATAGTTATTTTAAGGGCTTTTTGGTCTTTTCCCTAATTGATCTATTCCTAATCTAAGGTGGTTTAGTCCTAATCCTAAGCCCTATAGAAGAATTTTAAGCCTAATTCTACTCATTCTGATCACCTCCAAACTCCCTCCAAAGTTTTCCCCAAATATTTCTCCCTCTAGAATCTTAAGGAAGAAGAAGATCTAGCGTTTCAAGGTCAAGTCTCCTAAGTTCACCATTGGTTTCAAACTTTTGGCATCAAGGTATGATGGCTTTCACCGATGGAGTCCTTTCCTCTATAGGGTTCATAAATTCTCCAATTTTGTAAAGTTAGGTTCTTCAGTTGGGATTAAGGTTTTCTACTATCTTATGAGTTCTTTCAAATTATGTTCTAATGGATTGAGTTAAGTCTTTTTTATGCATGAATTGAGTTAATTTCATGATTTGAAGTTGAATTACCATGAACCCATGCATGATCTATGATTTTTAGACTTTAATATGATGATGAGGTTTTGAACTATGAAAGATGAATTTATGAAATATGCATGTTCTTTATAAAATTGAAATAAATTGTAACACCCCAAGCTTCCAATGGATTTTAAAATGCAGAACTCACCCGAAGACAGTGACCTACGGAGGCCACCTATGGGCCGTAGATAGATTGACGGGCCGTAGGTGGGAACCTTCAACGACACTGTGAAATTTGAGGGTTTCCAAGTTTCTGAACTTTGACCTATGGAACAACAGGACGGTTTGTAGTCCATTTGACGGGTCGTAGATGGGTTCCGTAGATGCCTTCCAGACTTACCCAAATTTTCAGCCAAAAAATGAACCTTCTGAAACAATTGACGGAAGAACAGGACGGTCCGTCAATTGATGTGCGGACCGTAGATCCTGTCCGTCGATTGGACCCGACAGTTTTTAATTAAGGTCCTTTTGGTCTTTTTCGTAATTGCTTACCTATTAAGCTAAGTCGGTTATACCCTCAATCGTAGACCTATAAATACTTTCTAAGCCTAATACCTTTCATTCTAATTCATTACGAAACTCTCCTCTCTCAAATATTTCTCTCTCTAAAAAGAAACTCTCTCAACTCTCAAGGAAGAAGAAGGAGCTTGAATCCTCCATTGAAGACCTTCAATCTTCTCCAATTTCTTGTGGATTGCTTTGAGGTATGATAGTATTCACCATTAGGAGTCCTTTCCTCCAATGGGTCCTTCCTCTTCTTCATGATTTTCAAAGGTTTACTCTAACCCAATTGAATTAGGGTTTGTGATCAATCATTGTGGGTTCTTCAATTATGATTTCAATTATTGATTTTATGATACCTAGTGCATGATTTAGTGTGATAAAATAACTTAGTGTATGAATTAGCATGAATTACATGATTTGATGTAAAGATTGCATGAACCCCCATGATCCCAAGCTAATTCTCCCCAATTTGATAATCTATGCTTTGATTATTGAGTTGAGTTATGGTTTGATGAAGTTTATGAATTCTCTATGAAATCAAGCATGAATTATGAATGAATTCAGGATAATCTTATGGATTTAGAATGATCAAGTCAAAAGCATGATTTTCCTCTAATATGTGAGTTTCTTCAAGTATGGGTACATTGTCTTAATTATGGCTTTCTAAGCATGAACTTGCATTGAATTGCATGATTGAGTTGAACTTGCATGAACCCATATGAACTCTATGAACTATGAAATATGAGCATGATGAATTAAGGGTGCTTTGAGAGTAAAGTGCCAAAGTTATGATATGATGATGCTATGGTTGAGCAGTGAAAGGTTTTCTCACCTAATTCTCCCACTATGATAAAAGAAGAACAAAGAGGCGATTACCCATGTTCTTAAGGAGCTATTCTAATGATGTAAGTTTTGACAAGGTCCATGAAAGATGAATATCTATAAGCATGATTTTAGCTTGAATTGGTAACCCTAGTTGTACCTTTTCATGTTTAATGATATAAATATGTAAATGACTAATCCGTGGGAATTATGCTTAGCACCGAGTGGATATTGAGATGGAAGCCCTCCCATTAATAGAGGCCAGATCTTCTAGTGAAAACTCTCCCGTTAGTAGAGGCCGGGTTTTCTAGATGGAACTCTCCAGTTAGTTGAGGCCGAGTCTCCTAAAGCAATCTCTATCCCATAAACTATGTTGCCACCATAGGATGTTGTCTTTAAGTAGACATTAGCTTGTGGATCCACATAAGCTAAGAAGTTCATGGTCTTACCTTGGCAAGTAGGACACCCCTTTTCGGTGTGGGGTAGACACCGTATTCCGTGTTGATAGCTCACATGGTGTTACATGTCGGTTAAGTCTTTTCCCCACAAGTTAATGAACAAGTGTTCTCATGATGAAGTAAAGAAAAGAAAGAAACATGATTTAGCTTGCTTTGGCCTTGATATATGCTCATGGTTTCATGTTTCTCATGTTTATCATGTTTTTAACTTGGCCATTGCATGTCATGATTATGTCTCTCTCTAGCATGATTTATGTGTTTATGTGCATTGCTATCATACTTAGTACTTAATTGTTCTAACGCATACTATTGCCTACATTTACTTCTTTGGTGTAGGACGTGGCAATTCATCTTCCACTGGTGGCTAGAGCATTGACTTAGAGTTGGGAAGAAGACTTGGTGAGTCCTCATCCATCCGAGGACATGGCCTAGTTGTTCTTATTTTCATGTCGTTTGTTTTCAGTATTGTATGTTGTATTGGGCTGCGTCCCTATCACTTTTATTCATATTCTATGATATTAGAAGGCTTTGAGACATGAGTTGTAGACTTCCGCTATTTTGAGTAAAGTTTTGATATAAAATGCTCTTTTGAACTCTTATTTCTTTATTCTCTTGTATGTTATGTATTCTAAGGGCTTGTATGAAGCCTCTCGGGGTCTTGTACGCCGTGTTACATCTAGGGGCTACCCTGGGTCATGAAAAACTTTGTATTCAGAGCGCAAGGTTTTAGAAAGATCCTAGGATGTCTCATAAGCCGTGTCAAGTAGAGTCTTGTTCATGAGTGTGAAGCGAGCCACATTTATGAATGAGAGGCTATAAGATGTTAAAGAAATTCCACTTCTTTCATTACTCTTAATTCGTGCCATAGAGTTTAACTCTATATATCTCTCTCCTAATCCCTATCCTACGCGTTTCAGGATATGGCGACCCGAACAACTTATGCAAGAAGAAACATGGGAGAGAATGTGGAACAAGAAGCTCCTCAAGTTCTGGCCGACCCTTTGGTGGAACAGGTGACTAATACGGAGTTTAGAGATGCTTTTCAAGTGTTGGCTCAAACCGTGATGGCTTAAGCCAATAGAGAGGTGGTGGCTCCCGTGAACCCAAATATGGGTACAACGACATCAAGATTGAGGGACTTTATAAGGATGAATCCTCCAGAATTCCATGGCTCTAAGGTTGAGAAAGATCCTCAAGAATTCATTGATGAAGTGCACAAGGTGTTGATGATCATGGGTGTGACGCCAGAGGAAAAGGCGGAGTTGGTCGCTTATCAACTCAAGGGTGTCGCCCAAATTTTGTTCAATCAATGGAAGAGTGAGAGGGCGGTTAATGAGGGTCCTCTTGATTGGGAGAAATTCAAGGTTGCTTTCCTTGATAGGTTCTTCCCTCTTGAGAAGAGAGAGGCTAAGGTGCATGAGTTTATCAACCTTCGACAAGGAAATATGAGTGTGAAGGAGTATGCATTGAAGTTCACACAATTGGCTAGATATGCTCCGTCCATAGTTGCCGACCCAAGGGCAAGAATGAGTAAATTTGTGTGGGAGTGTCTGATATGTTGGTGAAAGAGTGCCGCACCACCATGCTTGTGCACGACATGGATATTTCTCGCCTCATGGTTTATGCCGAACAAATTGAAGAATAAAAGCTTAAGGAAAGGTCTAGGGAAACTAAGAGGGTTAGGATCGGAGATGGTAACTTTTCGCATGCAAGGTCGGATGGACATGGTCGTCCTAGATTTCGACCAAGGTTCTCTAACCAAGGCTCATCAAATGTTCCTCCGAAGTCCAACAATGATAGGGTGTCTAAGCCCAAGTCTCAAGGAGGGAATAATGGTGGTTCTTTATTGGCTCCTTGTGCCAAGTGTGGGAAAAAGCATGAAGGTAGATGTCTAGCCGGTACGGATGGTTGTTATAATTGTGGAAAGAGTGGTCACAAGATGAGGGATTTTCCATCTCTCACGGACAAGGGAAGAGAGAATAAGCAAGCTCCACCTAGAGGATCGAGTTCGAATGCTCATAAGGAAAACCAATTTTATGCACTTCAGGCTCGTCATGAGCAAGAGAGCTCTCTCGATGTAGTTACTGGTATGATAAGAATTTTCCATTTTGATGTTTATGCTTTGCTTGATCCCGGTGCTACCTTGTCTTTTGTGACACCATATGTGGCTATGAGGTTTGATGTTATTCCGGATGTGTTGCTAGATCCTTTTCGTGTCGCTACTCCGATTGGAGAATCTATCATGGCTAAGAGAGTTTATAGATATTGTCCCGTCTCCTTATCCCATAGAGTCACTCTTCTTGATCTTGTAGAGCTTGATATGCTACATTTTGATGTTATTCTTGGGATGGATTGGTTGCATGTTTATTATGCCTCTATTGATTGTAGGACCCGAATGGTCAAGTTTCAGTTTCCAAATGAGCTTATCCTAGAGTGGAAGGAAGGAAATTCTATGTTTCAAGGTCAATTTGTGTCTTATCTAAAAGCTAGGAAGATGATCTCTAAGGGGCGCATTTACCATTTTGTTAGGGTGAGGGATATATATTCTGAGACCCCTACTCTCGAGTCGGTTCCCATTGTTAATGAGTTTTCGGAAGTGTTTCCCGATGACTTGCCCAGTATTCCTCCCGAAAGGGAAATAGACTTCGGTATTGACCTTCTCCTAGATACGCAACCTATTTCTATTCCTCCTTATAAAATGGCTTCGGCGGAACTTAAGGAACTAAAAGAACAGTTGAAAGACTTGTTGGATAAGGGTTTCATCCGGCCAAGTATTTTTCCATGCGGTGCTCCGGTCTTGTTTGTAAGGAAGAAAGATGGTTCACTCTATATGTGTATCGACTATTGCCAATTGAACAAAGTTACCATTAAGAATAAGTATCCTCTACCAAGGATAGATGACTTGTTTGATCAACTTCAAGAGGCTAGTTATTTCTCTAAGATCGACCTTCGTTCGGGCTATCTCCAATTAAGGGTGAAAGAAGATGATATTCCGAAAATGGATTTTTGGACTAGGTATGGTCACTACGAGTTCTTGGTAATGTCCTTTGGGTTGACAAATGCTCCGGCCGCATTTATGAACTTGATGAATAGAGTGTTTAAGCAATACCTTGACATGTTTGTGATTGTAATTATTGACGACATTTTGATCTACTCAAAGAATGAGGGTGAACATGTTAATCATTTGAGGATTGTGTTGCAAGTCCTCAAGGACCAACAAATCTTTGCGAAGTTTAGTAAATGTGAGTTTTGGTTAAGGTCCGTGGCTTTTCTTGGTCACATTGTTTCCGGTAAGGGCATTGAGGTAGATCCTAAGAAGTCGAAAGCGGTTAAGAATTGGCCAAGACCTTTATCACCTTCGGATATTCGTAGTTTCTTTGGCTTAGCCGGTTATTATATGAGGTTTGTTGAAGGGTTTTCATCCATTGCTTCTCCATTGACGGCTTTGACTCAAAAGAAGGTTAAATTTGCATGGTCCGAGGCATATGAGAAGACTTTTCAAGAGTTGAAGGAACGACTTACTTCGGCTCTGATATTGACTCTACCTGAAGGATCTGATGGCTTTGTGGTTTATTGTGATGCCTCGAGAATTGGGCTAAGATGTGTTCTTATGCAAAACGGGAAAGTCATTGCTTATGCTTCAAAACAAATTAAGGTGCACGAAAAGAACTATCCTACTCATGACTTGGAATTAGCGGCAGTTGTGTTTGCTTTGAAAATATGGTGACATTATTTGTATGGAGTACATGTAGATGTCTTCACCGACCATAGGAGTTTGCAATATGTGTTTAAACAGAAAGATTTGAATCTCCACCAAAGAATGTGGCTCGAGTTGTTAAAAGACTATGATATGAGTGTTCTCTGTCACCCCGGTAAGGCTAACATGGTGGCGGATGCTCTTAGTCGATTATCTATGGGTAGTGTTGCTCATGTTGAGGATGGCAAGAAAGAGTTGGTTTGTAATGTTCATTGATTGGCTTGATTAGGTGTTAGATTGGTTTATTCTACTAAAGGTGGTATTACGGTTCACAAGGGTTCCGAATCCTCTTTTGTGCATGATGTGAAAGCTAAGCAAGGTCTTGATCCTAACTTGGTTGAACTAAAGGAAGCGGTACTCAAGAGGTCCATAGAGGTTTTCTCCCAAGGGGGAGATAGTGTGCTTCGATATCAAAGTCGTTTGTGTGTCCCCAATGCAGAGGGCTTAGGAGAGCAAATTTTATCGGAAGCCCATAGTTCTCGATATTCCATCCACCCAGGAGCTACCAAAATGTACCGTGATTTGCGGGAAATTTATTGGTGGAATGGAATGAAGAAGGATATTGCGGAATTTGTGGCTAAGTGTCCTAATTGCCAACAAGTGAAAGTTGAGCATCAAAGGCCGGGAGGCTTGACCCAAGATATTAGTATTCCTACTTGGAAGTGGGAAGATGTGAATATGGATTTTATTGTGGGTTTGCCTCGCACGAGGCAACAATACGATTCAATTAGGGTTGTAGTTGATAGAATGACGAAGTCAGCCCACTTCATTACCGTCAAAACTTCTTATTCGGCGGAGGATTATGCTAAGTTGTATTTGAGGGAGATGATTAGGCTGCATGGAGTGCCTTTATCCATTATCTCCGATCGTGGTGCACAATTTACTTCTAAAATTTAGAAGTCATTTAAAAAAGGCCTTGGTACTCTTGTTAAGATTAGTACAACCTTTCATCCCCAAACCGATGGGCAAGCGGAGCGTACTACTCAAACCTTGGAAGATATGTTGAGAGCTTGTGTAATTGATTTCTAGGGTACTTGGAATGATCACCTGCCTTTGATTGAGTTTGCTTATAACAATAGCTACCATTCTAGTATTGGTATGGCTCCATTTGAGGCTCTCTATGGTAGGAGGTGTAGATCACCTATAGGTTGGTTTGAAGTTGGTGAAGTTGCTTTGATAGGCACGGAGTTGGTGCATGAGGCTATGGAGAAAGTTCGACTTATTAGGAAAAGGTTGAAAACGGCTCAAAGTCGACAAAAGTCCTATGTCGATGTTAGGAGAAGAGAATTAGAATTCGATGTGGATGATTTGGTTTACTTGAAAATCTCACCCATGAAGGGTGTAATGAGATTTGGGAAGAAAGGGAAGCTTAGTCCCCGTTATGTAGGCCCATATCAGATTTTGAGACGTGTTGGTAAGGTTGCTTATGAGCTTGACTAGCCTAATGAATTGGCATCAGTGCATCCGGTTTTCCATGTCTCATTATTGAAGAAGTGTGTTGGTGATCCGACTACTATAGTGCCATTAGAGAATCTTGGCATAAAGGATAGTCTGTCTTATGAAGAGGTTCCGGTTGAGATTTTAGACCGGCAAGTCCGGAAGTTAAGAAATAAGGAAGTTGCTTCCGTGAAAGTTCTATGGAGGAATCAATTGGTTGAGGGTGCTACTTGGGAGGCCGAGGCCGATATGATGTTCCGATATCCTCATCTCTTTCCTTCCGATCCTACTCTAGCTTGAGGTATCTTGATCCTCATGGTTCATTCTTTTGGTCTCATATGTCATAGTTGATCTCTGTGATTCCTTAATTGTGTATATTCATGAAGAGTCTTATATGATTATGTGCTTTTAAGTATGAGTTACATAAAATCTTCATGACATGATGTGTTGATCATGCTTTAGCTTGGAGTTGATGTTTCCTCCTCGGATATGTGCATTTATGTGATTGCATGCTAGGTTGGGTTGTTAGTCCGTGTCTATTACCCTTCTCAAGATGTCTTGATTCTCATTCGAGGACGAATGTTCCCAAGGGGGAGATATTGTAACACCACAATCTTCCAATGGATTTTAAAATGCAGAACTCACCTGAAGACAGTGACCTACGGAGGCTACCTACGGGCCGTAGATAGATTGACGGGCCGTAGGTGGGAACCGTCAACGGCACTATGAAATTTGAGGATTTCCAAGTTTCTGAACTTTGACCTACGGACACAGAAGGACGGTTCATAGTCCAGTTGACGGGCCGTAGATGGGTTCCGTAGATGCCTTCCGGACTTACCCAAATTTTCAGCCAAAAAATGAACCTTCTGAAACAATTGACAGAAGAACAAGACGGTCCGTCAATTGATGTACGGATCGTAGATCCTATCCGTCGATTGGACCCGACAGTTTTTAATTAAGGTCCTTTTGGTCTTTTTCCTAATTGTTTACCTATTAAGCTAAGTCGGTTATACCCTTAATCTTAGACCTAAAAATACTTTCTAAGCCTAATTCATTCCAAAAGTCTCCTCTCTCAAATATTTGTCTCTCTAAAAAGAAACTCTCTCAACTCTCAAGGAAGAAGAAGGAGCTTGAATCCTCCATTGAAGACCTTCAATCTTCTCCAATTTCTTGTGGATTGCTTTGAGGTATGATAGTATTCACCATTAGGAGTCCTTTCCTCCAACGGGTCCTTCCTCTTCTTCATGGTTTTCAAAGGTTTACTCTAACCCAATTGAATTAGGGTTTGTGATCAATTATTGTGGGTTCTTCAATTATGATTCCAATTATTGAATTTATGATTCCTAGTGCACGATTTAGCGTGATAAAGTAACTCAGTGCACGAATTAGCATGAATTACATGATTTGATGTAAAGATTGCATGAACCCCCATGATCCCAAGTTAATTCTCCCCAATTTGATAATCTATGCTTACATTGTTGGGTTGAGTTATGGTTTGATGAAGTTTATTAATTCTCTATGAAATCAAGAATGAATTGAGGATAATGTTATTAATTTAGCATGATCAAGTCAAAAGCATGATTTTCCTCTAATATGTGAGTTCCTTCAAGTATGGGTAAATTGTCTTAGTTATGGCTTTCTAAGCATGAGCTTGCATTGAATTGCATGATATGAGTTGAACTTGCATGAACGCATATGAACTCTACGAACTATGAAATATGAGCATGATGAAATAAGGGTGCTTTGAGAGTAAAGTGCCAAAGTTATGATATGATGATGCTATGGTTGAGTAGTTAAAGGTTTTCTCACCTAATTCTCCCACTATGATAAAAGAAGAACAAAGACGCGATTACCCATGTTCTTAAAGAGCTATTCTAATGATGTAAGTTTGGACAAGGTCCATGAAAGATGAATATCTATAAGCATGATTTTAGCTTGAATTGGTAATCCTAGTTGTACCTTTTCATGTTTAATGATATAAATATGTAAATGACTAATACATGGGAATTATGCTTAGCACCGAGTGGATATTGAGATGGAAGCCCTCCCATTAGTAGAGGCCAGGTCTTCTAGTGAAAACTCTCCCGTTAGTTGAGGCGGAGTCTCCTAAAGCAATCTCTATCCCATAAACTATGTTGCCACCATAGGATGTTGTCTTTAAGTAGACATTAACTTGTGGATCCACATAAGCTAAGAAGTTCATGGTCTTACCTTGGCAAGTAGGACACCCCTTTTCGGTGTGGGGTAGACACCGTATTCTGTGTTGATAGCTCACATGGTCTTACATGTCGATTAAGTCTTTTCCCCACAAGTTAATGAACAAGGGTTCTCATGATGAAGTAAAGAAAAGAAGGAAACTTGATATAGCTTGCTTTGGCCTTGATATATGCTCATGGTTTCATCTTTCTCATGTTTATCAGGTTTTTAACTTGGCCATTGCATGTCATGATTATGTCTCTCTCTAGCATGATTTATGTGTTTATGTGCATTGCTATCATACTTAGTACTTAATTGTGCTAACGCATACTCTAGCCTACATTAACTTCTTTGGTGTAGGACGTGGCAATTCACTTTCCACTCGTGGCTAGAGAATTGACTTAGAGTTGGGAAGAAGACTTGGTGAGTCCTCATCCATCCGAGGACGTGGCCTAGTTGTTCTTATTTTCATGTCGTTTCTTTTCAGTATTGGATATTGTATTGGGCTGCGTCCCTATAACTTTTATTCGTATTCTCTGATATTAGAAGGCTTTAAGACATGAGTTGTAGACTTCCGCTATTTTGAGTAAAATTTTGATATAAAATGCTCTTGTGAACTCTTATTTCTCTATTCTCTTGTATGTTATGCATGCTAAGGGCTTGTATGAGGCCTCTCGGGGTCTTGTACGCCGTGTTACATCTAGGGGATACCCTGGGTCGTGACATAAATGATTTAAGGTTGCTTTGAGAGTGATGCATCAATGTTATTGTTGTTGTGTTGTGAAAGGTTTTCTCACATATAACTCAAATCAAGAATGTGAAAGGATATTCTCACATAAATGATTCATAAGGGTTGAAAGGTTTTCTCAACTAAAGTTGAATCAAGATTAAGGAGCAATTCTAATGAACCTAAGCTTGGATTGGCTATTTGATGTGCTTTCCATGATTGATAAGACAAGAGACGATAACTCATGTCTATAAATGATAAGATGACTTATGAATTATCATTATTATGTGGGATTTATGCTTAGGACCGAGTGAGTATTGAGATGGAAGCTCTCCCGTAGTAAAGGCCGAGTTTCTAGTAGCAATCTCCTTATCCCATAATCTATGTGCCACCATAGGATGATTGTCTTAGATAGACATTAGCTAGTAGATCCACTTAAGCTAGAACAAAATGGGGGTTTCTTGCTTGAGCTACCGAAGGCCGGGTGGGAATCTACGTTGGAATAAAGACTGAGACAATCGTTGGTGAGACTGAGAAAGGGAGTGGCATAATAGAGGCACGAACAGTAGAAAACATGAAGATTACAAAGATAGATATGTGACCCCTCATGATCGCCCTAAACCAAAGGAACAAGTGGATCTAGAAAATTATCGAACCAAAAGATATGTTGACAAATATCATCAACAAAGTTGAGGGATTGAAGACTGATTTCTCCATCTTGACTCAAACTGTTACTTCTAATTTTGTGTCAATTAAGTTGTTTGAGGCTCAGATGTGGAAATTTAAACTCTTTTAAACCTGAGGCTAAGAGGAAGTTTGCCGAGTGACACTATTGCCAACCCAAAGAACTATATTTGATAGCATGAACACATCGTGCCACGATGTTAAATAAGGCTCTTCTTGGGAGGCAACCCATGTTTTTAATGTTATCAATAAAGTGTGTTGAAATGTGCTGGTGAAAGTAACATCCCTAAGTCCAGGCAAAGTTGGTGAGATAAAGACTCAAAGGGCGATTCACCGAACTCATTTAGGGAGAAGAATTCAGCTCACCGAGTGGACTACATAGAGTTGTAAAGGGTTCTGTCATTTTAGGGGAGCTATGGCACATTGGGTGATTTGCCGAAGTGGTTTGTTGAGATAAATCGAGATCGCTGAGTTATAATTCAAGGTTGATGATGCATAAAGGTTTAATTGGTGAGCTTAAGCTCCTTCGGTGACTCACTAAATACATTCGACGATGTTAATTGCAGCTAGCCAAATGGAATTTTACCCAAAAAGCCAAGAGTCTTTTGTCGTTTAAATGTCAGTCTTTTAAAATTTCTTGACTTTTATCCTTCCAAACTCTTCAATACACATTATTAACTTTGTACTTTGCATCACTACCATCTTTTGTGCTTGTGGGGATTGCGTAATTGTTAGGTTACTCCTACCAAACCCTTGCTTCCCTATTGTCTTCTTGTTTTGGATCTTTGAGGTTAGTTTTCAAGTTCAAAGCTTTGTTCTCTTGAATATTGTTTGATGATTGAAATATTGTGGGCTGATTTTAGTATTATACTACGTGATTACATGCTACTGTGTAGTGGGTAAATACTGTAATGAGATTTACTAATTGCCCAATACTATATCTGCTTACATTTTGCCCGTATGTTGAATATTGTTGAGTTAGGATAGTTGTTGCTTCAAATATATTACGCTATGCTTATGGGTCCTGTTATTTATGTGTGGGTAAAGACTGATTAACCTAAAAAGTCAATAAATAGTCTTACATCTGCCAAATAATAGATTGGGTGACATCACTCTTATGGGAAAATCGTCAAATGAATTAGTTAAATTGAATTTAAGGGAACTCTGAGTACTCAGGGGTGTGTTGCTGTGTTGGGTAGCTATATTTTTATGCAAATGTGTGAATTTATGCGTTGCTTTTAAATTGTCCTAATTCTTTAAAATTGGGTAAGGGGCTGGAAATTACCTTTTCAGCGAGCTCCATCGAGCTTGACAAGGTGGATAGGTGAATCTTGGAGTTAGCCCCAGCTCACCCTTTGCTTGATAGTTTTAGCTTTGAGTTCTTTCATTTTGGGCGAGCATCCTCGAGCTCATAGGACCGACTCGGCGAGTCACTCAGTTAGTAATAACCTCGCCTTTTTTTCCTAATTTTCCCTAGTTGGCTACTGTCATTTTTGGCAAGCTTCCCTAAGCTCACTGAATTTGTTCGGTGACTCGGTGTCCTAGTTGGCGAGAAACCAGACAAGTTTTCCTGATCTTTCTTTTTGATTATTTTTCAAGTAACCCTTCACCCGATTTATGTTGTGGGTCGTTGTGCAATGCATATATGGCTATATCTAAACATCTGATTTCTAGGAGGGCTTCTTCTCCAGATTCCCCTCAACCCCACCAAAAAAGACAAAAGGGGCGGTTATCTCTGACCCAAGTGACAGACCACAGGCTGCTCAACATATTTTTAAATGTGTGAGCGAGAAATAGAAGGAAAAGGTTGCTGGAATTTCCCAAGACATTGGGAAAAGGAAGTTGATTGATGAAAATATGACATCCTCCTCCAAGAGTGAGCCACTCAACTAATCATAGACTAATGATGAGACTGAGGTGGCAGCAAATACTGAGGGACCAACTACTGCAAGTCAAAGTCATGCAGTAGTTACCCCAGTTCCTCAAAAGAAAACGTGCACACTATGCAATTATGAGAGATCCGGCCTCTAATGTATTGTCTCGGGTGCTACCAATCATTGCTCCGTGTGCTATGAACAAACTGAAGGTTGCCGATTTGAGGACAATTTCATAAGAGAAGAGGCAATCCATCGATGGGGCGATGAGTTACTACCCGACGGTGTGGAATACAATCGAATTCCACATGTTCAAGAAATTCACCTAGGCCCAGACATCTTATGTCCCTACTTGTGTGCATGAATTTTATGAAGCCTATGCTAAGGCCCGAAGAAGAGGAAGAGAGTTGTATGAAGACCCCTTGAAGAGGTCCAGGTTAGAGGAAAATTGTCCAATGTGGGGCCAGTACGATAAATCAGGTGCTGAATTCTAGAAAATAAATGAGAAAACCTCTCACAATTTCATTGATGCCTATCTAAGCAACCTAGATCATAAAACAATTCTCTTTCATAAATCATGCATGCCTTTCATGTAAACATAAATCATAGATTCATAGATTGTTCATAAATTCATACCCTTCTAGGGTTCATAGTAGAAATCATAGATCATGCATGGGTTCATATGGAATTAATTGGAAAGCATGTAATTGAGTTTAAACAATCATAATATGATCAAAATCAATCAATTGAATCATACAAATAGAACCCATGATAAATGGAATGGAAACTCAATCAATTTATAGAAATTGAATTGGAGACATGAAGAAAATTTGGGGACTCAAGGGGTGAATGGGACCCATTGATTAACTCCGTATATACCTTGAACTCAAAAACCACAATCAACTTCTGAAGAAACCTTGAAGACTTGAAGAACCCTAAAATTTCCTTAAGAGCCTTGGAGAGAAAACCTTGGGAGTGATTTGGGGAATTTTAAGAATGGTTTTTGAATAGGTAGATTTTTAGGAATTAAATCATTCATAGGGGCTTATTTTTAGTTAAAACGACGTAGTATAGAAATTAGGTACATAAGAAAAGATCAAAACACCCTTTAAAATAACTGCCAGACCCAGTGTACGAAACCGACCAACAGTTTGTAGAACTTCCACCAGACCATACTGGTCAACCGTAAACCAAGTACTGGAGCCTTAATAATCATCCAACTTTGACGATACATTTCTACGGCCCGTAGGACTTCCTACGGTGTGTAACCTAAAGTGTAGATGTCCACTTTAACCATAAAAATTCACTATGTCATGAATTTTTCAATGGGACCTTTCTACGGCCCGTTGAACATTCGACAGACTGCCCTGGTCAATCGTCGAATGAGTTACTGGGGCTTGATTTTTCCCAAAACTTGACCCACTTCTTACAGATGCGCTCTACGGTCTGTAGAAGCTTCTAAGGTCTTAGAATGGCTCCGTAGAACCCCTCCAATGGCTTTAAGGGTTACATCTTCCCTTTCAAAATTCTGAGTTGTTACAATATCTCCCCCTTAAGAACATTCGTCCTCGAATAAGACTCAAGTTAACATGAATAGAGTAGGAGAGAAGTCAACAACCCAACATGAATGCAAATTTTCATCAAAATATACATAAACATGGAGAATCACCCTATGCTAAATCATAACATTAAAATCAAGTTTTTATGAAAATGCGTGCATATGGAAGCATGAGAATAACTAAAATGCATGAATCCGAAAGAGTGAACCATGAGGATGTAATACCTCAAGCTAGAGTAGGTGCGGAGTAAAAGAGATGAGGATACCGAAACATCATATCAGCTTCGGTCTCCCAAGTAGAGCCCTCAACTAATTGATTCCTCTAAAGAACTTTCACGGAAGCAACTTAGATATTTCTCAACTTCTGTACTTGTCGATCTAAAATCTCAACCCGAACCTCTTCATAAGGAAGATTCTCTTTAACTCCCAAACCTTCCAAAGGTACACTAGACGTCGGATCTCCAACACACTTTTTCAACAACGAGACATGGAATATCGGATGTACCGATGCTAAATAATTAGACAACTCATGTTCATAAGTAGCTTTGCTAATACGCCTCAAAATTTGATATGGGCCCACATAACAAGGACTAAGCTTCCCTTTCTTTCTAAATCTCATGACACCCTTCATGGGTGAAATTTTAAAGTAGACACAATCATCAACATCAAATTCTTGTTCTTTTCTTCTAACATCAAAATAGAACTTTTTGTCGACTTTATGCAATTTTGAACCTCTCACGAATAAGTCAAACCTTTTTAAGAGCCTCATGCACCAACTCGGGCCCTATCGAAGCGACCTTACAAACATCAAATCAACCTAGGTGACCTACACCTCCTACCATAGAGAGACTCAAAAGGTGCCATCCCAATGCTAGAATGATAGTTATAATTATAAGAAAACTCAATCAAAGACAAATGATCATCCTAATTTCCCTTAAAATCGATCACACAAGCTCTTAACATATGCATAATGTTTGAATGGTACATTCGGCTTCTCCATTGGTTTTCGGATGAAAAGTCGTGCTAAGTTTCACTTGAGTACCAAGACCTTTCCAAAGCAAACTTTAAAATTGAGATGTAAACTGAGTACCTCAATCGGAGATAATGGACAAAGGCATTCCATGCAACCTTACCATTTCCCGAACATATAGCTTGGCATAGTCTTCCGATGAGAATGAAGACTTAATGGGAAGAAAGTGAGCCAATTTCGTTATTCGGTCCACTATAACCCAAATCAAGTCAAACAGTCAATGATTGCGAGGTAAACCCATAATGAAGTCCATATTAAAATCTTCCCACTCAATGCAGTGATACTAATGTTTTGAGCCAAACCGCCAGGTTTTTGGTGCTCAACTTTCGCTTGTTGGCAATTCAAACATTTAGCCACAAATTCCGCAATATCCTACTTCATCCATTCCACCAATAGACTTCTCGCAAATCACGGTATATCTTGGTGGCTCCCGGTGAATAGAATACCAAGAAACTTTGAGCTTTTGTCAGAATATGATTTCTCAACTCATCAACAACCGACTTGATATCGAAGAACACCATCTCCCCCTTCGGAAAAAGCCTCAATGGATTTTTTGGAAACCAACTTCTTCAACTCAACAGTAATCGGATCAAGATCCAGCTTAGCCTTCACATTTGATACAAAATATGATTCTAAACCATTATAAACAACAACACCACCCTCATTAGAAGTAACCAACCGAACACCCAATCGGGCCAACCTATGAACATCACGAACTAACTCCTTCTTATCATCTTCAACATGAGCAACATTGCCCATCGACAACCGACTAAGAGCATCCGCCACCATATTTGCCTTTCCGGGATGATATAGGACACTTATGTCGTAATCCTTCAACAGCTCAACCTACCTTTTTTGGTGAAGATTCAAATCTGTTTGAGTGAAAACATACTTCAATCTCTTGTGATCGGTAAACACATCTACATAAATGCCATACAAGTTGTATCTCCAAATCTTTAGAGCAAATACCACCGCTTCTAACTCCAAATTATAAGTTGGATAACTCTTTTCATGCACCTTTAATTGCCTTGAAGCATGAGAAATGACTTTCCCATGTTTGATCAAGACAAAACAAAGACCAATCTGTGAAGTATCACAATAAATTACAAAACCATCCGATTATTCCGGTAGAGTCAAAATAGGGGTAGAAGTAAGTTTATCCCTCAACTCTTGAAAACTCTCCTCCCAAGATTCCGACCATAAGAATTTTATCTTCTTTTGAGTCATGTCATCAAAGGTGAAGCAATAGAGGAAAATCCTTCCATGAACCTTCTATAGTAACCGACCAAACCTAAGAAACTCTTTATATCTGAAGCATACAAGGGTCTAGGCCAATTCCTAACTACCTTGGTTTTCTTTGAATCAACATGAATACCTTCACCGGAGACAATATGGCAAAGTAAAGCAATGGACCTCAACCAAAACCCACACTTTCTAAACTTAGCATGCAACTCATGCTCCTTGAAATTTGCAACACAATTATCAAATGCTCAACATGTTCATCCTCACTCCGTGAGTAAATTAATATATCATCGATAAACATAATCACAATCATATCAAGATATTTCTTAAAGACTCTATTCATCAAATCCATAAATGCCACAGGGCAATTGTCAAATCAAACGACATTACAAAAAACTCAGGATGACCATACTGCGTTCGAAATGCCATCTTCGAAATGTCACTTTCTTTCACCCTCAATTGGTGATAAGTCGATCCGAGGTCAATCTTGATGAAGTAACTGGCTCCTTGTAGTTGATCAAACAAGTTATCAATCCTTGGAATATGATATTTATTCATAATGGTAACTTTATTCAATTGTCGATAGTCAATACACAATCAGAAAGAACCATCCTTCTTTCGAACAAACAACACTGAAGGACCCTATGGAGAGATATTCAGTCTAATAAAATCCTTATCCAACAAATCTTTCAATTGGTCCTTCAACTCCTTTAGTTCTGCCTGGGCCATATTATAAGGAGGAATAGAAATAGGCTACGTGTCTGAGAGAAGTTTAATACCGAAGTCTATTTCCCTTTCTGGAGGAATATCAAGAAAATCATCGAGAAACACATCCAGAAACTCATTTACTATTAGGATTGACTCTAGAGTAGGGGTTTCAGAATCTATATCCTTAACCTGAACAAGATGATAAATGCAATCCTTAGAAATTATATTCCTTACTTTTAGGAAAGATATGAACTGACCCTTAAGAACATAATTTTCTCCTTCCATGACATGATAGGTTCATTCGAAACCTTGAATGTGAACAATCAGGTCCTACAATCTATAAAAGCATTACATGCATGAAGCCAATTCATCCCAAGAATAACATCAAAATCTAACATATTAATCTCTACAAGATCAACATGAGCTACTCTATGAGGAATGAAAATAGGACAATTGCTATAAACTCTCCTAGCCACAAAAGCATCACCCACGGGAGTAGAGACATGAGAGGGATTAGAAATGATTTTAGGACAATCATCAAATATCATGGCCACATAAGGAGTAACAAACGATAAGGTAGCACTCAGTTTAGGTAAAGCATAAACATCAAGATGAAAGACTTTCAACATGTCGGTCATCATATCAAGAGAACCCTCACGATCCTATCGAGTCTAAAGAACATAGAATCTGTTGTGCTTTTGAGCACCCAAACCGGAACCACTAGGTTGAACTTGCCTACCATCCCTTCCCTTAGTAGAAAGTAATGGGCAATCTCTCATCTTGTGACCACTCTTTCCACACTTAAAGCAAACATTCGTACTGGCTAAACACTTGCCATCATGCTTCTTATCACACCTAGTGCAAGCAGGGGTAGAAGATCCATTACCACCATTTCCCTCTTGAGGCTTAGGTTTAGATGCCCTATCATTTTTGAACTTAGGAGCCGAGCATTACAGGAACCTTGACAAAAGAACATTTGCAAAATTGAGGGCACCTTTGTCCACCAGACTTAGAACGAGAAAACTCACCGTCACCGATCCTTGCCATCTTAGACTCTGTTGCCCTTTTCTTGAGCTTGTCCTCTTCAATTTGTTGGGCATGTATCATCAAACAAGAAATATCCATCTCCTTGATAAACATGGCGGTACGACATTCTTTGACAATGAAGTCAAAAACACCGGACACGAACATATTTATCCTTCCCCTAAAGATGGCAACCATAGTCGGAGCATACTTATCCAATTGAGTAAACTTCAAACCATACACTTTCACACTCATATTGCCTTGATGGAGATTAATGAACTCAAGAACTTTCACTTCTCTCATTTCAAGAGGAAAGAAATTAAACTATCAAGAAAAGCTCCCTTAAATTTTTTCCAATCAAGAGGACCCGTATCAAGGCCTCTCATTGTTCCATTGATAAAACCACACTTGAGCAACACCCTCAAGTTGATAAGCGGCCAACTATGCCTTCTCAACCATAGCGAACCCAATAATACCCACTATCTTGTAGACCTCATCAATGAACTCTTGAGGATTCTCATCAACCATAGAACCATGGAATTCTGACGGATTCATCCTAGAGAAGTTCCTTACCCTTGCCGTCGCCGTACCCACATTTGGGTTCACATGAGCATTAGCCACTTTATTGACTTGTTCCATCATATCTTGAGCCAACACTTGGAATGTGGCTCAAAATTAAGCGTGAGTCACATGCTTGTGCAAAGGATCAGCCAAAACTTGAGGAACCTCGGGTTCCACATTGTCTTTGCCCACATTCCTTCTCACATAACATCTTCGAGGGGACATATCTTGAAAAATATTGAACATGATTTAGGAGAAGGATCTTTATAGAGATAGACTCTATGGCACGACTTTTGAGTAATGAAAGAAGTAATGTTTTCTAAAAGATTTGTAGCCTCCTATTCATAAATGTGGCACGCTTCACAGTTATGAATAAAACCCTTCTCAATGCGGGTTGTCAGACATCCTAGGACCTTTTCTAAATTCTTGTGATATGAATACCAAATTCGTCACAACTTAAAGTGCATCCAAGATGAGACATGGCATATTAGACCCCGAGAGATCCTACACAAGATGCTTGACATACATATACACATAGTAATGGAGAAAAGTAAAGCATTTCATTTCAAGAAAAGTGTTTGACATTTCGAAGCAGAAGTCTAACATAGCATTGACAAGCCATCTATTACATTAAAAAGAGAGGTCGGGATGTAAACCGTACACCACATACAAGATCTGAAAGTAAAGACGTAAGAAAACAATAAATTGACATCGTCCTCGGAACATGAGAACTCACCAAGTCTTCAAATTCTTTAGGTGCTCACTAGCAACGAATGAAGGGAGAGGAGTCGTCAAGCCCTACATTAGTGAAACGATGTAGGCAAAAGTATATATTATTACATGGAATGTACTAACTATGAGGGATATGCATGATAATATAAAACATGATCATAAGGGGACATAATTGAATACATGGAATTGATGACCCAGCTAAGCATAGTAAAACTTTAAAGACCTATGATAAATCATGAACATGGTCATTGCATCTTAAAATCATCATGAAAGCTTCTTAAAACATTTCAAAGAAACTTAGTTCATTTTGTGGGATATTTACTATTAACCGGCATAAACCATGAGAGCTATAATATAGAATTCGGTGTCTTGCTCCCACACTAAAAAAATATGTCCTTACTTGCCAAGACAAGGACCATAAACTTCAAGCTTAGGTGTATCCACTAGATATGTCACTTAAGAGAACCTACGGGGGCACGTAGTTAGATTTAAAGAAATTGCTATTAGAGACCCGACCTCTACTAATGGCAGAGCTTGCATCTCAATATCCTCTCGGTACTAAGTAAAATCCCAACGGAATAGTCATAAACATGAACATATCATAATCTATGGAAAAGCATAATTAAGTCACCAGTCAAAGCTAAAAACATCATAGAATAGCTGATTAAATCTTGAATCAATTATAAGTGAGAAAACCCTTTACAAAACCATGATTTCATAATGTGAGAAAACCTTTCACAATTTCATTGATGCCTATCTAAGCAAACTAGATCATAAGACAATTTTTTTTCATAAATTATGTATGTCTTTCATGAAAACATAAATCATAGATTCATAACTTGTTTATAAATTCAAACTCTTCTAGGGTTCATAGTGGAAATCATAGATCATGTATGGGTTCATATGGAATTAATTGGAAAGCATGTAATTGAGTTTAAAAAAATCATAATATGATCAAAATCAATCAATCGAATCCATAAAAATAGAATCTGTGATGAATGGAATGCAACCTAAAAAATTTATAAAAATTGAATTGGAAAATTGAAGAAACGTTGAGAACTCAATGGGTGAATGGAACCCATTGATGAACTTCCTACATACCTTGATCTCAAGGCCCAAAAGCAGTTGCGGATGAAACCTTGTATACTTAAAGAACCCTACAAATTCCTTAAGAGCTTTGGAGAGAAAACCTTGGGAGTGATTTGGGGAATTCTCGGAGTGATTTGGGAATGGGTAGAATTTTAGGAATAAAATCAGTTATAGGGCCTTATTTATAGGTAAAACGACTTAGTATAGGAATTAGGTTCATAGGAAAAGATCAAAACGTCCTTTAAATTAAGTGTCCGACCTAGTCTACAAATCAAACCTACGGTTCATAGAACTTCCTATGGACCACACTAGTCAATCGTAGACCAAGTACTGTAATATTAAAAATCATCCAACTTTGACGAGACCTTTATACATCCCGTAGGACATCCTACGGTCCGTAGACCTAACCTGTAGAACTCCACTTTAACCCCAAAATTTCACTAAGTCATGAACTTTTCTATGGGACCTTTATATAGTCCATAGAACATTTGATGGATCGTCCTGGTCAATCGCCGAATTAGTCCGCAAGGCTTGATTTTCCAAAAAATTGACTTCTACGGATGCACTCTATTGTCTACAGAAGCTCCTACGACCTGTAGAATGACTCTGTAGAACCAATCAGTGGCTGGAAAGGTGGCATCTTCCCTTTCAAGATTCCAAGGTGTAACACAATGCACCAACATATTTTCTGCAACATTTTCAATTCTAACTACGCTATGAAATTTTGAGGTGTTATAAGTTAAATATTCTTATACACTATCTACCGACTCAGTTTTCCCTTTGATTTGGGTGGTGGGCTTAGACTCTCATATGTGGAGTTGTTCGTGGGCTCGTGGGATCAGTTTTCTAGAAGTTCTCGATGTTTACTAGGCTAAGCGTAGCTTTATCGTTCATATAATGATCTTCTTATGGAGTAAATTGTTCAATTTTAGAAGGTTGTGTTTTAGCTTGGAATGTTAGTTTTAGGAGAGGGGACTAGATTTTAGTCTCCGCCCTAGGCTGAGTTACTTTCATTTGCTATTGTCATTCCTTGAGGTTAAGTTGGAGCTTTTCATTCTCTTGAGGTTTTCTGTAAGCCAAAATTAGATAATGCTTGAGAGGTTTAGTGTGGTTTAGGGTGGACTCGGCTCTCTTTATTATTTGAAGGCGGTTAACTCGGATCATGAGGCAGATAACCCTATTTAGGGGTTGGGTTGTATCTCTATCATCATGTGTGTGCTGAATTATTTATTGGTGCGGTATTGAGGTGTATTAGATTAGTCTGGTACTTTAGGACATGTTTGGTTCAGTTGGGCAAGAGTTGGAGTCAAAAAGAGAAATTAGGTGATTTTTTTAGTTTCGAAGTGAATTCAAGAACATTCTCTTAGCGTGAGTTATGGGTTGGTGTTGTTTGATCTAGGGGGTGTTTCCGAGTCTAAAAGTTTATATAGGCTCAGTACCCTCATCTTTTTTTTCCATTAGGCTTTTTCAGTCCATTAACTTTCAAGGACGAAAGTCCTTTTCGTAGTAGATGTTGTAATGATCATCCAGGTTCTTTCCTTCATTTTATGATCTTTTTCTCATTTAGAGCTTTTCAGTAGTGTCCCCAAGTCATTTATGACTTGCTGGGAGTTACAATTCAGTCGCGTGGTTGTTCATTTGAGTTTTGTGCAAGTTTCCATGTTTTAGGGTTTTCGAAGTTTAAATAGTTGTTTCGATCAAAGCTACATGAAAAAGTGTCAGAATGGTATTTTAATGGTTCCATTAGTTCAGGAACACCGAGTTTGGTATAGAAAAACCTTTAGTGGTGATCTCGAGGCTTGTAGGCTCATTCCAAACCCCTTAGTAGAATTTCCCTTAAAATAGAGCTGAGGTGTGAGACCCATTATTTATTGAGATGACCTCTATTGGTAGTTTTGATAGTTCCATTGAGTCTCAAATGTTGTTTCTGAATGTGCATCATGTTCGATTTTTATAGGTGGGACCCCAAGCTAATTCTGATGGTCTGGCAGAGACCTGGGACTTTTAATCCCAAGTGCTAGTGTATCACCTTCTGGCTGTGGGACCCCAAGCTAGTTCACTCTTGCCTCCACACACCAGTGGGCTTGTGGCCGCTTCTATGGATTTGTTGACTAGAAGACGTCTGCATCAGTGGAGATTTTTCCGCACCTACCGCATCACGCTTACTATATCTTGTTCGCTTGTGCGGTGATATAAATTATTAAATCATTGAAGCCCCCTTCATTATATCAGTTTATTTGGACTTTGAGAACTTGAAATCTAAGCCTAGAGAGCTCTGTTTTAGTTGATTCTTGTTTCTATTTGCTGGGATTTGTTGGGGCTTAGAGTTAGGTTGATTGGGTTTTAGTTGTGGGCCCATTTTAGAGGTTTTTTCTTTTCCCCTTTACCTCTCTTTCCCCTTGAATAGTGCTTTCTTGAAGAATCTATTGCATGATCTATTTTGGCTCATTTTAGAGCTCGGATTGTGCCCATTTTCAGGGTACAAGTCCCTTTTTCCATTTGGTTCCTACCGATCGAGTAAATTTTGGGATTTTTGGCGTTGGTCCCACAATTATGTTTTTATTTATTTTTAGGTCCACCTTAAATTATGTCAATTTTTGTGTCTAAACATCAGTATTAATGTTGTGGTCAATATTATGATAACATGGCAATGATCAGAGGTCATTCAAAAGGGAAAGCACCAGTTCAGTAGATTAGGAGCGCGTATGATCGCTTTCGAGGTAGGCTATGTTCTACTTTCCTTATTGGGCTCTATTAGATAATGATTAGTATGAATTGCATGTGATGTAGGATTGTACTTGTCAGGATTAAATTTCCTTTTGTTATATTCTACTTTCTTGATTCCTGTAGAAGAGTTTGTCTTGTCTTATGTGGTGGGATCATTAGTTTAGGTTAGTAGCCTTGTTTATTGTATAGTTTGCATAGATATCCTCCTTAGGGTTGATACATAAGGCTCTAAGGCTAGGTTGTGCCTTAGAATGCATTTTAGCACCCCTGTAGCAATGTGTTGCTCCCTTTAGGGCTTGTATAAGTTTGGTTACCTTCTCTTAGCTCTTGAGACCTTAATGGTTGGTCGTAGAAGTAGGTTGACATTAGCTGTGCACGGTTATGAGCTTGAGTGGTATTTTCACCACCCAAAATCCGGGCGTTATATCACCTGTCTTATCCCACCAAAGGACAACCTAAGCCAACCTCAATAAGGTAAATACAGAAGTAAGAATAGAATAAGGAACTAAACATAAAATAATTTTACGAAAATCGTAATATAACTCAAATGACCCCAAAAATCTTGTATCACGTGTACATGTTTCAAAATATTAAAATAGATTCAAAAGAAATACAAGTATGAATGATTTTCTATCTAGAACAAAACAAGTACATAATTAAATAGTATGTCATGTTTGGTGAGATGACAAGCAACTACCTCACGTACTCCCGAAGAAACCCTTAGACAAAGATGAGAAGGGTGATTAAGACGATCTAAGATCCCACCTATAAAAGTTTAGAAAGCAAGGGAGTGAGTACCAAACAACAATGGTACTCAGCAAGCAACCATACTAATCCTATGTTAAGTAATAGAGAACTTAAGTACTCCCAACACTCCATCTGAACCTCCCCATACTACAACCTGCATTGAAATTAGACTAACCCAACCTATCAATTCTAAATACATATAGCACATAGCACTTATAATTACATCACAACATGCACCTCAACATACACAAATTATCATTACAGTCTTTTATATTCAAACAACCACAATGGCTATGAAAAATCACTAAATAAGATGAAAGAACAAGAATGATATGCAATATTATTAAGTGCAATCTCATATATAGTGATGCATGTGTATCCTAATGATACATTCCCGCTAAGACTCAGGTCGGGGACCATGTGGGACTCACAATGTCCATGTATCTGTTGGAGCCATTTCCCTTCGGCATAAACATCAATCGTCGGAACCATTTCCCTTCGGCATCGCTGAAACCATTTCCCTTCGGTATCATGGAAACCATTTACCTTTGGCATAAAAATCAATCAAACTATCATCTTAGTGTTTCAGAACCAATGCAAATAGGCATGTTCACAATTCAACCAAGATCTCCTTTATCCGAATCTCGTTAAAGTTGCAACAAACTAACTTCCACTCAAAGACAAAATATTTCCCTCGGTACCTATGAAAATTCAACCAAGACCTCACCTAGGTGTAGAATAATCCCCCGAATGCAATGGTCTGATCAAAATTCTAATCTGAGCATCTAAACTCCAAATGTTGACAAAAATCAACTTTTGGCGTAATTATACTTAAAATTCCAACTCAAGGACTCAAATCCAGAAAAAGACACCAAAACTGAGAACGACCACACTCTTAAACAAAATTTCGCATTCCAGAGCTGATGGAACTAATAGAATTCCATTCCGACAATCGTAGCTTCAGTTGTTGCTATAAACCACTTTTAACAACTTAAAGTCTCCAAAACTCTAAACCTTCAAAAAATCCCAATCTTCCATCCAATTTGGAAACAAACTTTGTTAATTGACAAAACATGACTTGCGCCAACTATCAAAAAGGGTAAAATGGTAATTTTCTAAATTTTTAAAAAAATTACCATTAGGGTCATTAAAATATCCACCACTAAAAACCATGTTTATCCTTGAATATTAAGTAATGGATGTACCTGAAGCTTCAAAAAATTGAGGATATCTGGCACACATATTAGACTCCACCTCTCAAGTAGCGTCTCTGATGGAACAGTGCTTCTATTGCACCAGCATTGAAGCTATCTCCTTGGTCATTATCTTTTGCACCTGTCTATCAAAAATAGTTATAGGCTCTTCCTCAAATGATAAATCGGCAACCAACATCACAAAATCAAGTGAAATCATATGGGACTCATCAGGTACATACTTCCAAAGAATGGAAACATGGAAAAGTGGATGCAAAGCTTGTCACGACCTGATTTATCGAGTCATGATAGTACTTACTATAACCCACCAGTAGGTAAGTCGACGCATAATCCATAATGACATATAATGTGTTGAAAGGTAGAAATAAAGCGGAAATAACAATTTAATAAAATAAATAAGAGAAATAGCAGAAGCAAAACAAATATATACATAAATCAAAAGATCCCTTCAAGAACCTAGAAGTAACAAGTACATAGCTGCTAAAAAAGATTACAAGTACCAAAAGTGGAGAAAAAATATAAAGACTTCTATCAAAATACAAAAAGACTATTAATCAAAATATACACGGAGATGGGTACTATCCAGAGCGTCATG
Source organism: Solanum appendiculatum (assembly GCA_018342035.1). Lineage (NCBI taxonomy): Eukaryota > Viridiplantae > Streptophyta > Magnoliopsida > Solanales > Solanaceae > Solanum > Solanum appendiculatum. Next base: position 103,262 of record JAGDQO010000296.1, read on the forward strand.
TGCTCACCCTCACCTCCGAATGCAACAATAGCAGGCCGATCTCAATGCTGATAGCTAGTGCTAGCACCTGTATCACAAAACAAATGCGGAGTGTAGCATGAGTACCAAAATAACAGGTACTCAACAGACCTCAAGGGAAGACATAGCAAGAAAAGTAAGGCAATATGAAATGCAAGAATTTAACACAACAGAGGTCAAAAACCAAAATACTAAAAGAAATGCACAAAAGAGTACTAAGAACTAAAATGAAGTAAGTAACAACTTGCTTAAACGTAATTAGGCCACAATAAGCCTAGAAGGTACACTCGTTGATAATATCATAGGTAGCAAAGATCATATGATAGCTTTAGAGGAGCTTGATGGGCACCAAATAAAGACATAAAATGTGTTAAAGGTCCATCAAAGTGAAGAGAAGGAAGAAAGTGGCCATGTGTTCAAATGGTCATCTCATGAATTCAAGAATTCACAAAAGAAGACAACCAAACAAGGCCTTTATCTCATTAAGGGTAAAATTGTCAAAGAAGTGTCTTCTTTATTTCCTTAGTACAAATAGTACTTTTATTATTTTGGAAGACTTAGATTATGAATATTATGATGAATTGAATATTTGAAAGCTTTGAAGCTTGTAGTTTCTAAGTGTAGCTAGAATTAGTGTAGTTCGTAGTTGGTAATTTTAGTTGAGTGATTAGGGTGGATTCCCGATATTGCTTGTGTTAACTTCTTCTAGCTTAATCGATCATCGAGTTACCCTCTTTGTGGATTCAATTTGGTTTTCTTGTTTTTGATTGAGCGTGGGTTATTGTTGTTTGATCGGATTCAATTGAGAGGTTAAAGTATAAAGTCCTTTGTTGCTCATAAATTCGATTAGTTTTCGATAATTCCACATATGTTTTCTTATTTCTTTCAATTGTCCTTTTTATCCTTATCATTGGACCTACACCAGTTTATGCACATCAGCTGGTTTTCTCAAATTATAAAATCCCCGATAAGGTGATAAAGATTCATTCAAAACCCCGTGCACGTAAATAAAATATGCTACCGCATAAAATTTGACATTCTGGATTCAATGGAGAAGTCGAAACTTCTTATCGAGGTCCTCTGAATAAAAAGTGTGTCCCAAACCCAAGTTCTGTTTCAAGTTAAATTTCACAAGGGAGCTCTCAATTAGGTCGGAAGCCTTGAAATCAGCATGAAAGTCTATTCTAGACTAAAATCAATGTACAAAAGCTAATGAAACCGTCAAAATTACACTCTAAGGTAGCAGTCCTGAAATTTTGACGGAAGTAAATTATTTAAGTTTTAGAAGCTCCAAATCATAGAAACTAGCATATAATCTAAATGAATGACTAGGTGATCAAACTATCAGACCCATCAAGTGATAGATGTCTTTGAGTCACTATAGGAACACTCTAAATGATGAAAAGAAATCACTCACATAGAAATAACCAGGCGGGTCATTATAGAACAATAGGAAATTCTATACAAACTCATTGAATCTCCATAATTTCGTCCAAATACCCCAAATACTTTTAATCATTCTTCTTCTTTTTCTGAAACATGTATTGTACCTTCTACTTTTGTAACGACCCTTTACTGTCATTATGGGTAGGCCTATGGTGAAAGAATTGGGCGAAAATATTTTTTGGTTAGTGAGTAAAAAATTCTAGGGTAGGTCAGTCTCAAATGAAATCTGACTAAGGCGAGGTCTAGGGAAATCCGAGAATGGATGGCGCAATATGTCTAAGCTTGGATCGCATTTTGTATTAGCTAAAAAATCAAGCAATTCATGGGGCCTTTAAGTATTGAATTCAGGTGAGTTAACTACTAAGTATCAGATTTGGTGTGAAAGGGTTAGTTTCAGACGTCAAGATTCCAAGGTGTGTTGAAAAATAGGGGATTGGAGGAGGATTTATGAGTTTGTGTCTCCGTGCAAGCTGCTATAGGAGAATTACTCCTCTATAGCAGGATGAATTAATTCTAGCTATAGTAGGGTTAGTTTGGGTTTTGTGCAAAAAAGACCCAAAAACCTCTTATTTTCTAAAACTTTGTTCTTGGAACTTGGAAGGGCGATTTAGCACAGCGCTACAAAATCAAGAATCTTACGTGCGATGTTAATTGCAAGGCACACATCAATACACAACTAGTCAACATAAGAATTAAAAGATCATTCTAAATTAAAGCCACACCAATTTCTTCTTGCAAAATCAACACATACATCTTTCTCATCATGTGAACTGTCCAAGACATCAATATTGGACACAATCGATGGAGGAGTAATATCAGAAATGAGGGGTGCGAACAACCTCTTGAGTGCATCCATGCCCTGCTTTAACCAGAGCTTGTATAAATTTTCCATGCACTCTTAGTGCCTAGAATGTTACCATCTTCTCTTGGACATTAACTTCCTCCAAGGGTCTCCATACGACTCCCTTTCTTTTCTTAGGCAAGGCCTTTGCATAGGCCGTGTAGAACTCCATCACCCAAGTTGGGACATTCGGAGGTTGAGCTCTTGTGAAATGCTCAAACCTATGACTCTTGATGGTGTCCCAGATAGCAAGGTAGTCGCTTATCAACCCATCGGTGGATAGTTGCGTCTCTTCTAGAATTGTTCGTTGTCCTGCCACTTTGAGCCTGTTCGGGGCTCTTGGAGATATTATTGGGAGAACTTGAGAGGCATGTGATTGACAATTTTGTGGCACTTTGGACCAGATGTCCTTCATCTTCTTGGCCACTACCTTTTTTGGTGCCTCACTCACACGCATAGAAGAGCGTGGAGTGGAATATTATTGAGGCGGCTCATTGATAGGGATCCCCCTATTCCTTTGAGAAGGCTGGAGGAGTAGACTCGCGCTCGGAGTCAAAAGATACCACTCTATTTCCTTTTGTTCTACCCATTTCCTACAAAGCACAACAACTTAAGCACAAATCAGGTGAAGTTTAGTAGAAAAAATACTCAAAACTAACACAGTTAAAAACATGTTTTTAGGTTTGTCAATCGAAAAGTCAAATTGTCTAATAGGTTAAGTGAGCTTAGGTGAGCTTGCCGAAATTGACAGAACAAAATTAAATTAAACTCATAATGAAAGGAGATGTCAACTCCAACTCGGCAATTCAGTGAGTTGGTTTCAGTGGATTAAGACATGTCCACCAAAAGTGACAATGGAAAACCTTTTAGGAACATGTAGAAGGGCGATGTCCACTTTAACTATGCGATTCACTGAGTTGGTTTAAGTGAGCTAAGACAAGCCCGCCAAATGTGACAGTACCGAGGTCACATATTCAAACTCAAAAGGTGATTGGGGCTTACTCGGTGGTTCGCATAATCACCTTGCAGAGCTAAGACAAGCCCATCGAATAGCTAATTTCAGCACAATGCTTGATTTTCACAAATTTAGCACTAACATGCAACAACACCCGTTACCCAATAAATTTTACAAGCTACCCACATGCTAATCTACCCATGGGTACTCAAACTTCCCCCAAGTTTCATAAAGTATTGCCCAACTCAATGATTTGCACTTATGAAAGATGTAAACCTATCCATCATCAGGCAAATACAAGTCGTCAAGATGGCACTAGGCTAATCAGACTTCACCCAATTTAATTTCAAGTTAAGCCCAGTCAATGCGTCAATTCAATTTCAAAATTTAACCTTCACAATCAATTTTAACAATTTCACGCACAAAGTTAACTATCCTATTTCATGGGCACAGTTCAATCGACTACATATAGCGCAACCCAATTAAATTAGATAGCACAACAAGAATATTAACATCCCAGTTCATAGGCATCCAATTTAGCAAAAATTAACAATGAAAGCTTGGAAAAACCAACCTCAAAGAAGTACCACTGAAATAATGAGGGATGAAGGGTTTGGGATAGAGAGTCAAGCACCAATACACTCTCCAACCAAGAAAATCAATGCTCACAAAGACACAATAGTCTGTAAAAAATGGCATTGGGAGTTTAAAAAGTGAAAGAGCTCAAAAAGATGAAATGTTACTTTTAAAAATTTGAAAGAACTCTTGGCCTTCTTATTTCATGTGCACTCGGCGGACTGCGACTAACGTCACCAAATGTGTTTGGTGAATCACCCAAGGAACTTAAGCTCGCCGATGAGGCCTAAAAAAATACAAAACCTGAAGTTCAACTCAGCAGACCCGATGTAGTTCACCTAGTGTCATTTGGTGGATTGCCAAATAGGACCCTGTTCATCATTTTGAAACCATCTCCCATGGCATGTTTGGATAACAAATCGAGTTGAGTCATCATTTTGGCTATGTTTTTCATCACGCTCATGGTTCTTCTCCATTTGTTCCTTACTCATACTCCACTATAGAGGAGATACTCGATCCTCTCTAGTATGCCATGCTCATTTATCTTTGTCATATAATCTAGAAACATTGTTGCTACATCAAATGGTTCTCGCATCAGTCCACCTTAGATAAGTTGATCAACCAAACCTTAGTTGACTAAGTCAAGGCTACAATAGAAGTAATTGCGGCAACAAATTATCCAGAACAACATGTGTTGGAAATTATAGTACCAACTTTTGGAACCGCAACCATGTCTCCTAAAGAGGTTCACCAGCCACTCTTTTGAAGTTCTGGATGTTGCCCTAACCTTTACCATTTTCGAGGGAGGAAAGAATCTTTCAAGAAATGTTTCGGTCAACTCCTCCCATGCAGTAATTGAATCATTCGACAATTCTGCCAAACATCTAGTAGCTTCCCCCATCAAGGAGAATAAGAATAATCTCGGCCAAATTCTTCTAAGATGTTCTTGAAGATGAAGCCCCATAAATATCCACAAACAATAGGAGATGTTCATGGCGGTTGATGTGAGGTAAATATATATATATAAATCATTATTTACCTCATATTTAATATTTCTTTGGTCCCTTTTGATCATGGATTTCATGGATTGTGCTTAATAGTGTGTTTTATTTGTAAGAGTACAATTGTTTAAAGATGAAATTATTTGGAGCTAAAATAAATTAAAGATGGAAAATTATAGAAGGAAATCAAGCAGACATCTTAATAAATTTAATTAATTATAATAATATATAATACATATGAAGTGCAGTTGAAAGAAAGAATTAGAATTGCTATTTACTAGGCAGTGGCCACGTGTAAAAATTTGAAGGCAACATCAACAATTGATGTCGGTCACTCTTTCACGCGAAACCAATTCCTTTTGATTTTGGGTTCCCAATTTGTTTTGGACTCAATTATTTTATTTTGGTTTTTCTAGATCTATATATAGTCCATAAGAATAATTCTAGAGGGGCATATATAATATACTTTGTAGTGCAGAGTGGTTATACTTTTTAGGAATCTTTTCTGAAATATTAGTAGCTAAAGACCCTTATTCTAGGGATGTGGGTATGAATGATTGTGTAGTATTGAAATATATGGATCGAAGTTGGTTATCACATAAATTACTTTTTTGTTCTTGTTTTAGTATTTCATAATTGACAACCATTGAGATAAATTTATTCTCTAACTTGAACTTGGGAGAGGAATAGGATGATAGAATGTGGGACAAGAGGAGCATAATCTTCTCTAGAAACTACGGTTGATTTTTATCTAGGATAGGGATATACCTAGAAACCTTTCTTGGTTACTAAACAAGATGAAAACTTAATTCTTCACAATTGGTTCAGCCTATCCCCACTCAATGATGTAGTTAGATTGCCAATTGTTTTAGGGGAGTAGAGGTCGGAAGACCATGATCATACATTCAACCTTGTAAATCAGTGATATGATAATAAATTGAAGTCCATAGAAGAAAATACTATGCATGTATTTGAAGTAGGCTGTAGCTCTGGAATTTTCCCAATCATTAGTATACATATTTTATTCTTGCATTCTAAGAAATAAAACTCTTTTGGTACATTTGAATTAATATATAGGATTAGTGGAATTTAGTAGAATAGTTAATTGACAAGTCGTTTGATTTTGATAATTTGGCTCTTTTTGAGTCACTATATTACATGCATGACTGCGCACACTTGCATGTGCGTTTGTACGCAACATGTTTTTGCACTGCTTCCGGGGACTTAGAAATTAATTATTCTTCTAAGCTTTTTTTCTTTTTATTTATTTATGGTTTTTATTGTTGTTATTATTATTATTATTATTATTATTATTATTGTTATTATTATTATTATTATTATTATTACAAATATATTTTTTCTCCTTTGAATTATTTTGTACTCCTATTGATATGGATGATTGGGATAAATGATGGTAAGGCGATGGGTATACATGAAATTATTGTGATGGACCCCACTTGGATATCAAGTGCCCTAAGTGACATATATATGGTTGTTAAGATGAACATGAGAAGGGTTGTCCTAACTCTTATGCCCCTCCCCTGAACCCCTATTATGATTCTTCTATTATTTTTTACGTTCGTAAGAGCCATGAACTGGAGAATGCAGAACAAGAGGCTCACATAATGGATTTATTTGAGCAAATAGTGAAGCAAAAAGAGAATTTTCAACCATTCAGATATACTTTATTACTTAGCATCATTGTTGAGAAGGAGTACAAAAGTGAGAATGTTGTAGATAATGTTTCTTTAGAGTTGAGGCATATTGGACCTCATTTGAAACAGTTTTCTACATTATGCTTGGACGACAATGTCAAATTCGATTCATCTTAACGAATGTAGGAGTGTCTAGAGGAGGAACAAGGACCACACATCCTAAAGCTTTTCAGTCCACACAAACAAAATGACATTCCTCACATAAGGACCAAGAAGTGCAAGATGCAACATCTATTACTTTGCTCCTTTATCTTTAAACCACCGGCTCTTGAGCGAAACAAATTTTTTTATGCAAAGTTAGGAATGCAATTCATATATTCAATGTAGAACGAAAAATGGTGAACTTAATTAGGTAGTACTATGACGTTAAATCAGACGCTTATTGGGAGGCAACCCATTTCATAGTCTAGGTTCTTATTATTTTTAAGTGTTACTTTTCATGTGTTATTACAGAATAGGGGAAGTTTGAGTACCCAAGATTTAAAACAAAGGAGCACGTTTAAGCTTAAGTGTTGGGTACATACGACCCTTGATGAAAATTGAGGGAACATGCTATTAGCAAGGCCTAAAGGCCTCAGGGAGTTTCTCTAACCCTTGGTTTAAATTTTAATTGATGCTCTGGGATATAGCAACTTTTCAAGAGTGGGGTGGAGATTCTTCCGCATATATAGTTTAGAGTGAAGTGTGCTTTTGGGTTGTTTAATATTAGGTATTTTTAAAAAATTGGGCAATGAAGTCCATATCTGGCCGTATCACATCCAAGGGTAGAAAAAAAATTTCGTAAAAAAAATTATAATTATTTTTTTTAGTATAAGAACACTGAGCCCACCCATTTTTTTTTCATGACACATGGATACAAAAAAGTTCTTTCTTTCACTCTTAGCTTATATACTAAATAGTTGCATAGGGACAGTGTAATATTTTGCATGTGGGGTGGGAGAATATATTCCTAGTTTTTACTATTTTATTGAGTCTTTTCTTATTTTTAGGATGGGTTCCTCGGCTTTTGTTTTCGGTTATTTTCCTGAGGATAGTTCCTTTGAATTGATTATCTTTTTGTTTTTTTAGGGAGTACATTTTTTCTTTTTATTTTTTTTGAGAGAAAAGGAAAGACCCTTTTTACTTGTTTGATACTTGTTATTTGGGCCTAATTTTGAGTAGTACCCCTCTTGTTGTCACGACCTAAAGTACCCTCTATACTTTACATGGCGTACAAGACCCCGAAACGTCTCATACAAGACACTTAGCTTGCATAATGCAAGATCATAGAAATTAAAGAGTTCAAAAGACAATTTCATATGCAAAGAGTTTAATCGAAAATAGAGGAAGTTTAACATAGTCTCAAAGTCATCTAGTACATGAATATAAGGAAAGGGGGACGTAACCCATACAAGTCTTAAAAAGGAAATGACATAAAAGGTAAATGTGGATATTTCCTTGAACATATGAGGATTCACCAAATCTTCAAAGCTTTCTAGTACAAGCATTAGGCACAAGTGGATGGAGAGGAATCGTCACGCCCTACATTAGTGAAACAATGTAGGCAGGAGTATAAGTTAGTACAAAGATGTACCAAGTATGATAACTATGCAAAAAAAGTTATGAAATCATGCTAAGAAGAGATATACATGAGATACAATGACCAAGTTAAAACATAATGTAATATGATGAAAACATGAGTTAAAAACCATGGTCAATGCATGGAAATCACATTTAAGCAACACACTTGAAATACCCTTGTGTGAAGTAAACTTAGTTCATTATGTGGGAAATTAGCATTAACCGACATAGACTATGTGATCTATAACATGGAATCCGGTGTCTACCCCATACCGAAAAGAGGTGTCCTTACTTGCCAAGGTAAGAACCATAGTTTCTAGGTTAGGTGGATCCACTGGCTAATGTCTATCTAAGACAAACCTATGGTGGCACATAGTTATGGGACAAAGAGATTGCTACTAGAAACCTGACCTCTACTAGCGGGAGAGCTTCCATCTCAATATCCACTCGGTGCTAAGCATAGTTCCCAAGGAATAGTCATAACTTCATAACTTATCTTATCATCAATAGACATGGGTAATCTCCTCTTGTCTTATCATTAGGATAGCTCCTTAATCTTGATTCAAAGTTTAGTTGAGAAAACCTTTCAACCCTTATGAATCCTTTATGTGAGAATAGTCCCTTTACAAAACATATTTTTGAGTAGTATGTGAGAAATCCTTTCACAACCCAATAACAATCAACATTTATGCTTCACTCTCAAAGGAAGTCTTAGGTCATCATAATTTCATAATTGAATATGCATATTTGCATACAATTCATCTTTTGATCATTCATAAACTTCATCATAGAATCATAGCTTGAAAACCATAAATCATGCGTGGGCTCATATAATTTTATCTTAAAATCATTGAATTAACTCAATTCATGCATAAACAACCTCAATTCAATAAATTAAATCATAATTGGAAAGAACCCATGAGATAGAAGAAAAACCCTAATTTCAATTGAAGAATTCTAACTTTGTAAACTGGAGAACTTAGGAACCCTATGGAGGAATGGACTCCATAGGTGAAAGCTATCATACCTCAATTCCAAAATCTTGAAATCAATGGAGGATTAGAGGAATTTATCTTCAAACCCTAGCTTTCTTCTTCTTCTTCTTCCTTGCTTCTAGAGAGCGAATTATTTTGGGAGAAAAGATTTGGAGAGAGTTTGGGAATGATTATGAATCGGTAGAATTAGGCTTAAAAGTTTTATATAGGGCCTAGGTTAAGGGAAAACCCGACTTAAATTAGGAATTAAACATCTAGGGAAAAGACCAAAAAGCCCTTTAAAATAACTATCAGACCCCACCTACGGTGGGACCTACGGTCCGTAAGTCAACCTACGGACCGTCCTGTTCAACCGTAGATAACTTAAGAAATTTTCAACTTTTGGACCCCCAATGATTGGACACCATGCACGGTCAGTGGGTCTACCTACAATCCGTACATGGTCACCGTAGGTTCGATTTTTGGCCCTATATAACTTAGTATGGGTCACACTTACGAGACCTACCTACGGCTCGTACATGGAGTGATGGGCCGTCTTGGCAAACCGTATAAAAAGTACTGAAGATTAAATTTTTAGGGAATTTGGACTTTCCAACCATGGGCCTCACTTACGGTTAGTATGTCAGACCACGAGCCATAGGTGGCTCCGTAGGTACTGGCACCAGAATTCTAGGAAACTGCAATTTCTCATCTTTTCGAATCTGAGGTGTTATAATATCTCCCCCTTGGGAACATTCATCCTCGAATGAGAATTAAGACATCATAAGGAGGATAGGAACTAAACCTAACAACCCATCATGCATGCAATCACTTAAATGCACATATCCGAGAAAGAAACATCAACTCCAAGATAAAGCATGTTCAAAACATCATTTCATAAGGTCCTTACGCAACATATACTCAAATGCCTATAAACATAAATAAATCAATCAAGTTAACTCATTTTGTCAAAACTAAGCCTTTTTCATGAACATGCATAAATGAAGAATCATGGAAATATCTAAAACACATGAGACCAAAAGAGTGAACCATGAGGAACTAAATACCTCAAGCTAGAGTAGGAGTGGAGGGAAAAATATGAGGAGAACGGGACATCATATCGACCTCAGCCTCCCAAGTAGCACCCTCAACTAACTCGTTCCTCAAAAGGACCTTAACGGATGCAACTTCTTTATTTCTCAACTTTCGAACTTGCCGGTCCAAAATCTCAATAGGAACTTCTTCATAAGAAAGGCTGTCCTTTATAGCACGACTCTCTAATGGTACTATATATGTCTGATCACCAACACATTTCTTCAACAAGCAGACATGGAAAACCGGGTGAATCGATGCCAATCATTAGGCAAGTCAAGTTCATAAGCAACCTTGCCAATTCACCTCAAAATCTGATATGGGCCCAGATAACGGGGACTAAGCTTCCCTTCTTCCCAAACCTCATTACACACTTCATGGGTGAACTTTTCAAGTAGACCCAATCATTGACCTCAAATTCTAGATCTGTCCTTCCAACATCGGCATATGACTTTTGTCGACTTTGAGCCATTTTCAACTTTTCCTAATAAGCTGAACTTTCTCCATAGCCTCATGTACCAATTAGGGACCTACCAAAGCAACTTCGCCCACTTCAAACCAACCTATAGGATATCTACACCTCCTACCATAAAGAGCCTCAAATAGAGCCATACCAATACTGGAATGATAGTTATTGTTGTAAACTAACTCAATCAAAGGTATATGATCATCCCAATTACCCTTAAAATCGATCACACACGCTCTCAACATATCTTCCAAAGTTTGGATAGTATGTTCCGCTTGCCCATCAGTTTGAGGATGAAAGGCCGTACTAAGTTTAACACGGGTACCAAGGCCCCTTTGGAAAGATTTCCAAAATTGAGAGGTGAATTATGTACCACGATCAGATATAATGGATAGGGGCACTCCATGCAACCTAACCGTTTCCTTTAGGTACAACTTAGCATAGTCTTCTGCCGTATAAGATACCTTGACGAGAATAAAATGAGCCGATTTCGTCATACAATCCACAATAACCCAAATCGAGTCATGTTGTCCCCGGGTGCGTGGTAAACCAACAATAAAGTCCATACTCAAATCTTCCCACATCCAAATCTTGGGACAAACCTCCCGACCTTTGGTTCTCAACTTTCACTTGTTGATAATTTAGTCACTTCGCCACATATTTTGTAATGTCCTTCTTCATCCCATTCCACCAATAGACCTCCCGTAAATCACGGTACATCTTGGTGGCTCCCGGGTGAATGGAATATCGGGAAATATAGACTTCTGATAAAATCTGTTCCCTCAAGTTATCAACATTCGGAACACACAAACTACTTTGATATCGGAGCACACCATTTCTCCTTGGGAGAAAGCCTCAACATTCAGCACCATTATGAACAACAATCCCACCTTCACTAGAATCAATAAACCGAAATCCCAATCGGGCCAACCTATGAACATCTACCCATGGATAATCGATTAAGAGCATCCGCCACCACATTCACTTTACCGGGGTGATATAGGACACTTATATCGTAGTCCTTTAGCAATTCAATCAACCTCCTTTGGCGAAGATTTAGATCTTTCTGCTCAAACACATACTGCAAACTCTTGTGGTCGGTAAAGAAATCCATATGAATACACCATACAAGTAATGTCTCAAAATCTTTAGAGCAAATATTACCGCCGCTAGTTCTAAGTCATGGGTAGGATAGTTCTTTTCATGAATCTTAAGTTGCCTTGAAGCATAAGCAATGACTTTCCCATTTTGCATAAGGACACATCCCAACCCAATTCTCGAGGCATCACAAAAAACCACATATCCATCGGACCCTTCTGGTAGAGTTAACACCAGAGCGGAGGTGAGTCTATCTTTCAACTCTTGAAAGATCTTCTCACAGGCCTCAAACCATACAAACTTAACTTTCTTTTGGGTCAATGTCGTCAATGGAGAGGCAATTGAAGAGAACCCCTCAACAAACTTCCTACAGTAACTAACCAAACCCAAGAAACTTTGAATATCTGAAAGGGATAGAGGTCTAGGTCAACTCTTAACCACATCCGTCTTTTTAGGATATACCTCAATACCCTTCCCGGAAACAATGTGACCAAGTAAAGCTACGGACCTTGATCAAAACTCACATTTACTAAACTTCACAAAGAGTTGTTGGTCCTTGGGGACTTGCAACACAATTCTCAAATGATCGGTGTGCCATCCTCACTCCTTGAGTAAATCAAAATGTCATCGATGAACAGAATCACAAACATATCTAGGTATTGTCTAAACACCCTATTTATCAAATCCATAAAGGCAGTCGGAGCATTAATCAGACCAAACAACATCACCAAGCATTCATAATCGCCATATCTAGTCCGAAAAGTTATTTTCAGAATGTCATCTTCCTTAACCCTTAATTGGTGATAGCCCGACTGAAGGTCAATCTTAGAGAAGTAACTTGTTCCTTGATGAGTCGGTAGTTTTAACTCATTTAGAGCTTCATTTGTACTAAATTAGTGTCCTTAATACCTTTTTTGCACTCATAACTAATGTTAATTTGTTTATGTGCATCAAGGAGATTTAAGAATAAGGCAAGGACAAGATAATGCAAAAAGAAGCTAAAAAGTTCTAAAATTGAAGGAAACATAAGGCTGGAGCTCGCAACAGACAACTCAGCGACTCACCTAGTGGATGCGTATATCGCCTAAAGTTTTGGCAGACGAGGAAAAGAGTCGAGTGAAGACGGCGAGCCTGGGAGCTAATTGGCAAATCACCGATTAGACTGGCGAGCCCGACTTTGATCACCTAAAGTTCCAGAATGAGTTAGTACTAAAGTCAAGAATTAAAAGGTCAGAACGAGCAACTCGGCGTATCGCCGAGTGGATGGGTGAGCCCGACTTATGCAACCGAGTGGTCCCGTATTTCATAATGTTGGAAATTTTTGTGAGAGTATAAATAGAGTTTTTGAAAAGAGAGTTGTGAATCAGTTTGGAACCAGTGAACTGAGACTAGGAAGTACTCTTGGACTTTGAATATTTTTGATTGCTTTTGAAATTTTCTTGTGGGTTTTTTGATTTTAGACTTTGGGTGTAATTCTCATTGGTAACATTTTGCTTTTTGAAGACCTTGTGAATCAATGGATGACTTCTTTGGTAACAATTTCTTCACTTGCTATGATTGGCTAAAACTCCAATGCCTTAGGGGTGTGATTATGTGTTCTATTGCTTAATTAGCTTATGGGTATTATGAATTACTGAATTTGATGCTATATTGAAATGGGTTCAATTGTTAATTCATGTTTTCATATATGAATTGAAGTTTCAAATTCAGTTTTGGTCTATATCTCTTTATAAGCTTGTAAAAAGTGTATTTGAGTGGAATTAACAGTTAATATTGTATGGGCTGTTGCTTTTACTACCCAGCTTATTAAAGTGGGTTGAATCAAGGTACAAGATTGTTTTCTAGTGTAATGCATGTTGGGGTTTGATGGAACCTAATTGAATGCATGATAGCTGATTGTCAAATAGCTATTGTACTCATGATCTTGCCTACCCATTGATATTTAGCATATTTAAGCAATTCGTAATTATCCATTTAGTAAAATTAGTAGTTGAACACTCACACACCCCTAAGGTCCTTTCTCCCCTTGATTAAATTCGTTGTTAATTGTGTTGTCAGATTCGGTTACTAAATCTTCACTCGTATTGATAATCAAAATCTTATGATTTATTTCATGTTTTGTATCAACTTTTTAAACTCTACAAAAGATTAGAACAATAACTTACTTCGTAGTCAAATTCTGTACTAGATCACTCCTCGTGGGATCAACCCCAACTCCTTATTGAGTTTATACTTGCTAGCGACTGCCTACACCTTGAATCGTTATAGGTGTAGTTGAGAGTTATAAAAAATGGTGCCGCTGCCAGGGAGTAGTGTCTAGAATTCTTGTATTGACGTATTCTAGTGAACTACTTTTGTTGTAGTTGAATTTACTTAATAGTCTTTTCGTTGTTTGCTATCAAAAGGTGACGACGTGAGTGACCACGGAAGTGTGGCTGCTAGCAATCTCGGGTGAAATAATGACATTGGAAACCTGAATGACTTCAATGTCGATCAAGTAGGAAGTGCTGGAGCCATATGCTTGCCCCCTATTATGGGTAATGCTATCTTTCATGTAACCGGGACCACGCTTCAGCTGTTTCAGATCAAAGGGTTCTATGGGAGACTTGCTCATGAGGATCCCCATGACCACCTTCGGAAGTTTCTGGATGTGTGTGGTCTTTTCTTATTAAGAACATCTCTCAAGAGTTGGTTCGACTTTGGTTGTTTCCCTTCTCTCTAATAGGGGATGCAACGAAGTAGTTGGCTGAACTACCACGAGACACAATTACTTCTTGGGCGGGGCTCACAGAGGCATTTCTTGGACGCTTTTTTCCCCCTTCAAAGAGCGTAAAGTTGAGAGATGGTATCCAAAATTTCAAGCGTGTTGAGGGTGAGCCAATTCATGAGACGTGGCTTAGGTTTCAAAAGCTACTTCTACAATGCCCTACTCATGGCTTACCTGAAGATGTGCTTCTACAATACTTTTATCGAAGCCTTGACTATGTCAACAAGGCTATAGCTGATCATTTGATTTGTGGTGGGATTACGAGACAACCTTTTCCTGTGGTGTAAGCTTTACTTGAAGATATGACTAAAATTAATCGGGCATGGCACACAAGAAAAGATCAAGTTTCAGCTCTCACTATTGGTATGACTAAGGAGCAATTGGATAAGGACCAAGAGCGTGATGACAATATGGCTAAGATGATTACCCAAATGGACTTTTTAACAAAGCATGTTATGGGTTGTGGTTCTAAAGCCGTGAATGTAGTTGCTATGAGTCCGAAAGATGCTCAATTTGAAGCCATGTACAATGAAGAGGTCCAATTTATGTCAAATCAAATGGGGGGTTCTCATACGAGCTATCAAAAGTCAGGCGGGAATCAAGGTTTGAACAAATAGCACGGTGGTGGTTGGAGAGAGAGTCGAGATTAGGGTGATAGAGGTGACAATTGGAGGCAGGGTGAGAGAGATCGATATATACAGCCACATGATTATTTCAAAGCTAAAGAAAAAAAGGCCGATCCTGAGAGTTTTCATTTCGAATATATGCTTGTTCGTATTTTGAATTAGGTTGAAGGTTCAGATAAGGTGCTCAAGGAGATACAAGTTGATTTTTCTTCTCTAAATCAAACAGTGACTTGTCACTCAGCTTCTATCAAGCATCTTGAATCACAAAAGGTCCAAATCTCCACTCAATTGAATCAGAGACCAAGTGGTGGCCTTCCCAGCGACACTTTAGCAAACCCAAAGAACAGGAGCTATAGTGACCCGTAGTGGCAAGATCTTGGGTAGTGTTGTGATCAAGGGTGATAGGTCTGATTCAAGTAAAGATCAACCTATAGCGGTTTAAGGTGATGGCCTTGCTGATGACTTGAATGATGATGTTCCCAACAAAGCCAATGACATATTGAATGATATCGCTTCCGGTGGAGTTGCTAAGCCAAAAGCGGAGAATGTTTCTAAATCGGTCTATCCAAAGCCATTGCCTAACGTTTATCCACCATTTCCACAAAGGTTGAAGAAGAGAGATGACAATGAAACATTCCAAAAGTTTCTCTCTGTTTTCAAGTCTCTCTCTATCAATCTCCCATTGGTTGATGCTTTGCTCGAAATGCTGGGTTACGCTAAATTTATGAAGGAATTGGTCACGAAGAAGAGAGGCATGGACTTTGAGACGGTTGAAGTATCCCATAATTGCAGCGCTATTATGTCCAATGTGGCTGCCAAAAAGGATGACCCAGGAGCGTTCACTATCCCTTGCACTATTGGGATGTTCGAATTTGCCAAAGCGTTATGTGATTTTGGGGCTAGTATTAACTTGATGCCCTATGCTATCTTCAAGAAACTTGGGTTGGGTGAGCCTAAGGAAACAAAAATGCGACTTCTTATGGCTGATCACTCTATAAAGTGGCCTATCGGTGTTCTTTATGATATTTTGGTAAAGGTTGACAAATTCATCTTTTCAGCATATTTTGTTGTTTTTATTGTGAAATGGATGCCGAAATACCTATTATTCTTCGTAGACAATTTTTGGCCATCGGGAGAGCTCTTGTCGACGTGGAAAGTGGCAATTTGAAGTTTCGAGTTAACGAGGAGGAAGTCACTTTCAATGTATGCAAGTCCATGAAGCAACCAAGAGTTCTCCATGTGGAATCGATTATTGATGTGATGGATGAAGTGGTTGCTAGTATTGGTGAAGTTTTGTGTATTGGTGAATCTTTGACTGCAATACTCTTGAATTATGTCAGGAAAGAGATCCAAAATTATGATGAAGTGGTGGCTGCTTTATCGGGTTTAGGTTCTTACTCGAAAACTCCTTTGAAGCATGATATTGATTTGAAGAATAGAGATATTCCTCCCATGAAGCCATCCATTGAAGCACCCCCGAAGCTTGAATTAAAAGCTCTTCCTCCACATCTTCAATCCGTATTTTTGGGGGCTGATAATACTTTGCCGGTTATTATTGCTGCTGATTTGCTTGAAGGGAAGTACAAGCCCTTGTGAGTGTGCTAAAAAGGTTCATTAAAGCTATTGAATGGACAATTGCTGATATTGTGGGGATTCCACCCTGTATTTGCACGCACAAGATTCAATTGGAGTTAGAATGTAAACCAAGCATCGAGCACCAAAGGAGGTTTAATCCTCTGATGCAAGAAGTGGTTAAGAAGGAAATCATCAAGTGGTTAGATGCAGGTGTTGTTTACCCAATTTTGGATAGCAAGTGGGTGAGCCCGGTACAATGTGTTCCAAATAAGGGAGGTATAATGGTAGTCCCAAATGACAAGGGTGAACTTGTTCCTATGCGACAGGTTATAGGTTGGCAGGTATGTATGGACTATCGGAAGTTAAATGCAAGTACGGAGAAAGATCATTTTCCAATGCCCTTTATGGACCAGATGCTTGATAGATTGGCGGGGCGTGAATGGTATTGTTTTTTGGATGAATATTTCGGTTATAATCAAATTTCCATAGCACCTGAAGATCAAGACAAGACAACTTTTACATGCCCCTATGGAACATTTTCTTTTAAAGGAATGCCTTTTGGGTTGTGTAATGCACTTGCAACATTTCAGAGGTGTATGCTCTCTATTTTTGCAGACATGGTGGAAGACTCAATGGAGGTTTTCATGGATGACTTCTCAGTCGTGGGGGATACTTTTGAAGCATGCCTTGAGCACCTTGGTAGAGTTTTGCAAAGATGTGTTGAAATAAATCTTATTCTCAATTCGGAGAAATATAACTTCATGGTCAAAGAAGGTATTGTGTTGGGGAACAAAATTTCGGGAGATGGTATACAAGTGGATGAAGCTAAGGTTGAAGTTATTGACAAGTTACCTCCTCCTATCTCGATTAAAGGTGTTCGAAGTTTCTTAGGCCATGCGAGTTTCTACCAGAGGTTCATCAAAGACTTTTCTAAGATAGCTCATCCTCTTCGCAAGCTACTTGAGAAAGAAAGTGTTTTCGACTTTGATGAGACTTGCATTAATGCGTTTGTGTGTCTAAAAGAGAAGTTGGTATCGGCTCTAATTATTGTTGCTCCAGATTGGAATATCCCATTTGAACTAATGTGTGATGTTAGTGGTGTGGCCTTGGGAGATGTACTTGGTGAACGTAGAGTCAAGTTATTCCACCCGGTCTACTATGCAAGCAAGACCTTGAATGTGGCTCAAAAGAATTACACTGTTACTGAGTAAGAGTTATTGGCGGTGATGTACGCTTTTGAAAAATTTTGAGCTTACTTATTGGGAACTATGGTAGTGGTGCACACCGACCATGCTGCTATATGCTACTTGATGGCCAAAAAGGATGCAAACCGAGATTGATTCAATGGGTGCTATTATTGTAAGAGTTCAACTTTGAGGTCAAAGATCGAAAAGGATGTGAGAATCAGGTGGCTGACCATTTATCGAGACTTGAAACAAGTGTCGTTGTTTTCGGTGATAGGGATATTGAAGAAGCTTTTCCCGATGAGACAGTGATGGTGGTATCAATGAGTTCCACTCCTCGGTATGCTGATTTTGCCAATTATGTGGTGTGTGGAATTATTCCTGATGGGCTGAAGTTTTCTCAACACAAAAGGTTCCTTTTAGATGTGAAGAAATATTTTTGGGATGAACCGTACCTGTTACGGGATTGCACTGATCATATAATTAGGAGATGTGTATCAGAGGTTGAAGTGGATGCTATTCTTAATGCTTGCCAGGCATCACCGGTTCGTGGCCATTATAGTGGAGTATGTACAGCTGCCAAGATATTACAAAGTGGTTATTATTGGCGAACATTGTATCAAGATGATAACTCCTTTGTCTCAAAGTGTGTTCAATGTCAAAATCAAGGAGGAGTGTCGCGTAGACATTAGCTTCCCCTTACTCCAATCCTCGAGGTTGAATTGTTTGATATGTGGGGAATCGACTTTATGGGCCCTTTCGTGAGTTCTTGTGGGAAAAAATATATTTTTATGGCCATTGATTACGTGTCCAAATGGGTGGAGGCTGTGGCCTTACCTAACAATGAAGGGAGAAGTGTAGTGGCTTTCCTTAAGAGATACATATTCATAAGGTTTGGTATGTCACCGTATCAATTGGTGTTCGGTAAATCGTGTCATTTACCGGTTGAACTTGAACATAAGGCCTTGTGGGCTTTGAAAACCATGAATTTGAATTGGGATGGCGCATCCAAGAATTGGGTTAACAACCTCCATGCTTTGGAGGAATTTCGACTTCCGGCTTTTGAGAGTTCAACACTTTATAAGGAGAGAAAGAAAAAGGCCATGATGCAAAGATACTTCATCGAGAGTTTACAGTAGGTGATCGTGTGTTACTCTACAATTCTCTCTTGAGACTCTTTCCGGGTAAGCTCAAGTTTAAGTGGTCGGACCCTTTTAAGGTGATTTGTGTGTTTGAAAATGGAGCAATTGAAGTTGAGGGTGAAAATGGGTCGTTCTTCAAAGGAAATAGACAAAGGCTTAAACTTTACTTTTGAGAGGCTCCAAATGTGAGATTGCTAGACGTGGTGTACTTGGATTATGCTTGAGAGCATGTCCACGTCGTGCCACCACGTTAAATAAGGCGCTTCTTGGGAAGCAACCCAAGTTTTATTTTAGTTATTTGAATAACGTGTATTAGTTGTGTAGGTTGGAGTATGAAATTTCAACTCATGGCTACAAGGCGAGGGGTTGAAGCACTTGGGGCGTCGCCCAATGAACCCTTGGATCACCTAATTCCATCGTCAATTGAAGGCTGCAGTTGAGGGGTACATTGCAAGATTAGGTGAGCTACAATTCCATTCGGTGCATCGCCGAGTGGATTGGACGAGCCTGATCGAGCTCGCTTTCTGGACATTTCTGGTACCTGGTCTCCTATTTATTTTGGTGAGCTTATTTCCCATTGTGCACGTCACCAAACCACTTGGCGACGTTATTTCCATCCCCGAAGGGAGTGCGAACTGAACAGTTTTTAAGCTTTTCAAATTCAAATCTTCATTCTACTTAAAATTTTCAACTCCTCTTCACACACCCACATACTTTTGCCTATTATTTTAATACTTAGTTGCATTTTGTTTCTATTGGAGCGCGTTGGACTCGTCCCCCATCCCTTTTTGCCGTATTTGCTTCGTCTTGTCTTCATTGAGGTTGGTTTTCTTTGGTTTCAAAATTTTTATGCCATTTTCATTGATTCAGCTTTTTAGTGTATGGGTAATTGATTGTTTTCTTGATTATATGTCTTAATTATTTCCTTTTACTTCAATTGCGTTAATTGAATTTGGGCATGCTTGATTTTAGCAATTTTTGGCCTTCGTTTAATTAGGTAATTGTGTATTGTGATTGTGGGTTGTTTTTTGAGTGTTTGGTGAAGTCTGAGTATCCCCGATTTCAATCAAATGGCTTGACTTGGCCAAATGATGGATTGGGTGACGTCTTTCTTAAGAGCAAATCATCGTTTTATTGTTTTTGTTGATTTGGGGGAAGTCTAAGTACCCCAGGTAGAAATTGGGGATTGGTCTTGCCTAATTGTTGCTAGTTGAGCTTTAATTGTTGTGTCGTGGGCTATTAGTTGATAATCGTTAAACATTTAGGAGGGGGGGTGATGCTTTGAATCTATTCGGCGAGCTAAGTCGAGCTCACCGAACTGATTGGGCGTCTCGCCCATTGCACTCCCATCGCCTTTTTGGTTTGTGTTTGTTCCTGTGAATTCTAGAACTTTCGGCCAGCTCCCTTTAGCTCGCTGAGTGAACTCGGTGACTCACCGATTGGAATATTCATCACCCTTTTGACCTAAATTTTTGCCTGTATGGTTCTGTTGATTTTGGTGATGCATCTCTTGCTCGCCTAGTTGGGTTGGCGACTCGCTAACCTGGTCGGCTAGTCTTTCTGCAATTTTGTTTTCTACACCCATTTCTAACCCGTTTCGTTCGAATCTTTTGTTTGTTTGTTGGTTTTGTAGATATATCTTGACCCAAACTTCTCGTTCAAGGTCCAAGTCCCAAAAAGAAGGCAAAAAGGGTTGTGATCGCTCCGAAGGTTACACAATCCTTACCCGAACAACAAAAATCCAAACCAAAGGGGAAGGAGAAAAAGAAGGTCATCTAGAGTTCCTCCTCGGATAGTGAGGACATATCCATATAGTTCACCTCCACAGATTCCAGGGGCAAAGAGGTTGAGGAGTCCGGGACTCCTATTGCTGGGTTACTAAAGCGGACAGGTGCCGAGTTGCAATCTAAGGTAGTGCATGACCCGTTGGCAAGGGTCACTGCCTCTTTTACCAGACCTGAGCCTCCGACGGTTTCTATTCTTGTTCCTCCTGCTCCAGATCCAGTACCGGCTCTGGTCAACCCTCTGAGGTTGATAAATCATTTGAAGGCCGAGGATTACAAACAATCCTCAAAGAAAAGAGGTTGTCCACCGATGGGTGGGTGACATGTATCCAGTGGTGTGGACAACAATTCGCTTCCACAATTTTAAGATCTTCACCAAGCCCCGGAGTCCTTATGTGCCTTAATGGGTTCGGGAGTTCTATGAGGCATATGCTGGGTTAGCCTCGAAGGGGAAGAAGCTGGCCCAATCAATGGCACCAGTAGATTTCGTCATGGTGCGGGGAAGAAGGTAAAGTGCAGCGAAATGGAGATCAATGCTGCACTTGGTTGCACTATTGGTATTCGGCATTCTTTGGCCAATAAAATTGAATGGAAGACATTAGACAACCTAAAGGGGTGGTTGGCCCCTTTGATCAGTGATGCATCTCACTCGTGGCTCGAGACCGGCACTAAAATTTAGAAGAAGGATCTCAACATATAAGTGCGGTACTGGTTTTGATTCTTTAGGAGCATCCTAATGCCTTCCCAAAAAGAGTCCATGCTACGGCACTCGAAGGCCGCACTCCTGGGTTGCATTATGGACCGACGACACATGGTCAACTTGGGGATGATTATTGAGCAGGAGATTCTAATGAGGGCCAAACAGAATCAGACATCGCTTCCCTTCCTGATCATGATTACGGAGTTGTGCCTATAACACCTCAGATTCTAAAAGAAGAAAAGTTGTAGGTTCTGGTGCCAGTACCGAAGGAGGCCACCTACGGACCGTAGGTGGGAATCGTAGTTAGACTCTTAAATTTCTTCAAAATGTCAGGCATCAGTATCTCTCTACGGCTCGCCAGGACGGTCCGTCATTTAATGTACGGACCGTAGGTAGGCCTAGTAGGTGAGACCCAGACATAGTGAAATCTTTAAGGGCTAAAGTCAGACTTACGCTGGCCATGTATGGACCGTTGATTGAACCACAGACCGTACATGGTGACCCTTCATTGAGGGTTTGTAATCAAGACTTTCTGAATCTATCTACGGAGGAATAAAACGGTCCGTAGGTTGACTTATAGGCCGTATGTCCAACCGTAGATAGGGTCCGACATTCATTTTTTATGGGCTTTTTGGTCTATTCCCTAGATGTTTAATCCCTAATCTAAGTTGGTTACCCTTTAATCCTAGGCACTATATAAGCCTTTTAAGCCTAATTCTACCCATTCCTAATCATTCCCAAAACTCTCCTCTCCCAAATATTTCTCTCTCTAGAAAGCTTGAAGAAGAAGAAGCAAGGGCTAGGGTTGTCAAGTCAAGTCTCATAATCCTCCATCGATTTCAAAGTGTTGGCATTGAGGTATGATGATCTAAATGTATGGAGTCCTTTCCTCCATAGAATCCATAAATTTCTCAATTTTCAAGTATCAAATTTCAAATTTGATTTAAGGGTTTTCTTCTATGATGTGGGTTCTTTCAATTATGATCAAATTACTTTCAATTATGGTTTTCTAAGTATGAATTGAGTTGAATTACGTGTTTTAAGATGAATCCCCATGAACCCATATGAATTCCCCTAATTATGAGATTTATGCATTAATGTTGGGTTGAATTATGAAGAAGATGAATTATTGAAGTTTATATGAACTCAAGAATGTTTTAATGATTTCTAAAGCTATGATTCATGATGAATTGATAAATGATCAAAAGATGGGTTTATGAAAGTATGCATGTACATTTATGAAATTTATGATGATTTATTGATTGCTTTGAGATTGAGCATGAATTATGTTGTTGTTGAGTTGTGAAAGGGTTTCTCACATAAATGGATTCATAACTTGTTGAAAGGCCTTTCTCAACTAAAGTTGAATCAAAAGATTAAGGAACTATTCTAATGATATAAGCTTTGATTGGTAACTTTACTTGTACCTTTTCATGGATAATAAGATGCATTATGATATACGACTAATTCCGTAGGATTTATGCTTAGCACCGAGAGGATATTGAGATGGAAGCTCTCCCATAGTAGAGGTCGTGATTCTGATGGAATCTCTCCCGTAGTAGAGGTCGGGTTTCTGATGGAAGCTCTCCCGTAGTAGAGGCCGGGTTTCCAAAAGTAATTTGTTGTCCCATAAACTATGTGACACCATATGATGATTGTCTAGATAGACATTAACTAGTGGATCCACGTAAGCTAGAAGTTTATGGTCTTACCTTGGTAAGTAGGACACCTCTTTTCGGTGTGGGGTAGACACCGGATTCCATGTTGATAGCTCACACGGTCTTACATGTCGGTTAAGGCTACTTCCCACAATAGTGAACTAAAGTTGCTTTTATGGTATTTCTCAAGTAAAGTAAAGATGTTTAGCTTGCATTGATCATGTTTTATGACTTATGATTTCTAACCCTTTTCTCATATTTTAGCTTCATCATTGCATGATTATGAAATTGTCCCTTTTTAGCATGTTTAAATGTTTGCATGCATGGTTATCATACTTGGTACATTATTGTACTAAGGCATACTCTTGCCTAAATTTTCTTATAAGTGTAGGGTCCGATGCATCCCCATCTTCTCGTGGCTTGTACGTGATATTAGAGACTTTGAAGAATTTGGTGAGTCCTCATATGTTCGAGGACGTAGCCAGATTTACTTTTATGTCATTTACCTTCTTTTGAAGACTTGTATGGGTTACGTCCCAACGTTCTTGATTTTTCTATGTCAGATGGCTTTTGAGACTATATGTAGACTTTCGCTAATGCTTAAACTCTTTTGGTAATGAATTTTTTTTTGAATCTCTTAAACTGCTATTATCTTGTATGATGTACGCTAAGTGGCTTGTATGAGGCTTTTTGGGGTCTTGTACACCATGTCACGTCTGGGGGGTACCTTGGGTCGTGACAGTGTCGATGTGCTAGAGTTCCCTTCGAGGCTAAAAAGGATGTTGAGGTCACTTCAACCACGTATTGTGACATCCGTCGTGTTGAGGCCAAGTACTTGAAGGATGAGGCGGAGAGGAGGAGGAGACCTCCAGTAGTTACGTCTCCGACCGTTGATGTTGAGGCCATGGAGATCGGTTCTTCCACTCCCGCAGTTGAGTAGACATGTATACCTGTCACCGACGCTCCTGCCACCTCTGCCCCTACCCCATCCACTCATTCTACATCTATTCCTGGCCCCCGTCCCTAAACTCAGGCCATGATTATAAAAATGGGCCACCTGGCCCATTCGGCCGATGTTTGCACTTCCCGAGTTGAGGAGGCTATCCCTACTATGATTGAGCATGCCATCGCAGTGGCACTTGCTCCTATTAGGGCGGAGTTGGCAGATCAGCGCCAGTTGATTATGTCTCATGGGTAGGCTTTGGATGCCCTTACCGATAGAGTGGCAGAGTGTGACAAGACGGAGGGCACTTCTACTGAGCTGACAGCTGTGAAGGTTGATATTCTTGGACTACACAGGAATGTGGATGAGCTAAAGTCCACTGATATTTCAATGTTGTGGGGCAGTGTTGATGTGCCCGAGGGTCACTCATCTGGAATCCCTCCTCCCACTACCACCGGAGGTCGTACTGCTGTTGAGGATTACATTGAGGATGATACTCTGGAAATCGACAAGGAGGAGCTCGCTCGAGAGCATGAGGTGTACGCCAAGCTTGAGGATTTGGAGGGCGACATGATGAGAGCAGCCACTGTTGCTTCATTCCATGATACTTCTATGATTGGTTCGAGTGGAGCCGCCACTACTGATAGGTTGGGCAATGATGCCCCGGATAATACATCTTTGCCATAGACTGACAGGGGGACTCTCCATTGCATTCCCTTTGATTTCATTTTCGTACTTTTGTTTATTTTATTTCTGCATTGAGGACACTGCTTTTTCTTTTTGGTGGGGATGGAGGGTTTTGCCACCCTTGTTTATTTGTATGTTTTTGTTTAGATTTTGGTTGAAATAAAGGGTTTCGGTTCTTCTTGAAATCTCTCTCTTATTCTCTATTGATTGTCTATTGATTGAGTAGTTGTAGTTCTCTTGTACATTCGAGTATTGGTGATGATCAATATCGATGACTTGAATAGTGCTCTAGATGAATGGCATGTTGGTGTAACTCCAACGAGGTAATTTGAGTTGCAAAGTCATGTGTGAACTCTTAGCATCTTATTGTTACTAGTTGATTGTCGATAGTGAGTCTTGCAATGACCATTGCATGTAAGATTGACTCATAGAGTTGTGATCCACAATTGTGTTTGAATGCCATGTGTGGTAAGCTTTACCTGAAAAGTATGTTTGATGATATCTAGAACTTGCCCCATTGGTCTAGCTAGCTAACTTTGGCAAATGAAGGAAATGATCTTAGGCATAAATTTTTGAGAGTTAACCTAATTGCTATATCTTCGTGTGACCACCTTGTGAGTGTGTGAACCCAGCTTGGCACCATTTGAGCCTACCCTTTTCTTTGATTGAAACACGAATGCAACCTTAGCCAATTGTTTGAAATTGCCATATCTTTCCCACCTATAATCTTCATAAAGCAGTGGTTAGTTTGAATAGCCGACTTAGGCCAAAAGCCTAAGTTGGGGGTGTGGTAAGAATAAAGAAAGAAATTGAGCTAGAAGTTTGTGAACTCAATCCATGGAAAGATTGTTTGTGAAAAAAGATGGAACCCCTCCATATAAAAAAAAAGAGAAAGAGATGAAAATAAAAGAAAGAAAAAAAGATTCGAATAAAATGATGCCTTTGTGTGTTGTTGTGAAAATAAAAAGGGGCGTTCCAGAAATATTTTGTGTGTTATGAATTGTCAAAGGACGAGTAGAGAAGTTGAAAAGTGTGAAAGAAGGGAAAGGGAAGTGGATTAGGAACCATGCTTCATGAAGATAGAGTCACTAAACAAAAAATGGTCATACCTTTACCCTCAGCCCCATTACAAGCTTTGAAAGACCATTTTGATCGTACATGAGCCTAGTAATGTGTTGGTTGGAAAATATGGGCAAGCTTATGGGTAGAGTCATGCATGTTTTTCCCATTTGAGAGTGAGTGTTGATTTCGATTCCTTAACCATATTTGTGGATCAGCTTTGTGAGAGCATCGAATCATGTTTGCTGTGAGGGCATTGGAATACTTTTGTTGGACATGAGTTTGCGTTTAAAGTAAGCATTTGTGAGCTTGAAATCTAATTGAAAATGGCTAGTCAGAATTTGAAACTTTGAGTGCACATTTGATCCTTGCATGTTAGATTGAACCTTGTGTGCATTCTCATGTGGATTCTCAAGGAGTACTATTTGTAGACATCCTTGTTGAGCTGATTTATCTCTTGTTTTACTTGAGGACAAGCAAATGTTTAAGTTGGGGGTGTTGATGAGTCGGTAGTTTTTACTCATTCAGAGCTTCATTTGTACTAAATTAGTGTCCTTAATGCCTATTTTTCACTCATAACTAATGTTAAATTGTTTATGTGCAGCAAGGAGACTTAAGAATGAGGCAAGGGCAAGATAATACAAAAAGAAGCTAAAAAGTCCTAAAATTGAAGGAAAAACAAGGCTGGAGCTCGCAAAAGACAACTCGGCGACTCACCGAGGCAATGCGCATATCGCCTAAAGTTCCAGTAGACGAGGAAAAGAGTCAAGTCAAGACGGCAAGCCTGGGAGTTAATCGGCGATCAAAACGGTGAGCCTGACTTTGATCGCCTAAAGTTCAAGATGGAGTTAGTAATGAAGTCAAGAATTAAAAGACAAGAACGAGAAACTCGGCGTATCGCTGAGTGGATGGGTGAGCCCGACTTATGCCACCGAGTGGTCCCGCATATCATAATGTGGGAAATTTTTGAGAGAGTATAAATAGATTTTTTGAAAAGAGAGTTGGGAATCACTTTGGAACCAAAGAACTGAGACTAAGAAGTACTCTTGCACTTTGAATATTTTTGATTGCTTTTGAAATTTTCTTGTGGGTTTTTAAATTTAAAACTTTGGGTGTAATTCAAATTGGTAGAGTTGTGCTTTTTCAAGACCATGTGAATCAATGACTGACATCTTTCGTAACAATTTCTTCACTTTTACCATGATTGGCTAAAACCCAATGCTTTAAGGGTGAGATTATGTATTCAATTGCATAATTAGCTTATGGGCATTACGAATTGCTTAATTGGTGCTAGATTAAAATGGGTTCAGTTGTTAATTCAATTTTTCATTTATGAATTGAAGTTGCAAATTCAGTTCTAGTCTATATCTCTTTGTAAGCTTTTAAAAGGTGCATTTGAGTGAAATAAACAGTTTATGATTGTATGGGATGTTTCTTTTACTACCCAGCTTGTTAAAGTGGGTTGAATCCAGGTACAAGATTTTTTTCTAGTGTAATGCTTGTTGGGGTTTGATGGAACCCAATTGAATGCATGATAGTTGATTGTCAAATAGATATTGTACTCATGATCTTGCCTACCCATTGAGATTCAACATATTTAAGCAATTTGTAATTACCCATTTAGCCAAATTAGTAGCTGAACACTCACACATTCCTAAGGTCCTTTCTCCCCTTGATTAAACTCATTGTTAATTGTGTTTTTAGATTCGGTTACTAAATCTTCACTTGTATTTGATGATAAACATCTTATGATTTATTTCATGTTTCGTATCAACTTTTTAATCTCTACAAAATATTAGAACACTAACTTACTTCGTAGTCAAATTCTGTATTAGATCACTCCTCGTGGGATCAATATGAACTCCTTGTTGAGTTTATACTTGCTAGCAACCGCCTACACCTTGAATCGTTATAGGTGTAGTTGAGCGTTATCACTCCTTGGAGTTTATCAAAAAATCATCTATCCTTGGAAGAGGATACTTATTCTTAATGGTAACCTTATGCAATTGCCGATAATCAATGCACATGCGAAGCGAACCATCCTTATTTCGAACAAACAACACTGGGGCACCCCATGGAGAGATACTCGATTGAATGAAGCCCTTATCCAACAAATCTTTCAATTGCTCCTTCAGTTCCTTAAGTTCTGCCGGAGCCATTTGGTAAGGAGAAATATAGATAGGTTGCGTATCTGGGAGAAGGTCAATACCAAAGTCTATTTGCTTTCGGGAGGAACACTGGGTAGATCATTGGGAAACACTTATGGACACTCACTAACAGTGAGGACGGACTCAAAGATAGGGGTTTCATAATCCATATCCCTAACCCGAATTAGATGGTATATGCAACCTTTAGAAATCATCTTCCTAGCTTTAAGACAAGAAACAAACTGACTCTTAAGAAGAGAATTTCCCCCTTTCCACTCCAAGATAGGTTCTTTTGGAAACTGGAACTTGACCATTCGGGTTCTACAATCAATAGAAACATAAAATGAATGCAACCAATCCATTCCAAGAATAACATCAAAATCTAATATATCAAGCTCTACAAGATCAACATGAGTGACTCTTTGGGATAAGGAGATGGGACAATTTCTATAGACTCTGTTAGCAACAATAGATTCACCATTATGAATAGAGACAGAAAAGGGATCTAATAACACATCCGAAAGAACATCAAACCTCATAGCCACATATGGCATCACAAAAGACAAGGTAGCACCGAGGTCAAGTAAAGCATAAACATCAAGATGGAAGACTTTCAACATACTCATAACCACATCGGGAGAACCCTCTTGCTAATGACGAGTTTGGAGTGCATAAAATCTGTTTTGCTTGGGGACATTCAAACCCGAACCACTAGGCGGAGCTTGTCTACCTTATCTTCCCTTAGCCGTAAAGGAAGAACAATCCCTTATGTTATGAACTCTCTTACCACAACCGAAGAAACCATCTGTACCAGCTAAGCATATACCTTTATGCTTCTTTCAACATTTAGCACAAGTAGTTGATAAAGATTCACCACCATTTCCTCCTTGAGGATTAGGGTTAGACACCCTATCTTTGTTGAATCTAGGAGGAGCATTGCAGGAACCTTGACAAAAAAACCTTTGTCGAAACTTAGGACGACCATACCCATCAGACCTTGAGCATGAAAAGTTCCCATCACCGGTCTTAGCCCTCTTGGTTTCCGTCGACTCTTCCTTGAGTTTCTCCTCTTCTATTTCTCGAGCATGAACCATTAGACGAGAAATGTCTATATCATTGATAAGCATGGCGGTATGACATTTCTTGACCACCCGAAATAAACTTGCTCTTCCTTGCCCTAGGACCGACAACCATAGTTGGAAAATACCTAGACAATTGCGTAAACTTCAAGGCATACTCCTTAACACTCATGTTTCCTTGACGAAGGTTAATTAATTCAAGTACCCTTTCCTTTGTCATCTCAAGGGGAAAGAACCTATCAAGGAAAGCAACCTTAAACTTCTCCCAATAGAGAGGACCCGCATCAACCGCCCTCTCACTCTTCCATTGCTCAAACCACACTTGAGCTACACCCTTAAGTTGATAAGTGGCCAATTCCACCTTTTCCACCGGGGTTACACCCATGATCATCGACACCTTATACACCTCATCAATGAACTCTTGAGGATCTTCCTCTACCTTGGAACCATGAACATCTGGAGGGTTTATCCTAGTGAAGTCCCTCACCATATATACTGATGTACCCACATTTGGGTTCATAGGGGCCACAGCCTCCCTATTGGCTTGGGCCGTCATGGCTTGGACCAACACTTGAAAAGTAGCTCTAAACTCCACATTAGTCACTTGCTCGAGCAAAGGATCGACCGGAGCCTGTGGAGCTTCTTGAGGAGCTTCTTGTCCCACATTCTCTCTCGCATTCCTCCTAGCATATGCCCTTAGAGTGGCCATATCCTGAAAAGCATCGGATCAAGATTAGGAGTGAAACATATAGAGTTGAACTCCATAGCACGACTTTAGAATGATGAAAGAAGTAGAGTTTCCTAAACATCTTATAGCCTCTCATTCATAAGTGTGGTGCGCTTCACACTCATGAACAAAACTCTACTCGACGTGGCTTATGAGGCATCCTAGCACCTTTCTAAAACCTTGTACTCTGAATACCAAGTTTGTCACGACCTAAATTACCTCCTAGACATGACGTGGAGTACAAGAGCCCGAAAGGTCTCATACAAGCCACTTAGAATGCATAATACAAGATCATAGAAATTAAAGAGTTCAAAAGACAATTTCATATCCAAAGAGTTTAATCGAAAGTAGGAAAAGTCTAACAGTCTCAAAGCCATCTAGTACATGAATAGAACAAAAGTGGGACGTAACCCATACAACTCTTCAAAAGAAATGACATAAAAGGTAAATGTGGCTATGTCCTCGAACATATGATGACTCACCAAATCTTCAAAGCATTCTAGTACAAGCACTAGCCAAAAATAGATGGAGAGGAGTCGTCACGCCCTACATTAGTGAAACAATGTAGGCAAGAGTATGTGTTAGTACAAAGATCTACCAAGTATGATAACTATACACAAAAAGTTATGAAATCATACTAAGAAGAGATATACATGAGATACAATGACCAAGTTAAAACATAAAGTAACATGATGAAAACATGAGTTAAAAACCATGATCAATGCATGGAAATCACATTTAAGAAACACACTTGAAATACCCTTGAGTGAAGTAAACTTAGTTCATTATGTGGGAAATTAGCATTAACCGACATAGACCATGTGAGCTATAACATGGAATCTGGTGTCTACCCCACACTGAAAAGAGGTGTCCTTACTTTCCAAGGTAAGAAACATAGTTTCTGACTCAGGTGGATCCACTAGCTAATGTCTATCTAAGACAAACCTATGGTGGCACATAGTTATGGGATAAAAAAATTGCTACTAGAAACCCGACCTCTACTAGTGGGAGAGCATCTATCTCAATATCCACTCGGTGCTAAGCATAGTTCCCAAGGAATAGTCATAACTTCATAACTTCTCTTATCATCAATAGACATGGGTAATCACCTCTTGTCTTAGCATTAGGACAACTCCTTAATCTTGATTCAAATTTAGTTGAGACAACCTTTCACAAAACTTATGAATCCTTTATGTGAGAATAGTCCTTTCACAAAACATTATTTTGAGTAGTATGTGAGAAATCCTTCATAACCCAATAACAATCAACATTTATGCTTCTCTCAAAGCAAGTCTTAGGTCATCATAATTTCATAATTGAACATGCATATTTTCATAAAATTCATCTTTTGATCATTCATAAACTTCATCATAGAATCATAGCTTGAATACCATAAATTATGCATGGGCTCATATAATTCTATCTTAAAATCATTGAATTAACTCAATTCATGCATAAACATCTTCAATTCAATTAATTAAATCATAATTGGAAACAACCATGAGATAGAAGAAAAACCCTAATTTCAATTGAAGAATTCTAACTTTGCAAATTGAAGATTTAGGAATCCTATGGAGGAAAGGACTCCATAGGTAAAAGTTATCATACCTCAATGCCAAAAGCTTGGAATCAATGGAGGATTAGGGGACTTGACCTTCAAACCGTAGCTTTCTTCTTCTTCCTTGCTTTTAGAGAGAGAATTATTTTGGGAGAGAAGATTTAGAGTGAGTTTGGGAATGATTAAGAATGAGTAGAATAAGGCTTCAAAGGTTTATATAGGGCCTAGGTTAAGGACCAAACCGACTTAAATTAGGAATTAAACATCTTGGGAAAAGACCAAAAGGCCCTTTAAAATAACTGCCGGACCCCACCTATGGTTGGACCTACGGTCCGTAAGTCAACTTACAGACCGTCATGTTCAACCATAGATAGCTTCAGAGATATTCAACTTTTGTACCCCTAATGACGGGACACCATGTACGGTCCGTGGGTCTACCTACGGTTCGTACATTGCCACCGTAGGTTTGAATTTTTGCCCTAAAAATTTCACTAAGTATGGGTCTCACTTACGAGACCTACCTACGGCTCATAAATGGAGTGACAGGCTGACCTGGCGAACTGTATAAAAAGTACTAAAGCTTAACTTTTTAGGGAATTTGGACTTGCCAGCCACGACCACATCTACGATTTATATGTCAGACCACAAGCTGTAGGTGGCTCCGTAGGTACTGGCACCAGAAGTCCAGGAAACTGCAATTTCTCTCCTTTTCGAATCTGACGTGTTACACTTGTTAATGCTTGATTGCTAATGAAACTGTGAATTCTTTGACACCAAGGCTCATGGTTGTGACTTTATATAAAGCTTATTTTATTTTGTTATTTGTTATGTCTTTGTCTCTCGTAGAAGTGGAATTGATCTATTTTGATTGATACTTATGCCATATGTTATGAGAATTTGTATATTCCTTATTTGCATCTTAGCCTGAACTTGCCCTATATGTTATTGAAGTGAAATAAAAAGTGTTGCTTTGTTTAGGAGATGATAATAGACTTCTTTGATTTGTCTTGTATGTTTTAGTCTTTTCAAATATTATATCACTAGTTAGCGCTTTTGAGCCTCTGCGCCTATGGTTGGCAGCCATATTTTTGCTAGGAACCTTTTGTTGAATTCCTAGTTTTTGAACCTTCCTTCCTTGAGCATTGTAGCATAGATTTATTGTAATTGTTAAATTTGAAGAAAAAGGATAGTTGAGTGCAAAAGGTTAACTAATCATAGCTACAAAGCAATGTAAAAACCCCTTTTGAAAGAATGTGACATAAAAAGAAAAAATTGCTTCGAAAAAAAATTCAAAATAATGATTGGAGCATTCTTTAGATGATGATAATTACTTGTGAAATAATTGTTGAGGAGAGAGCTGAAAAAAAGAGAAGAAAATAATGCGTGATAGTTTAAAAGTGTAAAGTGCTTAGGGAAGAGTAAGTCACTATTATATAGTTTTTCCACCTGTTCCCTAGCCTACATTAAAACCCGTAAAAGTTTAATGTGAATTTTATTTGTGAGTGTGAGAGTTGTTCTTTGATGCTTAGTCCTTAATTTATACATAATCTTTTGAATTGAGTGTGTGGATTATTTCTTCTCGTGAGAGCATTTGTTTCATGATAGATAGGTGATTTTATTAGCTTTCTTTGACTAGAGTAGGTGAACAAGCTTAAATTAGATGAGTTCAGAGTCGTTTCTTGAGGCAAGGAGGTTATAGGTTTGTTGTTTAGTTGTATATCTTGCATAATCATTGACACATGTACTTGATGTTTTGAAATTTGCGTATGGCCTAATTGTTTGTATCAAAGTGGTTAAATCCCTAGTTTGATATTTTGAGATGAGCTTCATTTCTTGCTCAAGGACAAGCAAAAGTTTAAGTGTGGAATGTTGATGTGAGGTAAAAAAAAATATATTTATTAATCAATATTTTCTTCATATTTAGTATTTATATTTTTCCTTTTTGTGCATGAATTTTATGGATTGTGCTTAACATTGTGTTTTATTTGTACAAGTAAACTGGTGTAAAGATGGAGAAATTTTAAGCTAAAACAAATTAAAGATGGAAGATTATAGAAGGAAATCAAGAAAACAACATAATGGATGAAATTGAATATAATAATATATAATACAAATGAAGTGCAATTGAAAGAAAGAATTAGAATTGCAATTTGATTTTATGGATTGTGCTTAATAATGTGTTTTATTCGTAGGAGTAAATTAGGGTAACGATGAAGAAAATTTTGAGCTAAAATGAATTAAAGATGGAAGATTATAGAAGGAAATCAAGCAGACAACTTAATAGATTAAATTGAATATGATAATATATAATACAAATGAAGTGCAAATGAGAGAGAATTAGAATTGCAATTGGAAAGCTTACGTGCTGGGCGATGTCTACGTGTCAAAATTTGAAGGCAACATAAACAATTGAAGTCGGTCACTATTTCATGCGGAACCCAATTCCTTTTGGTTTTGGGTGCCCAATTAATTTTGGACTCAATTATTTTATTTAGGGTTTTCTAGATCTACAAATAGTCCATAAGAATAATTCTAGAGGGGTATCAACAATATATTTTGTAGTGGAGAGCCATCATACTTTTAGGGTTCCTTTCTTCTTTTTCTCTTTTTAGACATTAGTAGCTAAAGACCCTTATTCTAGGGTTGTGGATACGAATGATTGTGTGGTATTGAATTTTATGGATTGAAGTTGGTTATTGCATAAATTACTCTTTTGTTCTTGTTTTAGTATTTCATGATTTACCACCATTGGGATAAATTCTTTGTCTAACTTGAACTCGGGAGAGGAATAGGAGGATAGAATGTGGGACCGGAGGGGCATGATCTTCTCTAGAAACTAGAGTTGATATCTATATATGTCACGACCTAAAGTACCCCCTAGATGTGACATGGCGTACAAGACCCCGAAAGGCCCCATACAAGCCACTTAGCATGCATCATACAAGATAATAGTAAGTAAGGAGTTCAAAGACAATTTATAACCAAAAGAGTCAAGAATGTAGCGGAAGTCTAAACATTGTCTCAAAGCCATCTAATACATGAATGAAACGAAAGTGGGACGCAACCCTTACAAGTCTTTAATGAAAATGACATGAAAGGTAAATGTGGATATGTCCTCGAACATATGAGGAATCATAATATCTTCAAAGTCTCTATCACAACGAACTAGCCACGAGAGAATGGATATGAGCCGGATCTTACACTTAGGAGAAAATGTAGGCTAGAGTATGCGTTAGTACAAGAATGTACCAAGTATGATAACTATGCATATAGGTTACAAAATCATGCAAAAAGGGATATGCATAAGATACAATGACCAAGTTAAAACATGTGATGACATGGTAGAAAACATGAGGTAAAAGCCATGGTCAATGCAAGAAATCCTCTTCAAAAAACATATGCTTAAAAGCCTATAGAAAGTAACCTTAGTTCATTGTTGTGGGAAATGAACCTTTTAACCGACATAGACCATGTGACCTATAACATGGAATCCGGTGTCTACCCCACACCGAAAAGAGGTGCCCTCACTTGCCAATGTAAGAACCATAGTTTCTATCTTAGGCTAATCCGCTAGCTAATGTCTAGCCAAGACAAACCTATGGTGGCACATAGTTATGGGACAAAGATATTGCTACTAGAAACCTGACCTCTACTTGCGGTAGAGCTTCCATCTCAATATCCACTTGGTGCTAAGCATAGTTCCCACAGAATAGTAATAATTCATAACTTATCTTATCATCAATAGACATAGGTAATCGCCTCTTGTCTTATCATTAAAATAGCTCATTAATCTTGATTCAAAGGTTAGTTGGGAAAACCTTTCGACCTTTATGAATCCTTTATGTGAGAACATCCTTTCGTATTCATGATTTGAGTTATATGTGAGAAAAACTTTCACAACAACAACAATAACAATGCTTCACTCTCAAAGCAAATTAATTCTTCATCAATTTCATAATTGAAACATGCATATTTTCATAAAACTCCTCTTTCGATAATTCAAAAACTTCATCATAGAATCGTAGCTTGAAGACCATAAACCATACATGGGATCATGTAATTTCATGTTAAAATCTTTGAATTAACTCAATTCATGCATGAACAACCTCAATTTAATCATAATTGAAAAGAACCCATGAGATAGAAGAAAACCCTAATTTCAATTGGAGAATTCTAACCTTGTAAATTGGAGAAATTAGGAACCCTATGGAGGAAAGGACTCCATATGTGAAAGCTATCATACCTTGGTGTCAAAAGATTGAAATCAATGGTGAAATTAGGAGACTTAAATGAAAATCCTAGAACTTTTTCTTCTTCAACCTTCTAGAGAGAGAAATATTTGGGGAAAGACTTTGGAGGGAATTTGGGAGTGATTAAAAAGTGAGAGAATTAGGTTTAGATGACTTATATAGGGCTTAGGATTAGAGCTTAACCGACCTAGATTAGGAACAGATCAATTAGGGAAAAGACCAAAAAGCTCTTAAAAATTACCTGCCAGCTTTGACCTACGGTCCCGACCTACAGTCCGTAGATCCAACTACAGACCGTCCTGGTCAACCGTAGAAAAGTTCAGAAACTATTTCTTTGAACCTTCTAACGACGGTACCCCATGTACGATTCGTAGGTCCATTAATGGACCATACATACTAACAGTCAGTCCAACCTTGAACCCTTAAAAATTCACTAAGTCTGGAGGAACCTACGAGACCTACCTACGACTCGTTTATGGTGTGACGGGCCTTCCTAGCGAACCGTCAATGGGATCCTGAAACTTGGCATTTTCAAAGTTTTTAACCTGCCACTTACGGTTCCCATCTATGGTTCGTAGGTCAACCTACAGTTCTAAGATGGCTTCCGTTGGTACTGGCACCAGACCTTAAAAACCAGAAAAATTTCCTTCCTTTCGAATCCGAGGTGTTACAATATCTCGCCCTTGGGAACATTCGTCCTCGAATGAGAATCTAGGCATCTTAAGAAGGATAGGAACTAAACCAAACAGCCCAACATGCATACAATCACATAAATGCATATATTCGATGAGTAAACATCAACTCCAAGCTAAAGCATGTTCAAAAGATCATTCCATAAGGTCTATATGCAACATATACTTAAATGCACATAAACATGAAGAAATCAATCAAGTTAACTCATATTTTAAAAAATTAAGCTTTTGAATATCTAAGTCACATGAGATCAAAAGAGTGAACCATGTGGAACTAAATACCTCAAGCTTGAGTAGGGATGGAGGGAAAGAGATGAGGATAACGAGACATCATATTGGCCTCAGCCTCCCAAGTAGAACCCTCAACTA
The DNA here is from genome assembly GCA_018342035.1 of Solanum appendiculatum. NCBI lineage: Eukaryota > Viridiplantae > Streptophyta > Magnoliopsida > Solanales > Solanaceae > Solanum > Solanum appendiculatum. The sequence continues at coordinate 139,951 of JAGDQO010000296.1, forward strand.
ACTAATTCCTCCAAAGAACCTTAATGGAAGCAACATCTTTATTTCTCAACTTCTGAACTTGCCCGCCTAAAATCTCAACCTGGACCTCTTCGTAAGAAAGACTCTCTTTTATACCAAGACTCTCCGATGTCACTATTGATGCTGGATCACCAACACACTTCTTCTATAAGGAGACATGGAAAACTAGATGAATCGATGTTAAATCAATAGGTAAGTCAAGTTCATAAGCAACCTTGCCAATTCGCATCGAAATTTGATATGGGCCCACATAATGGGGACTAAGCTTCCCTTTTCTTCCAAAAATCATCCCACCCTTTATGGGTGAAAATTTCAAGTAGACCCAATAATCAACATCAAATTCTAGATCTCTCCTTCTAACATAGGCATAGGACTTTTGTCGACTTTGAGCCATTTTCAACCTTTCCCTAATAAGCTGAACTTTTTCCATAGCCTCATGTACAAATTCAAGACCTACCACAACAACTTTTCCTACATCAAACCAACCTATAGGAGATCTACACCTCCTACCATAAAGATCCTCAAATGGAGCCATACCAATACTGGAATGATAGCTATTATTGTAAGCACACTCAATCAAAGGCGAATGATCATCCTAATTACCCTTGAAGTCAATCGCATAAGGTCTCAACATATCCTCAAAAGTTTGTATATTATGCCCCGCTTACCCATCGGTTTGGGGATGAATGGCCGTGCTAAGCTTAATATTGGTACCAAGGCCTTTTTGGAAAGATTTCAAAAATTGAGAAGTGAATTGCGTACCACGATCAGATATAATGGATAGGGGCACTCCATGCAATCTAAAAATTTCCCTTAGGTACAACTTAGCATAGTCTTCCGCTGAATAAGAAACCTTGATGGGAATAAAATGAGCCAGTTTCATCTTACGATCCACAATAACCCAAATCGAGTCATGCTGTCGCCGGGTGTGTGGTAAACCAATAATAAAGTCCATATTTAAATCTTCCCACTTCCAAATAGGAATACTAATATCTTGGGACAAACCTCCCGGCCTTTGATGCTCTACCTTCACTTGTTGACAATTAGGGCACTTAGCCATAAATTTCGTAATGTTTTTCTTCATCCCATTCCACTAACTGATCTCTCGCAAGTCACGGTACATCTTGGTGGCTCCCGGGTGAATGGAATATCGGGAACTATGGGCTTCTGATAAAATTTTCTCCCTTAAGTTATCAACATTCATAACACATAAACTACCTTGATATCTAAGTACACCATCTTCCCCTTGGAAGAACAACAACGCCACCTTCACTATAATCAATCAACCGAACACCCAATGGGGCAAAGCTATGAACATCTCGAACCAATGCCTTCTTACTATTCTCAACATGAGTAACACTACCCATGGATAACCGACTAAGGGCATTTGCCACCACGTCACCTTGCTGGGGTGATAGAGGACACTCATGTCATAGTCCTTTAGTAACTTAAGCCACCTCCTTTGGTGAAGACTCAAATCCTTTTGCTTGAATATGTATTGAAAACTTTTGTGGTCAGTGAAGATATCCACATGAACACCATACAAGTAATGCGTCCAAATCTTGAGAGCAAACACAACCACCGCTAGTTCTAAGTCATGGGTAGGATAGTTCCTTTCATGAAGCTTAAGTTGCCTTGAAGAATAAGCAATGAATTTCCCATTCTACATAAGGACACATCCTAACCCAATTCTTGAGGCATCACAATAAACCACAAACCCATCGGACCCTTCCGGTAGAGTTAACACCGGAGTGGAGGTAAGCCTATCTTCCAATTCTATGAAGATCTTCTCGAATGCTTCAGACCATACAAACTTAAGTTTTCTTTGGGTCAGTGCTGTCAATGGAAAGGCAATCGAAAAGAACCCCTTAACAAACCTTCAATAGTAACCAGCCAAACCTAAGAAACTTCAAATATCTGAAGGGAATAGAGGTCTAGGCCAACTCTTAACCACATTCGTCTTCTTATGATCTACCTAAATACCCTTAGCAGAAATAATATGACTAAGAAAATCCACGGACCTCAACAAAAACTCACATTTACTAACCTTCACAAAGAGTTGTTGGTCCTTGAGAGCTTGTAACACAATCCTTAATTGTGTGGTATATTCCTCCTCACTCCTTGAGTATATCAAAATGTCATCGTTGAACAAAATCACAAACATATCTAGGTATTGTATAAATACCGTATTCATCAAATCCGTAAATGCAGCAGGAGCATTTGTTAAGCCAAATGACATTACCAACAACTTATAATAGCCATATCTAGTCTGAAAAGGTGTCTTTGGGATGTCATCTTCCTTCACCCTTAATTGGTGATAGCCCGACCGAAGGTCAATCTTTGAAAAGTAACTTGATCTTTGAAGTTGGTCAAACAAATCATCTATCCTTGGGAAAGGATACTTATTCTAAATAATAACATTATTCAATTGCCAATAATCAATAAACATGCGAAGAGAGCCATCCTTCTTTTGAACAAACAACACTGGGGCACCCTATGGCGAGTTACTTGGTCGGATGAAGCCCTTATCCAACAAGTCTTTCAGTTGTTCCTTTAATTCTTTAAGTTCTTCCAGAACCATTCAATAAGGAGGAATAGTGATAGGTTGCGTATACGGGAGAAGGTCAATGCCAAAGTCTATTTCTCTTTTGGGAGGAACACCAGGTAAGTCATCAGGAAACACTTTCGAAAACTCATTAACAATGGGGACCGACTAAAAGATAGGGGTTTCACAATCCATATTCCTAACCCGAACGAGATGGTATATACAACCCTTAGAAATCATATTCCTAGATTTAAGACGAGAAACAAATTGACTCTTAAGCATCAAATTTCCCCCTTTCCACTTTAGGATAGGCTCATTTGGAAACTGGAACTTGACCACTCAGGTTCTACAATCAATAGAAGCATAACATGAACGCAACTAATCCATCCCAAGAATAACATTGAAATCTTACATATCAAGCTCTACGAGATCAGATGAGTGACTCTATGGGATAAGGAGACAGGAAATTTTATATAGAATCTCTTAGCCACGTAGATTCACCAATAAGAGTAGAGACGGAGAAAGGATCTAACAACACGTCCAGAAGAACATCAAATCTCATAGCCACATATGGCGTCACAAAAGAAAAGATAGCACCGGGATCAAGCAAAGCATAAACATCAAGATAAAAGACTTTCAACATACTGGTAACCACATCGGGAGAACCCTCTTGATCATGTCGAGTTCGGTGTGCATAGAACCGGTTTTTCTTGGGAACATTCTAACCCGATGATTTTATGATTTTATGCATGTCTTGACGATTTTATGCATAGTTATCATACATGGTACAATCCACGTACTAACGCATACTTTTTGCCTATGTTGTCTCATAATGTAGGGCTTGGCGATTCTTGTCATTCTGCTCGTGGCTAGTGACTACATAGAGACCCGAAGACTTGGTGAGTCCTCATATGTTCGAGGACGTTGCGTTGTTGTTCTTTTATGTTTCTTTACTTTTGAACTTGTATGGGTTACGTCCCAACATTTTATTCTATGAGTTTAGATGGCTTTGAGACTATGTTTAGACTTCCTCTATGCCTTGATAGAGGTCTAGGCCAAACCCAAGAAACATTGAATATCCGATGGTGATAGAGGTCTAGGCCAATTCTTAACCACATCCGTCTTCTTAGGATCTACCTCAATACCCTTGCCGGAAACAATGTGACCAAGAAAAACCACGGATCTCAACTAAAACTCACATTTATCAAACTTTGCGAAGAGTTGTTGTTCCTTGAGCACTTGCAACATAATCCTCAAATGATCAGCGTGCTCATCCTTACTCCTTGAGTAAATCAAAATATCATCGATGAACACAATCACAAACATATCAAGGTATTGTCTAAACACCCAATTCATCAAGTCCATAAATGCGGCTGGAGCATTTGTCAACCCAAACGACATAACCAAGAACTTGTAGTGACCATACCTAGTTCGAAAAGTTGTCTTAGGGATGTCATCTTTCTTCACCCTCAATTGGTGATAGCCCGACCGAAGGTCAGTCTTTGAGAAATAACTCACTCCTTGAAGTTGATCAAACAATCATCTATCCTTGGAAGAAGATACTTAATCTTAATAGTAACCTTATTCAATTGACAGTAGTCAATACACATACGAAGTTAATCATCTTTCTTTCGAACAAACAACAATGGAGAACCCCATGGAGAGATACTCGGTCGGATGAAACATTTACCCAACAAATCGTTGAATTGCTCCTTTAACTCCTTAAGTTCTGCCAAAGCGATTCGGTAAGGAGGAATAGAGATAGGTTGCGTATCGGGGAGAAGGTCAATACCAAAGTCTATTTTCTTTCGGGAGGAACACTGGGTAGATCATCGGGAAACACTTACAGAAAGTCATATACAACAGGGATCGACTCAAGAGTTAGGGTTTCAGAATCCACATCCCTTACGCTAACAAGATGGTATATGCAACCCTTAGAAGTCATGTTTTTAGCTTTAAGACAAGAAACAAACTGACCCCTAGGCATAGAATTTCCCCCTTTTCACTTTAGGATAGGTTCATTTTGAAATTGAAACTTAACCACTTGGGTCCTACAATCAATAGAAGCATAACAAGAATGCAATCAAACCATCCCAAGACTAACATCAAAATATAACATATCAAGTTCTACAAGATCAACATGAGTTAGTCTATGGCATACGGAGACGGGGCAATTTCTATGCACCGTGTTACCCATAATAGAATACCCAACTGGGTAGAGACAGAAAAGAGATCTAGCAACACATCCGGAAGAACATCAAACCTCATAGCCACATATGGCGTCTCAAAATAAAAGGTAGCACCGAGGTCAAGAAAAGCATAAACATAAAGATGGAAAACTTTCAACATATCGGTAACCACATCAGGAGAACCCTCTTGCTCATGGCAAGTCTAAAGTGCATAGAATCGGTTTTGCTTTTGATTTCCACTAGAACCTGACGGAGGATAAGATTGAACTGGTCGATGGTTATTTCCTTTATTTTTAGCCGCTAAGGGACAATCCCTTATCTTGTGATCCGTCTTTCCACAACCAAAACATGCATTAGAACCAGCCAAACATTTACCTTCCTACTTCCTCCCACATTTAGCACAAGTAGTTGATGAAAATCCACCACCATTTCCCGCTTGAGGCTTAGGGTTAGACACCCTATCCTTGTTGAACATAGGAGGAGCATTGGAGGAACCTTGACTGAAAAACCCTTGTCGGAACCTAGAACGACCATGTCCATCGGATCTTGAATGTGAAAAGTTACCATCACCGGTCTAAGCCTTCTTTTCCTCTCTAGACCTTTCCTTAAGTTTATCCTCTTCTATTTGTTGAACATGAACCATGAGACGAGAGATGTCCATGTCATTGATAAGCATGGTGGTACAACATTCCTTGACCATTATTTCAGACACCCCCTAAACAAACTTACTCATTCTCACCCTAGGATTGGCATCCATAGTATGCCATATCGAGACTATTGCATGAACTTCAAATCATACTCTTTCACACTCATGCTTATTTTATGAAGGTTGATGAATTCAAGCACCTTTTCTTCCCTCATCTCAAGGGGAAAGAACCTATCAAGAAAAGCAACCTTAATTTTTTCCCAATTAACAGGATCCACATCAGCCACCCTCTCACTCTTCCATTGTTCAAACCAGACTTGACCAACACCCTTAAGTTGATACGCGGAAAACTCCGCCTTTTCCTCTGGTGTCACGCCCATGATCATTAGCACCTTGTAGACCTCATCGATGAACTCTTGGGGATCTTCTTCAAACTTAGGCCCATAAAATTTCGGAGGATTCATTCTAGTGAATTCCCTCATTCTAGGTGCCGCCGTACCCACATTTTAGTTCACGGGAGCCACACCCTCCCTATTGGCTTGAGCCATCATGGCTTGAACCAACACTTGAAAAGCAACACTAAATTCTGCGTTAGTCACTTTTTCGGCCAAAGGGTCGGCCGAAACTTGAGGGTCTTAAGAAGGAGCTTCTTGTTCCACATTCTCTCTGGCATTTCTCCTGGCATAAGCTCTTCGAGTGCCCAAATCCTGAAATGCATAGCATAGGGATTAGGAGAGACATATAGAGCTAGACTCTATCGCACGACTTTAGAATGATGAAAGAAGTGGAATTTCCTAATCATCTTGTAGCCTCTCATTCATAAATGTGGCGTGCTTCACACTCATGAACAAGACTCTACTCGACGTGGCTTATGAGACTAGGACCTTGTAAAACCTTGCGCTCTGAATGCCAAGTTTGTCACGACCTAAAGTACCCCCTAGACGTGACATGGCGTACAAGACCCCGAAAGGCCTCTTACAGGCCATTTAGCATATATCATACAAGATAATAGCAATTTAAGAGTTTAATAGACAATCTCATAACCAAAGAGTTACAACGCATAGCGGAAGTCTAAACATAGTCTCAAAGCCATTTAACTCATAGAATTAAATGTTGGGACGTAACCCATACAAGTCCAAAAGTAAAGGAACATAAAAGAACAACAAGGCAACATCCTCGAACATATGAGGACTCACCAAGTCTTTGAGTCTCTATGTAGTCACTAGGCACTAGCAGAATGAGAAGAATCACCAAGCCCTACATTATGAGAAAATGTAGGCAAAAAGTATGCGTTAGTACATGGATAGTACCAAGTAAGATAACTATGCATAAAATCATCAAGACATGCTAAAAAGCAGAAATTTGTTGAAGGGTTTTGTTCGATCGCTTCTCCATTAACAACTTTGACTCAAAAGAAGAATAAGTTTATATGGTGCAAAGCGTGTGAGAAGAGTTTCCAATAGTTGAAAGATAGACTTACCTCAGCTCCGATATTGACTTTATCGAAAGGGTCTGATGGGTTTGTGGTTTATTGTGATGCTTCAAGGATTGGGTTAGGGTGTGTTGTTACGCAAAATGGAAAAGTCATAGATTATGCTTCAAGGCAACTCAAGGTTCCTAAAAAGAACTATCCTGCCCATGACTTAGACTTAGCGGCGGTTGTGTTTGCTTTAAAGATTTGGAGGCATTATTAGTATGGTGTGCATGTTGATGTCTTTACCGACCATAAGAGTTTGCAATATGTGTTCAAACAGAAAGATCTAAATCTTCGCCAAAGGAGGTGCCTTGAGTTGTTAAAGTACTATGACATGAGTATCCTTTACCACTCCGATAAGGCGAATGTGGTAGCTGATGCTCTTAGTCAGACGTCATACATTGTGGATGGTAAGAAGGAATTGGTTCGGGATGTTCATAGTTTGGCCCAATAGGGTATTCGGTTGGCTGATTCTACCCTAGGCGGTGTTATGGTTCACAATGGTTCAAAATCGTCTTTTGTGTCCGATGTGAAGACTAAGCAAGATCTTGATCCTAATTTGGTTGAATTTAAGCAAGCGGTTCTTAAGAAGTCCATTGAGGTCTTCTCCCAAGAAGAGATAGAGTTCTTCCATATCAAGGTCGTTTATGTGTTCCCGATGTAGATGACCTAAGAGAACAAATATTATCAGAAGCCCATATTTCTCGATATTCCCTTCATTCGAGAGCTACCTAGATGTACCGTGATTTGCGAGAGATCTATCGGTGGAATAGGATGAAGAAGGATATTGTGGAGTTTGTGGCTAAATGTCCTTATTGTCAACAAGTGTAAGTTAAGCACCAAAAGTCGGGAGGTTTGTCCTAAGATATTAGTATTCCAACTTGGAAGTGGGAAGATTTGAACATGGACTTTATTGTTGGTTTACCACGTATCTGGCGGCAACATGAATCGATTAGGGTTATTGTGGATCGTATGATGAAATCAGCCCATTTCATTCCTGTCAGGGTTTCTTATTCGGCAGAGGGCTATGCGAAGTTGTACTTGAGGGAAATGGTTAGGTTACATGGAGTTCCCTTGTCCATTATCTCCGATCGTGGTACCCAATTCACCTCTCTATTTTGGAAATCTTTCAAAAAGGGCCTTGGTACTCGTGTTAAGCTTAGCACGACCTTTCATCCTCAAATTGATGGGCAAGCAAAGCGTACTATCAAAACATTGGAAGATATGTTTAGAGCCTGTGTGAATGATTTCAAGGGTAATTGGGATGATCACTTGCGTTTGATTGAATTTGCCTATAATAATGGCTATTATTCGAGTATTGGTATGGCTACATTTGAGGCACTTTATGGTAGGACGTGTAGATCTCCTATAGGTTGGTTTGAAGTTGGGGAAGTCTCTTTGATAGGTCCCGAGTTGGTACATGAGGCTATGGAGAAAGTTCGGCTCATTAGAGAGAGGTTAAAAATGGCTCAAAGTCGACAAAAGTCCTATGCTGATGTAAGAAGGTGAGAGTTAGAATTTGATGTTAATGATTGGGTCTACTTGAAAATTTCACCTATGAAGGGTGTAATGAGGTTTTGAAAGAAAGGGGAGCTTAGTTCCCGTTATGTGGGCCCATATCAAATTTTGAGACGTGTTGGTAAGGTTGCTTATGAACTTAACTTACGTAATGACCTAGCATCGTTGCATCCGATTTTCCATGTCTCATTGCTGAAGAAATGTGTTGGTGATTCGACATCTATAGTACCTTTAGAGAATCTTTGTATGAAAGATAGCCTTTCTTATGAAGAAGTCCCAGTGGAGATTCTAGACAGGCAAGTCCGGAAGTTAAGGAATAAAGAATTTGCTTTCGTGAAAGTTCTTTGGTGGAATCAATCAGTTGAAGGTGCTACTTGGGAGGCTGAGGCCGATATGATGTCCCGCTATCCTCATCTTTTTTCCTCCAATCCTATTTTAGCTTGAGGTACTTAGTTCCTCATGGTTCATTCTTTGGGTGTCATATGTGTCTTAGTCATTCCATGATTCCTCATTATGCATATTCATGAAAAGCTTAAATTTTGAGAAAATGCGTTAACTTGACTAATTTCCTCATGATTTAAGTGCATGGAGTATGACTTGCATATAGACTTTATGAAATGATGTTTTGAGCATGCTTTAGCTTGGAGTCGATATTTCCTCCTCGGATATGTGCATTTATGTGATTACATTCTTGTTGTGTTGTTAGATCTTGATCTTGCCCTTCTTATGATGTCTTGAATCTCATTCAAGGACGAATGTTCCCAAAGGGGAGATAATGTAACACCTTGAATTCGTAAAGGGAAGAATTTCAGGATTTCCAAACTTCTCTGGTGCAGCACCAATGAGACCACCGACGGTCCGTGGACTAACCTACGGACCGTAGGTGGAATCCTGGTTGGCAATGTCCAAGTTTTCCAAATGTTAAGTTTTAGTAGTTGATATACGGTTCAATAGGACGAGTCATCGTTCTATACACGAGCCGTAGATGGGATTCCGTCGTTGGGGGTCTAAAATGGATGGTCTCTGAACCAAACGACGGTTGACCAGGATGGTCCGTGGTTGGACCTACGGACCATAGGTCAGGCCATCGATGGGGTCCGCCAGTTATTTTAAAAAGGGCTTTTTGGTCTTTTCCCTAGGTATTTAATTCCAAATCTAAGTCGGTTTTGCCTTTAACCTAACCCCTATATAAACATTTTAAGCCTAACTTTACCCATTCCTAATCATTCCTAAAACTCTCCTCTCCCAAATAATTCTCTCTTTAGAAAAGCTTGAAGAAGAAGAAGCAAGAGCAAGGGTTTTCAAGCCAAGTCCCTTAATCCTCCATTGATTTCAAGCTTTTGGCATTAAGGTATGATGACTTTCACCTATGGAGTCCTTTCTCCATAAGGTCCCCAAATTCCTCAATTTTCAAAGTAAGAATTCTCAATTGAATTTAGGGTTTTCTTCTATCATGTGAGTTTTTTCAAATTATGATCAAATTGATTTAATTATGGCTTTTTATGCATGAATTGAGTTGAATGGTACGTTTTAAGTTGAATCCCCATGAGCCCATATGAAATTCATGTTTTCTATAATTGATCATGTGATGAAGCTTTTGACTCATGAAAGTTGAATAATTTTGAGATGAAGATACATGAGCCTTTTACATGATTTATGTCTTCCAAGTTATGAATTCCATGATGAAGTTAGGATTGATCAAAAGATGGGTTTTATGAAAGTATGCATGTTCAATTATGAAATTTATGATGATTTATGATTTTCTTTGAGATTGAAGCATAAATGATGTTCTTGTTGAGTTGTGAAAAGGGTTTCTCATTTATTACTCAAACCATGAATGTGAAAGGATTTTTCTCACATAAAGGATTCATAACTCGTTCAAAGGTTTTCTCAAATAAACTTGAATCAATGATTAAGGAACTACTCTAATGAAGGGACAAGAGGCGATTACTCATGTTCCATAATGTAGACAAGAGACGATTACCCATGTCTACAAATAATGAACTATGACTATTCTGTGGGAATTATGCTTCGCACCGAGTGGACAAGTGGCGATTACCCATGTCCCATAAACTATGTTCCACCATAGGATGATTTTCTTGATAGGCATTAGCTAGTGGATCCACGCAAGCTAGAAGTTTAAGGGTCCTACCTTGGCAAGTAGGATGGCCCTATCGGTGTAGGGAGGACACCGGATTCCATGTTGATAGCTCACATGGTCTTACATGTCGGTTACGGCTACTTTCCACATAATGAACTAAGTTTACTTCTGTAATACCCGAGCTTTCCAAGGAATGAAAATGCAGAATTTATGTGTAGGTAGTGACCTACGGAGGCGACTTATGGGCCGTAGAAAGTTTGACGGACCATAGATGAGGAGTCGTCAATGGCTATGTTAATTTCAGTAATTCCTAGTTTTTGAAGTCTAATCTATGGGTAGCAGGACGGTTCGTAAGTTGAACGACGGTCCGTAGAAAGTAACCGTAGATGACCCCTAGACTTTTCCAAATTCTTGAACTCAAGGCAGTGATCTACGGTTGTGGTGTACGGTTCGTAGATGGACCTACCAAACATAGATTGAGACTGTAGTTGCAGTGTCTCGAGATATTAACTCTCTGAATCATTTCACAGTTCAACAGGACGGTCCGTCAATTGATATACGGACCGTAGGTCCTGATCGTAGATGGACCCCGTAAGTTTTCAATAAAGGGCTTTTGGTGTTTTCCCTGGTTAGTTCCCTAATTAACTAAGTCGGTTTTACCCTTAATGAAGGTCCTATATATAGTTTTCTATACCTAAATCACTTCATTCTAACTCATTCCCTAAATTCCCCTCTCAAATATTTCTCCCCCTAAGAGAAATCCTCTCTAGCTCAAGGAAGAAGAAGCTAAGTCCTCCATTATAGATCACCCAAATTCTTCCAATTTCTAGTGGGCTTTGCTAAGGTATGATGGTATTGACCAATGGAGTTGCTTCCTCCATTGGGCCCTCCGTTTTCTTCATGAGTTTCAGGGTTCAATTCCCTTCAAGTAAGCTAGGGTTTGATCAAATGTTATGGGTTCTTCGAGTATGAGCCCAATTACTGAGTTTATGCTTTGTAGTGCACGATCTAGCGTGGGTAAATTAATTTAGTGCACGATCTAGCGTGAATTACATGATTATTGTAAGTATTGCATGAACCCCCATGATTCCAAGTAAATTCTCCCCAATTTGCTAGTCTATACCTTGATTGTTGGGTTGAGATATGAATTTATGAAATCGATGGACCATTTATGAAATTGAGCATGAATTGAGTATGAGTTGGGGTTAATTCCATGAAGTTAGCATGTTCAAGTAAAAAGCATGATTTTCCTCTTTTATGTGGGTTACTTCAAGTATGACTAAATTGCCTTGATTATGACTTTTAAGAGCTAGCTTTCATTGAATTGCATGGTTTAAAATAAAGGCTACATGAACCCATTAGATATGAAGAAAGAGCATGATATAATCATGAAGAAAGAGGCATATAGAATCAAGCATGTTTTATATGAAATATATGATATGTGATGTTTAGTCTTGAAAGGGTTTTCTCATATAATGCTCATCCTAAGCTTGTGAAAGGTTTTCTCACATGTAAAAGGATTCATAACTTGTTAAAAGGTTTGCTTAACTAAACTTTGAATCAAGAGCTTAAAGAAGCTATTCTAAGGGTGTAATCTTTGACAAGTCTAGGAAAGAAGAAACACTTAATGAAGTAAGCTTGGACTAGTCGATGGTATGTGAAGTCATGTTTAGCTTGGATTGGCAACCCATGTGCCTTTCCATGGATATTACTACTTGTGATTGTATAGTGGGAATTATGCTTAGAATCGAGTGGACGGGTGACAAGTGCACATATGTCCTATGCCTATGTGCTCCCATAGGTGGTCTTTAACAGGAGCATATTTTATCAGCTTAGCTAGTGGATCCACGTAGGCTATGGCTCAGGATTCTACCTTGGCAAGTAGAATGGCCCTTTTTTCGGTGTAGGAGGCACATTGGATTCCATGTTGAGTTATTCCTTGGTCTATAGATTGGTTGGAGGCTTTTTCAACACATTCAGCTTGCACAATGGTGCATGGGTTTCTAAAAGTAAAGTAAAGATAAGAAGAGTGAAGGAAACATAATTTAGCTTGCTTTGGCCATGGTTTATGCTTTATGCTATTTGCTTATATGCCTTATCATGTTTAGATTGGACAATTGAATGTCATGTTTATCTCTCAGTTTCTAGCATGTTTCATGAGTTTATATGCATTGCTATCATACTTAGTACTTTATTGTGCTAATGCATACTCTTGCGTGCATCAACTTCTTTGGTGTAGGACGTGGCAATTCTCCTACTCGTGGCTAGAGCATTGACTTAGAGTTGAGAAGAAGACTTGGTGAGTCCTCATCAATCCGAGGACATAGCCTTGCTGGATTTTGCTATGATGTCTTTCCTTATGTTTGATATTGTATTGGGTTGCGTCCCTATCAGTTTTACTCGTATTCTATGGTTTTAGAACGCTTTGAGACATGAGTTGTAGACTTCCACTGTTTGGACTAAAGCTTTGATATAAAATGCTCTTTTGAACTCTTAGTTCTTCATTATCTTGTATGTTATGTATGCTAAGGGCTTGTATGAAGCCTCTCGGGGTCTTGTATGCCGTGTTACATCTAGGGGCTACCCTGGGTCGTGACAACTTCATTCAAGGTTATTTCAAGCATGTTTTGTTAAATGATGATTTCATTGCATTAACCTTTGTTTTTAACTCATGTCTTATCATGTCATATTATAATTTGACCTTGTCATGGCATCCTACGATTTTATCCTTTTTAGCATGTCTTGATGATTTTATGCATAGTTATCATACTTGGTACCATCCATGTTCTAATGCATACTTTTTGCCTACATTGTCTCATAATGCAGGGTTTGGCGATTCTTCTCATTCCACTCATGGATAGTGAGTACATAGAGACTCGAAGACTTGGTGAGTCCTCATATGTTCGAGGAAGTTGCCTTGTTGTTCTTTTATGTTTCTTTACTTTTGGACTTGTATGGTTTACGTCCCAACATTTCATTCTATTAGTTTAGATGGATTTGAGACTATGTTTAGACTTCCGCTATGCGTTGTAACTCTTTGGTTATGAGATTGTCTTTTAAACTCTTAAATTGCTATTACCTTGTATGATCTATGCTAAGTGGCTTGTATGAGGCTTTTCGAGGTCTTGTACGCCATCTCACGTCTAGGGGGTACTTTAGGTCATGACAACATACCTAGACAATTGTGTGAACTTCAAAGCATACTTCTTCACAGTCATGTTTCCTTGATGAAGGTTAATGAGCTCCAGCACACTTGCCTCCCTCATCTCAAGGGGAAAGAACCTATTAAGGAAAGCAAGCTTAAACTTCTCCCAATCAAGAAGGCCCACATCAACCGCCCTTGAACTCCTCCATTGCTCAAACACATTTGAGCCACACCCTTGAGTTTATAAGCGGCCAACTCCGCCTTTTCTACCGGCGTCACACCCATGATCGATGAACTCTTGAGGATCTTCCTCAACCTTAGGCCCATAAAACACCGGAGGATTCATCCTAGTGAAGTCCCTCACTCTAGATGCCGCCGTACCCATATTTTGGTTTACGGGGACCACATCCTCCCTATTGGCTTCAGCCATCATGGCACGGGCCAACACTTGAAAAGTAGCCCTAAACTCTGCATTAGTCACTTGCACGGCCAAAGGGTCGATCGAAACTTGATTAGCTTCTTGTTCCACGTTCTCTCTCGCATTCCTCCTAGCATATGCCCTTCGAGTGGCCATATCATGATAATCATCGGATAGGGATTAGGAGAGAGACATACAGAGTCAAAATATCGCACGACTTTAGAGTGATGAAAGAAGTGGAATTTCCTAAACATCTTATAGCCTCTCATTCATAAGTGTGGTGCACTTCACACCCATGAACAAGACACTACTCGATGTGGCTTATGATTCATCCTAGGACTTTTCTAAAACCTTGTGCCCTGAATACTAAGTTTGTCACCACCTAAAGTACCCCCTAGACATGACATGGCATACAAGACCCCGAAAGTCCCCATACAAGCCACTTAGCATGCATTATACAAGATAATAACAAGTAAGGAGTTCAAAGGCAATTTATAATCAAAAGAGTCATCCAAGTAGCAGAAGTCTAAATATTTTCTCAAAGCCATCTAATACATGAATGAAACGAAAGTGGGACGTAACCCATACAAGTCTTTAATGAAAATGATATGAAAGGTAAATGTGGCTATGTCCTCAAACATATGAGGACTCACCAAATCTTCAAAGTCTCTATCACAACGAACTAGCCATGGGAGGATGGAGATGAGCCAGATCCTACACTTAGGAAAAAATGTACGCAAGAGTATGCGTTAGTAAAAGTATGTACAAAATATAATAACTATACATATAGGTTACCAAATCATGCAAAAAGGGCTATACATATAATACAATGACCAAGTTAAAGCATATGATGACATGGTAGAAAACATGAGGTAAAAGCCATGGTCAATGTGAGAAATCCTCTAAAACAACATATGGAAATGAGCTTTTTAATTGACATAGACCATGTGAGCTATAATACGGAATCCGGTGTCTACCCCACACCGAAAAGAGGTGTCCTCACTTGCCAAGGTAAGAACCATAGTTTCTAGCTTAGGTGGATCCACTAGATAATGTCTATCTAAGACAAACATATGGTGGCACATAGTTATGGGACAAAGTGATTGCTACTACAAACCTTACCTCTACTAGCGGGAGAGCTTCCATCTAATTAACTACTTAGTGCTAAGCATAGTTCCCACGGAATAGTCATAATTCATAACTTATCTTATCATCAATTGACATGGGTAATCGTCTCTTGTCTTATCATTAGAAATAGCTCCTTAATATTGATTCAAAGTTTAGTTGGAAAACCTTTCAACCTTTATGAATTCTTTATGTGAGAATATCCTTTCACATTCATGATTTGAGTTATATGTGAGAAAACCTTTCACCACAACAACAATACCAATGCTTCACTCTCAAAGAAATTTTATTCTTTATCAATTTCATAATTGAAAAATGCATGTTTTCTTAAAACTCATCTTTTGATCATTCATAAAATTCATCATAGAATCATAGCCTGAAAACCATAATTCATGCATGGGCTCATATAATTTCATCTTAAAATCATTGAATTTACTCAATTCATGCATGAACAACCTCAATTTAATCATAATTGGAAAGAACCCATGAGATAAATGAAAACCCTATTTCAATTGGAGAATTCTAACCTTGTAAATTGGAAAAATTAGGAACCCTATGGAGGAAAGGACTCCATAGGTGAAAGCTATGATATCTTGATGCCAAAAGCTTGATATCAATGGTGAAATTAGAAGACTTGAATGAAAACCCTAGAACCTTCTTCATCTTCAACCTTCTATACAGAGAAATATTTGGGGAAAGACTTTGGAGGGAATTTGGGAGTGATTAGAAAGTGAGATAATTAGGTTTAGATGACTTATATAAGGCTTAGGATTAGAGCTTTACCAATCTAGATAATGAATAGATTAAATACAAAAAAGACCAAAAAGCCCTTAAAAATTAACTGCCGGCTTCGAATTACGGTCCTGATCTACAGTCCATAGGTCCAAATACGGACCGTTCTGGTCAACCGTAGAAACGTTCATAAACTATTTATGTGAACCTTCTAACGACGGGACCCCATATACGGTTTGTAGGTCCATTTATGGACCGTACATACCAACTGTCAGTCTAACCTTGAACCCTTAAAAATTTACTTAGTCTAGAGGGACCTACGAGACCTACCTATCACTCGTTTATGGAGTGACGGACCATCCTGGCGAACCGTCAATGGGATCCTGAAACTTGGCATTGTTAAAATATTTACCCTGCTATCTACGGTTCCCATCTACGGCACGTAAGTCAACCTACGGTCCGTAGATGGCTTCTGTTGGTACTGGCAAAAAACCTGAAAAACCAAAAAATTTCCCTCTTTTCAAATCTTAGGTGTTAAAATATAGGATAGGGATTAACCTAGAAACCTTGATTGGTCGCGGAATAATGCTCCACAATTGGTTCAGTCTATCCCCACTTAATGATGTAGTTAGACTGCTAGTTGTGGTAGCCGATTAATGGTCGGGAGACCATGATCATACATTCAACCTTGTAAATTGGTGATGTGATAACAATTTGAAGTCCATATAAGAAATTACTATACATGAATTCTATGTAGGGTGCAACCCTGGAATTTTTGCAATCATTATTATACATGTTTATTCTTGCATTCTAATAAATCAAACTCTTTTGGTACGCTTGAATAAATAGTTAGGATTAGTAAAATTTCGTAAAATAGTTAATCGGCTAGTCCTTTGGGTTTGATAATCTGACACTTTTAGAGCCATTATATTACTTGCACGACTGCGTACACTTGCATGTGTGTTTGGACGCAATAGGTGTCTTCATGAGCAAGTCCCCAAATAGTCCCCTCATTTGGAGCAATTGTGACATGGTCCAAGTTACGTGGAACATTGCTCTCCTAGTAGTAGGAGGTAACTGGATTGATCTATTGAACTTAATGAAATTTACATACATGTCGTTCATGTCACCCATCTAATCATTTTTCTCGGAGTGACTTGAATCGTCACTATAAATTTTACTAATGGTTTCACATGAAATGGGAAAAACAACAACACCAAACAAACAACAATATACTATAACTAAATAAGTTTACAAACTAAATTCCCAACTCGAATTCTTAGCTACCACTCCTTGGCAGCGGCGCCATATTTTGATAACGCGGAAATTACCCTAAAAAAAATTATAAGAGTAAGTGATTGCCACTAATAAAATTACCCAACAAAGATTAGGGGTTGAATCTCACAAAGAGCGGTTTAAGGATAAGAATTCAACTAGGAAATTAAGAATGCAAACCGATTCATTATTGCACTTTAGAACAATTGGGTGGATGATTCGACCAAATTTACCAAAAAGGGATTTTTAATAAAGGATCACAATTAAACTAAAAATGTAGGGATTTACAAGTAAGAGACGATCTAGGGGTGCAGGGATTGGTATTGATGTAAAATAGGGGTATAAGTGCTTGCTCAATAGTTCAAGACAAACATTGATAGGCGAGGACATCTTCAATGATACTAATCTTCTTTCTATCTCATAGCATCACTTCATATAATATCTTTTTGGTCTCATCTATGAGCATAATTAAATAACCCAATGCCTTAAACTATTTTTTCTTTTGATGCAGAAATACAAAAAATATAGTCGACCCATAATCTCTATTTTATAGCAAATTATAGATGGCAAACCTAAATTACAAGTATCAAACTAATTACCCACTCAAATTAATCTCTTTCGAGCATAAAATAGAGATCGAAAGTAGGAATTAAGTTTAGAACCATAACCCATAAATTAACTCCATAGTTCATTGATATGCCTAAATTAAACCTCCCTTAAGAAGTATAAGCAGTCGTTGTCAAAGAAAGAGCCTAACAAAGGTTAGGGTCGATCCCACGAGGAATATGGTTCAGACTTAGTCTAATTTATTGTTGATTGTATGTTTAGCCAAGATATCTCTGTAAAAAGAGAGGTTTTGAAAAATAATATTATGATTGATTGATGTGTAGTAATAAGTAAACAAGTAACAGGATTCGAAGTTTGTAATATCAATATGAGAATGAAACTAGGCCATATGTGTTCCCCACAAGTTCTTAACTCCGTAAACCGAATAATAGTAACTCTTTTCTAGTGTTTAACATACATAGTCAGTTAGCTAGGTATCGCCTAAGTGATTGGTCCTCCAAATAGAGAATTTCACCATGAAACTTGGTCTGTCTACGTGTGTACGATTTACTAAACCTTAACTTTGACCCCGATTAGCCCTCAGCGTATTTGGTTCAGACTATTAGATAGCAGATTATCACGCTAACTCTCCATTGTTTAATCTCTTTCTCATTCATTACTTCCTTGATCTTGCAAGTAGGGATGAAGCATGTTCTAATGTTGTACACCATTGCAAAGCATTCAAAATGAAGAGATTAACAAATACAAGCATAAACACTTTATCAAGAATTACTCAATTATTAGTTTTACGCTGTAAATTACTCATTGTTTCTACAACCCTAGTTATGGATTTAGCTATTCATTCTTGAGTATTCACAATTCATATTAGGGTTTGAATATTATATCATGAACTTACAATGATAATAGATGGAATCCAAAATCTCGAATTGATGAATAAAAGCCAATTGCATAACTCGAACTTCAAGAATTAAATACCAAAAGTGTTTATATTAATAATTCCCAAAGCTAAAATAATGTATCACAAAACGTCTAACACCATAAACTTATGAAAAATGGAATTTACAACTTATATTTATAGAAGACAAAACCTAAACTAAGTAGGAAAAGGAAAGCTAAGGAAATTCGGCTTGGGCAGTGTCATCTATTGTTGGTGACATACGTTTCGTAGTAAGACCTACCTCTCGTAGGTACCTTCCGTCATTGAACAATTAGTAAAAAAATCTAAGGGTCACTTTCTACATGCATGATCTACGACTCATAGATTTTAGTATGGCCCATTCTTCTCTTCCGTCAATCAAGTACAAAAGTTCACCCTCTCTGAAGTTTTCTACGGTTCATCATCTACGGTTCGTAGCAGGAACTACGGTTAGTCAACTTCAACCATCGTTCCATACTTAGCTCAAATTTCAAGTACCTGGACCCACGACTTCAGCCTACAGCTCGTCAAAGGAATGACGGCTCGTAAGTCAACTCGCACATCATCAAAAATTCTGCAGCTGCTACACTTTGATTATCAACTATTCCAAAAGCCTATTTCCTGTAAAATTACACACAAATACCTTCAGATCTACTATCAACATGCCTAAGAAGTTTGCAATCCAAGTTTAATGCATCAAAAGTACCGTAAGTTCACGGTACATCAACACCTTCAACTTAAAATCATTGGTTGTCCTTAAGCGACACAACAAACTCTAAACAACACTTGTGCATAAGTAACCCACAATTTATGCAATCACACAATATTTTCTCAATCATCATCCTCCTTGTTTATTCACAGCATAGTGCAAATTTCTTCATAACTCAACAAGATAACTCATGCAGATCAATACATGACATAGACATCTCAATAGAAACATTCACATACACAGACAACAATCACAAAGATGCATATTTTTCAATTATGCAACGTGTGCCGTTACCACAAAGAAATCCCTTTTTCACAGAGAATTTGAAATTTAGTTAGGGACTCAGTATTCTCTCACACTCGGAATGAATTCAGTAAAGTTTGTGCTCAATACCTAATAAAGCCCAAACTACACCTCCCTGAGGAGGTATAAGTGGTCGCTTGTCAAATATAGGACCTAACAGAGGTTAGGGTCGATCCCACGAGGAATATGGTTCAGACTTAGGCTAATTAAGATTAAGTTTATGTTTAGTCAGATTATTTCTAAAAGAAGTAAAAGAGGGGTGATTTGCAATAATTAAAAGAAATAGTGATTTGTGATTCGATTTGGAACCAGTTAACCAAAAGCAACACTTGCAGATTTGATTTATCAATAAAGAATGAAACTAGGGTTTATGTGTTCCCCATGAGCTCTTAACTTAGTAAACCTCACAATGGTAATTCTTTCCAATATCTAGCATGCATGATCAGTAAGTTATGTATCCCTAAGTGATTGGTCCTCTAAATAGGGAATTTCACTCCGCAACTTGGTCCGTCTACGTGTGTTGATTTACCAACCCTTACCTTTGACCCAGATTAACCCACAGCTATTTCTAGGTTGGGTTATTAGATAGTGGATTATCAACGACTATATCCTTGTTGTATAATCTCTTAGATGTTCATTACTACCCTATACCGGATTCGCATGAATTAGGAGGGTTCTAACATTGTACACCATTAGAAAACGTTCTAAGCAAAGAGATTTATAAAAGCATGCATAAACACATTCAAGAATTACAATATTATTAGTTTTACTTTCGTTAATTACTCATGGTTCCTAACACCCTAGTTGTGGATTTAGCTACTCATGCTTGTTTGATCACAATTCACATTCGGGTTGAAATTATGAACTTATAGTGAATAGAGATGAATTCCACAATCTTGAATTAAAAATCAAAAGTAATTTGCATAAACAAGCTTTAAGAATTAATCTTCTCCAAAGATGAAAAGAAATTCCCAAAGTAATAACTTAATATTCTAACAATAGTCAACAACCCTAAAACGAAGTTTGCATATGGTATATATAGAAAATAAATCCTAATTAAACTAGGAAAAGGAAATCTGGGGAAATTCGGCTTGGGCAGTGTCGTCTACGGTTGTCAACCTACAGCTCGTAGACAGACCTACGGCTCGTAGGTTTAAATCGTCAATCAGCAGTTAGACAAAATCCTGAGGGCTTCTTTCTACGGTTCTGATCTACGATTCGTCAATTCATGTATGAACCGTCCTGTGATTCCGTCATTCAAGCTCTGTAGGTGACCCTCTCTGAAGTTTTCTATGTTTTGGGAATCTACGGTTCCTACCAGGATATAAGGTCCGTCAGCTCGGTCCGTCATTCCATACTTGGCCAATTTCTTCAGGCTCCTGAACCTACGACCCCAACTGACGACCCGTCAAGCCATTGACGGTTCATTGATTGTCTCGTCAATCATCAAAAAGCCACTGCTGCTGCATTATTCTTCCCAACTGCTCCTAAGGCCTATTACCTACAATTATAACGCTAATAACATCAAATCTAATAGCAAACCACTTAAGTAACATGCAGAATTCTAAGTTTAATGCATCAAAAATACCGTAAACTCACGGTACATCAACACCCTCAACTTAAAATCTTTGCTTGTCCTGAAGCAACAAAACATGCTCTAAACGATACAAGTATACAAGCAACCCAGAATTTTAGCAATTTGCTCAATCTTCCTCCTCTTTATTCATTCTCAACTAAGTGCGCATTCTTTGCAAACCCAACAAGCTAACTCATGTGGATCAAATACATGACATTGACATACCAATAGACACACATACATACACATCTAACAATTCACCAAGACATCAACTTTCCAGTAATCACAACTTGTGCCCTCACTACAAGGAAATCCTTTTTTTAATCATAATTTGACTTTTCAATCTCAGGACATAGAGTACCCTCACACTCAGAACGAATTTAATACAGTCTTGGCGCAATACCATAGGCTTGCCCTTATCTTCTTTACTTTGACTTTAGGCGAAATGGTCTGGTGGAACCTTGTACTTGTATCAATTTGTATTGTGGACCCTTCTACTTACCCATTTGTCATTTGGACCCCTAAACCCATCCAAATCTAACATTTTAAACACATTTTTTGATGTGGCCTGGTGCGTGTTGCACAAACACTTAACACGTCGGTTAAATAAAAAAACCTTTTAATCCACGTAAGAAAACTTTAGTCTACATAAGCAATGACTAGTATGAACAAAGAAAAGTAATTTTTCATTGTTCATCTAGACACTTCTTCTTCTCTCCCCTTCTCCACGACTTCTCCCACTGAATTCACTCATTACCGCGATTTCCCCTTCTCCGATGAACTCATACGCTCAGTTGAAGGATGTTTTATCATCGTAAGTTCCTCAGTTTTTCATTGTTTAGTTTCTCAATTTGTATTTCTTGCATTTTCGCTGTATATATTTGTTTGCTTTTAGCGTCAATTGTCACTGGATTTTCTGAAAAATTTTGGGAATTTTACTTTGGTTTGTGTCTAATGTTAGTGTAATATTCTTTCGTAGTGAGTGTTATGACTTCGAGGGACTTCAACGGCATATTTCGTGAATTCGAGTAGATTCTAGGGTTTATTCATAAAATCTCAATTTTGACTGAAACTAAGCCTATTTTTTTCGACAATTGTCTTGGGTGTTGATTGTGTTAGTGGTCCATTCTTATACATCAGAGGTGTATACGAATCTTGACACCTTGTTTCCTTAAAAAAATAAGGGCTTTTTGTTATTTTTACTTTTAAAATTATAATCTTTTACAACTTGTTTTTCTTGTCACTTTACACGCATGGTAAGTAAATGGCTTTAACAATAGTGACTCTTCAATTTCACTATGGAGGTTGTTTTCTATCTGATCCTGAGCTAAGGTATGGCAATTGAATCACTGATATTGAAAAGGTTAATATAGATGTAGATGAGTTGCATATCATGTTGTTTCATAAAATAGCAAGTGAATTGGGTCTTGACAGTGTTGAAACATTTGGATGTAGGGTCAACAAGAAGGGAGGTTATTACATGTTAAATACTGATTCTGATGTGTTAAAGTTTCTTAATACTTTGAAGGCTGCAGATTTTGTTGATGTATTTGTGGTACATCCAATTAGTATACCTTTAGCTGTTGAAGAGCTACCTAATATGCCAAGCACTAGTGCTTATGTGTCCTCCCCACAAAAACATAATGCTGATGTGTCCTCCCCACAAAATGATAGGGCTGATGTGTCATCCTCCCCACAAAAGATAGGGCTGATGTGTATTCATCTGAACCATTTGATCAAAATGAAAATAGGAATTTAAACCAAGATCAGTCCCTAGGGTTGAAGAGCAGTCCCCTAGAGTAAATGTAGAGCTTCATTTTGATTTTGATTCTCTCTATGATTTTGATGAAAACATTGATGATTTGAGTGATTTGGATGAGGAGTTGCTTCAAGCTAGACCATCTAACATTCAAGATCAAGTTAAAGAGAAGGCTGATAGAGTAAATCTAGATGAGATACCATCTGGTCCTGTAGGTATAGATGCTGGTTTTGAAGACATTTATAAGGAGAAAAGGCAAAGATTTGAAGGCAATTTGGGTGGTAATGACCCCTATTTTGATCGCTCAGATTCAGGTAGTGACATTAGTGCAGATGAAGGGGATGATGTTGAGAATGATGAAGTGGTAGATCCACCACCTAGAAGAACAAGTACCAAGATCTACTTTGACCCAACTGCTAAAAAGGTTTTATTTCAATTGTATATGATTTTTTTGAATAATATTGAGTTTAGGGAGGCACTACCAACTTACTCTATTCAGAAGGTTGTGATCATTAAGTTGAAACCTAATGAGAAGGAAAGGATAAGGGCAAAGTGTAAAAGAAAGGGTTGTCCTTGGCATATTCTTGGAAGTATTGATGGTAACACTAGAAACTTCAGTGTTAAGACATATTTTCCTATCCACAAGTGTTGTAAAAGAACAAGAAACAAACTGTGTACCCCCATTTGGATTAGTAAGCATTACAAGGAGAGGATTATGAGTGAGCCTACCATCAACCTTTATCAGATTCAATCTTTGATACAAAAACAGTATGGTTTGTCTGTCAGAAAGACAAGTTGTAGAAAGGAAAAACTGAGAGTTATGAATGAACATACAGGAGATTTCAGAGAGGAGTTTTCTAGGCTATATGATTATGCTGAGGAATTAAAGACCACAAATCCTGGAACTACTGTATCTATTAGGACATCCAATAACACAATTCAAGGAAAAGAGGTGTTTATGGGCATCTATATTTGTCTTGGTTCCTTAAAAAATGGATGGAAAGAAGGGTGTAGAAGGATTATTGGGTTAGATGGTGCATTTCTCAAGAGTGTATGTAAATGTTAACTGTTATCTTGCATTTCCAAAGATGGAAATAATCAGGTGTACCCTATAGCATGGGCAGTAGTTGATAAAGAAACCAAGGACACATAGTCTTGGTTTCTCAAGTGCATCAAACATGAGTTGGAACTTACAGAAAATGAAGGTGAAGGACTAACAGTGATGTCTGATATGTAGAAGGTATTACTAAATTATTTGTTAAATTTATTCTTTCTATTTTCTATAGTAATTGATATTTAACATTGTTGTGTGTCTAATGTTCTTTGTTGATAGGATCTTCATCTTGCACTCACTGAATTATTGCCAAATGCTGAAATTAGATGGTGTGCTAGGCATATATGGGCAAATTGGAAGAAAGAGTGGAGGGGTGAAGAAAGAAGAAGAAAATTCTGGCACGTTGCCAGGGCATCCTTTGAGGTCCTTGTACAGGTAAAACTTGATGACATGAGTCTGTTAGGACAAGATATTGTGGAAGATTTGTTAAAGTAAAAGAAAGAAGCATGGTGTAGGGCATTTTTTTAAAGAACATAGCAAGTGTGATGTGGTTGAGAACAACATGTGTGAGACTTTCAACAGTTGGATTTTGGGTGCTAGGTTCAAATAAATCATCACTATGCTAGAGGAAATAAGAGTCAAAGTCATGGAAAGAATGAATCAAATGAGAGAATTTTCAGAAAAATTGATTACTGATGTATCACCAATGGCTATGGACACTCTTAGAAAAAATGTTGAAATTGCAAATAATTGTGAGGTGAAGTTTAATGGTGATCTTGGCTTTGAGATTCATGATCCACCTTATAAACATGTTGTTGACTTAAAAAAGAAGGTGTGTAGTTGTAGGTTATGGCAACTAAAGGGAATTCCTTGTGGCCATGCACTTACCACAATTCATTATAAAGATTTGATTGTTGAGTCATTTGTGGATCACTGGTATAAGAAGGAAACATACTTGAAAGCATATAATAGGTTTATACAACCTATGACAAACATAAAGATGTGGCCAAAAAGCACAACACTAGCCATTGAACCACCTAAAATTACTGCCATGCCATAAAGACCAGGTAAAAACAGGAGAAAAGATAGTGATGAACCTGTTAAGAAGAAGTTTGGAAAGGCTACAAGGAAGGGAAGAAAAATGAAATGTTATGTGTGTAAGACTTTTGGACATAACAAGAAAGGATGTTTAACTCTGGTAAGTTGTGTTTTAATTTATTTTCTTTTTGTTACTGAATTTTACTCTTTTTAGTTATACTTTTGACTTTTAAATATGTTTGTAGGAAAATTTTGAAACTTCAACTGCTGGAACAAATGCTGATTTTACAAATCCATTCACTATATCTGATTTTACAAATGCTGTATTTGGAAGTAAATCAAGTGTCGATGCAGGTCCAAGTTTGAGGCCTGAAACTGCCTCAGCATCTGGTGGAAGGCCTACAGGTGCTACATCAAGTGGTTTGAGGCATGAAACTACCTCAGCATTTGGTGGAAGGCCTACCAGTGCTACATCAAGTGGTGTGAGGCCTAAAACTGCCTCAGCATCTGGTGGAAGGCCTATAGGAGCTACATCAAGTGGTTAGAGGCCCAAAACATCCTCAGCATCTGCTGGAAGGCCTACCAGTGCTACATCAAGTGGTGTGAGGCCTGCAACTGCCTCAACATCTGGTGGAAGGCCTAGAAATGCTACATCAAGTGGTGTGAGGTCTGCAACAACTCCATTAGATACTCAAGAATCAACTTGTAGTGCAGGTGTCCAAAAAAGAAAAACTAGTACAGCTTTGAGAGGTGGTGCAACTCTTGGATATAAGAGACCAAGGCAAAGAAATACAAAAACAGCTGGCTATGGTCTCATATTTGGATCCGGTGGAAGTGTAACTGAGAGGGTATGTATTTTATGACCAAAACACATTTAATTGTTTTAATTGATATTAGTTCATCTTTAAGTGAATATTTTTTTTGTTTTCTCAGTCTGGAAATACTGATAAAGTGTTACATATTGCTACATTGTTAAGTTTAACTCCTACCAATAGTGATCTTGGTTACAAACCCAATGGACTAAGGTGGAAGGGAAGAGCTACAGTTACTCAAAGGCAGCTAAGAGAGGAGAGTTGCAGAAACCCTCATGCCACAACAGACACTCATGCCACACCAAGCACTCAAGGCACACATTAGATTTCTCTTTGTTTTGCTTAATGACTTAATCCCAACTGACTTTATTTATCTTAGTGACTTGAGCCCAACTGTTTTGGTTATGCCTTAATTGGGAAGACTTTGTTTTTGTATATGAATTTGTGTTTGAATGAAGTGAATGCTTTTGTTATTTGTGTTAAAAGGCTATTGTGAAGCCATTGTCTGTGTTGTGCAATTGACCACTGCTGCATATAATTGACAAAAAAATTGTGTTTGAATGAAGTCAATGTCTTTCATTATCAAATAACAGCTAATACAAATCAATATATCTTTAAAATAGCAGCTAGAAACCAAATAAAAACAATCACAATAACAGTGATATCAATACTAGTGTTTGATCCTTGTCTTTCCTGCCTTACATGTCTTCTATGTCTTGCTTTTCTTGCTTTTCTTCCTTGCCCTGAATTCGTTGATGGATTTTTGATGTTGTATAGATCTTGGCATGTTGAATCATTGGCATCAGCCCATCGAAAGAATCAACACCCAGTACCAGATGAATATTTTTGGCAACCCCAAAACATTCTTCCAGGATTAGTTGATGTTCTTGACATCTTAAGTTCAGCATAGATTCCACAGTAGCAACATCGAACCCGCGTCATGGTGACGACAAAAAAAATCAAACCAACAAAAATACAATAGAATCACACAAAGAGGAAGAAGAGATGCCTTTAAATCGAAGGAAAAAAATAAAGGAGAAGAAATGTGGAGAGAAAAGATTGAGAAGGAGAAGAAAAAACAGCTTCAATTTGCCCAACAATGGTGTTGAGTGCAAATGAGGAAGAAGAAGCCTTTAATGCCTCAAAAAAGGACCGTTAATGCCTTTTTGGGATGTCTCACGCTCCTGTTTTGTGTGTTTCACACGCTCCGTGTGGACTCTTGCCACATAGGATGCCACATCAAAAAATGTGTTTAAAATGATGGGTTTGGATGGGTTCAGGGGTCCAGATGACAAATGGGTAAGTAGAAGGGTCCACAATACAAATCGATACAAGTACAAGGGTCCACAATACAAATCGATACTAGAATCACTATATGACTTTATTGGTTTGTAACATAGGCTCGGGGTTAGGTGTGGTATATCGGGATATTAAGTGATTTTTCCCTACCCTTCCTTGACATCTAAGTTGGCTCGTTACCTTTCTTTTTCTGCCACTTTTCTTTCATTCTTTTTGTACTTCATACTGTTTTCCCTAAGACTTTCATCAGCTTGATTGTGACTTATTATTACAGCTTTTGATTCATGTCACTTCTTTTTGCTGCATCACACTTTGACTTTTTGTCATTCATGCATTCTCTGCTTCCTTTGCTTTACACACAACTCTATTCATACCCTTGTTTTTCTTGCTTTCCTTCTTAATAGCCACCCTCAACTTACACATTTAGTGTGGGCTAAGGTACACATTATCCTTAGAAAGGATCAGGGTCAGAATTCAGGTACTTTGCAGTAGCCACCCTCAACTTAGGCTTTTGCCCTATGTTGAGGTACACGATATCCACAGAGGGACCAGGGCCTAAACAAATATTTAACAATACTTTAAAGGGAAGGCGAACTGGGTGTAAAGAAAGAATGGTATTCGTTAGGCTCAAACATTTGGACCAAAGGGAAAATTTTTCATAGGATTTGTTGATTTATTTTAGGCTTGAGGGGACTTAATAGCAATCAATGGCCTATGATCACCTCCTAGTGTTCAGTTCAAATTACCTTAGCAAGGCCAACAGGGTAAGTTCTGGATTGGCACATCTTATATGAAAAATAAAAACTCTCACTCTCTCATGGCACCTTGTTGCAATTATCAAATCATCAATGAACCCATTTAATACTATAGTCTAAGTAATAGTGTCATACTGATACTACATAATGTCATGCACAGATCCAACACATTCAACTCATTCGATTCACATTCACAGCACAAAGAAAAAAATTTTAAAATTGGGGGGATATCAGTTTCATGCACACTATTGCCATCATGCTTTATTTCCAGATTACTTATACAGAACCACTATCCTAAATATGTTGGTTCAACAACAATTTAAATAGTTCCTTAGGGAAAAAGAACACACGCAAGAAAACCCAAAGGAAGGATTTGTAAGTTATGCTACTCAGACTTCACATTAACACCAAACCCATTTGCCCCACCCCCACGAAGAAAACAGTGCAATGTCCTCAATGCACAAGAAAAGTAAATACATCGGGTGAGACAACCTTGTGGCGCATATCGCCGGAGATAACTCAAGTTCTTGTGGGTCCGGTAGTACGGATTCCCCGGGGTCGGTAAGCAGGGCACCCTCAGTAGGACCCTCAGTAGTAGTGTGGGGCTCACCAGGAGTAGCAAGCCCAAACCAGAAGCACCGGCTGCTATCCCCCGCTCGCGCTCCTGGCGCATCTGCTCATCTATCACGGACTGGCGCTGGGCAACCTCTAAAGCTCGTCTCTCTCTCTTACGGGCTTGCCACACTTCTTTCAGATCAGCATCAGTGGCAACTCCAGAACGGGGGACCTTTCCTGCACCACGAGAGGGATCAGTGGCCTGCTGTGCTCCACCAAATAGTGCAGTACGCACCATATCATCCGCATCAAGCTCTGGGACTGGTGGAGAAGTAGCCATGTCAGTGGTAGCCAAGGCAGTGAGATCAGCTCGGAGACTAGATAATTCCATCTGGAAAGTGGTAAGATCAATCATCGGTCCAGGCTAGGACCTCTCCATCATCCGGCTCTGAAAAGTATCTATCCACCGATTAACAGCCAGAATCTTTGAATTTATCATCTGCTCTATCCGCGCCTCGGACTCCTCTACCAATTTCTGCATCCACGGGTGAATATGTTGTAGGAGAGCTACCATCTGAGCCTCTAACTAGCTCACAATAGCGATGGGGAGTAGGGCATGTCCCTGTAGTAGGTGGAGCCCAGGGTGTGCCTGCTGTAGAAGGTGAAGCAGTAGGTGGGGGCACGGACTCCTGCGGCTCATCTGCAGGTGCGGGGGCCGTAACATCAACCTGCTCGGGCGCCAAGGCCTCTCCCATGGGTGGTAGCTCCACAGGAATACCCCTGCACGGTGCGGCAGGGTTGGTGTCATCTCGGATAAGACAAATATCAACGGTCTTAGACACCGTAATGTATGAATCAGCAAAATAGACTAGGACAGTCGCCTCACGACACAACCTAAAAAAGAGGCAAGAAAGGGGCAAGGTCATCGTCGTTCGGAAGGCTCGCTCATGTATCACAGCAATGAGCACACAGGCAAAATCAATCTCATGGCCTGCCATCAAGTAGGCAACCATCACAGCCCGGTCATAAGTCAGTTGGTTATCATCCATAGTAGGGGAGAACCGGGTACGTACGATAGACCACAAGAATTTTGCTGCAAAGCTAAGTGTGGCCTTCTTAATCGGCAGGGTCATGTCTCGAACCCACTCGGCATAGACTCCCTGCTCAGCAATGTGGCTAGCCACCCATCTCAGCAAGGCGCAACATCTCTCATAGCTCGACCGCGGACCTGCTGCATCCGATAATCAAACTCGGCCGTGTTGATAGGCTGAGCATGTGAAGGTCCGTTAATAAAATGGCGTAGTGTGGCCTAAAAAATATCAACAGGAATGTCCCGGACAAAGGTAGACTAGAGTGGTGGCTGCTCTAATGGCTTTACCCACTGAGGCAAAGTCTGAAGGACAGTGGCAACATAAGAAGCATAGAACTCACGGACCATGATCGGGCAATACTGAGTAAGCATCTCAGCCATCCACTCACAGTGATGCTTCCTGAGCAACTCATGTATCTGGGGAATAGTGTGAAGGCTACCTGTAAGAACCCACCACTCTTTCTCTATCTGCCTAACGGACTAGTTTTGGGCATTCAGAAGGATGGCTTCTTGGTAAATACGAAACATGCCCGGGACACACCATTGGTTGGGCTCTCCTACAACCCAAATTGGGTGTTCCTTGCCAAGGTTGTCATCACCTGAAGCGGTCCCAGAGAAAGAGCCGAAAACAGACTCTGAGTCCGAGAGAGTACCAGGCTCCGACTGAGCAATAGGCTGAGAGCTAGGGGCATCTCTGATTGGGGTAGCATCACCACCCTTGCTCGAACTCTGCACTTCCTCGTCAGACTAGGAAGTGGCCTCCTCCTCTCCGGAAGGGGATGGCTCCGGAACTGGTACTATGGCCGACTGTCCGGCTTGCTGCCTTGTGGTCCGGGGTGACCTGCGGGAGCTGGCCCCCTAGAGGGGTCATATTTAGACCCACTCCGCTTCGCTCCACTTCGCTCCGCTCCTCTCCTCCTCCAAAGCCTCATCTATGATCAACCAACGTCGGGCCAGAGGAGCTTGGACAGGTGCTTTCCTTTTGTAGTGTTGCGTTATTTTTGGAGGCATCGTACCTGCAGAGCCATCATTAGGTACTAAAAAAATGCAGAAACAAAACAAGAAAAGAACACAAGAGAGAAAAGAGAAAGGGCGAAAATAGTAATTTTTTTTTTACCCTACTGCTACTTTTTTTGATACCTACGGAAAGGACCTATGGTTCGTAGACATAACTACGGGCCGTAGACCTGACCGTAGATAGGGGAGTCCTGTATTCCACTTCCTAAAGTTGAAATGATGCTCTGCAGGATGGTTCGTCATCTCAGCTACGGTCCGTAGCTCGAACCGTCAACAATGACTTAGACTAGGGGGAAGACAAACTGACGGAAGGGACCTACGGTCCGTAGGTTTCCCTACGACCCGTAGGTCATGGTCGTCGACCACACAGAGTAAGCTTAACCAAGTTCTACCCCCAAACACAATTTCAAACAATATCATCAACTTTCTAACGAGCCAAACAACGTAAAATCAAAACATTAATGCAATCCTAAGGCTCCAACGCTACAGTTCAATTTCATAATTACAAAATTTAGGCAACCATAGGTTCAAATTACTATCAAAATCAATATTCTGCATGATTCAAGTGTACGCAACAAATTACTATGAACATGACGATCCTCGTAAGCAATTAACAACCCATACTCACAATTTTGCACAAAAGTTACTACCCAGGGCAAGGACCAAGCAAAATTCATGTTATGTAATTTAAGGAAATGTCAGTAGAACACATACCGGAGATGCAAAGTAGAAGAACTAGCAACCGCACAAGAAACAAACGCCGAACACACGAGATATTGATGGAAAACTGAGGCAGTGAAGGAACAAAAGTTTTGGCAAGGAAGGTAGAAGAAAAAATCAGGGAAGGGAGAATATATATGTGGTTGGGGGTGAGTTAAGGGTTGTTTCAGGGGATGGGAATTGGCAAGGGGTTGTGGTTCTGACGGTTGGGTGAAAGGAGTGAAATGGGGAATGTTTTAAAAATGGAGGGGTTTATATTTTAATTCGTGGATCGGGTCAGTGTGAAACCCTGATTGCTGTCTACGGTTTCCCGTCGACGGGTCGTAGATGGTTCAACGGCCCGTCAATAGGAACCGTCAATGCTTCTTAACACTTAACAAAATTTCAAAAGATACCTGGGGTCTACTGTTGCAGACTACAGTCCGTAACTAGATATGCAGTTCGTACTGTGCAACCGTAGACTTAAAGCTGCAACTGTTCCTGATCATTCAAGTCTACGGATCCCATATATGGTTCATCATTTGAATTAGGAACCGTATATGGGACCCATAGACTATTCTGCACTTAATGTTCTGCAAAACCTGCCTTATTTTCCTGCACATGTAATAAACAGTAGTACTTCCCTTTGTTTTTATTGACTCTTTTTTGACACGGACGCTATATGTAAGAAAACTCCTAACATGGCTAGAATCTATAACTTGGGTTGCCTCCCAAGCAGCACTTGATTTAACGTCACGGCACGACGCAGTTGTCTTGCATACTCAGACTTTGACAAGATCCCATATCACAATTAGCTCATTTACCATCTCCAGATGGCCTACATAGAGTTTGATCCTCTGGCCATTCACTTTGAATTTTGTCCCTTCCGTGTTTTCAAGTTCAACGAAGCCATTGGAAAACACTTGGAAAACTCTGAATGGACCCGTCCATTTTGATTTGAGCTTGCCAGGAAACAAATGCAACCTTGAGTTGAAGAGGAGGACCATATCACCAGGAGCAAAACTGCGCTTTTCTATCTTTTGATCATGGTAGTTCTTCATCTTTTCCTTGTACAAGGCGGAACTCTCATAAGCTTTGAGGCGAAACTCATCCATCTCATTCATCTCCGTCATCCTTTGACTGGATACAGCACCCCAATCAAGATTCAGCTTCTTAAGTGTCCACATTGCCTTGTGCTCAAGCTGTACATGTAAGTGACATTATTTTCTAAAAGCAAGTTTGTAAGGAGACTTACCTATGAAAGTTTTGAATGCCATGTGGTAAGCCCATAGAGCATCATCGAGCTGTCTTGACCAATCAGTGCGGTTTGCATTCACAGTCTTTGACAGAATCTGCTTAATCTCTCTATTGGACACTTCAACCTGCCTACTCGACTATGGATGATACGGAGTTGCTACAGTGTGACGAACACCATACTTTTCAAGGAATGCTTTGAACAACTTATTGCAAAAATGGGAACCTCCATCGCTGATTATGGTCCTTGGTGTACCAAACCTGGAGAATATGTTCTTTTTAAAAAAGGCGGTGACACTTTTACCTTCATTGTTTTGAAGCACTATAGCTTCCACCCATTTTGACACATAGTCAACTACTACGAGGATGTACTTCATGCCATTCGAACTCACAAACGGGCCCATGAAATCAATGCCCCATACATCAAATAGTTCAATGATTAGTATTTGATTCATAGGAAACTCCTGCCTTCTTGAAACACCTCCTTTCCTTTGGCGTCGATCACATGCCTTGGCCAAATCATGAGCATATTGGTGAATTGTAGCCCAGTAATACCCACATTGCAAGATCTTGTGAGCAGTCCAGATGCCACTATGATGACCACCCATAGGGGATGAATTGTAAGCTTCCAATATACTAATCATCTCAACCTCGGGCACACAACGACGAATAATCCCATCAGCACAGACACGAAACAAATAGGGCTCCTCCAAGAAATACTTCTTCACATTAGCCATGAACTTCCTCCGTTGGTGGAATGATAGGTCCGAGGGCACCACATTGCTAGCCAAATAATTGGCAAAATTTGCAAACCACATAATAAGATCAAAAGAAGAAGCTAATGCCTGTTCATCCGGAAAGGCATCATTAATCCCTAGACCATCAGCCAAATTCTGCATAGCTTCATCTGCTAATTTGGATAGTTGATCAGGCCCTTGATTCTATGTTCCTTTTCTATCTCGGACATTGAAGTCAAACTCTTGTAGCAATAGAATCCACCGGATCAGCCTTGGTTTAGCATCTTTTTTCGCCATGAGGTACCTTAACGCAGAGTGGTCAGTATGTACTATTACCTTGGTGCCCAGAAGATAGGATCGAAACTTCTCAAAAGCGAAAACGACTGCAAGCAACTCTTGTTCAGTGACCGTATAGTTTTTCTGGGCAGCATGCAATGCTTTGCTAGCATAATATATAGGATGCAATATTTTGTCGCGCCTTTGTCCCAATGCTAAGCCAAGTACTACTCCGCTCGCATCGCATATAACCTCGAACGGCTTTTCCCAGTCTGGTGAGATGATAATGGGTGAAGAGGAAAGCTTCTCATTCAGTGCTTATGCTTAATCAAAGTCAAACTTCACATCCTTTTCAAGCAGTTTGCACAAAGGATGTGCAATTTTGGAGAAGTCCTTTATAAATTTGCGATAGAAACCTGCATGCCCTAGGAAACTCCTAATACCTTTTACAGAGATGGGAGGGGGTAATGTTGCAATGACCTCTACTTTAGTTCTATCCACTTCAATACCGTTCTGCGAGATTCGATGTCCTAGCACTATACCTTCTTTCACCATGAAGTGACACTTCTCCCAGTTCAGCACAAGGTTCCACTCTTCGCATCGACGCAGTGCTTCACCTAAATGGAACAAGCAATCATCGAAAGAGTTACCAACAACAGAAAAATCATCCATAAATACCACAATGGTGTCCTCCACCATGTCTGAGAATATAGACATCATGCAATGTTGAAATGTCGCCGGTGCATTGCAGAGTCAAAATGGCATCCTCTTGAAAGCGAATATACCATAGGGACATGTGACTGTAGTCTTTTTTTGATCCTCAAGGGCTATAGAGATCTAATTATACCTCGAGTATCCATTCAAAAAGTAGTACCACCCTCTCCTGCAAGACGATCTAGCATTTGATCCATGAATGGCATAGGAAAGTGGTATTTCTCTATCCATACGTTTAGCTTACGGTAGTCCATGCAAACTCTCCAGCCTGTGATGGGCCTTATAGGAACAAGCTCATTTTTTGCATTTGGAACCACAGTGATTCCACCCTTTTTAGGCATGCATTGAACCGGGCATACCCATTTACTATCAGTTATGGGATATATCACACCGGCGTCCAACCATTTGATAATTTCTTTCTTTACTACCTCTTGCATATGTGGATTCAATGTTGTCTGATGCTCCACACTAGGAATGCATTCCGACATGAGTTGAATTTTGTAAGTGCAAATCCCTTTTGGGACACCAATAATGTCCATAATTGTCCATCCTATCGCCCTTTTGTAACGCTTCAACATCGCAACTAAAGCCTCAACTTACCCTAAATTAAGGTCAGCAGCAATAATAACTTGCAATGTGTTGTTCTTGCAAAAACATACATACCTCAAGTGGGTTGGAAGAGCTTTCAACTCTAACTATGGGGGTTCATCAATAGATGGTCGTGCAGGCAGTGTTTTTCAATTAAGTAAATCCAAATCCAGCTTGGATTGACGACGATAGATCACGCTCCAATCTAATGCAGCCACCAATGCATCATATTCAGGGATTCCATCGCCTTCAAAATTCATGATTACAGCCGCAAGTGCTTCAACTCCTAGCCTTTCCTCGATGGGCACCTCTGGGTTGGGCTCCTCCACATAGCTCATCACTGATATCGCCTTGATGTCAGTATGGTGCTTCATTGTTCCTCAAATATTGAAGGTCACTTCTTCATTATTTAAGCGAAACCTTATCTATCCTTTTTCCAGATCTACCAAAGCGCGCCCTGTTGCAAGAAACGGTCTGCCCAGGATTATGGGCACTTCAAAGTCCAGAATCACAAAGTCCGCCGGAAAGATTAATGCCTCCACTTTTACCAAGACATCTTGCAGTACTCCAATTGGTTTCTTTACCGTCCGGTCGGCCATCGGTAGCCTCATTGCCGTAGGCTTAGGGGCTCCTAAGCCCAATTTCTTGAACACGGAAAGCGGCATAAGGTTTATGCTCGCACCGAAGTCACAAAGTGCCTTTGCAAAGTGCATCACACCGATAGTACATGGAATGGTGAATGCTCAAGGAACTTCCTTCTTTTGAACCAGTGACCTTGTGTCGATGGCACTACAATGCTGCAACTTGTCACATTCCTCTAAGTTTGTAGCTCCTGGTCACCAAGTCTTTCATGAATTTAGCATAACTCGGCCTTTGCTCCAGAGCTTCAATCAAAGGAACATTAACAGATAGTTGTTTAAGCATGATAAGAATTTCTTGTACTTCCCTTCCTCTGTTTTCTTTACTAATCGCTGTGGAAAGGGAGGTGGAGGTCGTGGCATGGGGATGATCTTTTGAGTTACTTCAGCCTCAACCACTTTTTGATCTTTGGGTAGTTCTGCTACCTCTTTCTCACCCTCATCAGACGCCTTCGTGCTTTCCACTACTATTGGCATGGGTGGGTCAATAGTTTGTACCCCACTTCTAGTTGTCACTGCCATGCATTGCCCATCATTCTTGGGATAGTGCATGGTGTTGGTGGGAAGTGTTACTTGTTGACGCGAATTTGCATTCACCAACAGTTGGTTCAACTGCTGCTCTATTTACCGAATTGCTACTGCATGTGATTCAACCTTTTGCCCGATGCCTGAGATATCAGTCCGCATTTCTTTTACATTCTCATCCGTGACATCAAATTGCCTCATCATCTTGTTCATCATATCTTCAATGCGAGTCATACTTTATCCGCCATCTCTATTACCAGGTGGGATATATGCACTGCTCCTATCATTCCTGTTGTACTGACCGCCTTGGTTGTAATTGTTATTGCAATTGAAGTTCCCTTCGTGGTTATATTGTCCTTCCTTATTGTAGTTGCCATAGTTTCGACCTTGATTTCCTTGACCTTGGCACCAAATTTGCTGATTGGATCCTTAGGCGTTGGGTCGGAAACCCACCGGCTGCTCATTCACAAGATTCTCATCCTCCTCATATGTGTACGAATCATTTGGTGGTACATTCTGTTGATATTGAACTGCATTAACATTCTCTGCATTACCACTCACATTCTTTAGTACTAAGCCCATTTCAGTTCTTAGGTGCGCCAACTCTTCACGGAGTTCATCTTGAGATGAATTTTCCGCGGCTTGTATTGAGAAGGTACTCTTAGTCATAGATGACGCTCTAGTGTTCCATGCTTTGTTGTTCTTCGAGATCTTCTCAAGCCTCTCCACAATCTCAAAGAAAGTCATTGATCCATAAGATCCTCCTGCAATAGTATCAAGCACCGCCTTAGCGTTATCGTCTATTCCGCGGTAGAAGTATTCTACGAGTGACTCATCATCGATGCGGTGGTTTGGTATGGCCCTCATATAGCTTGTAAATCTATCCCAAGCACAGCTGACGGACTCTCCCGGAAGAGTTTTGAAGTTGTTGAGTTTGTCCTTGAGATTTAGCTTTCTTGAGACTGGAAATATTTCTCAATAAACATATTACGCAGCTCATTCAATGTGAATATAGAGTTATATGGGAGCTCATTCAATCACACAGTAGTGTCTCCAGTTAGAGACAGTGGAAACACTCGTAGACCAACAACGTTCATGTCAAGATTTGGATTTCCCACACTGCTTTAACAAATGCTGGTCACCTTGGTCCAGTAAGCATGAGGATCTTTCGATGGTAATCCAACAAATAGTCCTCGAGCGGTCAACATCTGCATCAGGCTGCTTGTGATCACAAACGTGAATCCAGGTGGTAGTGGAGGAACAACTATAGCGCCAGTTGATCCTGTATCATTATAATCCACTTCCAAGTTGCGGCGAACATCAGGTGCAGGATGATGTTGTTCTTGAACTTGTTGTGGATTCTAAGGTGGAACCACAACTCCTGCCGGTTGAATGCCGGGTACCTCTTGGCCAGGTTCGCCATTTGGATTATCCTCTTTCAAACTTTTTGGCCTAGTCCGTCCATTCTTCGCAGAGTTTTTCTAAGTTCCGGGTAGTAAGAAGTCAGGGGAATGCCTTGACTTCATGTATTTGGCATACACAGGAACTATAGTCTGAAAATAATCAAAAGCAACAATAAAACGTAAATACGAAACTAATTAACTAAAAGTGCACTAAAAAAATTAGTCTAATCTAAAAGCCTTATTCCCCGATAACGGTGCAAAAATTTGATAAAGCCCAAACTACACCTCCCTAAGGAGGTATAAGCGGTCGCTTGTCAAATATAGAACCTAACAGAGGGTAGGGTTGATCCCATGAGGAATATGGTTTAGACTTAGGCTAATTAAGATTAAGTGTATGTTTAGTCAGATTATTTCTAAAAGAAGTAAAAGAGGGGGTATTTGCAATAATTAAAAGAAAAAGTAATTAGTGATTCGATTTGTAACCAGTTAACCAAAAGCAACACTTACAGATTTGATTTATCACTAAAGAATGAAATTAGGGTTTATGTGTTCCCTATGATCTCTTAACTTAGTAAACCTAACAATGGTAATTCTTTTCAATGTCTAGCATGCATGATCGGTAAGTTATGTATCCCTAAGTGATTGGTCCTCTAAATAGGGAATTTCACTCCGCAACTTGGTCCGTCTACGTGTGTTGACTTACCAACCGTTACCTTTGACTCAGATTAACCCATACCTATTTCTAGGTTGGGTTATTAGATAGCGGATTATCAACGACTAAATCTCTGTTGTATAATCTCTTAGATGTTCATTACTACCTATACTGGATTAGCA
Organism: Solanum appendiculatum; assembly: GCA_018342035.1. Taxonomy (NCBI): domain Eukaryota; kingdom Viridiplantae; phylum Streptophyta; class Magnoliopsida; order Solanales; family Solanaceae; genus Solanum; species Solanum appendiculatum. The sequence goes on from JAGDQO010000296.1 coordinate 178,255, forward strand.
TGAATTAGGAGGGTTCTAACGTTGTACACCATTAGAAAACGTTCTAAGAAATGAGATTTACAAAAGCATGCATAAACACATTCAAGAATTACAATATTATTAGTTTTACTCTCGTTAATTACTCATGGTTCCCACAACCCTAGTTGTGGATTTAGCTACTCTTGCATGTTTGATAACAATTCACATTCGGGTTTGAAGAAATCATGAACTTACAGTGAATAGAGATGAATTCCACAATCTTGAATTGAAAATCAAAAGTAATTTGCATAAACAAGCTTTACGAATTAATCTTCTCCAAAGATGAAAAGCAATTCCGAAAGTAATAACTTAATATTAAAACAATAGTCAACAACCCTTAAACGACGTTTGCATAGGGTATATATAGAAAATAAATCCTAATTAAACTAGGAAAAGGAAATCTGGGAAATTCAGCTTGGGCAGTGTCGTCTACGATTGTCAACCTATGGCTCGTAGACAGACCTACGGCTCGTAGATTTAAACCATCAATCAGCAGTTAGACAAAATCTTGAGGGCTTCTTTCTACGGTTCTTATCTATGATTTGCCAATTCATGTACGAACCATCCTGTGCTTCCGTCATTCAAGATCTGTAGGTGAACCTCTCTGAAGTTTTCTACAATTTGGGAATATACGGTTCGTACCAGGATATACGGCCCGTCAACTCGGTCCGTCATTCCATACTTGGCAAATTTCTTCAGGCTCTGAACCTACGACCCCAACTGACAACCCGTCAAGCCATAGACGGTCCATCGATTGTCTCGTCAATCATCAAAAATCCACTGCTGCTGCATTATTCTTCCCAAATGCTCCCAAGGCCTATTTCTTGCAATTATAACACTAATAACATCAAATCTAATAGCAAACCACTTAAGTAACATGCAGAATTCTAAGTTTAATGCATCAAAGATACCGTAAACTCACGGTACATCAATACCATAGGCTTGCCCTTATTTTCTCAGCTTTGACTTTCAAAACTGGTCACTTAGGATCACTATAGGACTTTCTTAGCTTGTAACGTAGGCTCAGGGTCAGGTGTGGTATATTTTGATATTAAGTCACTTTCCTGCCCTCCTTAACTTTACATTGGCTAGTTGACCTCTTTTATAGCCAATGTTTTACATCATCACGCTTTATGCTCTTTTCCTTATGATTCATTTAAGCTCGAGTGTGACTTTTGACTTGATCATCTATTGGATTCATCTTTTCTTCATCTTTCTGTCTAAGCTTTTCATTCTCTTTTCTTCATTTTGTTTAGTCACACCTTTTTCATTATTTTTACTCAGTTTGATTTCTTTTCTGTACACACGACTCTTTTCATACCCTTTCTTTCTTTCTTTTCTTCGTAATAGCCACCCTCAACTTAGGTGTTTAGTATGAGTTGAAGTGCACAATCTCCTAGGAAGGACCAGAGTAAGAATTTAAGTACAACTTTGTAATAGCCACGCTCAACTTAGGCTTTTTGGCCTATGTCGAGGTGCACAATGTCCAAGGAGAGACCAGAGCAAAAACAATATTTCACAATATTATAAGGGAAGGTGAATTGGGTGTAAGAAAGAATGCTACTCTTTAGGCATAAGCATTTGTATTGAAGTGAGCAATTTATCCTTTTGGTTGGTTGTTTTTAGGCTTAACTGTCTTAGTATCAACAATGTCCTATGATCACCTCCAAGTGTCAAGTTTAAATCACCTTAGCAAGACCAACGAGGAAAGTTCTAGATTGGCATGTACCATATAAATATATAAACACCCTCACACACACATGGCACCTTGTTGCAATTATTAAATCATTAATGAATCAGCTTTATGTTATAGATTAAGTCATAGTGTCTCATCAATTCCTATCATGTCATACAAAGATCCTACACATTCAACGTATCAAATTCACAGACATAGCACAAATCAAAATTTAGAGGGATGTCAATTTTTATGTTCTATTGCCATCATGCTTTTACTTCCAAGTTACTTCTACACATTTACTATCCTAAACATGCAAGTTCAATAGAAATTAAAACACTTCCTTGGGGAAAAAGAACACAGGCAAAAAAACCCCAAGGAAGGATTATGAGTTGAGTTACTCAGACTTCACCCCAACACTCACAATCCATTCACCACACCTCCATTAAAAATGTAGTGTAATGCTTTCAATGCACAAGTCAAAATAAATACATCGGGTGAGACAAACCTGTGGCACATCTATGTCGAAGACCAATCATGAAGCCGCTGGGCCCGGTTGCCTGAAAACTGCTAGATCATCAAGTACGGGGACCTCAGTAACACCCTCAGTAGTAGTGAGGGGTGCACCATCAATAGTGCATCCCGATCAGAATGCTCCCACAGTTAACTCTCGTATACGCTCATGTCTCAGCTACTCATCTCGTTTTTACTTGCACTGGGTAGCCTCTTGGGCCCATTTCTCCCTCTTCATATCTCACCGCGCCTCCTCAGGGTCAAGAACATTTTCATCCTCATTACATATGTGCTTCCCTACTGCATCGAAAAAATATGTAGCCTGCTGTCCGGCACCAAACGATGTGTTAAGCTCTACATTATCAGCAACACTTTATGGGCCAAGTTCTGGAGCAGCACTATCAACGGCGGTCAAGGCATCGATGTCAGCATGGAGTCTAGCTAATTCCATTAGGAATACAGTAATATCAATCGTAGGCCCAAGCTAAGGCCTCTCTATCCTCCGGCTCTCAAAAGCATCAACGCGGCGGTGCACAGCCAATATCTTCATCTCCACCATCCGCTCAATTCGTGCCTTAGACTCCTCCACCGATTTTTACATCCACGATTGAATATGTTGTAAAAGGGTCGCCATTTGAGTCTCCAACTTGAGGACTCTTGCTAGTGGGAGCATGGACGACCATGTACGAATGGGAGCACGTGGTGAGCTCGCGGCCAAACCTGAAATGGCATAAGGGGGAATAGACCCCTGTGGCTCCGTAATAGGAGCTGAAATAGTGTCCTCATCAGCACGCTCAGGGGCTAATTTTTCGCCTATGGGTGAAAAGTCAATATGGATACCCCGTCGTGGTGCTGTGGGGTTCGCCTCATCTCTAATAAGACCGATGTCAACGGTCTTTGTCACTTCAACATAAGAGTCCACAAAATAGACTGGAACAGTAGCGTCATGACATAGTCTGAATATGAGGCAGGAAAATGGCAATGGGTGGTCTTCCTGAAGGCCTGCTCAAGAATCTCAACAGTGATAACCCGGGCAAAGTCTATCTCGTGCCCCACCATCAAGCACGCTACCATCCCCACTCTATCCCAATCAATTGGTTGTCCTCCATCATGGGGGACAACCTGGTGCGCACAATGGACCACCAAAACTTCGCTGCGAAGTTCAATGTGGCCTTCTTGATCAAAAGGGTCATATCTCGGACCCACTCTATGTCGACCCCCTGTTCAGTAATGTAACTAGCCGTCCATCGGAGTAGGGTCTCTCTTTGTGCTATATCCCCCATAGCCACCCTGTTATGGACTAGCTGCATCCTATAATCAAACTCAGCTGTATTAATTAGCTAAGTGTGATAGGGACCTTAAATTAAATGGTGGAGGGTAGTCCCGGAGATGTCTAAGAGAATATCGCGTACATGTGTAGAGAGGAGTGGAGGCTGCTCTAAGGCCTTTACCCTCCGTGGAATGTCCTTCTATACTATGGCCGCATATGATGCATCGAACTCCCACACCATAATTTGGCTATACCTGCCCAAATTATCGGCCATCCACTCGCATCTATGCCTCTGAAATATATCATTGATATGTGGAATAGTGTGGCGGCTGCCTATGAGTACTCGCCACTCCTCCTCAATTTGCCAGGCATGCTTGTGGTGGGTATTTATGTGGATGACGTCGGTATGAATCTGGAACATACCCACCATGCACCATGTGTTGGGCTCACCGGTGACGTGTATAGAATGAGATAGTGAGGTGGGTGGAGGGTCATGAGCCTCTCTGGTCTCTATAGCATTAGAGGCATATGCTGATACAGGCTCAAAGCAAAAGCCAGACTTTGCCTGTGAAGCTGGCTGGGCACCACTGCCCTCTTTCAAACTCTGTACGTCTTCCTCATAGTGGGAAATACTTTTAAGGCTATCGGAGGTTGATCCCTTCGCTACTGGAACAATGGCCAACGTCCTAGCCTGCTGACGAGTCCTATGGGGTGATTTGGGTAAGCCATCCCTCATAAGAGGGTCATACTCAGACCCACTATGCTCGTACTAAAAAAACTCATCAATAAGCCTCCACCGAACCTAAGGTGCGGTAGATGTGCCCCTACCCTTGTACTGTCGAGTGGCTTATGGTTGTATGGTACCTGCAAAGCCATGTTAGTAACTAAATAAGAAAAGAAGAAAACAAACTAAAAAAAAATCTCAGACTGTTACTAATTTTTGTACCTACAGTTAGTACTTAGGGGCCGTAGAAGAATCTACGGAGCGTAGGTGAGGAAGTCAAATATTTAGTTTCTGAAGTTGAATTAACGGTCAGACAGGGCTGTCTGACAAAGGACCTACAGTCTGTATATCAAACCGTCAAAACTAACTTAATTTACTGTTGTGTATTTCGGACTGACGGGACCTGACCTACGGTCTGTAGGTTGCGCTACGAGCCGTAGGTCATGGTCGTAGACCATTACTCTGATAGACCTCATGTCAAATTTTCAACCAACATCACAAATACACCATTTATTGTACCAAACTACTTCTAGAACATGCATTTCAACATATTTTCATGTTATTCCTTTGTTCCTAGGGTTTCAATCATGCAATTTGGTATATGAGCAATAATTTAAACTAAAACCCTTAGTCAAGAACACAAAAGACAATTATTACAATTAATCATCAATGCGCAACAACACACACTATACTATCGTCCCAAGGGTACATTAATTATTATAAGTAATATCAACAAACAATCATACCCGAGGTCAAGTAACTGTAACACCCCAAGCTTAGAACGGATTTTAAAATGCAGAACTCACCTGAAGACAGTGACCTAAGGAGGCCACCTATGGGCTGTAGATTGATTGACGGGCCGTAGGTGGGAACCGTCAATGGCACGGTGAAATTTGAGGATTTCCCAGTTTTTGAACTTTGACCTAAGGAATAGTAGGACGGTTCGTAGTACAGTTGACGGGCCGTAGATGGGTTCCGTAGATGCCTTCATGACTTAGCCAAATTTTCAGCCCTAAATGAACTTTCTGAATCAATTGATAGAAGAATAGGATGGTCCGTCAATTGATGTACAGACCGTAGATCCTGTCCATTGATTGGCCCCGACAGTTTTTAATTAAGGGTTTTTTGGTCTTTTCACTAATTGTTTACCTATTAAGCTAAGTCGGTTATACCCTTAACATAAGACCTATCAATACTCTCTAAGACTAATTCCTTTCATTCTAATTCATTCCAAAACTCTCATCTCTCAAATATTTCTCTCTCTAAAAAGAAACTCTATAAACTCTCAAGGAAGAAGAAGATGCTTGAATCCTCCATTGAAGACCTTCAATCTTCTTTAATTCTTGTGGATTGCTTTGAGGTATGATAGTGTTCACCATTAGGAGTCTTTTCCTCCATTGGGCCCTTCCTCTTCTTCATGATTTTCAAAGGTTTACTCTAGCCCAATTGAATTAGGGTTTGTGATCAATCATTGTGGGTTCTTTAATTATAATTCCAATTATTGATTTTATGATTACTAGTGCATGATTTATCGTGTTAAAGTAACTTAGTGCATGAATTACCATGAATTACAGATTTGATGTAAAGATTGCATGAACCCCCATGATCTCAAGCCAATTCTTCCAAATTTTATATTCTATGCTTTGATTGTTGGGTTGAGTTATGATTTGATGAAGTTTATGAATTCGTTATGAAATCAAGCATGAATTATGAATGAATTGAGGAAAATCTTAAGAATTTAGCATGATCAAGTCAAACGCATGATTTTCCTCTATTATGTGAGTTCCATCAAGTATGGGTAAATTGTCTTAATTATGGCTTTCTAAGCATGAGCTTGCATTGAATTGCATGATATGAGTTGAACTTGCATGAACCCATATGAACTCTATGAACTATGAAATATGAGCATGATGAATTAAGGGTTCTTTGAGAGTAAAGTACCAAAGTTATGATATGTTGATGCTATGGTTGAGTAGTGAAAGGTTTTCTCACGTAATTCTCCAACTATGATAAAAGTAGAAGAAAGAGGCGATTACCCAAGTTCTTAAGAAGCTATTCTAATGATGTAAGCTTGAACAAGGTCCATGAAAGATGAACATCTATAAGCATGATTTTAGATTGAATTGGTAAACCTAGTTGTATCTTTTCATGTTTGACGATATAAATATGTTATTGACTAATCCATGGGAATTATGCTTAGCACCGAGTGGATATTGAGATGGAAGCCCTCCTGTTAGTTGAGGCCGGGTCTTCTAGTGAAAGCTCTCCCGTTAGTTGAGGCCGGCTTTTCTAGATGGAGCGCTCCCGTTAGTTGAGGCCGAGTCTCCTAAAGCAATTTGTATCCCATAAACTATGTTGCCACCATAGGATGTTGTCTTTAAGTAGACATTAGCTAGTGGATCCACCTAAGCTAAGAAGTTCATGGTCTAACCATGGCAAGTAGGAAACCCGTTTTAAGTGTGGGGTAGACACCGGATTCCGTGTTGATAGCTCACATGGTCTTACATGTCCGTTAAGGCTTTTCCCCAAAAGTTAATGAGAAAGTGTTTTCATGATGATGTAAAGAAAAGAAGGAAAGATGATTTAGCTTGCTTTGGCCTTGATATATGCTTTATGTTTCATGTTTCTCATGGTTTTAGCTTGGCCATCGCATGTCATGATTATGTCTCTCTCGCTAGCATGATTTATGTGTTTATGTGCATTGCTATCATACTTAGTACTTAATTGTGCTAATGCATACTCTTGCCTACACTAACTTCTTTGGTGTAGGACGTGGCCATTTACCTTCCACTCGTGGCTAGCGCTTTGAATTAGAGTTGAAAAGATAACCTTGTTGGATTTTACACTTTATGTCTTTCCTTATGTTGGATATTGTATTGGGCTACGTCCCTATCACTTTTACTCGTATTCTATGATATTAGAAGGCTTTGAGACATGAGTTGTAGACTTCCACTGTTTTGAATAAAGCTTTGATATAAAATGTTCTTTGAACTCTTATATCTCTTTCATCTTGTATGTTATGTATGCTAAGGGCTTGTATGAGGCCTCTCGGGGTCTTGTACGCCGTGTTACATCTAGGGGCTACCCTGTGTCGTGACAAACTTGGTATTCAGATCGTAAGGTTTTAGAGAGATCCTAGGATGTCTCATAAGCCTCGTCAAGTAGAGTCTTGTTCCTGAGTGTGAAGTGCGCCACATTTATGAATTATAGGCTATAAGACATTTAAGAAATTACATTTCCTTCATTACTCTTAAGTCGTGCCATAGAGTTTAACTCTATATATCTCTCTCCTATTCCCTATCCTACGCGTTTCAGGATATGTCGACCCGAAGAGCTTACGCTAGAAGAAACATGGGACAGAATGTGGAACAAGAAGCTCCTCCTCAAGCTCCTCAAGTTTCGGCCGACCCTTTGGCAGAACAAGGGACTAATGCGGAGTTTAGGGCTGCTTTCCATGTGTTGGCTCAAGCCGTGACAGCTCAAGCCAATAGAGAGGTGGTGGCTCCGGTGAACCCAAACGTGGGTACGGTGGAATCAAGAGTGAGGGACTTTACGAGGATGAATCCTCCGGAATTCCATGGTTCTAAGGTTGAGGGAGATTCTCAAGTATTCATTGATGAAGTGTACAAAGTGTTGATGATCATGGGTGTGACGCCGGAAGAAAAGGCGGAGTTGGCCGCTTATCAACTCAAGGGTGTTGCCCAAATTTGGTCAATCAATGGAAGACTTATAGGGTTGTTAATGAGGGTTGTTAATGAGGGTTGTTAATGAGGGTTGTTAATGAGGGTCCTCTTGATTGTGAGAAATTCAAGGTTGCTTTACATGATAGGTTCTTCCCTCTTGAGAAGAGAGAGGCTAAGGTGCTTGAGTTTATCAACCTTCGACAAGGAAATATGAGTGTGAAAGAGTATGCATTGAAGTTCACACAATTGGCTAGATATACTCCGTCCATAGTTGCCGACACTAGGGCAAGAATGAGCAAATTTGTGTCGGGAGTGTCTGATATGTTAATTAAAGAATGGTGCACCGCCATGCTTGTGCATGACATGGATATTTCTTGCCTCATGATTTATGCTGAGCAAATTGAAGAAGAAAAGATTAAGGAAAGGTCTAGGGAGACCAAGAGGGCTAGGACCGGAGATGGTAAATCTTCGCATGCAAGGTCTGATGGACATGGTCGTCATAGATTTTTGCTAAGGTTCTCTAACAAAGGCTCATCAAATGCTCCTCCGAAGTCCAACAATGATAGGGTGTCTAACCCCAAGTCTCAAGGAGGGAATAATGGTGATTCTTTATTGCTTCCTTGTGCCAAGTGTGGGAAAAAGCATGAAGGTAGATGTCTAGCCCGTACGGATGGTTGTTATAATTATGGAAAGAATGGTAAAAAGATGAGGGATTTTCCATCTCTCACATCCAAGGGAAGAGAGAGTAAGCAAGCCCCACCTAGAGGATCGGGTTCGAATGCTTAGAAGCAAAACAAATTTTATGCACTTCAGGCTCGTCACGAGCAAGAGAGCTCTCCCGATGTGGTTACCGGTATGTTAAGAGTTTTCCATTTTGATGTTTATACTTTGCTTGATCCCGGTGCTACCTTGTCTTTTGTGATGCCATAAGTGGCTATGAGGTTTGATGTTGTTCCGGATGTGTTGCTAGATCTTTTTCGTGTTTCTACTTCGATTGGAGAATCTATCATGGCTAAGAGAGTTTATAGAGATTGTCCCATCTCCTTATCCCATAGAGTCACTCTTGTTGATCTTGTAGAGCTTGATATGCTAGATTTTGATGTTATTATTGGGATGGATTGGTTGCATGATTGTTATGCCTCTATTGATTGTAGAACCCGAATGGTCAAGTTTAAATTTCCAATTGACCCTATCCTAGAGTGGAAGGGAGGAAATTCTATGATTCGAGGTCAATTTATTTCTTATCTAAAAGCTAGAAAGATGATATCAAAGGGTTGCATTTACCATCTTGTAAAGTGAGGGATATAGATTCCAAGACCCCTACTTTTGAGTCGGTCCCCATTGTTAATGAGTTTCCGAAAGTGTTTCCTGATGACTTGCCCGGTATTCCTCCTGAAAGGAAAATAGACTTCGGTATTGACCTTCTCCCAGATACGCACCCTATTTCTATTCCTCCTTAAAAATGGCTCCGGTGGAACTTATTTAACTAAAAGAGCAGTTGAAAGACTTGTTGGATAAGGGTTTTATCCGGCCAAGTATTTCTCCATAGGGTGCTCCGGTCTTGTTTGTAAGGACGAAAGATGGTTCACTCCGTATGTGTATCGACTATCGCCAATTGAACAAGGTTACCATTAAGAAAAAATATAATCTACCAAGGATAGATGACTTGTTTGATCAACTTCAAGGGGCTAGTTATTTCTCTAAGATCGACCTTCGTTCGGGCTATCACCAATTAAGGGTAAAAGAAGATGATATTACAAAAATGGCTTTCCAGACTAGGTATCGTCACAACGAGTTTTGGTAATGTCGTTTGGGTTGACAGATGCTCCGGTCGCATTTATGGACTTGATGAACAGAGTGGTTAAGCAATACCTTGACATGTTTGTGATTGTGTTTATTGATGACATTTTGATCTACTCAAGGAATGAGGTTGAACATGTTAATCATTTGAGGATTGTGTTGCAACTCCTTAAGGACCAACAACTGTTTGCGAAGTTTAGTAAATGTGAGTTTTGGTTAAGGTTTGTGGCTTTTCTTGGCCACACTGTTTCCGGTAAGGGCATTGAGGTAGATCCTAAGAAGACGGAAGTGGCTAAGAATTGGCCCAGACCTTTATCACCTTCGTATATCCGTAGGTTCTTTGACTTAGCCGGTTATTATAGGACGTTTGTTGAAGGGTTTTCATCCATTGCTTCTCCATTGATGGTTTTGACTCAAAAGAAGGTCAAATTTGCATGGTCCGAGGCATGTGAGAAGAGTTTTCAAAAGTTTAAGGATCGACTTACTTCGGCTTCGATATTGACTCTACCGGAAGGATCCGATGGTTTTGTGGTTTATTGTGATGCCTCGAGAATTGGGCTAGGATGTGTTCTTATGCAAAATGGGAAATTCATTGCTTATGCTTCAAGGCAACTTAAGGTGCACAAAAAGAACTATCCTACTCATGACTAGGAATTAGCGGCAGTTGTGTTTGGTTTGAAAATATGGCAACATTATTTGTATGGAGTACATGTAGATGTATTCACCGACCATAAGAGTTTGCAATATGTGTTTAAATAGAAAGATTTGAATCTCCGCCAAAGAAGGTGGCTCGAGTTGTTAAAAGACTATGATATGTGTGTTCTCTATCACCTCAGTAAGGCTAACATGGTCGCGGATTCTCTTAGTCGATTATCTATGGGTAGTGTTGCTCATGTTGACGATGGTGAGAAAGAGTTGGTTCGCGATGTCCATAGATTTTCTCGATTGGGTGTTAGATTGGTTGATTCTAATAAAGGTGGTGTTACGGTTCACAAGGGTTCTGAATCCTCTTTTGTGCATGAAGTCCATAGAGGTTTTCTCCCAAGGGTGAGATGGTGTGCTTCGATATCAAGATCGTTTGTGTGTTCCCAATGTAGAGGGCTTAACAGAGCAAATTTTATCGGAAGCCCATAGTTCTCGATATTCCATCCACTTAGGAGCTACTAAAATGTACCGTGATTTGTGAGAAATTTATTGGTGGAATGGAATGAAGAAAGATATTACGGAAATTGTGGCTAAATGTCCTAATTGCCAACAAGTGAAAGTTGAGCATCAAAGGGCAGAGGTTTGACCTAAGATATTAGTATTCCTACTTGGAAGTAGGAAGATGTGAATATGGATTTTATTATGGGTTTGCCTCGCACGAGGCAACAATATGATTCGATTTGGGTTGTTGTGGATAGAATGACCAAGTCAGCCCATTTCATTCCCATCAAAACTTCTTATTCGGTGGAGGACTATGCTAAAATGTATTTGAGAAAGATGGTTAGGATACATGGAGTGCATTTATCCATTATCTCCGATCGTGGTGCACAATTTACTTCTCAATTTTTTAAGTCGTTTCAAAAAGGTCTTGGTACTCGTGTTAAGCTTAGTACGGCCTTTCATCCCCAAACCGATGGGCAAGAAGAGCACACTATTCAAACCTTGGAAGATATGTTGAGAGCTTGTGTAATTGATTTCAAAGGTACTTGGGATGATCACTTGCCTTTGATTGAGTTTTCTTATAATAATAGCTACCATTTTAGTATTGGTATGGCTCCATTTGAGGCTCTCTATGGTAGGAGGTGTAGATCTCCTATAGGTTGATTTGAAGTTGGTGAAGTTGCTTTTATAGGCCCAGAGTTGGTGCTTGAGGCTATGAAGAAAGTTTGTCTTATTAGGGAAAGGTTGAAAACGGCTCAAAGTCGACAAAAGTCCTATGCCGATGTTAGGAGAAGAGATTAGAATTCGATGTGGATGATTGGGTTTACTTGAAAATCTCACCCATGAAGGTGTAATAAGATTTGGGAAGAAAGGGAAGCTTAGTCCTTGTTATGTAGGCCCATATAAGATTTCGAGACGTGTTGGTAAGGTTGCTTATGAGCTTGACTTGCCTAGTGATTTGGCATTAGTGCATCCGGTTTTCCATGTCTCATTATTGAAGAAGTGTGTTGGTGATCCGACCACTATAGTGCCATTAGAGAATCTTGGCATAAAATATAGTCTTTCTTATGAAGAAGTTTCGGTTGAAATTTTAGACCGGCAAGTCCAGAAGTTAAGGAATAAAGAAGTTGCTTCCGTGAAAGTTCTATGGAGGAATCAATTGGTTGAGGGTGCTACTTGGGAGGCCGAGACCGATATGATGTCCCGATATCCTCATCTCTTTCCTTCCGATCCTACTCTAGCTTGAGGTATCTAGTTCCTCATGGTTTATTCTTTAGGTCTCATGTGTCATAGTTTATTTCCATGATTCCTTGATTATGCATGTTCATGAAGAGTCTTATATGATTATGTGCGTTTGAGTATGAGTTGCATAAAGTCTTCATGATATTATGTGTTGATCTTGCTTTAGCTTGGAGTTGATGTTTCCTCTTCGGATATGTGCACTTACGTGATTGCATGTTAGGTAGGGTAGTTAGTCCGAGTCTTTCACCCTTCTCATGATGTCCAGGTTCTTATTCGAGGACGAATGTTCGCAAGGAGGAGATATTGTAATACCCTAAGATTCCAAAGGATTTTAAAATGCCCAACTCACCTGAAGACAGTGACCTACGTAGGCCACATACGGGCCGTGGATAGATTGCCGGGCCGTAGGTGGGGACTGTTAGTTGCACAGTGAAATTTTAGGATTTCCAAGTTTCTAAACTTTGATCTACGGAGAAGCAAGACGGTTCGTAGTCCAGTTGACGGGCCATAGATGGGTTCCGTAGATGCCTTACAGACTTAGTCAAATTTTTAGCCCTAAATAAAATTTATGTATCAATAGACGGAAGAACAAGACGTTCCGTCAATTGATGTACGGACCGTAGATCATGTCTGTCGATTGGCCCCGGTAGTTTTTAATTAAGGGTTTTTTGGTCTTTTCCCTAATTGTTTACCTATTAAGCTAAGTCGGTTATACCCTTAATCTAAGACCTATAAATACTCTCTAAGCCTAATTCATTCAAAAACTCTCCTCTCTAAAATATTTCTCTCTCTAAAAAGAAACTCTCTAAACTCTCAAAGAAGAAGAAGAAGCTTGAATCCTCCATTGAAGACCTTCAATCTTCTCTAATTCTTGTGGATTGCTTTTAGGTGTGATAGTGTTTACCATTAGGAGTTTTTTCCTCCAATGGGCCCTTCCTCTTCTTCATGATTTTCAAAGGTTTACTCTAACCCAATTGAATTAGGGTTTGTGATCAATCATTATGGGTTCCTTAATTATGATTCCAATTATTGATTTTATGATTCCTAGTGCACGATTTAGCGTGATAAAGTAACTTAGTGCATGAATTACCGTGAATTACATGATTTGATGTAAAGATTGCATGAACCCCCACGATCCTAAGCTAATTCTCCCCAATTTGATAATATATGCTTTGATTGTTGGGTTGAGTTATGATTTGATGAAGTTTATGAATTCTCTATGAAACCAAGCATGAATTATAAATGAATTGAGGATAATCTTTGGAATTTAGCATGATCATGTCAAAAGCATGATTTTCCTCTATTATGTGAGTTCCTTCAAGTATGGGTAAATTGTCTTAATCATGGCTTTCTAAGAATGAGCTTGCATTGAATTGCATGATATGAGTTGAACTTGCATGAACCCATATGAACTCTATGAACTATGAAATATGAGCATGATGAATTAAGGGTTCTTTGAGAGTAAAGTACCAAAGTTATGATATGTTGATCTTATGGTTGAGTAGTGAAAGGTTTTCTCACGTAATTCTCCCACTATGATAAAAGTAGAACAAAGAGGCGATTACCCATGTTCTTAAGGAGCTATTCTAATTATGTAAGCTTGGACAAGGTCCATGAAAGATGAATATCTATAAGCATGATTTTAGCTTGAATTGGTAACCCTAGTTGTACCTTTTCATGTTTGACGATATAAATATGTTAATGACTAATCCGTGGGATTTATGCTTAGCACCGAGTGGATATTGAGATGGAAGCCCTCCTGTTAGTTGAGGCCGGGTCTTCTAGTGAAAGCTCTCCCGTTAGTTGAGGCCGGGTTTTCAAGATGGAGCTCTCCCGTTAGTTGAGGCCGAGTCTCCTAAAGCAATCTCTATCCCATAAACTATGTTGCCACCATAGGATGTTGTCTTTAAGTAGACATTAGCTAGTGGATCCACCTAAGCTAAGAAGTTCATGGGCTTACCTTGGTGAGTAGGACACCCCTTTTCAGTGCGGGGTAGAAACTGGATTCCGTGTTGATAGCTCACATGGTCTTACATGTCGGTTAAGGCTTTTCCCAATAAGTTAATGAACAAGTGTTTTCATAATGAAGTAAAGAAAAGAAGGAAAGATGATTTAGCTTGTGTTGGCCTTGATATATGCTTTATATTTCATGTTTCTCATGGTTTAAGCTTTGCCATCGTATTTCATGATTATGTCTCTCTCTCTAGCATGATTTATGTGTTTATGTGCATTGCTATCATACTTAGTACTTAATTGTGCTAACGCATACTCTTGCCTACATTAACTTCTTTTGTGTAGGTCGTAGCGATTCACCTTCCACTCGTGGCAAGCGCTTTTACTTGAAGTTGAAAAATGACATGGTGAGTCCTCATCCATCCGAGGACATAGCCTTGTTGAATTTTATATTTTATGTCTTTCCTTATGTGGGATATTGTATTGGGCTGCGTCCCTGTCACTTTTATTCATATTCTATGATATTAGAAGGCTTTGAGACATGAGTTGTAAACTTCCGCTCTTTTGAGTAAAGCTTTGATATAAAATGCTCTTTGAACTCTTATTTCTCTATTATATTGTATGTTGTGTATGCTAAGGGCTTGTGTGAGGCCTCTCGGGGTCTTGTACGCCATGTTACATCTAGGGGCTACCATGGGTCGTGACAGTAACAACTTCTAATTTCAACTTCAAGTTTAATAATTTAAGTTCAAAAGCAGTACCTTTTGATGAAATAAGTAGTTGTGTGAGTGTGTTCCTATTACTCTCAGCCACCACTTTCCTTACACTCCGGACCCGTGACTTGATAATTTAACGAAAAGAGAAATGATGTTTTTAGGGAGAAAATCAGAGGGAGGAAGAATGAAGACGGAAATTGGGGAAGGAGAGGAATTTATAGGTGGTGGTGAGTAATTGAAAGGGTGGAAAGGAAGTGAATGGGTGGGGAGAGGAGTGGGTTAACTGAAAATTTGGTGTTTGTAACGATTGGGGAAAGAGGGAAATAAGGGATGTTTTAAAAAATGAATGGCTTTTATAATTTAATGTAGCAGGTCGCATACACTGTGTGTATCTACGATTTCCCATCTACGGTTCGTACATTGTTGTACGCACTGTAGATAGGATTCATCATTTCTCCAACACCTTGTTAAATATTGAAAACATCCCTGGGGTCCGCGGTTGCAGACTACAAACCGTCCATTGATGTATGGTTCGTACTGTGAAACCGTAGACTTAATATTGCACCTGTTTCTGGACATGAAGATTTACGTATGCCATTGACGGTTCGTCGAATGAATGACGACTCGTCGATGGGAACCGTAGAACCTTCTGTACTTATAGTTTTTCAGATTTTTCCTACTTTACTGCACAAGTAGCAAGCATTAGGACTTCCTTTTATATTTTATTGACTTTTTTTTTACATGGACCCTATACTATCCTAATCTAGCCAGTACTAAGACTCAATAAAACATAAAATTCATTTAAAAAGTTTAAAACTTCATAAAAATCACAAAAATATTTAAAAATTGGCTAGATTTTAAATCTTGGGTTGCCTCCCAACTAGCGCTTGATTCAACGTCGCATCACGATGCAAATCTCTTAACTACTCAGACTTCATCAAGACTCCATTTCTCAATCAACTCGTTGACTTCTTCCGTTTGGGCCATATAGAGTTTGATCCACTGGCCATTGACTTTGAATTTTGTTCCTTCCTTGTTCTCAAGTTCAACAGCTCCATGTGAAAATACTTGGATGACTCTGAATGGTCCCGTCCACTTTGACTTGAGCTTGCCAAGAAATAATCGCAGCCTTGAGTTGAATAGAAGGACAATATCACCAAGAGCAAAATTTCTCTTTTTGATATTTTGATCATGATACTTGTTCATCATCTCTTTATACAAGGCTGAACTTTCATATGCTTTTAAGCGGAACTCATCCAGTTCATTCAATTCATTCAACCTTTGACTTGATGCAACATCCAAATCTAGATTCAACTTATTGGATGCCCATATCACCTCATGCTCTAGCTCTATAGGTAAGTGACATGACTTCCCAAAAACTAGTTGGTAAGGAGACATACCTATGGGAGTCTTGAATGTAGTACGATAGGCCCATAGAGCATCATCAAGCTTTCTCAACCAATCAGTTATGTTCGCATTCACAGTGTTTGCAAGGATTTTCTTGATTTCCCTATTAGATACTTCGACTTCCCACTAGTCTCTCGATGATAAGGAGTTGCTACACTATGACAAACACCATACTTCTCAAGCAACGCCTTGAACAATTTGTTGCAAAAATGGAAACAACCATCTCTAATATTCACCCTTGGTGTACCAAACCTGGAAAAGATATTCTTTTTCAGAAATGCGGTGACACTTTTACCTTCATCTTACGAAAGCACGACAGCTTCCACCCATTTGGACACATAGTCAACCACAACAAGTATGTACTTCTTCTTATTTGAACTTATGACTGGACCCATAAAATCAACACCCCACACATCAAAGAGTTCAATCAACAGTATAGGGTTCATTGGGAGTTCTTGCTTTTTTTAAACACCTTTTCTTTGACATTGATCACAAGACTTGGTGAAATTGTGGGTATCTTGGTGAATAGTAGGCCAATAATACCCACATTGAAGGATTTTATGAGCAGTATGGATACCACTATGTCGACCACCAATAGGAGAAGAGTGGCAAGCTTCCAATATACTTATCATCTCTACCTCAGGCACAAGGCGACGAATAATCCCATCAGCACAGATATGAAACAAGTAAGGCTCTTCCCAGAAAAACTTCTTCAGATAAAACAAGAACTTTCTTCTTTGGTGGAACGACAAATCTGAAGGCACCACATCATATGCAAAATAGTTGGAAAAATCAGCGAACCAAGGGATAAGATCACAAGAAGCAGCCAAAACCTATTCATCTGGGAATGTATCATCAATCTCGATTCCATCTTCTAGCTTTAACATAGCCTCTTCCTCTAATCTCGACAAGTAATCCGCCACTTGATTTTCAGTCCCCTTTCTATCTCTTACCTCGATGTCGAATTCTTGCAGTAGTAGTGCCCACCTAATTAGCCTCGGTTTTGTGTCCTTCTTTGCAATGAGATATCTCAATGTAGAACGATCAGTGTGCACAATTACTTTAGTGCCCTGAAAATAGGATCTGAACTTCTCAATAGCGAATACTACAACTAGTAATTCTTGTTCGGTGATGTTGTAATTCTTTTGAGCAACATTTAAGGCTTTACTTGCATAATATATGGGATGAATAATCTTCTCTCTCCTTTCCCCCAATACTACGTGTAATACCAAAATATTCCAAAGGATTTTAAAATGTAGAACTCACCTGAAGACAGTGACCTACGGAGGCCACCTACGGGACGTAGACAGATTGACGGGCCGTAGGTGGGACCGTTAATGGCACTGTGAAATTTCAGGATTTCCAAGTTTCTGAACTTTGATCTACGAAGTAGCAGGACGGTTCGTATCATCTAAAAGTTTGAGAAAAATCTCATTCAATACGCTCTTCATTTTTTCTCTCTTTTGGACTATTTATAGTTTCCTATAATTTGGCCCAAAATTCACTAACCAAGTTGGAGATATTACTCGGGCTCGCCAAGAATGTTTGGTGAATCGCAGCTTCTTCCTCAGCTTTCCTCAGCTCGCTCTTCATGAGCTTCTGTCTTCAAGTGTTTCAACCAAAGTTTGCAGACTCGATTGAGTCTGCCATTCACATTCGGTGGATCGCCAATTACCACCTTTATCACCTTTTAAGCCTTCATTTTAACTTAGAGATTTCTATCACTGTTCCCGATGGTCTTCTTGTTCACCCTTTCAATTTTTGTGAGTCGACGTTTCAGTTCTTAGTGTGTCGACTTTGCCTTAAATAGTTTCAATTCTGAGTACTATCACTTGTGGTAAGGTGAGGCAACTTGTGTGATTTTCCCTTTATGGTAGGCGAATAGTAGTTGGGAGTTTTATATTACTTTCAATATTTTTGGCCTTTTCTCATATATAATCCTTGCCTTGTTCATTAGCCTTCATAGCTGCAAAACATAAAAATATCATCAGAATAGAACATAATTAGGTATTAAAGACACTAGTTGTTCAACTACAAAGGCCTCAAATGAGTGTAAATCTACCACATATAAGCACCCCCAACTTAAACTTTTGCTTGTACCCAAGTAAATCAATAACAAATTAGTTCAACAAGGGTGTCTACAAAAGTTCTTAATGAGAGTTAACATGCAAGTGTCACCACAAGATTACTATCAAGCATATTCAACACTTAATCATGCTAAAAAATCTTTAAATGATAACTAGCCAGTATCAATTTAAGCTCAAGCTCACTAGTACTTTCTTTCTAATGCAAAACAATGCTTTAACAAATGTATTCAAGTTCCCTAATCAAGAACGATTTCATGCTCTCACAAAGCATAGCATTAAAGAAGTTACGAATCAATGCAAATCTCACTCAGCGAACAAGAAATACATGCAAGCTTCATCCCATTTGTTTACCCATATTTTTCAATCATCACACAACCTAGTTCATGCAAGTTCTCAAAGGTCTTTTTAGGCTTGTAATGGGGCTTAGGGTAAAGGTATGGTTAATTTGGCTCAGTGACTTCACCTTTTAAAAGCATTGTTGTACTCATCTTCACCTCCCCTCAAGTTCTTTCCATTCCTTACACTTGGAGGCTGAAACCTCAACTTTTCATTCAATTTATTGGACGACCCTTTTATTTCATCACAGATTAATTTTCATTTCAATTTTCAAACTTTTGTTCACTCTTCCTTTTTATAAGGAGGGGTTCCTTCTTTTTGCAACAAACTTCAAAGTTGAGTTTCATTTTTTTACTTTCCACACCCCCAATTTATGCATTTGGCCTATGTTTTCTATTCAAACTAACCAATGCTTAAAATATATTTTTGGGTTAGAAGTTAAGGAAAAGTTGGCTCAGGAGGTTTCAACGAGGTTGACAACAAATGGTTTAGGCTCAAATGGTGCCAAGATTTTTGCACACCCTTACAAGATAGTCACAAAAGGGATGAACATCTGGGTTTCCTCTCAAAGTTTATTCCGAAGATCATTTCTTGCATTAACCAAAGCTAGACAATAAGACTAACAAGGAAAATTCATGGATTTAGCAAGCATGCCATCAAATATGACCTCACTACACATGGCACTTCAAACAAAATCATTTAGCATAGCTCTACAAAATTTTAAAAACTTGTGGGTGATGTTCATTGCAAGGCTCACATCAATACTTAGCTACTCAACACAAGAATTAAAAAAATCATTCAAAAGTTCAGCAAAACCGAATTCTTCTTGTAACATTAACACAAAACACATTTCTTATCATAATTACTATCCAAGACATCAATATTTAACACAATCGATCCTCCAACATCAACAATGAAAACTCAAGCATTCTGAATCACTTCAAAACTCAAAAATCATGGGGCACTAAGTAGAGAGAAAAAAATTAATCAAACCATCAACTATCATAGCAAAAATAAAAATACAAAAATATTACAAATTTCTCAAAATAAAATGCAAAAATAACAAAATACAATCAATAAGGAGAATATAGGCACAAGTACCCTTACCCTACAAAAATAGAAATAGTTGTGTCCTCAATGCTATAACAAAAAGTACGAGAGGTGAGCGTTATATAGATCCCTTGACAGGCTATGCCTAGGAAGCACTCTGACCTTGAGTGTTAGAGGGAATGATATTATCGCGTGCTTCAGTGCCTGACAGGACTGACACAGAAGACTGCGCACTAGAATCTATAGGGGCATTAGTGCCCTGCACATCTGCTGGAGGAATGATGGAGTTTGAAGAGACCCCACTAGTGCCCACTATGGATGTCTTTACACGAGATCTATCTAGTATAGCCTGCACCACAGTATCTTAAATGTTTTGTAGCTCCGTCAGTATCTTAGTTATCCTCTCCTTATCCTCTTGTAAGAACTCCTCCTCATCTCTCTCTTTCTCAGCATAATAACCAACCTTATCAATAGAGCCACAACACTAGGTGCATCAACTCTAGGATCATAAGGAGGCCCCACGTCAGGCATCTTAGGCAAGGGAACCTCACCGCATAACATGGAAATGTTGGTGGACCTTAGCTAGTCTACATCATCGCTAAGGGTAGCACTGTATCGCCTCATCGCAATCAAATCTGTGGAGCTACCCTTACTCTTTTCTGTATCCTCTACCTTAGACGTGAGGTTATCTAACCTTTCCCTAGAAGATACTAGGGTTGCCCAATACAGCACCATCTAGCTTCTAACAGAGCATAATACATGTTCAATAGCCTTCTCAATCAACTTAGGCCTCTTCCTCTCTACCCTAGATGCTCTAACATCTGCCGAACGGGCCAGGTTGCCCATTTGGTATATCAAAGCTTCGGTAAAGGGGGTCAGGATATATGGATAGGTGCTGTAGAAATAGAGGGTGAAACAAAGCTAGTAGGCATAGAAGAAGGATGAGTAGTACCTGACGGCTCCTCAAGAGGAACATGACGAACAACATCGATCTCCAATGTAGTGGGATCCATTCCCAGAGTGGTTTATGGTGGTGTTGGCTTTCTCCTTGCCGTATCATCTCTCAAGTAATCTAACTCGATCCCCTGATGTCATTGGAGAAGGTGGTGGTTATATGGACATCTTTCCTCTCTCGATAAGGCACTCACGCAGCCTCACACGGTTCTGTGATCAAAACTAGGAATGGGAGAGAAGTCTGCTCCTGACTATCTCTTATCAGCATCTCCTTCTCGATGATTGCACAGGCATGTATCTTAGACTGATCAATGATGCTGCCCACCAACACGACCTTCAGATGTCAGAGAATAGACTCATTCTCGAATGACATATTCCTAGTAATAAACACAAACCAATATCGATAGGTGATTTTCATATTCCTTTTCTCAATCATAACTCTGTCAACAATCCACAGATGAGTAATATCCGATATGAGGGGTGCCAACCACCCCTTGAGTGCATCCAAACTTTGCCTTAGTGTCCAAGCATGACAATGAACTTTGTTTCCATGAATTTTAATCTCTTCCAAGGTTTCTAAATTGTTCCCTTTGTTTTCTTCTGCAAGGCCTTATCATAGACTTTGTAAAGCTCTTTCGCCCAGGCTGGGACATGTGGATGTTGAGGTTTTGTAAAGTGCTCGAACTAATGGAATTTAATTGTTTTATAGATTGTCGTGTAGTTGCACCACCTTGTCGATTGAGTATCATATTTCCTCAAGAATAGTGCATCATCCTGTTGTTGTGAGCCTATTGATGACTCTAGGAAATATTATGGGGAGAACTTTTGAGGCACTCCTATTTGGTGTTGGATTTGGGACAAATTTGGACCTGATGTGTGTCCTCCTCGTAGATATTATATTATTTTTCCCCGAACTCACATGCATAGAGGAGTGTGGAGTGGATTGCTGCTGAGGAGCCTTGGAGGTCTCGTTGATAGTGATTCCCTTATGAATTTTAAAGGGGGGGAGGAGGAGATTCACTCTTGGAGTCAGAGAAAATAACTCTTTTTCTTTTTTCTCTACCAATTTCCTACAAGCCGCAATAATTCCAAAAAGATCTTGTGTGAATGTAAGTTGAAAATCAGATCAAGAAAAACACAATTCAAAATATTTTTTTAGGCTCACCGACTAGGAAGGTGATTCTCCTAACAGATAAGGTGAGCTCAGGCGAACTCACCGAAGATGACAATACATAATTTAATTTCACTCAGGATGAAAGGCTGAGTCATTTCAAACTTGGTGACTCACCGAGTTATTTTTGGTGGGGTAAGACATGTTCGTCAAAAGTGAAAGTCCAAAACCAAAAGGAACAGGCAAAAAAGGTGATGTCTACTCCAACTTGGCAATCCACCGAGTTGGTTTTTGCAAGCTAAGATAAATCTGCCGAATTTGACAGTGTCCATGTAACATATTCAAACTTAGAAGGTGATTTGGGGCTTACTCAATGATTCGCCTAATAACTTTGGCAAGTTAAGACAAGCCCGCCAAACAGGTAATTTCAGCCCAATGCCTATTTTACAAAAATTTAACAATCATATGCAACAATACCCATCAACCAATCTTTTTTACAATCTACACACTTGCTATTCTACCAATGGGTACTCAGACTTTCAAAAAATTATCAAAGAACTGCCAAAAGTTACAATTTTCCCTTAAGAAAGTCATCATTCTATCTATCGTTGGGCTAATTAAAGTCTATGGGGCTAAACTCGACTAGTAAGACTTCACCCAATCAATTTTCAAGAAAGACCCAACAATTACAATGACTCAATTTGAACACTTAACATTCACATTCAAGTCTCAAAACACCAAATGGATAAGGAAAAAATCTAAAAAACGATAAAGCTCAAACTACTATATCTAAAAGCATCTAAGAACATGCAATGTTGGAACAAGCCCCCAACTAACTCTAATTGTCTGAAAACAAAAAGACTCAATAAATGAAATAAAGGGTTGCCCTCGAAAGTGAGGACTTACAAATGCTACTGTGACCTGATTGGAAATAGTACTAATCGCCAGCTAAATGCAAAGCTTCACAACCTATATTATAAAGCAATATATCACAAAAGGTATGCCATCCGTACTTTAAATGTATTAAGTGTGAAACATATGCCACAAATCTTGTAAACTGGATATTATAAATCTAAGATGCTGAACTGAATGGGATGAAATACATGAACGGATGCATTGACCAATCAAATAGACATGTAACTGATAAGTACTAAATAGAAATAACCCAATACAAGGTCAATGCTATATTTTGAGAATGAACTATGGGAAATACTAATAAGTGCCATACTCTTTTTGAGCTAAATTAA
The DNA here is from genome assembly GCA_018342035.1 of Solanum appendiculatum. NCBI lineage: Eukaryota > Viridiplantae > Streptophyta > Magnoliopsida > Solanales > Solanaceae > Solanum > Solanum appendiculatum. The sequence continues at coordinate 201,187 of JAGDQO010000296.1, forward strand.
GTCCAACCTGTACCCCAACTAAAAGGGCTCTTTGTGTCATACCAAGAGTACAAAACTTGTTGATATGGATCCACTTAACTGATGTTCAAAGGACTAAGTTGTCTAGCTTATTCTTATGAGTGACCCTTTATTACCCAATGTGACACATAGTTGTGGGACTTAGGGATGGCGACTAAAGGTCTAAGTCTAAACAGACATTGAGCCTTTAATGTCCAATTTCATGAGAAATTTCCTTTATATGTGAAGTGACCATTTGTCACAACCCAAAGTATACCCTAGGCATAACATGGCGTATAGGACCCCGAGAGGCCCTACACAAGCCATTTAGCACACATCATACAAGTTAATATAATTTAAAGATTTCAAAAGAAAGCATTCCATACATCAAAGGAGTTTAAACAAGATGAAGTCTACAAAGCCATCTAATACATCATAAGAAAGTGATTGGGACGTAACCCATACATCACATACGAAGTCTAAAATGGAAATGAAATAAAGCAATAAAAGAAGTCTCGGTCCTCGAGACATGAGGACTCACAAATCTTCCAAGTCTATAGAACCGACTAGCCACGAGTATGGGGGTAGGAGCGTCGGACCCTACATTCATGAGATAATGTACTAAGTATGCGGTAATATGCATAAACATAAGCATGATAGTGTGAATGCCGTAAAATAAGTAGGCATGATCATATTGAAACCATTTGAGAACATTAAAGAAGAATGATATGAAAATCATGAAAACATGGTCAGGTCATTAAACATAAGGGACATAAGAAAAGCTTTGAAGAAAACATAATTATTTTGTGGAATATTAGCTTTAATCGATAATAAGACCATGAGAGCTATATCATGGAATCCGGTATATCCCTCATACCGAAAGAAGGGGAAACTACTTGCCAAGGTAGAATCCGTACATATCATCATTAGCTAAAGTGGATTGACTAGCTAGATCTTTTAAGATAATCCTACGGGGGCACGCAGTTAGAAACTAGAGGTTGCTACTAGACACTACCCTATTTGAGCCTCCACCTCAAAGCTCTCTTGGTACTAAGTCTAAATCCCAACGGAATAGATAAAAGTCAAATATTTAACATAGGAAAAGAAAATGATCAATACCAATCCACACTTTTGAGATCAAAACATAGAATAGCTCCTTAAACATAATTCAACATAGATGAGAAAAACATTCACAAATGTGAATTCATTTGTGAGAAATATCTTTCACAATCATGATAATCCTAGTAAGTGAGAAATTCTTTAATAATAACATTGATACTTTCCTTTCAAAGCATCCCCAAATCATTTATAATCATATCATAAAACATGCATATCCTCATAATTTCATAATTCATGTATTCATGGGTTGATCATAAGATAATAGTTGAAAACCATAATTTAGGCATGGGTCAATGCAATTTCAACTAAATATCATGGATTACCATCAATTCATGCATTAGAAGACTTAATTACCCATACTCTAACATAATTGGAACAAACTCACATTCATTGAATTGAAACCCTAATTTATTCAATTGAAAATTAATTTGGGAAATTGAGATCTTTGGGGACCCTGTCACGACATGATTTCTCGAGTCATGATGGCGCCTACCAACCCACCAGTAGACAAGCCAAGACCCTATCCTGGAACTTAGCAGTAATGGGACCGAGGGTGGAAACTAACCTCATCTAAGCGGAAGCATAAATAAAGGAACAGATAAAGGAAAGGCGAAAGCGAAACATCTATATACAATAACAATACCTCCCATAAACTTGAAGTCACATGTACAAAACTACTAAACGAGTACAAGCCCTAAACGTGGACCACAGAAACAAGTTGTCTCAAAGCAAAAGACAAGACAAAATATATAACAGAAGGAGACAGGTAATCCAGAACGCCATATGCTTACCCTCGTCTCAGGAACAGACCGTTGTAGACCCGAACTAAACGCTGATAGCTGGTGCTTGGATCTGCATCATGAAAATAGATGCAGAGTGTAGCATGCGTACGAATACAATTGGTACCCAGTAGGCATCATAGGCCAACTGAACAAGAAAGGTAAACACGAACTGAAAAGAAAGAATCTACAATAACAGAGGTCAAGCGAAAGCGAAATAAGCACACGAGCGCACTGGAAGTAAAACTAAGTACATCTAATATAAACCTAACTGGACCCCTATAAGCCCAGAAGGTACACTCGTGCACAGGTTTAAATAAAACTCGAACAGACCCCCATAAGCCCGACAGGTACGCATAAGAGCTATTCTATGGAAACAAAGGAATACCTAAGCCACAAACATAATCCACCAACCAACTCAATCGAACCAACCAGCCAACTCCAAATGTTAATACTCTGCTGCCCAATCAGCCAACACTCTATAGGGCCCTACCAAAGCCAGAAGAGTGCGTCGGTACTCCCGGGGGCCCTACCCAAGCCAGTAGAGTATGCTGGACAGTACCTCATATCCAAAAACCCTGAAATTGAACAACCACCCAATCCTAAGCATTAATACTCCGCTACCCAATCAGCCAACACTCCCGGGGGCCCTACCCAAGGCAGTAGAGTGTGTCGGTACTCTCGGGGGCCCTACCCAATAAGTAAAGTACGCGAGGCCATCAAAATAACTTCAACATCAAGCAAAGGTGGATCGCTGTCAACTAACAACCACCACACAACAAGCGTATAACCTCCAAGCCATTATAAATTTCCGTCCACTACCAACCACAGTACCTTCGAGGTAATCTCGAAACATCCGAAAGCCGAGGAGAAACAATACGCCACCGATGACCCATTGGAACCATAGAAAGGGAAGAGAAGACAGAAGGATCAGAAATATTACGAAAGTACACCAAGGCTCAACTATCAGACCCAAGTCTACTATTCCAGTCTACAAGGACCTAGTGCATCCGAATCAACGTCGGATACATAACAAGGTCAACAGGCACATGGGTCTAAGTAAACTCTAACCTACCCTAATCTAAGGCCAAAGATATAACTCAACCTAAATAAACAGCCAACAAAAACTACGCATTTAACAACAAATAAACAGCCCAACAGATAATTCACTTATATCCACAGATAAATAACCCCACCGGTAGCATGGTTCTAAACCCAAAACAACCTGAAAATCAACCCTAAAGCGATAAGTTGGAGAAGAAGAGCAGAAATACTAGATACCCAACCCAAATTCAAACAAATCAACATGCATTTACGCAATCAAACTCTATCTAAAGGAAAGGAAGCCGTAACCTACAATAAGGCCGGCAGCACGTGTTTCGAATCACTCTGCCAGAGCTTTTCCTTTTCGAACGGCCCCAAATTGCTGCCAGGCTTTCAAAAATAGGATCACCGTATCAGCACGGTCGTTTAGACAGTAAAATCATCAAAATCGGAGACAAACCAATTTCAGAGTAAATATCTGGAAACGTGGGACCCGCTCTGGAATTTCATGAATTGACTCCGTGAAGAGGTCCTAAACCCTCCCCCAAGCATGTGTTCCAAAACTGGACATCTCTCGGGGCCCAGAAAGCTCCATGCAACAACAAACAAATATGCAAAACCTATCACAAAAAGAGACTTAGGGAAGCCACTTACAACATAGATACACCACTATCGAAGGCTTTTCGACATGCTCCGGACAGTTACAAACACAGCCAACACGATTCCAAGAACCTGGGACTTCGAATCACCCAAAACGGAGGTATAAAACTCTAGATATCAAAGTTTTTAAATGATGGATGAATCTGTTTTTTTGCAATTTAAATAGCAGCAGTTCTGGTCGCTAAAAGGCTAAATTCTAGTCACTAAAGGTCTGCACCAGCAACACCAGATTTTGCTATTTTTTAAAGTCTCCGAACATATCCTTGGGATTCGTTCGGAACCCGATGAAACTAAATCAGATATGCTACCTCACTAAATTCTACATTCTGGACTTAATGGCGCAGTCAGAATTTCCATAAGAGGTTGTTTCGACTAAAAGTGTGTCCCATACCCAAAGCACTAATTTAGCCAACTTCTATCGGGGGCCTCGAAATTAGATCAGAAGTCTCGGGAAGCGCAGGAAGGGTCATTCTAGATCAAACTCGGGATTCTAGAACTAACCGCGCTGATGGAATTCTCTTCCGAGCATATTTTCCAAGAATGTTGACCAAAGTCAACCTTATGCCAAATTTCAAAGGTTAAAGGACCACTCTACCTAATGTCACACCGAAAGCCTCTGGATTGGGGCAATCATGCATCTTGCCTAATTTGGCCACTCTGGAGCTGATGGAACCGTCAGAGTTCCCTTCTGAGGTCATTTACATGAGGTTATGACCGAAATTAACTTTTCCGGCTTCAAAAGCTCCAAAGTAGGAAAATAGACACAAAATCCAAACGAACGACCAGGCAACCAAACCTACAGTGCCAGAAAGTCAAAAATGACTTGGGGTCGCATCTCCCGCTCGGTCTCCCAGGTAGCCTCCTCAATGGGATGCTGCCTCCAACAGACCTTAACTACAGAATGGCTCTCGACCTTAGGTGCCTCACATCTCTGGCCAAAATAGAAACTGGCTCCTCAACGTAGTTTAGGCGATCATCCAACTCAACAGCATCATACTTGAGCACATGAGACTCATCTGGACCGTATCGACGCAGCATCGAAACATGGAAGACTGGATGAATAGCTGAGAATGCCGGGGGTAAAGCTAACTCATAGGCCACATCACCCACTGCCCTCAATATCTCAAAAGGCCCGATATTCCTGGGCTAAAGTTGCCCCGCCTCCCAAATCTCATCACACCCTTCATGGGCGATACTCGGAGGAATACTCTATCACCAATGGCAAATCTCAGCGGCCGTCTCCTGTTATCAGCGTAACTCTGCTATCTACTCTGGGCCATCCTGAGCCGATCCTGAATCATCCACACATGTGCTAAGGTCTCCCAAAACAGATCTGTACCCCGTGGCCTAGGCTCCTTTGACTCAAACCATCCAACTGGAGGGCGACAACGCCTACCATATAAGGCCTCTAATAAGGCCATCTAAAAGCTAGAGTGGTAGCTGTTGTTGTATGCAAACTCCGCCAAAGGCAAGATCTGGTCCCACTTGCCTCTAAAGTCCATAACACAGGGCCGCAACATATCCTCAAAGACATGAATAGTGTGCTTTGACTGGCCATCCGTCTGTGGGTGAAATGTTGTGCTAAGATCCTCATGGGTGCCCAACCCCTCCTGAAATACTCACCAAAAGCTGGAGGTGAATTGTGAACCAAGACTAAAATGATAGAAATAGGCACCCCATGAAGACGGACCACCTCTTGAATTTAGATACGAGCTAACCTCTCAACACTGAAGGATGTATGAACTCTAATGAAGTGTACTGACTTGGTCAATCGATCCACGATGAACTAGATGATGTTGACACCTCTAGGAGTCCGAGGCAAGCCCACAATGAAATCCATGGTGATGCGCTTACACTTAAACTCAAGAATTGGTAATCTCTGCAACTCTCCACCAAGCCTCAAATGCTCGGCCTTCACCTGCTGGCAACACAAGCAATGGGATACATAATTAGAGATGTCCCTCCTCATGCCGCTCCACTAGTAGTGCCGCTTCAGATCACGATACATCTTAGCGATGCCTTGATGGATAGAATATCTGGAATCATGGGCCTTGCTAAGAATCTACTGAATCAAATCACCGACTCTCGGAACACAAACTTGGCCCTGGAAATCTCAAAATCCCATTAGAATCTATGGAAGCCTACCCGATATCACTCGCCAAAACTCTATCTCTGAGTGCCACCAAAGACTTATCCTCGAACTGATGACTATGGATCTGCTCCAACAGAGAAGACTGAGTTCCCACATAGGCTAGCACCCGACTTGAATCTGAAACATCAAGCCTGATCATTTGATTGGCTAAGGACTTGATTTCCAGAGCCAAAGGTCGCTCCAAAATTTAAAAGAAAGCTAGGCTACCCATACTCACTGCCTTCCGGCTCAAGGCGTCCGCTACTACATTCGCCTTGCCCGAATGGTAGAGAATAGAGAGATCATTGTCCTTCACGAGCTCAATCCAGCGATGCTGCCTCAAATTAAGATCCCTCTGGGTCATAATATACTGAAATCTCCTGTGATCAGTGTAGATCTTATAATGAACTCGATATAGGTAATGCCTCCAGATCTTAAACGCAAAAAATACCGCGGCCAACTCCAAATCATGAGTGGGGTAGTTGCGCTCATGCAGCTTAAGCTGCCTCGATGCATAAGCAATAACCTGGCCCTGCTGCGTCAGAACACAACTTAAAACAACACCAGATGTGTCACAATAAACTGTGAGGCCCTCGCCCCCAACTGGAAGAACTATTATAAGAGTGGCGGTAAGCAACTCCTTAAGCCTCAAAAAGTTCCTCTGACACTCCTCGGACCAAACAAAGGGAACATCCTTGCGAGTCAATCGAGTCAGAGGTGCTACTATGGTAGAGAAACCCTCAACAAAACGTCCGGAGTACCCTGCCAATCAGACAAAGCTCCGTACCTCAGTCACAAAAGTTGGCCTAGCCCAATCAGGGATAACCTCAATCTTCACCGGATCCACCATAATGCCATCCTTTGAAACCACGTGCCCCAAGAATGCTGCAGACTCAAGCCAAAACTTTCACTTTAAGAACATAGCATAAAGCTGATGATCTCTTAAAGTCTGGAGCACTATCCTTAGATGCTGCTCATGCTCATCATGGCTCCGCAAGTATACCAAGATATCATCAATGAAAACTATGACGAAGAAGTCCAGATACAGCTTGAATACATGAGTCATCAAGTACATGATAGCGGTAGGGGAATTATTCAACCCAAAAGACATCACTAGGAACTCATAATGGCCATAACGAGTCATAAATGTTGTCTTAGGGATGTCTGCTGCTCTAACCCTCAGCTGATGATAGCCAGATGTTAAGTCAATCTTAGAAACCATTGCGGCACCCTGAAGCTGGTCGAACAAATCATCAATAGGAGGCATGGGGTAACGGTTCCTCAACGTCACCTTATTCAACTGCTTGTAATCATTACACATCCACATGGTACCATCCTTCTTATTCACAAACAGAACTAGGGCACCACAAGGCGATACACTAGGCCGAATGAACCACTTACCTAAAAGGTTGTGAAGCTAAACAATAATCTCCCTGAGCTCTACAGGGGCCATACGGTATGGTGGGATGGAAATAGGATAAGTATCCAGCTACAAATCAATGGCAAAATCAATATCTCGCTCTGGGGGTAGGCCAGGAAGGTCGGCAGGAAACACATCAGAAAAATCTCAGACTATAGGCACTGACTCCACCGTAGGTCCCTCCCTACTAACATCTCTAGCATAATCCAAATAAGCCAAACATCCGCTATCCACAAGCCTCTGGGCCTGAATACAGGAAATCACCCCAACTGGTGTGCGACTACGAGAGCCCTGCCACACCACCAGTGGAATACCAGGCCAGGCTAAAGTAACGATTTTGGCATAGCAATCCAAGACCACTCAGTATGGGGATAACCTATCCATGCATAAAATCAGATCAAAATCGAGCAAACTCAACACAATAAGATCAGGCCGAGTGTCCTGCCCCCGGATAGTCACCACACCAAATCTACACACCTGATTTACTACTAAAGAATCCCGTAACGGGGTCGAAACACGCAAGGGTACCTCTAAAGGCTCTGGACTCACCCTCATCCGAGGAACACAATAAGCAGATACATATGAATATGTATAACCAAGATCAAATAAGACTGAAGCGGACTTATGGCATAAGAGATCCGTACCTTTGATCACATCATCAGACCCTCGGCCTCTGCTCTGGCTGGAGCTGCATAGAAATGGCCCTGGGCGCCTCTACCACGAGCATCCATCCTACCACCTGTCCTGCCTCCTTGGAGATCTCTCCAAGCACCCTAATGCTAACCTCCTTGGTGGGCAGGATAAAAGTAGCATGACGGGACAACTCATGAAATCTGGCCTCATACCCGGACACTATCATGGAGCCCTGCTCCAACCTCGAGAACTCATCATGGAGGCGATCCCTGACGCTCCGTGGGATGAATCTAGCAAGAAAGGTCTCTGAAAACTCTGCCCACGATACTGGCGGGGACCCAGCTGGCTTGGTCTCAATGACTGAATGCCACCACTGTCTGCCCGGTCCGTCTAGCTAATAAGCAGTAAAGTCGGCTCCTCTCGGCTCCACAAACCCTAAAGCCTGTAAACTCTCCCATCAGGAAGTAATGAACTCATGGGCGTCCTCCCCAATAGCCCCAAAAATCCTCGGGGGGGTCAGTCTGAGGAACACCCCAAGCATTTTCTACTCCCGAAGTGGCATAACCCCATCTACTGCGTTCGGCTGAACTACGCCTGGTGCTGGTTGCTGCTGAACCTCTGGGGCCACTGGGGCAGGCTAGCCCTGCGGTGCTGGAGTTGGCTCTGGAACTGTTGTTGGGGCCTGCAGCTGCTGTAAATCTCTTATCGCAGCAAGAATTTGTGCGAGCTTACCGTGAAGATCAGGGACGACAACAGATGCAAGCGGTGGCTAGGTAGGTCCCAACCCCATCGGCTCAGGAGGAATCTGCTCTCTACCAGGCTTCGCCTCAAACTTTGGAGTCCTCACTCTATCGCGGCCTAGTGCCTCAGCACCACCTCGACCTTGGGGTCGACCTCTACTGCGCGTTCTAGCCATCCTGCTACAGAGTGAAACAAGTGAGATTTCATGAAACGAATTAGACAATGACGCACGAATAGGAAATAAAATAAGAAAACCTTCTAAAGACATCCTGTAGCCTCCCAAAGATAAGTCACGGACATCTCCACACCGATCCGCAGGACTCTAGTAGATGCTAGCTCTGTACAAGTGAGACCAACGAACCTAGGGCTCTGATACCAATTGCCATGACCCAATTTCTCGAGTCATGATGGCGACTCCCAACCCACCAGTAGGAAAGCCAAGACCCTATCAAAAAACTTAGCAGTAATGGGACCGAGGGTGGAAACTAACCTCAACTAAGAGGAAGCATATATAAAGGAACACATAAAGGAAAGGCGGAAGCGAAACATCTATATACAATAACAATATCTCCCAGAACCTAGAAGTCACATTACAGAACTACTAAACGATCACAAGTCCAAAAAGTGGACCACAGAAACAAGTTGCCTCAAAGCAAAAGACAAAACAAAATATATAACAGAAGGAGACAGGTAATTCAGAACTGCATGTGCTCACCCTCGTCTCCGTAACAGACCGTTGCAGGCTCGAACTCAACGTTGATAGCTGGTTCTCGGATCTGCATCACGAAAATAGATGCAGAGTATAGGATGAATACCAATACAATAGGTACCTAGTTGGCATCGTAGGCCGACTGAGCAAGAAGGGTAAAAATGAACTGAACAGATATAATCTACAATAGCATAGGTCAAGCGAAAGCGAAACAAACACACGAGCGCACAGGGAGTAACACTAAGTACATCCAATCTAAACGTAACGTGACCCCTATAAGCCCAGAAGTGACAATAGTACACAAGTTTAAATAAAATCCAAACGGACCCCCATACGCCCGACATGTACACAAAAGAGCTATTCTACGGAAACGAAGGAAGACCCAAGCCACGAACCGAATCCACCAACCAACTCAATCGAACCAACCAGCCATCTCCAAGCCTTAATACTCCTCTGTCCTATCAGCAACACTCCCGGGCGACCTATCCAAGCCAGTAGAGTGCGTCTGTACTCCCGGGACCCCTACCCAAGTACCTCATATCCAATAACCTTGAAACAGAACAACCAGCCAATCCCAAGCATTAATACTCCACTACCCAATCAGCCAACATTCTCGGGGGTCCTACCCAAGCCAGAATAGTGCACCGGTACTCTCGGGGCCCCTACCCAGCCAGTAGAGTACACTCGACAACCCAAGCATCTCATATCGAATTGCCCACTTCGCCAATACTCTCGGGGGCCCTACCCTCCCAGTAGAGTACCCAGGGCCATCCAAATAACTTCAACATCAAACCAAGGTGGATCGCCGTCCGCTACAAACCACATCACAACGAGTATAAAACCACAAAGACATCGTGGATCGTTGTCCACTACCAAGCATAGTACCATTGAGCCGATCTCGAAACATCCGAAAGCCGAGGAGAAATAACACGCCACCGATGACCCTCGGCACCACAGAAAGGGATGAGAAGACAGATGGATCAGAAACAATATGAAACTACAACAAGGCTCAACTATCAGACCCAAGTTTGCTATTCCTGTCTAGAAGGACCTAGTGCATCCGAATCGACGTCGGATACATACCAAGGTTAACAGGCATAGGGGTCTAAGTCAACTTTAAGCTAACCTAATCTAAGGCAAAAGAAATAACTCAACATAAGCCAACCAAAACTATGCATACAACAATAAATAAACAGCCCAACAAATAATTCAAAAATATCCACAGATAAATAACCCTTAAGGTAGCATGGTTCTAACCCCGAAATAACCCAAAAATCAACCCTAGAGCAAGAAGTCATAGAAGAAGAGTAGAAATACTAGCTACCCAACCCAGATTCACAAAAATCAGCATGCATTTACGCAATGAAGCTCAATCTAAAGGAAGGGAAGTCGTAACCTACAAAAAGGTGACCACGCGCGCTTCAAATCACTTTGCCGGAGCTTTTCCCTTTCGAATGGCCTCGGATTGCTGCCACACTATAAAAAATAGAATCACAGCATCAGCACGGTCATTTAGACACTAACATCAACATTGAAGACAGACAAATTTTGTAGTCAAAATCAGGAAATGTGAGACCCGCTTTGGAATTTTTGGAATTGACTCCGTTAAGAGGTCCTAAACCCTCCCTCGAGCTTGTGTTCCAAAACTAGGCACCTATCGGGGCTCAGAACAACTCCATGCAACAACAAACAAATATGCAAAACTTATCACAAAAAGAGTCTTGGGGCAGCCACTTACAACGCGGATACATCAAAATCGGAGACTTTTCGACACGCTCTGGACAGTCACCCACATAGCCAACAAGATTTCGAGCACCTGGGATTCCGAATCACTCAAAATGAAGCTCTAGAATTCGAGATATCGAAGTTTTAAAATATGGGCAGAATCTGATTTTTTGCTATTTAAATAGCAACAATTTTGGTCGCTAAAAGGCTAAATTCTAGTCGCTACAGGTCTGCACCAGCAACACCAAATTTTGCTATTTTTTAAAGTCTCCGAACGGATCCTTGGAATTCGTTCAGGACTCGATGAAAATAAAAAAGATATCCTACCCCACTAAATTTGATATTCTAGACTCAATGGCGCAGTCGGAATTTCCATACGAGGTCGTTTTGATAAAAAGTGGGTCCCACACCCAAAATGCCAATTTAGCCAACTTCTACTAAGGGCCTAAAAATTAGATGGGAAGTCTCGGGAAGCGCATGAAGGGTCATTCTAGACCAAACTCGGCATTCCAGAACTAACCGCGTTGAAGAAATTCTCGTCCGAGTACGTTTTCCAAGAATGCTGACCAATATCAACCTTATGCCAAATTTCAAAGGTTAAAGCGCAAACTGGCCATAAAGTCACACCGGAGGCCTCAGGATCCTACATCCTTCTACGGACCGTACTGGTTAACCATAGAAAGATTTAGAAACTATTATTTGGACCAACTTTTGATGGAAGCCATGTATGGCTCGTAGGTCTTCCTACGGTCCGTACATGTCTACCGCAGAACCCAACTTTACCCCTTAAGCTTCACCAAGTTTGGAAGTGACCTACTATACCTACCTACAACTGGTACATAGGGTGACGGGTCGTCTTGGTGAATTGTACAAAGGATACTGGGACTTGATTTTCAGAAAATTATTTCCCCACTCCATACGGTCACAATCTATAGCCCGTACAAGCTTGTACGGTTCATAGATGGGAACAGTAGACACAGACAACAGCCCAAAATTTTATTTTTTCCCTTATTTTAAAGTCCTGAGGTGTTGCAATATCTCCCCCTTGCGATCATTCATCCTCGAATGGGACGTAAGGTATAATAAGGAGGGTTGGGGAAAGGATCAAACAGCCCAGCAAGAATGCAACTTCATCAACAACACATAACCAAGGAGGAACATCAACTCAAAGCTTAAACATATTCAAAACATCACTTCATAAGGCATGCATGCAAATTATACTCAAATGCACATAGTCATGAAGAAATCAATCAAAGCTAAATCTATATCTCACAGGTAAGTTTTCATGAGCATGCATGAATAAGGAAACATGAGAATGACTAAGACATGATGATGGACCATGAGGAACTAAATACCTCTAGCTAGAGTAGGGTCGGAGGGAAAGAGATGGGGTAACAGGACATCATATCGGCCTTGGCTTCCCAAGTAGCACCCTCACTCTTTAATTCCTCTACAAGACCTTTACGGATGCAACTTGTTTATTCCTTAACATCATAACTTTCTGGTCCAAAACATCAACCGAAATCTCTTCATAAGAAAGATTTTCTTTTATACCAAGACTCTCCAATTGTACAATAGATGTCGGATCACTTACACATTTCTTCAACAAAGAGACATGGAAAATCGAATGCACCGATGCTAAGTCATTAGGTCAATCAATCTCATAAGCAACCTTACCAATACACCTAAAAATTTAATATAATCCCACAAAATGGGGTCTAAGCTTTCCTTTCCGCCCAAACCTTATCACACCCATCATGGGTGAAATTTCAAGTAGACCCAATCATCAACATCCAATTCAAGGTGTCTCCTTCTAACATCGGCATAGGACTTTTGTTGACTTTTGGCTATTTTCAACCTTTCTCTAACAAGCCGAACTTTCTCCATAGCGTCATATGCCAACTCGGGGCCTATCAAAGAAACTTCACTGACTTCAAAACAACCTATAGGAGATCTACACCTCTTACCATACAGAGCCTCAAATGGAGCCATACCAGTGCTCGAACGATAGATATTATTATAAGCAAACTCAATCAAGGGAAAATGATCATCCCAATTACCCTTGAAGTCAATCACACAAGCTCTCAACATATCTTCTAAAGTTTTGAAAGTATGCTCCGCTTGCACAACGGTTTTAGGATAAAAGGACGTACTAAGCTTAACATGAGTACCAAGGCCCTTTTAGAAAGATTTCAAAAATTGAGAGGTTAATTGGGTACCACGATCGGATATAATGGATAGGAGCACTCCATGCAACCTAACCATCTCCCTTATGTACAATTTAGCATAGACCTCCACCGAATAAGAAACTTCGACGAGTAAGAAATGAGCTGGTTTCGTCATATTATCCACTATAACCCAAATCAAGTCATATTACCGCCGGGTGCGGGGTAAACCAAAAATGAAGTCCATATTCAGGTCTTTCCACTTCCAAGTAGGAATACTAACGTCTTGGGAAAAACCTCCTAGCTTTTGATGCTCAACTTTCACTTGCTGACAGTTAGGAACACTTAGTCACAAATTCCGCCATATCTTTCTTCATCGCATTCCACCAATAGACCTCTTGCAAGTCATAGTATATCTTGGTTGCTCCCGGGTGAATAGAATATCAAGAACTATAGGCTTCCAACAAAATCTGCTCCCTCAAATCATCAATATTGGGGATACACAAACGACCTTGATACAGAAGCACACTATCTCCCCTCAGTGGAGAAATCCTCAATGAACTTTTTAAGCATTGCTTCCCTCAGCTCTACAAAAATTGGATCAAGACCTTGCTTGGCTTTCACATCTGATACAAATGATGATTTGAAACCACTATGAACCATAACACCATCTTCTGTAGAATCAACCAACTGAACACCCAATCGGGTCAATCTATGAACATCTCGAACCAACTCCTTTTTAACATCCTCAACATGAGCAACACTACCCATTGATAGCCGACTAAGAGCATCCACCACAAGATTTGCCTTACCGGGGTGATAGAGGACACTCATGTCATAATCCATTAGCAACTAAAGCTGCCTCCATTGGCAAATATTCAGATCCGTTTTCTTGAACACATATTGCAAACTTTTGTGGTTGGTAAAGACATCAAGATGAAAACCATATAAGTAATGCCTCCTAATCATTAAGGCAAACACAACTACCGCTAATTTCAAATCATGGGTAGGATAGTTCTTTTCGTGAATATTAAGTTGCCGCGAAGCATATTCAATAACCTTCCCATTTTGCATAAGAACACACCCTAGCTCAACCCTTGAAGAATCACATTAAACAATAAACCCATTGGCCCTTCCGGTAAAGCAGAGGTAAGTCTATCTTTCAATTCTTGAAAACTCTTCTTACATGCTTCAGACCATACGAACATAACTTTATGTTGGGTCAATGTCATCAATGGAGAGGCAATCAAAGAAAACCCTTCCAGAAACCTTCTAAAATAACTAGCCAAACCCAAGAAACTTCGAATATACCATAGGGATAGAGGTCTTAGCCAACTCTTAACCACATCTGTCTACTTCAGATGTACCTCAATACCCTTACCAAAAATAATATGACGAAGAAAAACCATGGATATCAACCAAAACATGCATTTACTAAACTTTGCAAAGAGTTGTTGGTCCTTGAGGACTTGCAACACAATGCTCAAATAATTGGTGAGTAAATTAAAATGTCATCGATAAATACAATCACAAACATGTCAAGATATTCTCTAAACATTCTATTCATCAAGGCCATAAATGCAGCTGAAAAAATAGTTAAATCAAATGACATTACAAAAAACTCATAATGACCATACATAGTTTAAAAAGTCGTGTTCAGAATGTCATATTCCTTCACCCTCAATTGGTGATAACCGACCAGAGGTCAATCTTAGAGAAGTAACTCGCTCCTTGGAGTTCATCAAACAAATCGTCTATCCTTGGAAGAGGATACTTATTCTTCATGGTGACCTTATTCAATTAAATCTAGTCAATACACATGCGAAGTGAGCCGTCTTTCTTTTGAACAAACAAAGCTGGAGCACCCCATAGAGAGATATTAGGTCAGATGAAACCCTTATCTAATAAATCCTTCAATTGCTCTTTCAATTCCATAAATTATGTCGGAACCATATGGTAAGGAAGAATAGAGATAGGTTGCGTATCGGGGAGAAGATCAATATCGAAGTCTATTTTCCTTTCGGGAGAAACACCAAGTAAATCATCGGGAAACACTTCAAGAAACTCATTAACAATGGGGATCGACTCAAAGATAGCGGTTTCGAAAACTATATCACTAACCCAAAAATATAGTATATGCAATCCTTGGAAATCATCTTTCTAGACTTAAGACAAGAAACAAACTGACCATTAAGCATAGAATTTCCCCCTTTCAACTCTAGGACGGGTTTATTTGAAATTGGAACTTGACCACACGGGTTCTACAATCAATAGAAGCATAATAAGAATGGAGCCAATACACAATCATGCTCAATCTAGAAAGACGGGAAGCTGTAACCTACCAAAAAGTCATTTTTGTGGATTTGGATCCTCTATCTTCTTCTCTCTTTCTATCGCTGCGATGGTGGTTTATTTGTGAGAATTTCGCTGTTGCATCAGCTATCGATTGGTTTATGCTAGGTTGGGAGCCTTCGGTGGATATCTTTGTGGGCGGCAGCCCGTGGTGTTTTTCCATGCGTCATTTCATTATTGGTCCTTTATTCCGATTCGAGGTTGTTAGCTTCAGCATGCAGCTGACGTTATTCGATTAGCATCCGGTATTTCCAGTGCTAGGCTGTCGGGGGTAGGCTCCCGCTCCGGTCCGTAACTGACGTTACACGATTACAACTAGGTATTTCCACTGCGAGTCCGTGGAGCGGAGGCTACTAGTCCCAGCTGCGTAGCTGACATTATCCGATTGGAGCCGGTATTTCCAGTGCTAGATTGTTGAGCGTGGGTTGGTTGTTCCAGCTTGAGGCTGACGTTACCCTATTAGAGTCCGATATTTCCAGCTCGTGACTGATTATTGGGCTGGGCCCAGGTATTATTCCAGCTCGAGACTGACGTTAGCTGGTTCTAGTCAGGTATTTCCAACTCGCGACTGATGATTGGGCTGGGCCAGGGTATTATTCAATCTTGACGCTGACGTTACCCGGTTCGAGTTGGTATTTCTTGCGTTTGACTGATAATTGGGCTGGGCCCAGGTTTTGTTCTGGCTTGGGGATGACGTTACCCGGATAGAGTCCGATATTTCCAGCTCGTGACCGATGATTGGGCAGGGCCTAGGTGTTATCTTTTTGGGTCTGGGACCCATGGTGTTGTGGCTTCTAAAGTTGGTTTTCTTTCATTTCTGTAGATTAGATCTTCTGTGTACCTGTCGGGCTTATGGGGGTCCGTTCGGGTTTTATTTTAACTTGCGCACGAGTGTGCCAGCGGGTCTTATGGGGGCTCAGCTGGGTTTAGCTTAGTTGTTCTTGTTGCTTTCCGCTTTCTCTGCTTCCGTCTTGTTGACCTTTGTTTTTGCCGATTCTATCTTATCTGCCTGTCTTTACCTTTCATGCTCAGTTGGCTTATAAAGCCTACTGGGTACCTGTTGTTTTTGTTCTCATGCTACACTATACATATGTTTCATGATACAGGTACGAGTACCAGTTATCAACGTTGAGTTCGAGCTGCGTACCAGTTATCAACGTTGAGTTCGAGCCTGCAGCTCTCTGTTCGGGAGACGAGGGTGAGCACATGGCGTTCTGGGATTACCTGTCTCCTTTTGTTATTATAGTTTTGCCTGTCTTTTGCTTTAGAGACAGTTGTCTGTGGTCCACTTTTGGGACTTGTACTCTTGTTAGTAGATCTGTACATGTGACTTCCAGTTTCTGGGAGGTTTCAGTTAGGTTTATAGTTTTGTTTCGTTTCAGCTTTCTTGTTTTGTGCGTTCTTGTGTTGCTTCCGCTTAGTTGAGATTAGTTTCAACCCTCAGTCCCATTACTATTTAGTTTCGAGGTAGGGTTTTGGCTGTCCTACTGGTGGGTTGGTAGGCGTCATCATGACTCGAAAGATCGGGTCGTGACATTATGAGAGAGAGACATATAGAGTTACACTCTATCACATGACTTTAGAATGATGAAAGAAGTGGAATTTCCCAATCATCTTATAGCCTCTTATTCATAAATGTGGCGCACTTCACACTAATGAATAAGACTCCACTCGACGTGGCTTATGAGACATCCTAGGACCTATCTAAACCTTGTGCTATGAATACGAAGTTTTTCATGACCCAACATATACCGTAGGCATAACATGGCGTATAGGACCCCGAGACGCCCTACACAAGCCACTTAGCATATACTCTTTCTAGTATATGCCCTTAAGAGTAGGTTGGCTGGCTGGGCGATCTGGATTTCTGAGATTCGCTACGAAGTTTACACTCCCCCGATATACTCTTGCTAGTTGGGCGGTTGATGCCCCTGGGAGTGGATGGTATGGCTGGGCAGCCTGAGTTGATAGTTACTCTTGCTAGCAGGGCTGGGAGTTGATTAGTTGAGTTGATTGTCTCTCTTGCTACCTAGGCTAGGAGTTGACCGGTTTAATTGATTGTCACTGTTGCTAGCTGGACTGGGAGTTTACTGGGTTTTTGATTTGGACCTGGATTACTCTTCGGTCCTGTAGGCTTAGCTATCCTGTGTACCTGTCGGGCTTATAGGGGTCTATTCGGGTTTTATTTAAGCTTGTGCACGAGTGTACCTTCTGGGCTTATGGGGTCCAGTTAGGTTTAGTTTAGCTATACTTAGATTTACTTTTGGTGTGCTCGTGTGCTTCTTTTGATATCCGCTTTGACCTCTATTCTTGTCTAGATTCTATCTTTTCAGTTTGTTTTTACCTTTCTTGCTCGGTAGGCCTATGATGCCTACTAAGTACCTTTGTTTTTGCACTTAAGCTACACTCTACATCTTTTTCTGATACAGGTCCTAGTACCAGCTACCTGTTGTGTTCGTTCATGACATCTTTTGCAGCTTGTGGATATTAGAGACAAGGGAGAGCACTTGGCATCCTTGTCCAACCTGTCTCCTTCTATACCTACGTTAGCTTGTATTTTTTCCTTTGAGACAGCTTGTTGTGGTCCACTTTAGGGACTCGTATTGATCTTGTTAGACAACTCTATACTCATGACTTCCAGGTTCTGGGAGGTTCCTTTGTATATAGTTTTTGTTTTCTTTCCATTTCTGTGTTTTCTTTTTATTAGCATTGTTTACTGTTCAGTTCTACCCTTGAACTCACTACTTTCAATTCTGGGTAAAAAGCATACCTACTAGTGGGTTTTAGTAGGTGCTATCATGTATCCATGAGTCGGGTTGTGACAAGTTGGTATCAGAGCCCCAGGTTCACTGATCTCACTTTTACTAAGCTAATATCTAGTAGAATTCTACGAATCGGTGCGGAGATGTTCGTGTCCTATTTTTGGGAGCCTACAGGGTGTTTTTAGGAATCCTTCTCTTTTTGTATGGCTTTCATGCAACGTCTATGTTATTGGTTTCTTGGAGTCTCACTTGTTTCACTCTTTTCGCAGGATGGCTCGTAGGCACCGCCTGGTAGAAAGAGCTAGGGGTCGACCTCCCTTACCTGGCAGAGGTGCGGCACAACCCCCATATAGAGAGCAGGGTCTGAAGCCCACAACGGATCCTCCAATAGCCCATGTTCTCAATCAACCGATAGGGCTGGGACCAGCCAATCCACCCCTCGGACAGACGATGGCACCGAATCTTCAAGCAGCTATAGCTCAACTTTTGACTGCACTAAATAGTATACAGTAGGCTCCAGCACCAGCACCGGCACCGGCACCTGGGGTTCCTAGCCCATGATCGCAGTTGGAGCTATGCCGCTAGAGGAGCAAAAGATGCTCAGAGTGTGTAACACCTCAGATTTTGAAAGAAGAAAAGTTGCATGTCCTAGTACCAGTAACGACGGAGGCCACCTATGGACCGTAGATGGACTGATGGACTGTAGGTGGGAACCGTAGTTTTACTATTAAATGTCAAGCATCAGTATCTCTCTACGTCTCGCCAGGATGGTCTGTCATTCAATGTATGGACCATAGGAAGGTCCCGTAGATGAGACCCTGATTTAGTTAAATCTTCAGGGGCCAAGGTCAGACCTACGGTGGCCATGTACGGACCGTACGTTGAACCACGAGCAATACATGGTGAACCATCGCTGGAGGTCCAAGTTAAAACTCTCTAAATTGATCTATGGAGGAACAGGACGGTCCGTAGGTTTACTTACGGACCGTAGGTCGAACCGTAGATAAGGTCCAACAGTTATTCTTAAAGGGCTTTTTGGTCTTTTCCCTAGATGTTTAATAACTAATCTAAGTTTGTTACCCTTTAATCCTAGGCACTATATAAGCCTTTTAAGCCTAATTCTACTCATTCCTAATCATTCCCAAAACTTTCCTCTCCCAAATATTTCTCTCTCTAGAAAGCTTGAATAAGAAGAAGCAAGAGCTAGGATTTTCAAGACAAGTCTCCTAATCCACCATTTATTTCAAGGTTTTTGCATTGAGGTATGATAATCTTCATCTATGGAGCCCATTTCTCCATAGAGTCCCTAAATTTCTCAATTTTCAAGTATCAAATTCCAAATTTGATTTAAGGGTTTTCTTCTATGATATGGGTTCTTTTAATTATGATCAAAATATTTTCAATTATGGTTTCCTAAGCATGAATTGAGTTGAACTACATGTTTTAAGATGAAGCCCCATTAACCCATATGAATTCCCATTATTTCGAGATTTGTGCATTGATGATGGGTTGAATTTTGAAGAAGATGAATTTTTGAAATCTATATGAACCCATGCATGATTTATGTTTTTGAAAGCTATGATTTCATGATGATTTATGAATGATCAAAATATGGATTCTATGGAAGTATGCATGTTCAATTATGAAATTTATGATGATGTATGGATTGCTTTGAGATTGAAGCATGAATGATGTTGTTGTTGAGTTCTAAAAGGTATTCTCACTTATTACTCAAAAACTATATATGAATGTGAAAGGTTTTCTCACATAATGGATTTATAACTTGTTGAAAGGACTTTCTCAACTAAAGTTGAATAAAACATTAAGGTGTAAGCTTCGATTGATAACTCTAGTTGTACCTTTTCATGGATAATAAGATGCATTATGATATATGACAAATTCCGTGGGATTTATGCTTAGCACCGAGAGGATATTTAGATGGGAACTCTCCCGTTAGTAGAGGCCAGGTTTCTAGAAGCAATCTCTTTATCCCTAAACTATGTGCCACCATAGGGTGATGGTCTTTGATAGACATTACCTAGTGGGTCTACGTAAGCTAGAAATTTAAGGGTCTTACCTTGGCAAGTAGGATGGCCCTATCGGTGTAGGGTTACAAACCGAATTCCATGTTTATAGCTGACATGGTCTTACATGTCGGTTAAGGCTACTTCCCACAATAATGAACTAAGTTTCTTTCAAGGTATTTTCTCAAGTAAAGTAAAGATTTTTAGCTTGCATTGATCATGTTTTTATGACTTTTGATTTCTAACCATTTTCTCATGTTTTAGCCTGATCATTGCATAATTATGAAAATGTCCCTTTTTAGCATGTTTAAATGTTTTTATGCATGGTTATCATACTTGGTACTTTTTTGGATTAACGCATACTCTTGCCTATATTTTCTTATAAGTGTAGGGTCCGGCGCATCCCCATCTTCTCATGGCTAGTACGTGATATTAGAGACTTTGAACAATTTTGTGAGTCCTCATATGTTCAAGGACGTAGCCAAATTTACTTTTATGTCATTTACCTTCTTTTAAAGACTTGTATGGGTTACGTCCCAACGTTCTTTCATTTTCTATGTTAGGTGGCTTTTGAGACTATATGTAGACTTCCTCTATTGCTTAAACTCTTTTGATAATGAATTGTCTTTGAACTCTTTCACTGCTATTATCTTGTATGATGTATGCTAAGTGGCTTGTATGAGGCCTTTCGGGGTCTTGTATGACATGTCACGTCTAGGGGGTACCTTGTGTCGTGACAAACTTGGTATTCAGAGCACAAGGTTTTAGAAAGATCCTAGGAAGTCTCCTAAGCCACGTCGAGTAGAGTCTTCTTCATGAGTGTGAAGTGCGCCACATTTATGAATGAGAGGCTATAAGATGTTTAGGAAACTCCACTTATTTCAATACTCCTAAATCATGCGATAGAGTGTAACTCTATATCTCTCCTTCCTAATCCCTATCCTATGCATTTCAGGATATGGCTAGTCGAAGAGCTTATGCTTGAAGGAATGCGAGAGAGAATTTGGAACAAGAAGCTCCTCCTCAAGCTCCTTAAGTTCCAGTCGATCCTTTGGCTAAACAAGTAACTACTGCCGAGTTTAGAGCTGATTTTCAAGTGTTGGCTCAAGCCATGATGGCTCAAGCCAATAGGGAGGTTGTGACTCCCGTAAACCAAAATGTGGGTACGGCGGCATCTACAGTGAGGGACTTCACAAGGATGAAATCTCCGGAATTTCATGGTTCTAAGTTTGAGGAAGACCCTCAAGAGTTCATTGATGAGATGTACAAGGTGCTAATGATCATGGGTGTAACGCCAGAAGAAAAGGCTGAGTTTGCCACTTATCAACTTAAGGGTGTGGCTCAAGTGTTATTTGAGCAATGGAAAATTGAGAGGGCGGACAATGCGGGTCCTCTTGATTGGGAAAAGTACAAGGTTGCTTTCCTTGATATGTTCTTTCCCCTTGACATGAGGGAGGCAAGGGTGCTTGAGTTCATCAACCTTCGTCAAGGAAGCATGAGTGTGAAAAAGTATTCCTTGAAGTTCACAAAATTTTCTCGATATGCTCCTACTATGGTTGCCAATCCTAGGGTAAGGATGAGTAAGTTCATTTCGGGAGTGTTCGAAATAGTGGTCAAGGAATGTCGTACTGCCATGCTTAACAAAGACATGGATATTTCTTTTCTCATGGTGCATGCCCAACAAATAGAAGAGGAGAAACTTAAGGAAAGGTCTAGGGAGGCAAAGCGGGCTCAGATCGGTGATGGTAATTTCTCACATTCAAGGTCCGATGGACATGCTCATTCTATGTTTCGACAAAGTTTTCCGGTTAAGGTTCCTCCAATGCACCTCCTAAGTTAAACAAAGATAGGGTGCTTAACCCTAAGCCTCAAGGAGGAAATGGTGGTGGATTCTCATCGAGTACTTATACTAAGTGCGGGAAGAAACATGAGGGCAAGTGCTTAGCCGGTACGGATGGTTGCTTTGGTTGTGGTAAGAGCATTCATAAGATAAGGGGTTGTCCATCTCTCACGGTTAAGGGAAGAGAAGGTAATCAAGCTCCACCTAGTGGTTCAGGTTCAAATGCTCCCAAGCAAAATTGATTCTATGCACTTGAAAATCGCCATGAGCAAGAGGGTTCTCCAGATGTGGTTGTGGGTATGTTGAAAGTCTTTCACTTTGATGTTTATTCTTTGCTTGATCCCGGTGCTACCTTATCTTTTGTGACTCCATATGTGGCTATGTGGTTTGATGTTCTTCCGGATGTGTTGTTAGATCCCTTTTGTGTCTCTACTCCTATTGGTGAATCTATGGTGGCGAAGAGAGTCTATAGAAATTGTCTTGTTTTCTTATCCCATAGAGTCTCTCATGTTGATCTTGTAGAGCTTGATATGCTAGACTTTGATGTTATTCTTGGAATGGATTGGTTTCATTCTTGTTATACTTCAATTGATTGTAGGACTCGAGTGGTAAAGTTTCAATTCCCAAATGAGCCTATCCTAGAGTGGAGAGGGGGAAATTCTATGCCTAGGGGTCAGTTTGATTCTTGTCTTAAACCTAGAAATATTATTTCTAAGGGCTGCATATACCATCTTGTTAGGGTAGGGATGTATATTCTGAAACCCCTACTTTTGAGTCAGTCTCCATTGTAAATGAGTTTTCGAAAGTGTTTCCCGATGATCTACCCGGTGTTTCTCCCGAAATGGGAAATAGGTTTCGGTATTGACCTTCTCCCCGATACGCAACCTATTTATATTCCTCCTTATCGAATGGCTCTAGTAGAACTTAAGAAGTTAAAGGAGCAATTGAAAGATTTGTTGGGTAAGGGCTTCATTCGACCAAGTATCTCTCCATAGGGTGCTCCAATATTGTTTGTTCGAAAGAAGGATTGTTCACTTCGTATATGCATTGACTACCGTCAATTGAACAAGGTTACTATTAAGAATAAGTATCCTCTTCCAAGAATAGATGATTTGGTTGATCAACTCCAAGGGGCCAGTTACTTCTCTAAGATCGACCTTCGTTTGGGTTATCACCAATTGAGGGTGAAAAAGGATGATATTCCGAAAATGACTTTCCGGACTAGATATGGCCATTATGAATTTCTAGTGATGTCATTTGGGTTGACGAATGCTCCGGCCGTGTTTATGGATTTGATGAATAGGGTGTCTAGATAATATCTTGATAAGTTTGTGATTGTGTAATAGATGATATTTTGATTTACTCAAGGAGTGAGGATGAGCATGCCGATCATTTGATGGTTGTGTTACAAGTCCTCAAGTAACAACAACTATTTGCGAAGTTTAGTAAATGTGAGTTTTCGCTAAGGTCTATGGCTTTCCTTGGTCATATAGTCTCCAGTAAGGGTATTGAGGTAGATCCTAAGAAGCCGGATGCGGTTAAGAATTGTCCTAGACCTCTATCATCTTTGGATATTAGAAGTTGTTTGGGTTTGGCTGGTTACTATAGGAGGTTTGTTGAAGGGTTTTCTTCAATTGCTTCTCCATTAATGTCTTTGACTCAAAAGAAGGTTAAGTTCACATGGTCCGAAGCATGTGAGATGAGTTGAAAGATAAACTTACCTCGGCTCCGATATTTACTCTACCGAATGGGTCCGATGGATTTGTGGTTTATTGTGATGCTTCAAAGATTGGGTTAGGGTGTGTTCTTATGCAAAATGGAAAAGTAATTGCTTATTCTTCAAGGCAACTTAAGGTTCATGAAAAGAATTATCCTACTCATGATTTAGAATTAGCGGCGGTTGTGTTTGCTTTAAAGATTTGGAGGTATTATTTGTATGGTGTGCATGTTGATGGCTTTACCGACAATAAGAGTTTGCAATATGTGTTCAAGTAAAAAGATTTAAATCTTTGCAAAAGGAGGTGGCTTGAGTTGTTAAAGGAAGATGACATGAGTGTCCTCTATCACCCCGGAAAGGCGAACGTGGTGGTGGATGCTCTTAGCCGGTTGTCTATGGCTAGTGTTGCTCATGTTGAGGATGGTAAGAAAGAGTTGGTTCATGATGTTCATAGATTGGCCCGATTGGGTGTACGGTTGATTGATTCTAGTGAGGATGGTGTTATGATTCACAATGGTTCAGAATCATCTTTTGTGTCCAATGTAAAGACTAAGCATGATCTTGATCCTAATTTGGTTGAGTTGAAGGAAGCATTGCTCAAGAAGTCCGTTGAGGCTTTCTCCTATGGGGGAGATGGTGTGCTTCGATATCAAGGTAGTTTGTGTGTTCCCGATATAGATGACCTAAGGGAACAAATTTTATCAGAAGCCCACAGTTCTCGATATTCCATTCACTCAAGAGCTACTAGGACGTACCATGATTTGTGGAAGGTCTATTGGTGGAACGGGATGAAAAATAATATAGCAGAATTTGTGGCTAAGTGTCCTAACTGTCAGCAAGTGAAAGTTGAGCATCAAAAGCTCGGAGGTTTGTCCCAAGATATTAATATTCCTACTTGGAAGTGGGAATATTTGAATATGGACTTTATTGTTGGTTTACCACGCACCTGGCGGCAATATGATTCGATTTGGGTGATTGTGGATTGTATGACGAAATCAGCCCATTTCATTCCCGTAAAGATTTCTTATTCAGGGGAGGCTTATGCTAAGTTGTACTTGAGATAAATGGTTAGATTGCATGGAGTGCCTTTATCCATTATCTCTGATCGTGGTGCACAATTTACTTCTCAATTTTTGAACTCTTTCCAAAAGGTTCTTGGTACTCGTGTTAAGCTTAGTACAGCCTTTCATCCACAAATCGATGGGCAAGCGGAGCGTACTATCCAAACTTTGGAAGATATGTTGAGAGCTTGTGTGATTTACTTCAAGGGTAATTTGGTTGATCATTTGCCTTTGATTGAATTTGCTTATAATAATAGTTACCATTCTAGTATTGGTATGGCTCCGTTTGAGGCTCTTTATGGTAGGAGGTGTAGATCTCCTATAGGTTGGTTTGAAGTTGGTGAAGTTTCTTTGCTAGATCCCGAGTTGGTACATGAGGCTATGGAGAAAGTTCAGCTTATTAGGGAAAGGTTGAAAATTGCTCAGAGTCGACAAAAGTCCTATGCTGACATTAGAAGGAGAGATTTAGAATTTGATGTTGATGATTGGGTAAACTTGAAAATTTCACCCATGAAGGGTGTAATGAGGTTTGGAAACAAAGGGAAGCTTAGTCCCCGTTATGTGGGCCCATATCAAATTTTGAGGCGTGTTGGTAAGGTTACTTATGAAATTCAGTTGCCTAATGATTTGGCATCGGTGCATCCGGTTTTTCATGTCTCATTGTTGAAGAAATGTGTTAGTGATCCGACATCTATAGTCCCATTGAAGATTCTTGGCATAAAGGATAGCCTTTCCTATGAAAAAATTTTCGTTGAGATTTTAGACCGGCAAGTTCGAAAGTAAAGAAATAAGGAAGTTGCTTCCGTGATTGTTCTTTGGAGGAATCAATTAGTTGAGGGTGCTACTTGGGAGGCCGAGGCCGATATGATGTCCCGATATCCACATATCCTTCCCTCAAATTCTACTCTAGCTTGAGGTATTTAGTTCCTCATGGTTTCCTCTTTTGGTCTCATGTGTGTTAGTTATTCCCATGATTCTCCATTTATGCATGTTAATGAAGAGTCTAAATTTAAAGAAAATGAGTTGACTTGATTGATTTCTCCATGATAATGAGCATTGAGTATGAGTTGTATATGGCCTTCATGAAATGATGTTTTGAACATGCTTTAGCTTGGAGTTGATATTTCCTCCTCGGATATGTGCATTTATGTGATTGCATGCATGTTGGGCTGTTAAGTTAAGTCCCTATCCTACCTATGATGTCTTGAATCCCATTCGAGGACGAATGTTCCCAATGGGGAGATATTGTAACACCTCAGATTTTGAAAGAATAAAAGTTGTAGGTCCTGGTGCCAGTAACGACGGAGTCCACCTATGGACCATAGATGGACTGACGGACCGTATGTGGGAACCATAGTTGGACTATTAAATATCAAGCATCAGCATCTCTCTACGGCTCACCAGGACAGTCCTTCATTCAATGTACGGACTGTAGGAAGGTCCCGTAGATGAGACCCTGACTTAGTGAATTCTTCTAGGGCCAAGGTCAAACCTACGGTGGCCATGTACGGATCGTAAGTAAAACCATGAGCCGTACAACGCAAACCATCATTGGGGGTCCAAGTTAAAACTCTCTGAATGGATCTACGGAGGAACAGGACGGTCCGTATTTGACTTACGGACCATAGGTCAAACCGTAGATAGGGTACGATAATTATTTTTAAAGGGCTTTTTGGTATTTTCTCTAGATGTTTAATCCCTAATATAAGTCAGTTACCCTTTAATCCTAGGCACTATATAAGCCTTTTAAGCCTAATTCTACTCATTTCAAAAATTCCCCTCTCCCAAATATTTCTTTCTCTAGAAATCTTGAAGAAGATGAAGCAAGAGCTAGGGTTTTCAAGTCAAGTCTCCTAATCCTCCATTGATTTCAAGGTTTTGGCATTGAGGTATGATGATCTTCATCTATGGAGCCCATTCCTCCATAGATTATCTAAATTTATCAATTTTCAAGTATCAAATTCCCAATTTGATTTAAGGGTTTTCTTCTATGATGTGGGTTATTTCAATTATGATCAAAATACTTTCAATTATGGTTTCCTAAGCATGAATTGAGTTGAATTACATGTTTTAAGATGAATCCCCATGAACCCATATGAATTGCCCTAATTTAAAGATTTATGCATTGATGATGGGTTGAATTATGAAGAAGATGAATTATTTAAATCTACATGAACCCATGCATGATTTATGTTTTTGAAAGCTATGATTTCATGATTTCCTGATGAATGATCAAAAGATGAATTTTATGAAAGTATGCATCTTCAATTATGAAATTTATGATGACGTATGGATCGCTTTGAGATTGAAGCATGAATGATGTTGCTATTGAGTTGTGAAAGGGTTTCTCTCTTATTACTCATAAACTATGAATGTGAAAGGTTTTCTCACATAATGGATTCACAACTTGTTGAAAGGTCTTTCTCAACTAAAGTTGAATCAAAAGATTAAGGAGCTATTCTAAATGATGTAAGCTTGGATTGGTAACTCTAGTTGTACCTTTTCATGGAGAAAAAGATGCATTATAATAAATGACTAATTCCATGGGATTAATTATGCTTAGCACGGAGAGGATATTGAGATGGGAACCCTCCGGTTAGTAGAGGCCAGGTTTCTAGAAGCAATCTCTTTATCCCTAAACTATGTGCCACCATAGGATGATGGTCTTTGATAGACATTAGCTAGTGGATCCACGTAAGCTAGAAGTTTAAGGGTCCTACCTTGGCAAGTAGGATGGCCCTATCGGTGTAGGGTTACACACCAGATTCCATGTTGATAGCTCGCATGGTCTTACATGTCGGTTAAGTCTACTTCCCACAATAATGAACTAATTTCCTTTCAAGGTATTTTCTCAAGTAAAGTAAAGATGTTTAGCTTGCATTGATCATGTTTTTATGACATATGATTTCTAACCCTTTTCTCATGTTTTAGCTTGATTATTGCATGATTATGAAAATTTCCCTTTTTAGCATGTTTAAATGTTTGTATGCATTGTTATCACACTTGGTACATTTTTGTACTAACGCATACTATTGCCTACATATTTTTATAAGTGTAGGGTCCGGCGCATCCCCATCATCTCATGGTTAGTACGTGATATTATAGACTTTGAACAATTTGGTGAGTCCTCATATGTTCGAGGATGTAGCCAGATTTACTTCTATGCCATTTACCTTCTTTTAAAGACTTGTATGGGTTACGTCCCAACGTTCTTTCATTTTCTATGTTAGATGGCTTTTGAGACTATATGTAGACTTCCTCTCTTGCTTAAACTCTTTTGATAATGAATTGTCTTTGAACTCTTAAGCTGCTTTTATCTTGTATGGTGTATGCTAAGTGGCTTGTATGAGGCCTTTCGCAGTCTTGTACGCCATGTCACGTCTAGGGAGTACCTTAGGTTGTGACTGAGTGTTCCTGAGGCTTTCACCTCTTAGATTTTCTGGGGCTGTGGGTGAGGACGCCTATGAGTTTTTGACCACTTTTCGGGAGAGGCTATACACTTTGGGTCTCGTGGACTCGAGAGGAGCTGACTTCACTACATATGAAGTTGATGGGCAATCTAGATAGTGGTGGTGTACATTTATTGAGACTCGACCAGCTGGGTTTCCTTTGGTCACCTGGACCGAGGTTTCTAAGGCCTTCTTGGCCAGGTTGATTTATTGCAGTGTTAGAGATCACCTCTGATATCAGTTCTCCAGTTTGGAGCAAGGTTCTATGACAGAGTCTGAGTACGAGGTGAGATTTCATGAGCTCTCCCGACATGCTACCATGATTCTACCTACTGAGAAGGAGAGGGTTTAGTTTTTTGTTCATGGGTTGAGACTGTAGCTGCGGATTGAAGCTCAGTCTATGGTCTCAGGGGGTCGCTCCTTTCTGGATGTTATTGATCATGCCCGCACTATTGAGCAGCTCTATCATGAGGCCGAAGGGGGCAGCAACAAGAGAGCCAGATATGAGGGTTTCTATAGTGGGTCCCATTCCAGGCCTAGAGATTGACATGATAGAGCTCGACAGAGAATTCGGTAGAGTCAGCCGAGTTGGCCTATTCAAACCTCATTACGGAGTTCAAAGGGTAATTGGTATAGTCAGAGTAAGGTTGGCTCTAGTTAGAGTTATGTGTCCCATGCTAATGTTTTAGGCCGTGGTGGCCATTCTTCTGGGAGTAGATCATCTTCTAGTTGTTTTGAAAGTGGTGATTTAGGTCACTGTGCCAGAGATTTCCCTCTACGTAGATAGTTTGCTCCAGCTCCACATACAACTCTACCAGCTCCACCAGTAGCACCTCCAGCTAGAGGTCAAGGTCAGGGTCAGGACCATCACGATAGACAGCAGGGTATTCGGGGTGGTCCCCGGGAAGGCAAGTTAGGTGGTAGGACTGATGACCAGGGTAGAGGTGGACAGGGCCTTTTCTAGGCAGCTCCAATGAGGGCGGAGGTTGAGGCATCAGATGACATGATCACACGTATGATTATTTTATGCCATTAGCCCGCCTCAGCATTATTTGATCCTTCCTCTACCAATTACTATGTGTTTGTGTATTATGCTTCTCGAATGGGTATGAGTTATGAGCCTATGGTAGTTCTGTGGCATGTGTTGCCCCATGGGGGAGTCTTTAGTAGTGGATCAGGTGTTTCGATCATGCTTAGTTCCTACCTAGGGACGTGACACCCGGGCTAGCCTTGTATTATTTTATATGCTTGATTTCGATGTGATTCAGGGCATGGACTAGTTGTTACCCTATCGCATAGTTTTAGATTGTTTCTCTAAGACTGTTACCTTAGCCATGCCTGGTATTCCACTCGTGGAGTGGCAGGGCTCCATTAGTAGCACACCACTTGGAGTTATCTCTTTTGTTCAGGCTCGAAGGCTAGTCGCTTGTGGGTGTTTGTCTTATTTGGCCTATGTGCGTGATGTGAGTAGAGAGGTCCCTTCAATTGAGTCCATTCTAGTCATATGTAATTTTATAGATGTGTTTCTTGCTGACCTACTTGGCCTACCCCAGAGCTTGATAATGACTTTCCTATAGAGCTTGAGCCAAGTACTCGGCCTATTTCCATTCCGCCATATCGGATGGCTCCAGCAGAACTCAAGGAGCTTGGTGTTCAGCTTCAGGATCTGTTGGGTAAAGGATTCATCTGGCCTAGTGCGTCTCCTTGGGGCGCTCCTGTTATATTTGTAAAGAAGAAGGATGGGACGATGCGCATGTGTATTGATTATAGGTAGTTGAATAAGGTGAAGGTGAAAAACCGCTACCCCATGCCTAGGATTGATGATCTATTTGACTAGCTTCAGGGTGCCGCAGTGTTTTCAAAGATTGATTTGAGGCCAGGTTACCATCAGCTGAGGATTAGGGAAGTGGACATCCCTAAGACTGCATTTAGGATTGGATATGGCCACTATGAGTTCTTAGTGATGTCTTTTAGGTTGACTAATGCCCCTGTCACCTTAATGGACATAATGACTCGGATGTTCAGGCTGTATCTCAATTTTTTTGTCATTATGTCAATCGATGACATTATGGTATACTATGGAGCAGGAGTGATCATGAGCAGCATTTGAGGATTGTGCTCCAGACATTGAGAGATCAGCGGATTTATTCCAAGTTTTCAAAGTGTGAGTTTTGGCTTGATTCGGTAGAATTCTTGGGGCACGTGGTGTCCAAGGATGGCATCATGGTAGATTCGATGAATATTGAGGCTATTCGTGGTTGGGCTAGGCCCACTTCAGTGACTGAGGTTTGGAGCTTCGTCGGTTTGGCAGGCTACTACAGGTGGTTTGTGGAGGGATTCTTCACTATTGCAGCACCTCTGACCTGGTTGACTCGTGTTGATGTACCTTTCGAGTGGTCTAATGAGTGTGAGTTGAGCTTTTGGAAGCTTAAGGAGTTACTGACTACTGCTCCTATATTGACCCTTCCAGTTGAGGGCAAGGGTTTCACGGTCTATTGTGACTCATCCAACATCAGTTTGGGTTATGTATTGATGCAGCGAGGTTGGCTCATTGCTTATGCATCTAGGCAGCTTAGGTTAAATGAGCGTAACTACCCCACTCATGACTTGGAGTTGGTGATGGTAGTTTTCACACTTAAGATCTGGAGCTACTACCTATACAAAGTTCGTTGTAAGATCTACACTAATCATAGGAGCCTTCAGTATATTATGAGCCATAGAGACCTTAATTCGAGGAAGCATCACTAGATTGAGGTTTTGAAGGACAATGACCTCTCTATTCTCTACCATCTGAGCAGGGTGAATGTGGTTGCGGATCCCTTGAGTCGAAAGGCAGTGAGTATGGGTAGTCTTGCCTTTTTATGTACTGTGGAGCGACCATTAGCTTTGGACATTCAGTCTTTAGCTAACCAGATGGTTCGGTTGGATGTTTTAGATTCTAGGCGTGTTCTAGCCTATGTGGGAGTACAGTCCTCTCTTCTTGATCAGATCTGTAGCCATTAGTTTGAGGATGAGGCCTTTGTGGCACTACAAGATCGATTGTTAGCGGGTGATACTAGCCCGGTTAACTTAGACTCAAAAGAGTTCTGAGGTTTGTAGGTCATATTTGTGTCCCAAGTGTTGGGGGTTTGATTCAGTTGATACTTCAGGGGGGCTATGATTCTTCATATTCTATCCATTCGGGCAACGCAAAAATGTACCGTGAGTTGAGGAAACATTACTGGTGGAGTAGTATGAGGAGAGATATTGAAGACAATGTATCTCGTTGCCTTAATTGCCAGCAGGTGAAGGTTGAGCATTTGAGACATGGTGGTGAGTTTTAGAGATTACCCATTCCAGAGTGGAAAAGGGATCGCAGCACCATGGACTTTGTGGCTAGTTTTCCTCGGACTTCTAGAGGTGTTGATAGCATTTGGGTCATCGTACATCGACTGAACAAGTCAGCACACTTTCTCCCTGTTTAGTCTTCATTCAGCGCCTAGAGGTTATCCCGTATCAACATTCCTGAAATGGTTCATCTTCATGGTGTGCCGGTCTCTATTATATCAAATTGGGGTGCTAAGTTCACTTTTAGCTTCAAGAGGACTTTTTAGGATGAGTTGGGTTCTCGTGTTGACCTTACCACAACTTTCCACCCGCAGACGGATGGTAAGTTAGAGCATACTATCTAGGTCCTTGAGGATATGTTGCGGGCTTGTGTATTAGAGTTTGGTGGTCAGTGGGACCAGTTCTTGTCTTAGGCAGAGTTTGCGTACAACAACTACCATTCTAGCATTCAGATGGTCCCATTTGAGGCCTTATATGGTAGCCGTTATCGCTCTTCGGTTTTTTGGTTTGAGTCTACAGAGCCTAGACCAAGTGGCACCCACTTGATTCAGGAGGCTTTGGAGTAGGTGAGGGTGATTCAGTATAGACTTCGGACAGCTCAGAGTACGCAGAAGAGTTATGCTGATCGTAGGCGATGGCCTTTGGGTTTTTTAGTTGGTGATAGAGTTTTCCTCCATGTGTTGCCTATGAAGGGAGTGACGACATTTGGGAGGTGGGGCAAGCTTATCCCGAGGTATTTTGGGCCTTTTGATATTCTCCGGATAGTTGGAGGGGTTGCTTATGAGTTAGCTTTCCCCGATGTTTTCAACTATCCACCCAATCTTTCATGTTTTGATGCTGCACGTATATGTTCCTGATGAGTTGCATGTGCTTCAGTATGATGCGATGGAGTTGGATGATCGCTTGACCTTAGTAGAGGAGCCGGCTGCCATTCTTGCAAGAGATGTGCGGCAAATGCGCTCGATAGCCATTCCTATGGTTAAGGTCCATTCGAGGCATCGTCTAGTTGAGGAGGCTACCTGGGAGACCGAGCATGATATGTAGGAGCAATTTCTAGGCTTATTAGAGCCTTCAAGTACTTCTTAACACTTACTTTCACGGACGAAAGCCCTTTTTAGTAGTGGATGTTGTAATGACCTCTAGGTCATTTCGGTGTTTTTGTCTCCTGTTCATCGTTTAGAGCTTTCCTTTAGAGACCCCAAGTTATTTATGACTTGCTGGGACTGACAGTTCGGTCACGTGGACATTCGTTCGATTTTTATGCGAGTCCTAGTGTTTTTGGAGCTTTTGAACCTTGAACGGTCATATTCTATAAGAATTTCAGGAAGATGACCTCAGAATCAAATTCTGACAATTCAATCAGCTCTGGAAGGGCCATTTTAGGCTAGCGGCATAGTTGGTTTGTGCCCTGAGACTTCTGAGGTGAGTTTGTGCCGTTAGGTGCTTTAACTTTGAAGCTTAAGCCAAGGGTTGATTTTGGTCAACACTCTTGGTAAACGTGCTTGAATGAGAATTTCCTCAGCGCGGTTAGCTTGGGAATGTCGAGTTTGGTCTCTAATGACCTTTCATTTAGGTCCCGAGGCTTTCGGCTAATTTTTAGGCCCTTTCTAGAATTAGGCTTAAAATGGGAATGGGGTGTGGGGCCCACTTTTTATCCAAACAACCTCGGATGGGAATTTTGATTGTTCCGTTGAGTCCGGAATGCTGTTTTAGTTTGGGTAGCACATTTTGTTTATGCGTGCGCACGGGTTCCGAATGAATCCTGGCCACCCTGTCGGAGAATTTTGAGTTGGAGCAAATCAGCTGAAGTGCTGATATCTTGTGCATCCTTTCAGCGACCAGATTATCAAACTTTTAACGACCAGTAATTTACTTTTTTGTGACCAGTTCTGGGTTTTATAAACCAGAAATTTCAGTTTTCACTCCTTATTTTCAAAATACGATTTCTCCCTCATCCGATCTCCTATTTGAGTTATTCTAAGTTCTTGATGATCGTGGTAGTTGTGGCTACGTAGTGGAGTGATCGGATTGTGTTGGTGAACCCTCGTTTGAGGTGAATTTCTGCTCGAAGCTGCCGCCCCTCCTCTTTTTTGTGATTAATTTGTGAGTTATTTGCATGTGCTGTGTTTGATGCTTTTGGGCCTCGGATTGTGTTTAATTTTTGAATACAAGTTTGAGGCATAGTTTAGGATCTTTTGACGAAGTTAATTTTTGAATTTCTAGTGCAGGTCCCATGATTCCCGTTTTACTCTAACTAGATGGGTCGTGATGCTTTAAATGGCCTGTGAAGCCCCTCTTTTAAATCACCTCATCAGTTTTAAGTCAAGGTCATATTGGTCTCTCCCCCTATGCGTTAGGTACTTAAACTATGTCGTTTTACTTCGTCTAAGCCTAATTAATTAGTCAAAAACTACCCAAAGCATTCATTCTCAAAAAATCATCAGACTCAAAAAGAAAAGAAGAAAAAGAGGTGACAATTTTCTCTCAAGAACAAGAAAAGCTCTCTTTCAAGTTCAGCCCCGAAATCCAAAGGATTACTTCGTAGTTTTCTTCACTAGGTATGTGGGATTTCTCTAGTGGGTTCCTTTCACCCATTAGGTCCTTACGACAGCCTTTGGGTCTTTTAGTTGGTGATAGAGTTTTCCTCCATGTGTCACCCATGAAGGGAGTGACGACATTTGGTAGCCGGGCCAAGCTTATCCCGAGGTATAATGGGCCTTTTGAGATCCTCCGGATAGTTTGAGAGGTTGCTTATCAGTTAGCTTTCCCCGATGTTTTCATCTATCCACCCAGTTTTCCATGTTTCGATGTTGTGCCGATATGTTCTTGATGAGTTGCATGTGCTTTAGTATGATGTGATGGAGTTAGATGATCGCTTGACCTTAGAAGAGGAGCTGGTAGCCATTCTTGCCAGAGATTTGCGGCGATTGCGTTCGAGAGCCATTCGTGTGGTTAAGGTCCATTGGAGGCATCGTCTAGTTGAGGAGGCTACCTGGGAGACCAAGCATGATATGCAAGAGTAGTTTCCAGGCTTATTAGTGCTTTCAGGTACTTCTTGACTGTTACTTTCGCTGACGAAAGTCCTTTTTAGAGTGGATGTTGTAATGACCTCTAGGTCATTTCCGTGTTTATGTCTCCTGTTCGTCATTTTGAGCTTTCCTATAGCGACTCCAAGTGATTTATTACTTGCTGGTACTGACAGTTCGGTCACATGGTCATTCGTTTGATTTTTATGCGAGTCCTAGTGTTTTGGGAGCTTTTGAACCTTGAATGATAATTTTTTATCAGAAGATCAGCAAGATGACCTAAGAATCAAATTCTGACAATTCCATCATCTCCGGAAGGGCCATTTCAGGTTAGGGGCATAGTTGGTTCGAGCCCTGAAACATCTGAGGTGAGTTTGTGCCGTTAGGTTCTTTAATTTTGAAGCTTTAGCCAAGGGTTGATTTTGGTCAACTTTCTTGGTGAACGTGCTCAAATGAGAATTTCATCAGCGCGGTTAGCTTCAGAATGTCGAGTTTGGTCTTGAATGACCCTTCGTTTAGGTCCCGAGGCTTCTGGCTAATTTCGACTCCCTTTGTGGAATCTGGCTTAAAATGGGAATGGGGTGTGGGACATACTTTTTATCCAAACGACCTCAGATGGGAATTTCGATTGTTCCGTTGAGTCCGGAATGTTGTTTTAGATGGGGTAGCATATTTTGTTTATGCACATGGGTTCCGAATGAATCCTGGGCGCCCCGTCAGAAAATTCTGAGTTAGAGCAAATCAGTTAAAGTGTTGATTTCTGGTGCAGCCTTTTAGCGACCAGATTATCACACTTTTAACGACCAGAAATTTACTTTTTAGTGACCAGTTTCTAGTTTTATTAAACTAAAATTTCAGCTTTCAGTCCTTATTTTCAAAAGGCGATTTCTCCCTCATCCGATCTCCGATTTGAGTGATTCTAAGTTTTGGATGATCGTGGTGGTTGTGGCTACGTGGTGGAGTGATCAGATGGTGTTGGTGAACCTTCATTTGAGGGTGAATTTCTGCTCGAAGCTGCCACCCTTCTTATTTTTGGTGATTAATTTGTGAGTTCTTCTCATGTGCTGTGTTTGCTGATTTTGGGCCTCGGATTGTGTTTAATTTTTGAACACAGGTTTGAGTCATAGTTTAGGACCTTTTGATGAAGTTAATTTTGAAATTTTTGGTGCGGGTCCCATGATTCCTATTTAACTATTACTAGATGGGGCGTGATTCTTTAAATGGCCCGTGAAGCCCATCTTTTAAGTCACCTCATCAATTTTAAGTCAGGGTCATATTGGCCTTTCCCCCTATGCATTAGGTACTTAAACTATGTCAGTTTACTTCCTCTAAACCTAATTAGTTAGTCAAAAACTACCCAAACATTCATTCTCCTAGAGTCATCTGACTTAGACAGAAAAGAATAGAAAGAGGCGACAATTTTCTCTCCATAACAAGAAAACCTCTCCTTCAAGTTCAGCCACGGAATCCAAAGGATTACTTCGTAGTTTTCTTCACTAGGTATGTGGGATTTCTTTAGTGGGTTCCTTTCATCCATTAGGTCCCTAGAATTCAATCAGTGCTTCAGCTTCTCCATAAATTGTTCAGACCTAGGGATCCGAAATCTTAGTGAATCATTGCAATTTAGCTGCTATAGTTTCTATGATATTAGTTACATGTTTCTTGGAGAATTAGCATAGTCCCATGTATAAAAATCAGAAAGCCTGGCTTGTGTTAATCATTCGTATTTCATGAATTATACTTGCTAGGCAGTTTAATCAAAAAGTCATGCTTCAGAATTCGAAGGCCATATCTTTCAGTATATGTATGATGCATTTTCAGATAATTATCAGTATTTTGAGCTATCTAGTATTACAGTTGCATTTTTATCTTTATATCAAGTTTGGGAGTAGTGCTTAGCATCGAGTGGGACTAGGGTTCAGTGTACCCTTAAGTCCTTGAACTACGTGCCCACGTAGGCTTATAAGTCCCCTCTATTGGGCATCAATTTCAGTGATCACGCCACAACCATGCCTTTATAACTTGGCAAGATATATTGGGTCCTCTCGATGGGGCGTATACATCGGACTCCATGTTTAGTTCACGTGGTTTATGTCAGTTAATAGACTCTCCCGCATTATTAGCTTCAGTAAGGTACTTCAGGCCTATAGTTGTAATTATTCTAAGCTTTTCAGCATACTTCCAGTTTATTCTTGCATTCTAGTTTTTATGCATTATTCTATCTTGGGCCTATGTACTTTAGTTCAGTTCAGTTTACATACTTGACCAATATTTTTAGCATGTTTATATATTCAGTCAGCTTTGCATATCACCCATGTTAAGTTTACATAATTGACCCATACTCTATGATGCATCCTAGCATGATGGAGGCTCAGGTTCTCAGGGTCAGCCATGTGACTAGCGCATACCGGTGCCATATTAGCGATAGTCAGGGGTGAGTCTTCATCATCCGAGGTCGTTTCTTTATGTATTTTTGTTTAGCATTTTAGAGTTTGATGGGGATTTGTCCCAGCAGCTCATCAATATTAGAGGCTTTTAGACACATAGTTAAACTCAATTGATTTGGGTTATTCTACTTTGAACTCAGTTATTTCTTTCAGATATGGTCTGTTGAATTCCTTTAGAGTATATTCATTACTAAGCTATGTTTCCGCTTGGTTAGAGTTATTTCAGTATGCTTGTGATATGCCAGACTCAGGGTTAGCTTAGGGTTACTTGTGACCCTAGGTCCCGTGTTACGTCTAGGGGCTAGCCTCGGGGTGTGACGAACTTGGTATTAGAGCATCAAGTTCAAGACTCCTAGGGAGTCTGAAAGCCACACTAAGTAGAGTCTCTTTCATGGGTGTGAAGCGTGCCACACCTATGGGGGGAGGCTACAAGATGTTCTAAGATAAACTTTACCTCTTTTTCTATCTTTATCGTGCGATGGAGTGTGATTCCACTTCTTCCTTCTAATCTGTCGCTATGTGTCTTAGATCATGCCTCCTCGCAAAGCTAATGCATGCAATGCTAACGCAGTTCCTCAAGTCTCGAACCATGAGGTTACAAATGCAGAGTTCTATAATGCGATCCAAATGTTGGCTTAGACCGTAGCCAACATGGCCAACCAACAGACGTTGTAGAGTTAGAAATGATAGATTTTGATATCATTCTAGGCGTGGATTGGTTACATTTCTGTTATGCCTCAGTGGATTGTAGAACTAGAATCATTCGGTTTTAGTTTCCAAATGAGACAGTCTTTGACTAGAAGTGTAGTAACTCAGTGCTTGTAGGTCCATTTATCTCTTACCTTAAGGCCAGGAAAATGATTTCCAAAGAGTATATCTATCATCTTATTCGGGTTAAGCATTCAAACTTTCAAACCCCAACTCTTGAGTCAGTCCGAGTGATGAATGAGTTTCCAAAACATCTTCCCGGAGTTCCTCTCAAAAGGGAAATCGACTTTGAAATAGATCTCCTTCTGGATACCCAGCCTATTTTGATTCCTTCTTACAGAATCGCTCCAGCTGAGCTTAAGGAACTGAATGAACAATTGAAAGACCTTATAGATAAGGGCTTCATCAGACCCAGCACATCTTCATGGGGTGCTCCAGTGTTGTTCATGTGTAAGAAAGAGGGTTCCCTCAAGATGTGCTTGAATATTGTAAGTTGACCAAAGTCACAATCAAGAATAAACATCCCATCCCCAGGATTGATGACTTGTTCGACCAGCTTTAGGGTGCTAGTTGCTTTTCTAAGATAAACCTCAGATCCGGCTATCATCTGCTCAGAGTCAGAGATAGTGACATCCCGAAGACAGCCTTAAGGACTCGGTATGGTCACTATGAATTTCTAGTTATGTCTTTTGGACTAACAAATGCTCTTGCAACTTTCATGGACTTAATGAATAGGGTGTTCAAACTGTATTTGGACTTTTTTGTCATCGTGTTTATTGATTAGATCCTCATTTATTCTCGGAATAAGGAAGAGCATGCTACTCATATGAAAGTTGTTCTGCAAACCCTCAAAGATCTCCACCTATTCGCTAAGTTTAGCAAATGTGAATTCTAGTTATAGTTGGTCACTTTCCTTTGTCATGTTTTATCCAGAGAAGGGATCCGAATGAATTCTCAGAAAATTGAGGCAGTATAGCACTGGCCCAAACCAACCTCTCCGACTGATATAAGAAGTTTCTTAGGTTTGGCCGATTACTACAGCAGGTTTATTGAAGGATTTCTATCCAGAGCTGCCCCATTGATAAAGTTGACTCAGAAAAAGGACAAGTTTCAGTGGTCAGATGAGTGTCAGAAAAGCTTCTTAGAACTGAAGACCAGGTTGACTACAACTCATGTCTTGACCCTACTAGAGGGTCCAGGCGGTTATGTGGTTTATTGTGATGCATCCAGGGTCGGCCTAGGTTGTGTTAACTACTCGACTCATGAACTCAAGCTTGCAACCGTCATGTTTGCCTTAAAGATTGGAGAGACTACTTGTATGGTTTCCATGTTAATGTGTTCACAGATCATAAGAGCCTCCAGTATGTGTTCACCTAGAAAGAGTTGAATCTTCGTAAGAGGAGATGACTTGAATTCCTCAAAGACTATGACATTAATGTTCTCTACCATCCGAGTAAGGCCAATGTGGTGGCTGATGCCCTCAGCAGACTATCCATGGGTAGTGTGCCACATGTTGAGAAAGAGAAGAAAGAATTAGCCAGAGATGTTCACCGGCTTGCTCGCTTAAGAGTGTGCCTTAAAGACACATCAGATGGTTGTGTGATAGTCCAAAATGGATCAGAATATTCATTGGTAGCGGAGGTTAAGGAGAAATAGTATAGTGATCCTAATTGCTTCAGTTGAAAGATGCAGTTCATTAGCAGAGAGTTGAGGTTTTCTCCCAAGGAGAAGATGGTGTGCTTCGTTACTAGGCTCTCTTATATGTCCCTAATATGGATGAAATGAGGCAACAGATCCTTACAGAACCCCATAATTCAAGATATTCTATTCATCCAGGTGCCACTAAGATGTACCTTGATCTATGGGAAGTCTATTGGTGAAACAACATGAAGAGGGACATAGCATATTTTGTGGGTAAGTGTCCTAACTATCAACAGGTTAAAGCAGAACTTCATAAACCAGGAGGCGTGACGCAGGAGATTAGCATTCCTACGTGAAAGTGGGAAGTGATAAACATGGACTTCATTATGGGTTTACCTCTTACTCACAGAGAGCATGACTCCATTTGGGTGATAGTGGACAGAGTCACTATGTCAGCTCACTTCTTAGCTGTCAAGACTATAGATTAAGTGGAGAACTACGCCAGACTCTACATCAGTGAAATATTCAGGTTGCATGGGGTTCCCTTGTCGATCATCTCAAATAGGGGTCCTCAATTTACATCTCATTTCTAGAGGTCATTTTAGGAAGGTCCTGTACTCAAGTAAATTTCAGTACAACATTTCATCCACAGACGGATGGTAAGGTAGAGCATACCATTCAGACCTTAGAGGACATGTTGATAGCTTGTGTGATCAATTTCAAGGGTAATTGGGATTATCACCTACCTCTCATAGAGTTTTCTTATAATAACAGTTTCCATTCCAGTATTCAGATGGCCCCTTATGAGGCACTGTATGGACGTAGATGCAGATCTCTGGTTGGTTGGTTCAAAGTAGGTGAAGCAGCTTTGTTTAAGAAAAATTCAGTTCATGAGGCTATGGAGAAAGTTTAGCTCATTAGAGATAGACTAAAGATAGCTCAGAGTCGTCAGAAGTCCTATGCAGATGTGAGGAGAAGGGACTTAGAGTTCGAAATCGATAATTGGGTTTTCCTGAAAGTGACACCCATGTAGGGGGTGATGAGATTTGGAAAGAAAGGAAAGCTCAGTTCTAGGTATGTAGGTCCTTGCAGAATCCTAAAAAGGGTTGGTAATATAGCTTATGAGTTAGAGTTGCCAGCAGAACAAGCAGCGATTCATCCATTCTTTCGCACTCCTTGTTGAAGAAGTGTGTGGGTGATTCGGCATCGATATTACCTTTAGAGAGTGTAGTTGTGAAGAATAGGCTCACCTATGAGGAGGTCTAGTTGAGATTTTTGACCGTCAGGTTCGTAGGTAAAGAAATAAGAAAGTCGCTTCAATAAAGGTTTTGTGGAGGAATCAGTCCGTAGAGGGAGCTACTTAGGAAGCCAAAGCAACAATGATGGCCAAGTACCCTCACCTCTTCTCCTCCGATTATGTTTCAGCTTGAGGTAACAATTGCTATCCAGTCTCTCAGTTTGCCCATGTATAATTAAGCCACAGTATCATGTTCCCTTAGCTATTCCTGCATTTCAGCATGTTTTCACGTCCATAGGACTCAATTCAATAAGAAATCAGTTTCTAGTACTCAGTTCTTAGGGATTGCAGCCCTTTCCCTCAAAACTCAGCTTATTTAGTCTTTATTCAAGGATGAATGATCCCAAGGAGGAGATATTGTAACACCTCATACTTTGAGAAAGGACAAACGGGCAAGTCCACGAATCCAAAATGGACAATGGACCCTTCACGGAACCCTAGATGGGTAATATAGGGGTCCACGGCCTGTTAAGGGCATCGTGAAGCACCATCCAAGACAACCTGGGCAGTTGTCACCTAGACAGCGCCTTAGACAGCCTGTGCTAACTTGGACGGCCCGTCTAGGGGTCCGTACAAATCACCCATCAGTTTTTAAATTATGT
This sequence comes from Solanum appendiculatum, assembly GCA_018342035.1. Classification (NCBI taxonomy): domain Eukaryota; kingdom Viridiplantae; phylum Streptophyta; class Magnoliopsida; order Solanales; family Solanaceae; genus Solanum; species Solanum appendiculatum. The sequence continues at coordinate 242,563 of JAGDQO010000296.1, forward strand.
GTCAACTTCAAATGATCATATCTCACAGCACAAAATGAATTAGGTGGCCCATGACCTATCAAATTAAAGGTTTTTGAGCCCTTTTTCCAACACCATCAAGTTTGCCTGATTTCGAGCCTAGAGTAAAATTATATGTCCATTTTAGTGAAAACCTAACAGGCAAGGCAACATCACGACCCACTAGACGGGTCATGATTAAACGGCCCGTGAAGCCCCTCTTTTAAGTCACCTCATAGGTTTTAAGTCAGGGTCGTATTGGTCTTTCCCCCTATGTGTTAGGTACTTAAACTATGTAGCTTTACTTCGTCTAAGGCTAATTAATTAGTCAAAAACTACCTAAAGCATTCATTCTCAAAAAATCATCAGACTTAGAAAGAAAAGAAGAGAACGAGGCGGCAATTTTCTCTCCAAAACAAGCAGAGCTCTCCTTCAAGTTCAGCCCCAAAATCAAAAGGATTACTCCGTAGTTTTCTTCACCAGGTATGTGGGATTTCACTAGTGGTCTCCTTTCACCCATTAGGTCCCTAGAATTCAGTCAGTTCTTCAGCTTCACCATAACTTCAGACCTAGGGTTCCTTAATCTTAGGGATTCATTGCAATTTAGCTTCTATAGTTTCTATGATATTAATTACATGTTTCTTGGAGAATTAGCATAGTCGCATGTATAAAATGCAAAAACCCTAGCTTGTGGTAATCATCCATATTTCATGAATTATTCTTGCTAGGAAGATTAATCAAACAATCAGGCAGATTAATCAAACAATCATGCTTCAGAATTCAAATGTCATATCTTTCAGTATATGTATGATGCATTCTCACATAATTATCAGTATTTTGAGCTATCCAGTATTACAGTTGCATCTTAAGATTTATATCTTTTTTGGGAGTAGTGTTTAGCACCGAGTGGGACTAGGGTTCAGTGTACCATAGAGTCCCAGAACTACGTGCCTACAGAGGTTTATAAGTCCCCTCTACTAGGTATTAGTTTTAGTGATCATGCCACAACAGTGCCTTTATACCCTAGCAAGGTATATTGGGTCCTCTCGATGGGGTATATACATCGGACTCCATGTTTAGCTCACATGGTTTATATCGGTTAATAGACTCTCCCATAGTATTAGCTTCAGTAAGGTACTTCAGGCCCGTAGTCTTAATTATTCTCAACTTTTCAACATGCTTCCAGTTTACTCTTCCATTCTAGTTTTTATGCATTATTGTATCTTAGGCTTATGTACTTTAGTTAAGTTCAATTTACATACTTGACCAGTATTTCTAGCATGTTTATATATTCAGTAGGCTTTGCATATCCCCTATGCTCAGTACATTCGAAAGACTAACGCATTCTCTATACTGAATCCTATCATGATGCAAGCTCAGGTTCTTAGGCTCAACCACATGATTAGCTTATACCGGTGCCATATCAACGATAGTCAGGGGTGAGCCCTCATCATCCAAGGACGTTACTTTATGTTTTTTTGTTTAGTTAGTTCGTTGTTTGTTTCAGCATTTTAGAGTTAGCTAGGGATTTGTACCAGCAGCTCATCAATATTAGAGGCTTTCAGAAACAGAGTCAAACTCAGTTGATTTGGGTTGTTCTACTTTGAACTTAGTTATTTCTTTCATATATTCTCAGTTGAAATCCTCTAGAGTATATTCATTATTCAGTTATGTTTCCACTTGGTTAGAGTTATTTCAGTATGCTTGTGATATGCCAGATTCAGGGTTAGCTTGGGGTTACTTGTGATCCTAGGTCCCATGTTACGTCTAGGGGCTATCCTTGGGACGTGAAAAGAACGGTTGTCTTTCCAACTGAACAAAAAATGAAAATGCGAGATAAAATCATAGAATGGGAGAATCAACCAAAAGAACTCATCTATGACTGAGTCTGAATAACAAGAGTCTGAGTTATCATGTCATGACCCAAAATCGGTCTATGATAGCGTCCACTACAACCCACCGAGTGGACAAGCCTAAACCCAAATAACAAGATGCAGAAGACAAACTTTATACAAAAAAAGAAATAATAATAACCGGAAGGATAGGATAATGTATGTAGAAAGAGGGGTCATATCATATATATCTGTAGTACGATACAAAATGTACAAAAATAATTCCAAAAGTGACCAAAAGACAACTAACACAATATACTGATCCCTGGTACCTCGTGTCACCTATACATGAGTTACTATGAACAGAAAGTCATATATATACAGAGAATTGATTAATCAAAATACAGCATGAGAGTCAGTACTAAAGAAGGACAGCAGCAAGTCTCAGAACACTGGGAGCTCACCACAAATTTGTGTCTATGACCACCGCCGGAGATCCAACACACACTCAGGGTGGCTCGAACTGGGAGCAGCCTAAGAAAAAGATGCAAAAGTGTAGTATGAGTACCAAAATATGGGGTACCCAGTAGGTATCATAGGCTGACCAAGATCATAAATATCAAATATATATAAGTAGCACGATCATACAAGCAAGACAAGGAAAAATCTAAACATACTAACAAAAGATAGAGGACGGGCAGATAAAATCAATTATTCAGTCACAAGATACACACAAAACACAAAACAGTTAGTACATTCAAAGGCCAACTCACAGAATGATATAATTTAACACCATGTAAGGAAAACCATAAGCCTAGAAAGGACATCGAGCCACTTAGAATGACACCTCAAGCTTAACCAACCACCAATAACCCAGTAGATGTATCCACGGGCCGCCCGATACGACACGTCAAGCTTACCTATAAGCTTGATATCTTTATCAATGGGCCGCATGAAATGATACATCGAGCTCATCAGAGTAAAATTAGCTGAAAGGTGCGATAATCAAGTAAAAGGGATTTTTTTACCACTTTTAAGCCAAAACGAGTCTCAAGGACTTCAACTTATTAAGGCTGATTTCCTTTTCATAAACCACGTCATTTTAATAAAAAATCATGTAATTACTAGCTCCTCAAAAGCATTACCACAATCAAGTCATGTCAAACACACAAAACCGAGAAAGATGGCCATCACACCATGAGAGTACTGACCTGGTGCTCCTGCCAATTAACTCACAAGGCCTTTGGCCCAAATGTTTAAATAACAACAAAAAAATCACACTCAAGGCTCTATATCATCAATAAAATTAACCAAACTAGTCGAACATAAAACAATCGTATGTTTCACGCAACCTAGAAGCAAGGTCTAAGGATTCTACTCACTCAAGGATCACCTAAACTAAGGTTTCTCCAACTACAAGTAAAGCTATACAACCCAACCTATGGCAACAATTATCCAAGGATCAATGAAACTAAAATCAACCTAAGGGATCAACCTTGTAATGACCTCTAGGTCATTTATGTTTTTATGCCTCTTGTTCGTCGTTTAGAGATTTCCTATAGCGACCCCAAGTTGTTTAGGACTTGCTGGGACTGACAGTTTGGTCACTTGGTCGTTCATTTGGTTTTTATGTGAGTTCTAGTGTTTTAGGAGCTTTTTAACCTTGAATAGACATTTTTTAGCAGAAGTTTAGGAAGATGACCTCAAAATCCCATTCTGACGATTCTATCAGCTTCGGAAAGGCCATTTTAGGCTAGGGGCATCATTTGTTCGGGCACCGAGACTTATGGGGTGAGTTTGTATCGTTAGACTTTTTAACTTTGAAGATTAAGCCAACGGTTGACTTTGGTCAACATTCTTGGTAAACATGCTCGGATGAGAATTTCGTTAGCGCGGTTAGCTCTGAAATGTCGAGTTTTGTCTAGAACAACCCTTCGTTTAGGTCCCGAGGATTCCGGGCTAATTTCGAGCCCCCTTGTGGAATTTGGCTTAAAATGAAATTTGTGTGTGGGACCTACTTTTTATTGAAACGACCTCGGATGAAAGTTTTAAAGGTTCCGTTGAGTCTAGAATGCCGAATTTGATGGGGTAGAATATTTCATTTGCGTGCATGGGGTTATGAATTAATCCCGGACACCCCGTCGGAGAATTCAGAGTTTGAGCAAATCAGCTGAAGTGCTAATTTCTGGTGCAGCCCTTTAGTGACCAGATTTCACACTTTTAGCGATCGGAACTTTTGGTTTTAGGGACCAGTTTCGGGTATTTTTACCCAAAAACTTCAGCTCTCACCCTCAATTTTCAAGAGGCAATTTCTCCCTCATCCGAGCGCATATTTTAGTGATTCCAAAACCCACGTTCTCATTGTTACTGGGGCTACGTGGTAAAGTGATTGGATTTTGTTGATGGCACTTTGTTCGAGGTAAAAAAAATTCAAAAGCATGTGCCCTTTTCCTTTTATTTTGTTTTCGTGGTGTGTTGTTGTTTTCGCTATTTTGGGCAACGAATTGTGTTCTATTTTGGTACACAAGTTCAAGGCATTGATTAGGACCTTTTGACAGAATCAATTTCAAAAATTCCTATCCGAGTCCCACGATTCCCATTTGACTCTAAAAATTGGTCCGTCTCCGTTTTGGATGATTTTGGTGTCTAAACCACCGTATTGACGTTGTGATATTATTTTTTATTGTGTGGTGGCATTCAGAGGCCGTTCGAAAGGGAAAATCTCCTACCTTGTGATTTGGAGAACGCGCGATCGGCCTACAGGTAGCTACGACTTCCTTTCTAACTAGACTGAGTCGAAATGTGTAAATTCGTGATAATTAGTGTGAACTGGAGCGGGTACGTAGGTATTTCTACTTTTCTTCTTAGAAATAATGATTTATGATTGATTACCACTGTTTTGAGGGTAGTATCATGCAAGAAGAGGGTTGTATGTGTGTTGTAGTATACGATGCGATTTACTTGGTTGACTACTTGTTTTTGGGGCATGTTTTGGCCTTAGTCTAGAATAGACTAGTGTTGCCTTAGACCCATGCTCCTTGTGACTATGGTATGTCTCTAACTTCGTAATGGATGGACTAATTCCTTGTAGATTGGAATACCAGACTTGGGTCTGATCAAATGAGCCTTAGTTTAGGTGTTTATGCAACTTGTTGGATCTTTATGTGTCGTCTCCCTATTTATATGGCTTTGATACATTACCGGAGATGGTGTGCTTCCTCGGGATTGGAGTGCTTCTGGCTTGGAGCCTTTTGTGATATCGGCAAGACTGGACATCGATCCACGGTGGCTTAGAGCCTACTTGAGATCCTCTTCGGAGTCAATACTACCCTAGGCAATCTTGCTAGTTGGGCGGCTGACGCCCTTAGGAGTGGGCTGGATGGGTGGCCTGGATATCTGAGATCCTCTACGGAGTGGCACTCCCCTAAGGAAATCTTGCTAGTTGGGTGGTTAACGCCCCTGGGAGTTGATTGTATGGCTGGGGGGTTTGGGTTGATAGTCACTCTTGCTAGCTGGGCTCTTTATTGATTGGTTGAGTTAATTGTCACTCTTGCTAACAGAGCCCAAGTTCACCGGTCTTACATATACATAGCTAATACATAGTATAGTCCTAAGAATCGGTGCAGAGACATCCGTGTCCTATCTTTTGGAGGCTACAGGGTGTTTTTTCGAATCCAACTTTTTTTGTATCACTTTCGTGCAACGTGTGTGTTATTGGTTTCTTGGAGTCTCACTTGTTTCACTCTTTTTTTAGGATGACTCGTACACACCGCGCAGTGACTAGGGGTAGGGGTCGACCTCTTTTACCTGGCAGGGGTACAGCACTACCCCAGATAGAGAGCGGGGTTCGGAGCCCGCAGTGGATCCTCAAACACCCCATGTTCCTGATCAGCCAGTAGGGCTGGGACCAGCCCAGCCACCCCTCAGACTAACGATGGCGCCAGATCTTCAGGCAGCTATTGCTCAGCTTTTGACTGTGCTCAACGGCATGCAGCAGGCTCCAGCACCAGTACCATCACCAGCTCCAGCACCGACATCTCTGCCAGCTCCAACTTAGTAGGATAAGCCTACAGTACAAGCACCTAGGGCCCAGGTACCACCTGGGGTACCCAGTTTGTGATCACAGCTGAAGCTATGCCGCTAGTGGAGCAGAAGATGCTCGGAGTGTTCCTAAGGCTTTCACCTCTGAGGTTTTCAAGGGCTGTGGGTGAGGATGCCAATGAGTTTCTGACCACTTGCTGGGAGTGGCTTTACAGTGTGGTCTCGTGGAGTCGAGAGCAGCCGACTTCACTGCATATCATCTTGATGGGCCAGCTAGACAGTGGTGGCGTACATTTGTTAAGACTAGACTAGTTGGGTCTCATCCGGTCACTTGAACCGAGTTTTCTAAGGCCTTCTTGGCCAGTTTCATTCCTCGCAGCGTTCGAGATCACCTCAGAGATCAATTGTGTAGGTTGGAGCAAGATTCTATGACAATGTCTGAGTACGAGGCAATATTTCACGAGCTGTCCTACCATGCTACCATGATTCTACCTACTGAGGAATAGGTGCTTTGTTTGTGGGTTGAGACTGTAGTTGCGGATTGAGGCTCAGTCTATGGTCTCAGCGGTCGCTCCTCTCTTGATGTTGTTGATCATGCTAGCACTATTGAGCAGCTCCTTCATGAGGCCCAAAGGGGCCGGGACAACACAGCTAGATATGAAGGTAGCTATAGTGGGTTCCGTTCTAGGCCTTGAGATTCACATGATAGAGCTCAACAACGATTTTAGCAGAGTCATCCTAGTCAACCTAATCAGGCCTCATTACAGAGTTCAGAGGGTGATCATTATAGCTGGAGTGAGGTTGGCACTAGTCAGAGTCATGGGTTTCAAGCTAATGCTTTAGGCTATGGTGGTTGTTCTTCTAGGAGCAGTTCATCTTAGGGTTGTTTTGACTTTGGTGAGTTAGGTCATTGGGTCAGAGATTTCCCTCATCATAGAAGGATTGCTCCAGCTCCACAGGTAGCTCTACTAGATCTACCATCATCATCTCCAGCTAGAGGTCGAGGTCAGGGTCAAGACCATCACGGAAGACAGCAAGGTATTTGGGGTTGTCCCCGGGGAGGCAGGTTAGGTGGTAGGACTGATGGCAAAAGCAGAGGTAGATAGGGCTATTTCTATTCAGCTCCAGCGAGGGCGGAGGCTGTGGCATCGGTTGATGTGATCATAGGTACAATTATTTTATGCCATCAGCCTGCCTCAGCATTATTTGATCCTAGATCTACCTATTCCTATGTGTCTGTGCATTATGCTTTTCGTATGGGTATAAGTTCTGAGCCTATGGTAGTTTTGTTGCGTGTGTCAACCCCCGTGGGTGAGTCTTTATTAGTGGATTAGGTGTATTGATTTTGCTTAGTTACTATCAATGGGCGTGACACTCGGACTGACCTGATATTGTTGGATATGCTTGATTTCGATGTTATTCTAGGCATGGACTGGTTATCCCCCTATCACGCAGTTTTGGATTATTTCTCTAAGATCGTTACCTTAGCCATCCCTGGTATTCACCTAGTGGTGTGGTAGGGCTCCATTACTAGCACACCAATTGGAGTTATCTCTTTTGTTTAGGCTCGGAGGCTAATGGCTAGCGGGTGTTTGTCTTATATGGCCTATGTGCATGATTTGAATAGGGAGGTCCTTTCAATTGAGTCCATTCCAGTCATCCGTGATTTTATAGATGTGTTTCCTACTAATCTACCTAGCCTACCCCAGACCATGATATTGACTTTTCTATCGAGCTTAAGCCGGGTACTCAGCCTATTTCAATTCCGCCATACCGCAGAGCTTAAGGAGGTTAGTATTTAGCTTCAGGATCTCTTGGGTAAGGGATTCATCAGGCCTAGTGAGTCTCCTTGGGGCACTCCTGTTCTATTTGTAAAGAAGAAGGATGGTACGATGCGCATGTGTATTGATTATAGGCAGTTGAATAAGGTGACGGTGAAGAACCGGTACCCCATTCCTAGGATTGATGATCTATTTGACCAGCTTCAAGGTGCCGGAGTGTTTTCAAAGATTAATTTGAGATCTTGTTACGATCAGCTGAGGATTAGGGCAGCAGACATCCCTAAGACTGCATTTAGGACTTAATATGGCCACTGTGAGTTCCTAGTGATGTCTTTTGGTTGACTAATGCCCCTGCTGCCTTCATGGACTTGATGACTCAGGTGTTCAGGCCGTATCTTGGTTTGTTTGTCAACGTGTTAATAGATGAAATTCTTGTATACTCACGGAGTAGGAGTGATTAGGAACAACATTTGAGGATTGTGCTCCAAACTTTGAGAGATCAATGACTTTATGACAAGTTCTCAAAGTGCGAGTTTTGGCTTGAGTCTGTAGCATTCTTGGGGCACGTAGTGTCCAAGGATGGCATCATGGTAGATTCGGTGAAGATTGAGGCTATTCGTGGTTGGGATAGGCCCACTTCGGTGACTGAGGTTTGGAGCTTCATCTGTTTGGCAGGCTACTACAAGCGGTTTGTAGAGGGATTCTCCACTATTGCACCACCTCTAACCCAGTAGACTCCTCTTGATGTACCTTTCGAGTTGTCTAAGGAGTGTGAGTTGAGCTTTCAAAATCTCAAGGTGTTGTTGACTATTGCTCCTATATTGACCTTTCAAGTTGAGGGCAAGAGTTTCACAGTTTACTGCGATGCATCCAGCATCGGCTTTGGTTGTGTATTGATGCAGCGAGGTCATGTCATTGCTTATGCATCGAGGTAGCTTAGGTTACATAAGCGCAACTACCCCACTCATGACTTGGAGTTAGCGGCTTAAGATCTGGAGGCACTACCTGTACGGATTTCATTATGAGATCTACACACGTCATAGGAGCCTTTCGTATATTATGAGACAGAGAGACCTTAATTCGAGGTAGCTTCACTAGATTGAACTTCTGAAGGACTTTGACCTCTTTATTCTCTACCATCCGAGCAAGGCAAATGTGTTGGAAGACTCTTTAAGTCAGAAGGCAGTGAGTATGGGTAGTCTAACCTTCTTATATACTGTGGAGCGACCATTAGCTTTGGACATTCAGTCCTTAGGTAACCAGATGGTTTGGTTGAATGTTTCCGATTCTAGGCTTGTTCTAGCCTATGTGTGAGTTTAGTCCTCTCTTCTTGATCAGATCTATAGCCGTCAGTTTGATGATGAGGCCTTGGTGGCACTTCGAGATTGATTGTTAGCAGATTATACTAGTTTGGTTACCTTAGATTCAGATGAGGTTCTGAGTTTTACAAGGAGAACTTTTCAGAATGGGTTGGGTTCTCGTGTTGACCTCAGCACAGCTTTCAACCTGCAGATGGATGGTCAGTCAGAGCATACTATCTAGGTCCTTGAGGTCATGTTGCGGACTTTTGTATTAGAGTTTGGTGGTCAGTGGGACCAGTTCTTGCCTTTGGTGGAGTTTGCGTACAACAAGAGCTACCATTCTAGCATCAAGATGGCCATATTTGAGGCCTTATATGGTAGGCATTTTCTCTCTTCGGTTGGTTGGCATGAGTCTACAAAGCCTAGAATGCATTGCACTGCCTTGATTCAGGAGGCTTTGGAGCATGTGAGGGTGATTCAGGACAAACTTTGGAGAGCTCAGAGTAGGCACATGAGTTATGTTGATCATAGGAAAGACTTCGGACAGCTCAGAGTAGGCACATGAGTTATGTTGATCGTAGGCGATGACCTTTGGGGTTTTCTGTTGGTGATAGAGTTTTCCTCCGTTTGTCGCCCATGAAGGGTGTGATGATATTTGGGAGATGAAAAAAGCTTAGCCCAAGGTATATTGGACCTTTTAAGATCTTTCGGACAATTGGAGAGGTTGCTTATGAGTTAGCTTTTCCTCCTATGTTTTAAGCTATCCACCCAATCTTTCATATTTTGATGTTGCGTTGGTATGTTCCTGATGAGTCGCATGTGCTTTAGCATGATACGGTGGAGTTGGATGATCGCTTGACCTTCGTAGAGAAGCTAGTTGCCATTCTTGCCAGAGATGTGCGTCGGTTGCGCTCGAGAGACATTCTTGTAGTTATGGTCCGTTGGAGGCATCGTCCCATTGAGGAGGCTACCTAGGAAACCGAGCATGATATGGGGGAGCAGTTTCCAGGCTTATTTGAGATTTCACGTACATATTGACTCTTACTTTCGCGGATGAAAGTTCTTTTTAGTAGTTGATGATGTAATGACCTCTAGGTCATTTCTATGTTTATGCCTCTTGTTCCTCATTTAGAGCTTTCCTATAGTGACCTTAACTTGTTTATTACTTGTTGGGACTAACAGTTCAGTCACCGGGTCGTTTGTATGGTTTCTATGCGAGTTCTAGTGTTTTGGGAGCTTTTGAACCTTGAACAGTCATTTTTTATCAGAAGTTTAGGAAGATGACCTCAAAATCCAATTCTGACAATTCAATCAGCTTTGGAAGAGCCATTTTAGGCTAGGGGCATAGTTGGTTTGGGCCCCGAGACTTCTAGGGTGAGTTTGTGCCGTTTCGCGTTTTAACTTTGAAGCTTAAGCCAAGGGTTGACTTGGGTAAACATTCTTCGTCAATGTGCTTGGATGAGAATTTTGTGTGCGTGGTTAGCTCCGGAATGTCGAGTTTGGTCTAGAACGACCCTTTGTTTAGGTCCCGAGGCTTCGGGCTAATTTCAAGGCCCTTTGTGGAATTTGGCTTTAAGTGAAAATTGAATGTGGGTCCCACTTTTTATCTAAATGACCTCGGATGGTAGTTTTGTTGTTTCGTTGAGTTCGAAATGCCGAATTCGATGAGGTAGCATATTTTGTTTATGCACACGGGGTTTCGAATGAATCCCGAACACCCTATCGGAGAATTGGGAGTTTGGGCAAATCAGCTGAAGTGCTGATATCTGGTGCAGCCTTTTAGAGACTAGATATCACACTTTTAGCGACCGGAACTGTTGGCTTTAGCAACCAGTTTTGGGTATTTATACCCAGAAACTTCAGCTTTCACTCTCAATTTTCGAGAGGCAATTTCTCCCTCACCTGATCTCGGATTTTAGTGGTTTAAAGTCCTATGTGCTCGTTGTTGTCGGGGCTACGTGGTGGAGTGATTGGAGTGTGTCGATGGCACTCCGTTTGAGTTAATTTTTGCACAAAAGCCACTGCCGCTTTCCTATTATTTTGTTTTCGTGGCATTTTGTTGTTTCCGCTGTTTTGGGCCGCGAATTGTGTCCTATTTTGGTACACAAGTTCAAGGCATAAATTACGACCTTTTGATGTCAGAAATTCTGATGCAGGTCCCACGATTCCCATTTGACTCTAAAAAATTGGTCCGTCTCCATTTTGGATGATTTTGGTGTTTGAATGACCATATTGACGTTGTGATCCTATTTTTGATAGTGTGGCAGCATGCAGAGGCCATTTGGAAGAGAAAAGCTCTGGCCTTGTGATTTAAAGCACATGCGACCGGCCTACAGGTAGGCTACAACTTCCTTTCTAATTAGACTAAGCAGAAATGTGTAAATTCGTGATGATTAGTGTTCATTAGGGCGGGTACGTAGTTATTTCTACTTTTCTTCATAGAAATCATGATTTATGATTGATTACCACTGTTTCGAGGGTAGTATCATGCTGGAAGAAGGTTCTATGTGTGTTGTACCATACAATGTGATTGACTTGGTTGACTACTTTTTTTGGAGCATGTTTTGGCCTTACTATAGAATAGACTAGTGTTGCCTTATACCCATACACCTTGTGACTATGCTATGTCTCTGATGTCATTTTCGGATGGACTAGGTCCTTGTAGATTGGAATAGCAGACTTGGGTCTGATCAAATGAGCCTTAGTTTGGGCGTTTGTGTAGCTCGTTGGCCCTTTATGTATCCTCTCACTATTTCTGCGACTCCGATACATTACCAGAGATGGTGTGCTTCCTCGGGATTGGAGTGCTTCTGGCTTTGAGCCTTTTGTGATATCATTGAAAGTGGACATCGATCCACGATGGCTTAGAGCCTACTTGAGATCCCTTTCAGAGTCGATACGCCCCCGGGCATTCTTGCTAGCTAGGGGGTTGACGCCCCTAGGAGTGGGTTGGCTAGCTAGGCAGCCTGGATATCTTAGATCCTCTATGGAGTTCACACACACCCTAGGAACTCTTGCTAACTGGCCGATTGACGCCCCTGGTAGTGGATGGTATGGCTGGGCGGTCTAGGTTGATAGTCACTCTTGCTAGGTGGGCTGGGAGTTGACTGGTTGAATTGATTATCACTCCTGCTAGCTGGGCTGGGAGTTGACCACTTGAATTGATTGTCACTCTTACTAGCTGGGCTGGGAGTTGACTGGTTTTTCAAATCAGATCTGGATTATTATTCGGTCATGTAGGCTTAGCTATTCCATGTACTTGTCGAGCTTATGGGGGTCCGTTCGGATTTTATTTAAACTTGTGCATGAGTCTATCTTCTGGGCTTATGGGATCCAGTTAGGTTTAGTTTAGTTGTACTTTTATTTACTTTCAGTGCGCTCATGTGCTTCTTTTCATATCCGATTTGACCTCTATTCTTGTCCAGATTCTATATTTTCAAATTGGTTTTACCTTTCTTTCTTTGTCTGCCTATGATGCCTACTGAGTACCTTTGTTTTGGTACCTATGCTACACTCTGCATCTATTCATGATACAGATCCTAGTACCAGCTACCAGCGGTGATCGTTCATGCCGTCTTTTGGAGCTTGTGGATATCACAGACGAGGGTGAGCACTTGGTGTCCTGGACCAACCTATCTCCTTCTATACTTATGTTAGCTTGCCTTTTTGCCTTTGAGGTGGTTTTTCGTGGTCCACTTTTGGGACTTGTATTTATCTCATTTGACAGTTCTGTACTCATGACTTCCAGGTTCTGGAAGGTTCTTTTGTATATAGTTTTGGTTTGCTTTCCGTTTCTGTGTTTTCTTATTATTAGCATTGTTTGCGGTTTAGTTCTACCCTTGTACTCACTACTTGTCATTTTGGCTATGGGTTGGCTTACCTACTGGTGGGCTTTAGTAGGTGCCATCATGACTCGGGGAATCGACTCGTGACAAACCTAAATCATGCTACACTACTTAAATATAATTAATCTACTAACCACCCTATTAGACCACAATCGATATTCCGCATGCAATGGAACTGACATGATTACCATATGATGGATGAATCTCGTAATGTTGACCAAAGTCAACTATTTCAATATAACTTAACCAAAAGGCTCAAATCCATAAAAATCTCACCCGATAATAGTAGGGACCATACTAACAATTACCACAACACATAAAAAGTATGATAACACTAACAGAAAGGGAAAATGGTCATTTCACCTATAAAGGAAATTTCTCATGAAATTGGACTTTATAGGCTCATTCTAAGTTTAGACCTAGACATTTAGTAGTCATCCCAAAGTCCCACAACTATGTTTTACAGTGAGTAATACAATGTCTCTCATAAGCATAGGCTACACAACTTAGTCCTTTGAACATTAGTTAAGTGGATCCATATCAGCAAGTTTTGTACTCTTGGCAAGGTACAAAGAGCCCTGTTAGTTGGCGTATAGGTTGGACTCAATTTAGCTCAGATAGAGTATGAGAATTATTAGTATTTCCCATAGTTCATTCTCAAAATATAGCACTGACCTTGTTTTTTGTTATTTCTGTTTAGTACTTATCGGTTGCATGTCTATTGGATTGGTCAATGCATCAGTTCTTGTATTTCATCCCAATCAGTTCAGCAACATAGAATTATAATATCCAGTTTACAAGAATTGGGGCACATGTCTCACACTCAATATATTTAAAGTAATGACTGCATACCTTTTATGATATATTGTTTTATAATATAGGTTCCGAAGCTTTGCATTTAGCTCGCGATTAGTACCATTTCCAATCAGGTCACTGTAGCGTTGGTAAGTCCTCACTTTCGAGGGCAACCCCTTATTTCAGTTATTGAGTGTTTTTGTTTTCAAACAATTAGAGTTAGTTGGAGGCCTGTTCCAACAACGCATCTCCTTAGATGCTTTTAGATATGGTAGTTTGATCTTTATGGTTTTTTAGATTTTTTCCCTTATCCATTTGGTGTTTTGAATTTAATATGCCTTTCAGATTTAGCTACTGCATCAGTTACTTTCAGTCGTTATTTATATAAATCTTAGTGTTATGTCAGATCATGGGTTAGATTATAATCACTTGTGTTGCCAATTTTAATTGATTAATTAAACTTTAATGACCAACTATTATGTCTTATAAAGATGGAATATTAAATCCTTGTTAATGATAAGCTATAAACTTTCTCGAATGCTCAAAAAATATTTTGTCACTACACTTATTTTTTATCAACAAGATTTGTATACCTTTATTAAGAAGTAGTTGTGAAAAGTCATTTTTGTATACCAATAAGGTTTTCAACAACAATAACAACAAAACATACACAAAAATGAATGCACAGATCTGATATCACATGTTTATTCTCAGACATAAACAAGTGCAAGGAAAGTTAAATCTGCCAAAAAAACCACTTGCAAAGCAGTTCATCAATGATATAAAGCTAAAAGTTATAGAGTGAAGCTCAAGATGAAACATAGAGCTAAGATTGTACCTAAAATCAAGAGGAAGCTCCAACTTGTGAAGTTGATAAGGGTCGTCTTTTAAGTTGAAAAATAAATGAAAATTGGAGATAAAAGTATAGAAAGAGAGAATAAACCAAAAGAACTCACCTATGACTAAGTTTGAGTAACCAGAGTCTAAGGTATCAAAGCATCATTGCAGATTTACTAACCTCTAAGTGTGTGACACTTATAGTTGTGTCTAAGAACACTATAGCTTAGAAAACATGAAGAACCATTGTCCAGGCCGAAGACTTTTGGAATTGAAAATCTCACTTTCCTAATTTCAAAGCTGAGCTATAGATAAAGAGGAGACCATTCGTCTAGTTCTTTCATAGCTCGAATCTACACCATAGTCGACACAAAGTACTTTGAACCAAAAGTGATCTTAAGCTAACTCCGGGCATAACATATCAAAGCATATTGAATTAAACTGAAGTAAAAGTTATAAACTAAAACCATAACTGAAATAGATCTCAAAAATATTTCAATTACAATTGAATACTAACGTTTGAAAACCTCTTAACTTAATAAAATGATTTATTGGGACAAGTCCCCTAGCTATCCATAATATAAGTCAAAAATATTGATAGAAACAATAAAACTATGTCCCCATATGATGAGGACTAAACAATTACTGAATTATGAATAACTACTCACTACTTGAGCCCGAGAATGATCACTTGTATCTACATCACATGAAAAATATAACGCATTATAAGTATGCGATAAGTATAGGGAAGGTAATAGGTATATAGGAACAAAACTAAATAGATAAATTCATATCTATCATATGCTATGAGTGGGATTAAAATAAATGTTTCAGTTATAAGTAAACATCAAATGAGGAACAATGTAGTGAAAGATCTAAAATAAATATTTCTCAAAAGAAATTGTATATCCGAGACCATGCTTATCAAAATCATAATTGAAAGGATGCATATCTGAAAATAATGTTATCTAATATCATAGCTATGACTACATCCATGATCATATCTATTCGAACTTTAAAATTATATATAAAAGTATAATGTTAAAGTGGGATGGTTTTAATAAGCGACATACACCATGTGTGCTCATGAGGATGAAGAATAAAAAAATTATTGAAGCACTAGACCAATTTGATCTAAAACTTATAAGAATTTATTTTAACCCATATTTATTAGTAACTTTCAAGATATTTTGGGGTGTTTGGTAAGAAGAAAAATATTTTACAAAACTTTTACGTAAGTAGAAAAGAATATGAAAAGTTTCTCAATTGATGGAAGTTGAGAAGTAATGAGACTTCTCATTAAATCTTATCATATAATTTATAAAACCTAAAAAAGTAAATAAGTTAAGGTTATAGATGACTTTATAAACTCTCATCCTTTAATTTATCTAACCTTAAAAGGTAAATCAGCAAAGGATATGGAAAATTCTATACACTAATTAGAAAATGATATGAATGATTTCATAAACTTTTATCCTTTCATTGATCTAATCTAAAAAGGCAAATCAAATAAGAATATGGATGATTTTTTGAATAACTCTTATCTTTTAATTTATATAACCTTAAAAAGTTAATAGATAAACATATGGATATTTTCATAAACTCTTTCCTTTCATTTATCTAACCTAAAAAGGTAAATTAAATAAGGATATGAATGATTTCAAAAAATCATTTCCATATATTTATCTAACCTTAAAAGTAAAATCAGATATGAATAAGGATATTTCCTTTGTGGTAATCCTTTATAAAATATTACACATATTATTTCCCTTTTTGCCTCTGATTTGCATATAATAAGTATTCCTATTATGTAAATGTAGTGTAGACAAAACACTAGCTGTCAATTTAAAAATGTGTTACTATTTGTGGTCTTGTGAACTAACATTCTAAAGTAAACGTTATAAAAGGCAAAGTAGTGAGACAAAAAAGTTCCACTCTGACTTCCCTTCTTCATTTGATTTGTCGAATATTTTCTAGGTTCATACAAATATGAGTTCCAACAACAATAAAAGGGTTGGGAAGCGTTGTATTAAATCATCAAATCATAATTCTATCCCCAAAACGTATGGAGTTGATGAGAGAAATGTTGGTGTTTTAGATTTGAACCTTAACTCTAATCAAAATGATGACTTCTTCGGTTGTGCAAGGAAGTCCGAGAACAAGGGCGAAAAAAATAGTATTGGGAAGATTCCATTGATTCCTCATAATCCCATTTCAGAATATTTGGAAAACAAGAATAGTACTTGTGGTCATCCAATTGTTCTAAAATTGGATTTGCTTAAAAATGTTGGATCATCTAATAAATTGGATTTTTCTGATGATGCAGCGATCAAGATGGTTTTTTTCACTGATGATGAATTTGATGAGCACCCAAATATAAAATAAATGAATTATGAGGAGCTAAGAAAATGTTGTTGGTTCAAAAAATTCTTTAAATGTCTTGACAAATTGACTATAAATATGATTAATGATCCTAAGAGAAAATGGCATTGCCCTGCCTGCAGAGATGGTCCAGGTGCAATTAGGTGGTTCACAGGGTTTCAGTCAATGTTGTCCCATACAAAAACAAAAGGTGGACCAAGGTATAAATTACACACAGAGCTTGCTCAACTTTTAGAGGAGGAACTACGTTTGAGGAGCTGCGTATGAGAGGAATACATGTCTTTGAGCCTAATCAAGGGTCATCATATTTTAGTTCTTCTTCATGAACAATCTATCAATATATGTTTTAACCTATAATTTAGTATTTCTCTATGGTAATTCCCATGGTCCCTCAAAATATGGAAAATTCATGTCTTTAAACCTTTGTTTGTTAAATTTCATACTATATTCATAATTATTACATTCTTCATGTTCAATTGTACATTCATTTTTTTGTTCCACATGTTTAAGGATTCTCCAAATAAAGTGTATATCATTTTAGTCTCAGATTTCAATATTTATGAGCTACTCAGGTTATAAGCATTATCTAGTTTAATATCAAAAACTTACTTGGGAGTATTATATAGCACCAAGGAGACATAGGGATGAAGGCTCACCATCAATTTAGATGGAGACCTTTAGTAGAAATCCCTATGTCCCAAATCTATGTGTCACTGTGGGTAATAAATGGTCACCCGTCAGCATTGGCTAGACAACATAGTCCTTTGAACATCATACTAGTGGATTCATGTCAGCTAGTTGTGTACATTTTGCAAGGTACGAAGCGCACTTTCTATTGGGGTACAAGTTGGACTACATTTAGCTCTGACAGAGTATGACGGTTATTAGTATTTCCCATAATTGGGTCTCAGAATATTGTATTGATCTTATATTCAGTTATTTCCTTTCAATACTTATCAGTTAAATGTCTATTTGAATGCTCACTACATCAGTTCATGTATTTCTTCTCTATTTAGTTCAGCATCTAAGATTTATAATATCCAGTCAACTCAAACTGTGGCACATGTCTAACACTCAATAAATTCAAAGTAATGACCATATACCTTCATGTGCTATATTATTTTATAATGTAGTTTCAAAATCTCAGCATTCAGCTCTCTATTACTACGATTTCAAATCAGGTCACAGTAGTGTTGGTATGTCCTCATCATTCGAGGGCAACCCCTTATTTAAGTTATTTAGTCCTTTTGTTTTCAAACAATTACAGTTAGTTGGGGACCTTTCCCTATAACTCATCTTCTTAGAGGCTTTCAAATATAATATTTTGAGGTTTATGTTGTTTGGATATTTTTCCACTTATCTATTTGGTGTTTTGAATTTAATACGCCTTTCATATTTAGCTTTTGTATCAGTTACTTTATGTCGTTATTTATACAAATCTTAGTTTCATGTCAGATCAGGGGTTTGCTTATGTTCACTTGTGATGCCACTTTTTTATTGATTAATTAAGCTTTAATGACAAACTTTTATGTCCTTTAGGGTGAAATATTTTCACTTTGTAAATGGTAAGCTACAATTTTCTATAACACCCGAAAAAACTTTGGTCGCTATACTTATTTTTATATCGATCAGATTTGTATCCATTCGTTAGGAAGTAGTTATGAAAATACATTATTTTGTATTCCAACAAGGTTTTTTATAAGAATAATAACAAAACATACACAAAAATTTATGCACACATGTGATATCAAATGTTTATTCTCAAATATAAATAAGTGAAAGGAAAGCTCGATCTGCCACAAGAAGCACTTGCAAACTAGTTCATAAATGATACAAAGCTAAAAGTTATGGAGTGAATCTCACCATGAAACATAGAGCTCACCTAAAATCGAGAGCAAGCTCCAACTTGAGAAGTAGAGAAGGGTTGTCTTTTAAACTGAACAACTAATGAAAATGCGAGATAAAAGCATAGAATTGGAGAATCAACCAAAAGAACTCACCTATGACTGAGTCTGAGTAACCAGAGTCTGAGTTAACCTGTCAAGACCCGAAATTGGGCTATGATAGCATCCACTACAACCCACAGAGTGGACAAGCCTAAATCCAAATAACAACATGCGGAAGACACACTTTATATAAAAAGTAAATAATAATAAGCGGAAGGCAAGGATAATGTATATAGAAAGAAGGGTCATATTATATATATATATGTAGTACGATACAAAATGCACAAAAATAGGTCAAAAAATGACCAAAAGACAACTAACACAATATATCGATCCCTGGGACCTCGTGTCACCTATACAGAGAGAACAGAATAATCCAAATACAACATGAGAGTTAGTACAAAAGAAGGACATCAGCAACTCTCTAAATGCCGGGAGCTCACCACAAATCTGTGTCTATGACTTCTATGGGAGATCCCATGCTCACTGGGGGCGGCTTGAACTGGGAGCAACAGGGGACGCATAGGAGGTAGGGGTCATGGTCGAGCAAGGGGAGCAGCCATACCTGCTCGAGGATGGACTAGGGAGGCATCACCTGAGCCTACATATGAGCATGAAGATGATTTTGAGCAGCAGGCTGAAGAGTAGAGGCCAGCCCAGCCTCCTTCAGTTCCCGACAGTACCCCGGCGCTCTAGGAGTTGCTTGTCCGGTTATTGTCTAGATTGAATGGTGCCCCTGCTCTTGATATTCTTCCGGGCACTTCAGGCTCCCCTATTACAGTTGGTACTACCCCGCCAGTTCAGGGGCCTAGTGTGGGGTTTTAGACTCCTGGTTTTTCTCTGGTGCCCTCTATTGCCCCTTCGAGATCTGCATCCCCGCCAGTTTCTGCCAGTGCAGCCATGTCAGCGTCTGAGAAGAAGAATTTTTAGAGATTTGTGAGATTGGCACCTCTCAGGTTCCACGGTACAGCGGGGGAGAAGGCCTATGATTTTTTTACTGAGTGCCAGGACAGGTTGTTAAACCTGGGTATTTTAGAGGCACATGGAGTGGCTTACACTTCCTACTAGTTTACGGGAGTGGCAAAGGAGTGGTGGAGATCAGTTCTTGCTCACAGACCTACTAGTTCTCCTATGATGGGTTAGGAGCAGTTCACTAAGGTATTCCTTGA
Source organism: Solanum appendiculatum (assembly GCA_018342035.1). Lineage (NCBI taxonomy): Eukaryota > Viridiplantae > Streptophyta > Magnoliopsida > Solanales > Solanaceae > Solanum > Solanum appendiculatum. The sequence goes on from JAGDQO010000296.1 coordinate 262,489, forward strand.
GAGGTTTGTGCCGTATAGACTTTGCGATCGGCGCAGAGATGAGTTTGACATGCTTGAGCAGGGTTCTTTATCAATATCTGAGTACGAGGCTCATTTTCATGTGTTGTCTTATTATGCTATGTCGAGTATCCCTACAGAGTTTGAGCAAATTCGCAAGTTGGTGAAGGGATTCGCCAGCTATCTACAGGAGGCCACAACCTCTCTTGTGTTATCGGGTGGCTCCTTTCAGAGTATTATTGATCATGCCAGGATGATCGAGAGCATCAAACATGCTAGATAGAGCGGTGCCAAGAGGTTCCATCGTCAGGGTCAGTTCAACAGCCATTCCTCCAGAGGTAGAGAGTATTCGAGTTCTGGCACCCAAAATTATCAGGGCAGGCCAGTACATGCGGCAATTCAGAGTACAGATGGTACAGGTGGATCCAGGTCTGGGCAGACTAGTCATGGTGGTTCTTCAGGTTTAGGAGGACGTGTTGACACTTTTGGTTATTCTCCCCGAGGTTTAGGTCCTCGAGGCTGCTATGTTTGTGATGAGTTTGGGCATAAGGCAAAGGATTGCTCAGATGTTCTCCTTCTACTGTTTAGCCCGGGTTACAGGCCATTCATTCTACACCAGCTCCAGCGGTAAGAGGTGCTTTGTAGAGTGCTAGAGGTTGCACCAGGGGTGCCAAGGATGGAGTTCGAGGAGGTACTCGTGGTGGGTCCTAGGCCAGTGGTGACCGTAGACCGTGTTATGCCAAGAGAGCCTTCATGGCAGTCTGCTTGGCAGCACGATTCTGCGCTTCGAACATCTGTTTAAGAGATTTGAGCATTTCATAAGCAGATGTCATGGACTGATGTTGATGCTGCAAGACATTCTATATTGAGGCAAGAATGTAGCACCTTGCCATCTTATCAGCCTTGACCCATTTATCATAAGCCTTGATCTCCTCATCGGTAGCATCCGCTGGTTTAATGGGGCATTCTTCAACCAACACATATTTGAAACCCTCAGATGTTAGAACCATATCAAGGTTTCATTTCCATTCCACATAGTTTGAACCTTCCACATAATCTGAGAGATATTTAAAACAGATCATTAGAAGCATATGCTTTTTTAAAAAACAACAAGACACATATAATCATGCAAACGAATTGTTAGAATCGATAGGGAAACTTAACTATTCAAGCATATATATGAGCAAGTTCTTATATAATACAACTTAAACAAGAAAAGTCCAACTTAGTTAGAGAGTAATCTGTGGGGTTTAGTCAGGTATATATATTGTCTTTTGTTCATTGATTCAACATGCAACTTAGTTGGAAAGTTAAAACAAGTCATCAAATCAAAAGACGAACATAACAGTATCAAAATATTCAAGTTTATCCGATGGGGAAGAAGACCTATGTCACCATAGAAACTGATATATTAACTGTAAGAATCATTTATAAGAAGTAGGGATGAACCCTTACAACTCTTGAATATGAAAAACATTTTTTTTAACCCACAAACATTGATCATAAAAAACAGCATGATATATACAGATTTAATCAAATATGTATATAAATCATGTACTCTTATTACATTATCAGTTATATGTAACAAGACTCGTGATACCAATTGTTAGAACATGCACAGCGGAAGCATTCTTCAAGATCACGAACTTACCTAATAGCATAATAATATAAACTGAATTAATTATGAAACTCTAACCTTTTGAAGCTTTCACACAACTCGTTCAGGAACTGGGACTCCAGGATTGCAGTCTTCTACTAATTCCTGACTAACTCTCTCAATCACGTCTTGTGTGGGATAAAATATTTTCAGAAAAAGGATCATCTTTTCTTGAGAACCTCCACCCCTATTTATACTTTTCAGCAAAGGGGAGAGGTTTGAAAGATGAAATGTTTCTTTTCATAATTCATAGCCATTAACAGTTATTAAGTACCATTAAGGTTATTTAGACACTGTTAAATGTATCCAATAACCATAATCAATAGTTATCAACAACCACTAAATACCATTAAAGGTATTTAGTCTGTCATCAAACACCACGGCTATTCAACATCCATTGAACATCATCAATTGTTATTAATATCCATTAAACACTAACAGTCCTTTTCTTTTCCGAACTGGATCAATTAATCATGGCATATTAGGGACCGCAAATTTATTAGCAGAGGCTTCCAATTATAATATTTAATTTGTAAAAGCATGAATTAACCATATCATAATGAATAACACATTATACCACTAAAAATCTGTAATTGTACTCCTTTATTTAATTTCAAATTTTTACCATTACAACTTATTTAACTCCCCATGTTAGAATTACCGACACCAATCAATTAAATCAAACTTCTAAAAAATTTAATCCATTGATTAATTTAATCCTTTATCTCTATGCTTAAATTAATTCACGTGATGGATATATATGTAATCCACCTGCAGGGTTTTCACGTGACAACTTATAAGTAACCATAAAGGGGTGTCTTCTTTATCATATCCGAGACATGTTTCTATCAACTAATTATTATTTCACGAATGTAATTTGTCTTTATCCAATCCATTAGGAATATTTTGAATCATCATGGATTCTCACCTTTTAATAGATTAAAATAACAAAACAAACTACACAGATTATAATAATTATATCAAGATTAAGAGTATAAGCACATGTAATAGACTAGAGATATCGTTTATTAAAATTCAGAAACTAAACGAATATCTCAATTTGGTCCGTTCAATACATACAAAATGTACTAACACAAGAAGCTGGAATTTTACCATTCCCATAATTAAGATTGAATTATATTTAATCTTGTGCTACAATCATCACAATGTTTGTCCAATTTCATCTTTGATTGTGAACATTTAATTTATAACTTATAAGAACCGACAATTTTAATCTTCCGCATATGAGTTAAACAACTCCATACACAAAAATCGTCTACTATATAAGTAATGGACACACATATAAACACAATGATCTTATTCAAATAAAGACTTTATTATGATAATTAACAAAAAATACAAAGTCTTTACAAAAGATTAAATTCAAATCTATACCTCAACCATATGGTTAATAGTATATCCCAACACATTGGTGTTCTCTAAGATTAACTTAGGGTCGGGTTACCATCAGTTGAGAGTTTGGGATTCTGATATCCCGAAGATGTTTTCAAGACTCGTTATGGGCATTTTGAGTTTTTGGTCATGTCTTTTGGGCTAAGTAATGCCCCAGTTTCTTTTATGGAGTTGATGACCTAGGTATTTCGGCCTTAGTTGGACTCTTTTGTAATTGTATTCATCGATGATATCTTGGTTTACTCTAAGAATTAGGCCGACCATGTTCATCACTTGAGGGGAGTGCTTCAGAGATTGAGGGAGGAGAAGTTGTATGCAAAATTCTCCAAGTGTGAGTTTTGTCTTAATTTATGGCTTTCTTGGGTCAAGTGGTGACCAAGGATACGATTATGGTTGATTCGGACAAGGTAGCGGCGATTCGTGATTGGGCTAGACCTACTTCAGTTATCGAGATTCAGAGTTTCATTTGGTTATCGAGTTATAATCATCGTTTTGTTCAAAGTTTCTCTTCCATCACAGCCCCATTGACTAGGTTGACTCAGAAGACTGTAGCATTTCAGTGGACCGATGAGTGTGAGGTGAGCTTTCAAAAGCTTAAGGAGTTATTGATTTAGGCACCTATTCTAGCATTACCTAAGGAGGGTGTGGCATTAATTATATTCTGTGATGCTTCGAGTGTTGGTTTTGGTGGTGTGTTGATGCAAAAAGGGGAGAGTCTAGCCTATGCTTCTCGACAGTTGAAGGTACATGAAAAGAACTACCCTACTCACAATTTGGAGTTAGCGGCAGTGGTTTTTGTTTTGAAGTTATGAAGGCACTATCTCAAATATATCTTTTCTCAGCCGAATCTGAACATGAGGAAGCGTAGGTGGTTGGAGCTGTTGAAAGATTATGACATCACCATTCTTTATCATCCAGGCAAGGCTAATGTATTGACAAATGCTTTGAGCCGAAAAGCACATTTTATGGGTAGCTTAACCTTCCTTAAGGCGAAGGAGAGACCTTTGGCATTAGAGGTTCAGTCATTGGCTAGACAGATGGTTCGACTTGATATTTTGATACCTCATAGTATTTTAGCTTTCGTTGAGGCTAGGTCTACCTTGATGGATCAGATTTGTGCCCACCAGTTTGATGACGATAGGTTGAGGATGATTTGGAACAAAGTGTTGAGGGGTGAAGCAAAGTCGGCTTCTCTTGATCCCGAGGGAGTTTTGAGGATCAGCGGTCGTATTTGTGTTCCTAAGGTTGGTGATTGGGTGCGTATGATATTGGAAAAGGCTCATTGTGCAAAGTATTCTATTCACCAGGGAGTGGCAAAGATGTTTCATGACTTGAAACAACACTACTGGTGGTGTGGTAGGAAGAGGGACATTGTGGATTTTGTGGCTAAGTGTTTGAATTGTCAACAAGCGAAGTATGAGCATTAGAGACCGGTACGTTCGATGCAAAGGATGCCCATTCCCGAGTGGAAGTGGGAGCGCATTACCATGGACTTTGTTACTGGGTTACCCTTGACTTTGGGTAAGTATGAATTTGTTTGGGTGATTGTGGATCGGTTGACCAAGTCAGCTCATTTCATTCCGGTGAAGACTAGCTACAATGTGGAGAAGTTAGCTAGGATCTACATCCATGAGATTGTTCGGTTGCATGTAGTGCCTATTTCCATAGTTCACCTTTCATTTCTAGAGTTCTATGCAGGAGCATATGGGTACGAAGCTTGAGTTGAGTACCGCTTTCCATCCTCAGACCGACGGTCAGTTCGAGCGGACTATTCAGGTACTAGAGGAGACTGCAAAAAAAGTTCAAATTGTGGGGGTTAAAAATACATATTGAGGCGGTTCGTAACCCCCCGCAATTTTTTGTTATGGCAGTTGCAAAAACCCCTGCAGTTAGGTTTGCCACAATTAATCACTGAGGTTTTTCACCAACCCCTGTTACCATTAGCAAGGGGTTATTAGCAGGGGTTTTGAATCATACAAATTGATATTAATAAACCTGCACTCCAAATTCTGGGAATCAGAACCCCAACAATTTGTGAGTCTTGGAGTTGAAACCCCCGCAATTTATGAATTTCACATTAAAATTAACAGGAGTTTCAACCCCCCTGCAATTCATGAACATGTAATTTTTTATAGCATTTTGCTAGTTATATTCAATTTTAAAAATTAAGGACTAATTAACATGTACATCATATTCCAACCTAAAAGGACATATTAGTATTAAGAAATAAAACTTATTTCAAACACAAAAATATGTCATTAAGTGTACTATTAGTTTTACAAGCTATATTGAAATATGTGATTCACTCTGACAACTATTGGTTAATCTTGCTTTTATTGATGAAAAGTCTTCACTAGCATCCAAACTCAAGAAAGGACCTGCAACGGTTCATGGAACATCACCTGGCTGCAAAAGAAAATACACAATAAATGGTTATTGAAGGAGATAACTTAAGCGTTAAGGGCAGAAAGCAAAATCTGGAATATAAGAATATACTTGCATTCTGTAGGACTTGTAAAATGTAGATCTACAACATTGCAAGATGTAAAGTTAAAGCAAATAGAGACAATTACAAGAATGTTACCCCCAATGAAATATGAAATAATGCAAGCTAACACTAAGCATGTGAACAACAATACCAATTCCCTACTATGAGTGTTAATACCAATGTCAACCATAAACAAATAGGTCAATACTAACATACTAGAATAGGTGAAAGTATCAACAAAAAACGGTAACCAACAAAATCTCTACTATGAGTGCCAATGTCAATCATAACCAAGGTAACCAACAACCCCCAAATAATTATAAAGATAAACATTATAAACTAGAATATTATGGGTATGATGTCCAAAGATGCCAGGAAAAAAAAGAAAATACTTCTACTTAAAACTCCCAAGGTACTAACCGGGGTTCGATTCCTCGGATGTGCACTATAATCATTTTAGCTTGTTCCTTTTTCATTTATGTGTAATTTACTGCTCCCAGATTCTTTCATTATCTTTAACTGAAGGAATATAGTTCACATCACGCAATTGATATGAATTCATGCCAATATTAAAAGCAAAAAACTACCCCTTCTAAGTATTATTTTACTCTAACAACTTTTGATACTTTAGGTGAATTCTTATCAGAGCCTCAATGAATTTTAACATCACCTTTGCAATTATAGACTTCACATCATCATTCTTGTTATACTTGCCAAATTTGAGGAAAAGGCAGAACAAACAAATAACAAAAATGTATTTACACTAGAATAATTATTCCCAAAGAAAAGATAATCAAGGCTATAATTTTATAATACTTTTAGATTTTTTTTAGATTTTTTTTCTCTCACTTAAACTCAAATACAACTGTATCAGTCTAAAATTTCAGTCCAAGTATCTAGCTAAATACTCAGAACGAGTAGGGATCAGTTTTCCAAAACTCTAAAATAAACACATTTATGTCTATGATGTAATATTTTCCTATCAAGAGATGTAATAAACTCATTTCATGTCTATGGACCCTTGTTACAGTGAAGGGAGAAATAACACAAGAGACTAATAAATGATATGCAAAATATCATATCTTATCCGAATGTTAACACAAAATGGAGCATTTAAAATGGATCAAAAAGAAAGCACAAAGTAAACAATTAATAGACAGACTTGAAGTCATGAAGCGTGAGATCAGTAGTTAGGCATCACATATTCAAGCAAAGTGCGAGATCAGTAGTTAGGCATCACATATTCAAGCAAAGTGAGAGATCAGTAAAACTTAGATAGGTGTAAAACTTAAATAACCATGAAATGGACATAAACTGCAACCTAAATGTTAAACCCAAATCAGAACAAGAGCAGGTATACTACACGAGAAAAGACTTAAAACAATAGAATAAGGGTTAAATCATTTAATCGAGCAAGGATTTCAAATCATTTCAAACGACAACACGCTATACTAAACAAGACACTATCAAACTGATTTGGACAAATATTAGCCATGGAGAAAACATGAACAGAGAATCACAAGTCTAAAACAAATAAGAGACTAAACATAAATCTTGAAACCACAATTTCGACAGAGATTCCAGGCCAACATCATACACTACTTACTTAGCTTAACTTGGACTGGCATTCTTTTGTACCATCTGATATTTCTAAGTACAGAAAATCAAAAGCACACAGGCTCATAGTTACAGGGGAAGGAGGAAAGGCTGATATCAGAAAAGAGAAACAAAATGATCAAAAATTTAATTTAACATAATAAGTACTAGTCTAAGAGACCAAACTATAAAAGACAAAATCAACTGATAGTATGCAGCTGAAAAAAGCTACATGGCCCATTGACAAATGAACAGTGTTTTGGGAAAAAAAAATTTCCCAGCCCCTCCAACAACCAGAAGAAAAAGAAAAAGAAGAAGAAGAAAGTAGAAGTGCAAAGTTTACCTATTGCTTCTGTGGTCCAATATTCCGTAGACTCACGTCCAACAACATGCTTCTTGAATGGTTCTGGTTGTGATTCAGCCTGACTTCATGAAGTTGACTGTGATGCAGCCTGATTTGAGGAAATCGATTATGATACAGTCTGTAACAGAATAGACACCAGCAAGAAGTAGATTTAGACAAAACCAATCAGTACCTTAGAGCAAAGGTTTATTTCCCTCTATTTAGTACTACTGTAGTTGACTTTAAGCGCACCTAAACTATTTACGGGCTTGTACTCAATAGTCAATCAATTCATTTAAGTGCTAACTTATTCTGCAGAAACTCATTGGTTTTTTTTGTAAGTAAAATAAAACAGATTGCTGAAACTGAGAGAGCTCAGCATCAGCAGATGAACTTGAGGTCGGGGAGTTCGTCAAGCTATCATGAAGTGCCTCCACCTAGCAATTCGATACTCGAAACTATTTGCAAGTTAATGACTTGCAAACCAAGAACCATTACCCTACACAAGACCAACCTCCTCTTCAACTAGTGTGAGTTAATTGTCCTTTGTTTTTTTCTTAAACATTGTGTTCAGTCAAACTAAGACATAAAATGAAAGAGTACTAAAAATATCTTTTTCTTTCTTGAACAACTAATATGCTTGACAGAGGGTCTATATTAACGAAAGGATGACCTTTTAAAATTAGAAGTACATTTTACTAAAAGTGCCAACCAGAACCTTCTATATTAACAAAATGATGACCACCACTTGAGTAGGTCTCGTGAATGTGTCACTCAAATTGGTTCTGTGTTTTAGTTTTGTTATTGCCAAAGTATCAAACACAAACCTCTTCGTCACAATGTTAGGGTCTCGGCCAGAAGGTGCTGAAAACTTAGGACCTGATAGCACTTTTGTGGGAAAGAGCGACGAAAGACCACCAAAACTTGGGAGACAGCCTTTTATGGTTCCTATTTGGCTAAGGAGATTGCGGATAAAACTGATCGAATCATAGGGAAAACTAAGCAGATTTCTCTTGTTCCAATCCCGGAGTAAGCTAATCCAGTTCATTATTCGGCAAATATCAGCATAGACAACTAAGCCACGAAAAGTACAATAAAGTTAGCCTAATTCTACCACAAAATACACGAAAAGGGTAAACTAATGCAGTTCATTGTTTAGCAAATTTGATAATTTCGAAGTATTCATCCACAAAAAGTACAATAAAATTAACCTAATTCTACCTCCATGCATCTATAAAAACAACAAACAAATGAACTTACATAGTGAATACAATCAGAAAATTGTACAAAACTTTTCGATTTGTGAGGAAATCCAAAGAAGTGAGAGAAGTGAAATTTTTTACCTTAAAATGGCTATCCCGATTCTGAATCTAGTGAGCTAGCTAATGCTTACAAAGTTGATGATGAAATGGCAGAGAAATGACGGTGTAGAGATGAGAGAAGTGTGGGGAGGAGTGAGTGAAGTTTCCGGAAATAAGAAATAGAAATGAAATATAAGTATAAACATAAAGTATAAAAATATAGTTCCCAATTTTATATTTTGTAATAAAAAATTGTATTTTAGATTGGGGAGGTTAAAACCCCCGCTATTTACTTACATTTTTCTCTTTCTAGGTGGTAGGGGTTCCAAACTTCCACTATTTACTTTGATTTTTTGGCAAATACAAAACCCCCTATATTTCATGCAATTTGAGGGGGTTGCAGCTAACCTCCACTATTAAACCCCCACAATTTAGGCCTTTTTTTGTAGTGGGACATGCTTCAGGCTTGTGTCATGGATTTTGGTGTTCATTTGGACCAATCTCTACCTCTTGCGAAGTTTCCCTATAACAACAGTTACCATTCCAACATTGAGATGTCATTGTTTTAGGCCTTGTATGGGAGGAGGTGTAGATCTCTCGTGGGATGGGTTGATTCTTTTGGAGTTCGACCTTGTGGTACTGATATATTGAGAAACTCCATGGATAGGGTGAGATTGATTCAGCAGTGCCTGGTGACCGCCCAGAGTAGGCAGAAGAGCTATCCCGATAGGCGTGTTCGTGATGTATCCTTGCCATTGGTGAGCGAGTGTTACTCAAAGTGTCACCCACTAAGGGTGTGATGAGGTTCGGGAAGAAATGAAAGCTTAGTACATGGTTTATTAGCCCTTTAGAGATTTTGGAGAAGTATGGGGAGGTATCCTATAGATTGACCTAGCCTCCAAACTTGTCAGTCATTCATCCCATGTTCCATGTTTCGATGCTTAAACAGTAATGTCATGATGATTCTCATGTGATTTAGTGGGACTCGGTTGAGTTGGATCAGGATTTGTCCTTTGAGGAGGAGCCTTTTTCTATCTTGGATAGAAAGACTAGACAGTTGAGGTCGAAGCATATTGATTGAGTGAAAGTTCAGTAGCAACACCGGCCGATTGAGGAGGCTATTTGGGAGGTGGAGTCAGACATGCGTCGTAGATATCCTCAGCTTTTCATTCCTTCAGGTACTTTACTTTTCCTTTCGTTCGAGGATGAATGAGTGTTTTAGTGGTGGATGGTGTAATGTCCAAATTCTTGTGAAATTACCTTTCTGTGTGAAATGACCATTTTGGCCTTTCCCATTAGCGGTTTCATGCTTTGTTTCTGTTCCAGGAGTGGTTGGTATGGTCCCCGATGCGATCGACAGGGATTTTAGTGATTTTGAAACTTTAGGTGGAGTTTTTAAGGAGATAGTTGACTTTTGTCAACATTCCAAGATCCGAGCATCGGATGGTGACTCTATCCATTCCGTTGCATCCGAAACGTCGAGTTTGGTCTAGTAGGGAGGTTGGTTAGAGCCCGGAGACCTTATAATTCGTTTTAAGTATTTAGGCTAAAAGTTGAGTTTTAGACCTAAAAGAGGTCCGTAGGGGTATTTTTTTCATAAAAATATTTTTTCGCAAATCTGACGATTCCATTGGATCCGGAACATGTTTTCTGATCAACTTGCACTATTGGTCCATGTTTATAGTGTTCCGAATGAGTTTCAAGGGTTAAAAACATGCTTTGATTGGTGTTGGTGCAAGTTGACCTTGGTCAATGCGCGGTCAACAGACCCTTTTGGGCTGAAAGTAGCCCATATTTTTGGTTTCTTCCTTCTTTTTCTCATTTCCACCATTGTTACACGATTGGAGCTTAGGAGAGACAAATTATGAAGCAATCTTTTGAGGAAATTCATTGGAGTAAGTCTTTTTATCATTTCCTAACAATTTTATCTTCCAAAGCTCTTTAAAATTCAAGATCTCAACGTAGGATTTGGGGTTTTCCCCCAAATTTCAAAACTAGTAATTTAATGAATTTGAATTTTTTTCCTACTCTATTTTAATGGGTTTTTTTAACCATGCTCCTCTTGATGTGTAGAACTTGATTTTCAACTAAAATTCTAGGTTTGCCCTTTTCATTGTCGAGGTGATTTTTGGACGATTTTAACCCTGATTCTTAAACCTAGCAATATGGGTATTGTTGAACTTCTTTTGATGAATTCTTTCCATTCTTGATTGTTGGGGATCATTTTGGACTTGGTATTTGAGGTTAAAGCTCTGGTAGAGTGTTCGGGTGAAGTTTTTGGCCTTCGAGGTAGGTTTGGCTATCCGTCTTTGAGACTGGGATTGGGTAATTGATTGTTCTTATGTCATAGACTTTGGGATGGGTTCGTAATATGATTTGGAATTGTTGATTATATTGTGATGCCCGTGTGGGGGCTTGAGTATATTGTGATGCCTATGTGGGTTCTTGATTATATTATGTTGCCCGTGTGGGGGATTATTTGTACAGTTTAGCCTGTGTGGGAGCCTTAGTTATTACTCTATTTGCTTTGTGAGCATGTAATTCATGAGTTGCCTATGAGAGAGGCTTGTTACACTATTTGACTTGTAATGCCCGAGAGAGGGGTTGAGTTGAGGATTTTAGCATACTTTGAGAAATGAAATGCTTTTCCAAATGGTGCTCACTTATTTCAAATGAACTCTTTCCCATTATTTTTATATGGGGGTGTTTCCACGATTTGGTTGAGTTTTAAGAACTTTGAATCTTTTATTACATATTGAGTTGATTATTGCCTCCATGCTATATGTGTTGTGATGTATTCATCCTTATTTATCATATAATTGATCTTGGAAAGTTGAGAAATGTGGAGATTCTTTTTGAGAAAGAAAATGAGACACTTTTTGTATCCTTGAGCACGAGCTAGGTGGCAAGTTGATGAGATTTTGAGATTGTGATTTGATATATGGACTGCGAGTCCCCCAGGGTCCTTGTCTGGAAGCCTTAGCTCGACAGGTTGTGCTACAGCCTTGATTCCACCGTACCACCACATCATAGCATCATCTTATTGCATTGCATCGATGTTTGAATTTGTGTCTTATTTGATGATCTTTGATATTACTATGACTTATGTGTTTACTCTACTCGCGCCATTCTATGTAAATTGGCAGCACCGATGCTTGAGTTGGACTTTTCTATGTGCAGGTGTAAGCATTCCTTAGTTTATTTCATAAGTTTGATTAATTCCTTATACTCAGTCGGTCAAACCTACTGAGTACATGTGAATTGTACTCACCCCTACTTCTGTATCCCTTTTGATGCAGATTCTAGTCAGGGTACTCCTCGTGGCGGTTGATTATCAAGCGAGCAGGCTCATTTCGGAGTAGTGGTAAGATCCTGTGCTCCAGATCGCCATTAACTCCATCTTCCATTTAAGTCTTTACTATTATTCAGATTCTTATGATGTACTTATATTCAGGGATTGTTTTAGATGATCTTTACACTTATGACACTAGGTTTTTGGAAATTCTTCATTGTTATTCCCTTTTTTTCAGTCGTGGCATGACTTCCTCTTTGGGAGTCTCGTTTGTGTTTTATTGTTTGGCTTACACATCAGGGTGGTTTTGGGATGTGTGCCATCATGACCTCAATTTTTGGGTCGTAACAATATCAGCAAGTTTTGTACTCTTGGCAAGGTTCAAAGAGCCCTTTTAGTTGGCGTATAGGTTGGCCTCAATTTAGCTGAGATAGAGTATGACTGTTATTAGTATTTCCCATAGCTTACTCTCAAAATATAGCATTCACCTTGTATTCGGTTATTTTTGTTTAGTACTTATCAGTTACATGTCTATTGGATTGGTCAAAGCATCAGTTCTTATATTTTATCCAAATCAGTTCAGCTTTATAGATTTATAATATCCTGTTTACAAGAATTGTGGCACATGTCTCACACTCAATACATTTAAAGTACTGACTGCATACCTTTTGCGATATATTGTTTTATAATATAGATTCTGAAGCTTTGCATTTAGCTCGTGATTATTGCCATTTCCAATCAGGTCACTGTAGGGTTGGTAGGTCCTCACATTCGAGGGCAACACCTTATTTTCAAATATTGAGTCTTTTTGTTTTCAAACCATTAGTGTTAGTTAGGGGCCTGTTCCAACAATGCATCTTCTTAGATGCTTTTAGATATAGTAGTTTGAGCTTTATGGTTTTTTAGATTTTTTCCCTTATCCATTTTGTGTTTAGAAGTTAATACGTCTTTCAGATTCAGCTTCTGCATCAGTTACTATTAGTCATTATTTATGTAAATGTTAGTGTTATGTCAGATCATGGGTTAGATTATAATCACTTGTTTTGCCTATTTTTATTGATTATTTAAACTTTAATGACCAACTATTATGTCCTTTAAAGATGTAACATTAAACCCTTGTTAATGATAAGCTAAAAAATTTCTCGAACACTCGAAAAATATTTGGTCGCTACACTTATTTTTTTATTGACCAGATTTGTATCCCTTTATTAAGAAGTAGTCGTGAAAAGTCTTTTTTGTATACCAACAAGGTTTTCAACAACAATAACAACAAAATATCCACAAAAATGAATGCACAGATTTGATATCACATGTTTATTCTCAGACATAAACAAGCTGAAGGAAAGCTCAATCTACCAAAAGAAGCACTAGCAAAGCAGTTTATCAATGATATAAAGCTCAAAGTTATAGAGTAAAGCTCATAATGAAACATAAAGCTAAGATTGTACCTAAACTCAGGAGGAAGCTCCTACTTGTGAAGTGGATAAGGGTCGTCTTTCAAGCTGAAAAATAAAAGAAAAAGTGAGATAAAAGTATAGAAAGAGAGAATAAACCAAAAGAACTCACCTATGACTATGTTTAAGTAACCAGAGTCTGAGTTATCGAAGAATCGTTGCAGATTTACTAACCTCTAAGTGTGTGCTTGGACATTTATCGTTGTGTCTAAGCACACTGTAGCTCAGAAAACATGATGAACCATTGTCCAAGCCGACGACTTCTAGAATTAAAAATCTCACATTCCTAATTTCAAAGCTGAGTTATAGATAAAGAGGAGACCATTCGTCTAGTTCTATCATAGCCTGAATCTACACAATAGTCGAGACACAGTACTTGGAACCAAAAGTGATCTTAAGCTAACTCTGGGCATAACATATCAAAGCATATTGAATTAAACTGTAGCAGAAGTTATAAACTAAAACTATAACTGAAATAGATCTCAAAAATAATTCTATTACAATTGAATACTAATGTTTGAAAACCTCTTAACTTAACAAAATTATATATTGGGACAAGTCCCCTATATATAATATAAGTCGAAAATAAGGATAAAAACAACAAAACCATGTCCCCATATGATGAGGACTCAACAATTGCTGAATTATGAATAACTACTGAATACTTGTCCCCATAACTATGTCTCCATATAATGAGCCTGAGAATAATCACTTGTATCTACATCACATGAAAAATATAGCTCATAATAAGTATGCGATAAGTATAGAGAAGGTAAAGGGTATGTAAGAACAAAACTAAATATATAAATTCATATCTATCATATGTTGTGAGTGGGGTTATAATGCATGTTTCAGTTATAAGTATACATCAAATTAGGAACAATGTAGTGAAACATCTAAAATAAATATTTCTCAAAAGAAATTGAATATCCGAGACCATACATATCAAAATCCTAATTGGAAGGATGTATATATGAAAATAATGTTATCTGATATCATATCTCTGACTACATCCATGATCATATCTATTTGAACTTTAAAATTATATATAAAAATATAATATCGAAGTGGGAAGTTTTTAATAAGCGACATACACCATGTATGCTCACGAGGATGAGGAATAAAAGAATTATTGAAGCACTAGATCAATATGATCTGTAACTTATAAGAATTTATTTTAACACATATTTATTATTAACATTCAAGATATTTTGGGGTGTTTGGTAGGAAGAAAAAGTATTTTACAATATTTTTTACGTAAGTAGAAAAGAATATGACAAGTTTTCAATTGATGGAAGTTGAGATGAAATGAGACTTCTCATTAAATCTTATCCTTTAATTTATATAACCTAAAAAGGTAAATAAGTTAAGGTTATGCATGACTTTATAAACTCTCATCCTTTAATTTATCTAATCTTTAAAGATAAATCAGCTAAGGATACGGAAAATTTCATAAACTATTAGATAATGATATGAATGATTTCATAAACTTTTATCCTTTCATTGATCTAATCTAAAAAGGAAAATCAAATAGAATATGGATGACTTTTATAACTCTTATCCTTTAATTTATCTAACCTTAAAAAGTTAATACATATAGATATGGATATTTTTCATAAACTCTTTTTCTTTCATTTATCAAATTGAGAAAGGTAAACTAAATAAGGATATGAATGATTTTATTAAATATTTTCCATATATTTATTGAACATAAAAAGTAAAATCAGCTAAGAATAAGGATATTTCTTTTGTGGTAATCCTTTATAATATATTACACATATTATTTCCCTTTTTGCCTTTGATTTGCATATAATAAGTATTCCTAATATGTAAATGTAGTGTAGACAAAACACTACCTTTCAATTTATAAATGTGTTACGATTTGTGCTCTTGTAAACTAATATTCTGAAGTAGCACCTAAAAAGTTATAAAAGCCAAAGTAGTGAGACAAAAACGTTCCACTCTTACTTTCCTTCTTCATTTGATTTGTCAAATATTTTCTAGGTTCATACAAATATGAATTCCAACAACAATAAAAGGGTGTGCAAGCGTTGTAATAAATCATCAAATATTTTTTCTATCTTTAACATAAATGGAGTTGATGAGAGAAATGTTGGTGTTTTAGATTTGAGCCTTAACTCTGATCAAAATGATGACTTCTTTGTTTGTGCAAGGAAGTCCGAGAACAAGGGTGATAAAAATAGTATTGGAAAGAATCCATTGATTCCTCATTATCCCATTCCAGAATATTTAGAAAATAAGAATAGTACTTGTGGTCATCCAATTGTTCAAAAAATGGATTTGCTTAACAATGTTGGATCATCTAATGAATTGGATTTTTCTGATGATGAAAGCGATCAAGATTGTTTTTTCACTGATGATGAATTTGATGACCACCTAAATATAAAAGAAATGAATTATAAGGAGCAAAGAAAATGTTGTTGGTTCAAAAAATTCTTTAAATTTCTTGACAAAGTGACTATTAATATGATTAATGATCCTAAGAGACAATGGCATTACCCTGCTTGCAAAAATGGTCCAAGTGCAATTAGGTGGTTCACATGGTTTTAGTCAATGTTGTCCCATACAAAAACAAAAGGCGGACCAAGGTATAAATTACATAGAGAGCTTGCTCAACTTTTAGGGGAGGAGCTGTGTAAGAGTGGAATACATGTCTTTCAGCCTGATTAAGGTCATCATATTTTAGTTCTTCTTCATGAATAGTCTACCTATATATGTTTTAACCTATAATTTAGTATTTTTCTATGGTAATTCCCATGGTCCCTCAATTTAGGGAAAATTCATGTCTTTGAACCTTAGTTTGTTAAATTTCATACTCTATTCATAATTATTGCATTCGTCATGATCAATTGTGCATTCAGTTTTTTGTTCCATATGTTTAAGGATTCTCCAGATAAAGTTTATGTCATTTTAGTCTCAGATTTCAGTATTTATGAGCTACTCAGGTTATAAGCATTATCTAGTTTAATATCATAAACTTACTTGGGAGTATTATATAGCACCAAATAGAAATAGGGATGAAGGCTTACCAATAGTTTTTACTGAGACCTTTAATAGAAATCCCTATGTCCCAAACCTATGTGTCACCGTGGGTAATAAAGGGTCACTCGTCAGCATTGGCTAGACAACTTAGTCCTTTGAACATCATACTAGTGGATTCTTGCCAGCTAGTTGTGTACATTTGGCAAGGCATGAAGTGCTCTTTTATTTGGGTTACAAGTTGGACTACATTTAGCTCTGACAGAGTATGATGGTTATTAGTATTTCCCATAATTCAGTCTCAGAATATTGCATTGATCTTATGTTTAGTTATTTATGTTCAGTAATTATCAGTTAAATGTCTATTTGAATGGTCACCGCATCTGCTCATGTATTTCTCCTCTATTCTGTTCAACATCTAAGATTTATAATATCCAGTCTACTCGAACTATGGCACATGTCTAACACTGAATAAATTCAAAGTACTAACCGTCTACCTTCATGTGCTATATTATTTTATAATGTAGTTTCAAAATCTTAGCATTCATCTCGCGATTACTACGATTTCCTATCAGGTCAATGCAGTGTTGGTATGTCCTCATTATTCGAGGGCAACCCCTTATTTAAGTTATTTAGTCCTTTTGTTTTCAAACAATTACAGTTAGTTGGGGACCTGTCCCTACAACTCATCTTGTTAGAGGCTTTTAAATATAATATATTGAGGCTTATGTTTTTTGGAAATTTTTTCACTTATCTATTTGGTGTTTTCAATTCAATACGCCTGTCATATTCACCTTCTGCATCAGTTACTTTCAGTCATTATTTGTACAAATCTTGGTGTCATGTCAGATCATGGGTTTGCTTCTGTTCACTTATGGTGCCTATTTTTTATTGATTAATTAAGGTTTAATGACAAACCATTTTGTCCTTTAAGGATTAAATATAATCTTTTTGTTAATGGTAAACTACAATTTTCTATAACACCTGAAAAAACTTTGGTCGCTATACTTACTTTTATATCGATCAGATTTGTATCCATTCGTTAGGAAGTAGTTATGAAAAGGAATTTCTTTGTATACCAACAAGGTTTTTAAAAAGAATAATTAGAAAACATACTTAAAAATTGATGCACACATGTGATATCAAATGTTTATTCTCAAATATAAATAAGTGAAAGGAAAGCTCGATCTGCCACAAGAAGCACTTGCAAACTAGTTCATCAATGATACAAAGGTTATGGTTATGGAGTGAAGCTCACCATGAAACATAGAGCTCACATAAAATCGAGAGCAAGTTCCAACTTGAGAAGTAGAGAAGGGTTGTCTTTCAAGCTGAACAACAAATAAAAATGCGAGATAAAAGCATAGAATGGGAGAATCAACCAAGAGAACTCACCTATGACTGAGTCTGAGTAACCAGAGTTTGAGTTATCCTATCAAGACCCGAAATCAGGCTATGATGGTGTCCACTAAACCAACCGAGTGGACAAGTCTAAACCCAAATAACAAGATGCGGAAGGCACACTTTCTATAAAAAATAAATAATAATAAGTGGAAGGCAAGGATAATGTATATAGAAACAATGGTCATATCATAAATATCTAAATTACAATACAAAATGTATAAAAATATGTCTAAAAGTGACCAAAACACAACTAACAAAATATACCAATCCTTAGGACATCGTGTCACCTATATGTGAGCTACTATGAATAGAAAGTCATATATATACAGAGAACTGAATAATCCAAATACAACATGAGATTCAGTACAAAAGAAGGACAACAACAAGTCTCTGAATGCTGGGAGCGCACCATAAATCTTTGTCTATGACCTCCACAGGGGATCCAACGCTCACTGAGGGTGGCTCGAACTGGGAACATCATAAGAAAAAGATGCAAAAGTGTAGTATGAGTACCAAAATATGGGTTACCCAATAGGAATCATAGACCGACTGAGCTCAAAAAGATCACATATATTAGTAGCACGATGATACAAGCAAGACAAGGGAAAATCTAAATCTACTAACATAAGATAGAGGACGGGCAGATAAAATCAATTAGTCAGTCACAAGATACACACAAAACACAAAACACTCAATACATTCAAAGACTAACTCACAGAATGATACAATGTAACACCAAGTAAGGAAAACCATAAGCCTAGAAAGAATATTGAGCCACCTAGAATGACACTTCAAGCTTAACCAACCACCAATAACCCGGTAGATGTATCTACGGGCCGCTCGGTATGGCACGTCAAGCTTACCAATAACCTGGATATTTGTATCAATAGGCCACCCAAAATGACACATCGAGCTCATTAAAAAAAAATAGCTAAAAGGTGCGATAATCAAGTAAAAGGGCTTTTTACCACTTTTAGGCCAAAACAGGTCTCAAATACATCAACTCATTAAGGCCAATTTCCTTTTCATAAACCAAGTCATTTTCATCAAAAATCATGTAATTAATAGCTCCTCAAAAGCAATACCACAATCATGTCATGTCATGTCAAACACACAGAACTGAGAAAAATGCCCATCACACCATGAAAGTACTGACCCGGTGCTCCTGTGAATTAACGCTCAAGCCCTCAGTCCCAAAAGTTTAAATAACAACAAAAAAATCACACTCAAGGATCAATACCATCAGTAAAATAAACCAAACCAGTCAAACATAAAACAATCCTAATTTTCACGCAACCTAGAAGAAAGGTCTAAGGATACTATTCACTCAAGGATCACAAAAATTAAGGTTTCTCTGACTACAAGTAAAGCTATACAACCCAACCTATGGCCACAACTATCAAAGGATCAATAAAGATAAACTCAACCTAAGGGCTCAACCTATATCATGCGACACTTCTTAATATAATTAATCTACTAACTAACCTAGTAGACCATAATTGATGTTTTGCATGCAATGGAACTGATAGGATTACCATCTAATGGACAAATCTCGTAATGTTGACCAAAGTCAACTATTTCAATATAACTCAACCAAAAGGGTGATATTTATAAAAATCTCACCCGATATTATTGGGGACAGTGCTAACTATTACAGCAACACATAAAAAGTATGATAACACTAAGAGAAAGGGCAAAATGGTCATTTCACATATAAAGGGAATTTCTCATGAAATTGGAGATTCTAGACTTATTGTCAGTTCAGACTTAGACATTTAGTTGCCATCCCTAAGTCCAGAACTATGTTTCACAGTAGGTAATAAAGGGTCTCTCATAAGCATAGTCTAGACAACTTAGTCTTTGAACATTAGTTAAGTGGATCCATATCCACAACTTTTGTACTCTTGGCAAGGTACAGAGAGCAACTCAATTTAGCTCAGATAGAGTATGACAGTTATTAGTATTTCCCATAGTTCATTCTCAAAATATAGCATTGACCTTGTATACATTTATTTCTGTTTAGTACTTATAAGTTTCATGTCTATTTAATTGGTCAATGCATCAGTTCTTGTATTTCATCCCACTTAGTTCGGCATCATAGATTTATAATATCCAGTTCACAAGAATTGTGGCACTTGTCTCACACTCAATACATTTAAAGTACTGACTGCATATCTTTTGGGATATATTGTTTTATAATATAGGTTCCGAAACTTTGCATTTAGCGTGCGATTAGTACAATTTCAAATCATGTCACCGTATCATTGGTAAGTCCTCACTTTCGAGGGCAACCCCTTATTTAAGTTATTGAGTCTTTTTGTTTTCAGACAATTAGAGTTAGTTGGGGGCCTGTTTGAACAACGCATCTTCTTAGATGCCTTTAGATATAGTAGTTTGAGCTTTATGATTTTTTAGATTTTTTCACTTATCCATTTGGTTTTTTGAATTTACTATGCCTTTTAGATTTAGCTTCACCATAAGTTACTTTTCGTCATTATTTATATAAATCTTAGTGTTATGTTAGACCATGGGTTAGATTATAATCACTTCTTGTGCCTGTTTTTGTTTATTAATTAAACTTTAATGACCAACTATTATGTCTTGTAATGATAGAATATTATCCCCTTGTAAATGGTAAGCTAAATAATTTCTATTACGCTCGAAAAAATTTGGTCGCAATACTTCTTTTTATATTGACCAAATTTGTATCTCATCATTTAGGAGTAGTCGTGAAAATTCATTTTTGTGTACCAAAAAGGTTTTCAACAACAAAACATACACAAAAATGAATGCACAGATCTGATATCACATGTTTATTCTTAGACATAAATAAGTGGAAGAAAAGCTCAATCTGCTAAAAGAAGCACTTGCAAAGCAGTTCATCAATGATATAAAGCTCAAAGTTATAGAGTGAAGCTCCGAATGAAACATAGAGGTAAGATTGTACCAAAAATCAAGAGGAAGCTCCAACTTGAGAAGTGGATAAGTGTAGTCTTTCAAGCTGAAAAATAAATTAAAATGGGAGATAAAAGTACAGAAATTGAGAATAAACCAAAAGAACTCACATATGACTAAGTTTGAGTAACCAGAGTCTAAGTTATCGAAGCATCGTTGCAGATTTACTAACCTCTGAGTGTTTTCTTAGACAATTATTTCTGGGTCTAAGCACACTATGGCTTAGAAAACATGACAAACCATTTTCCAGGTCGATAACTTTTGGAATTGAAAATATCACTTTCCTAATTTCAAAGCTGAGTTATAGATGAAGAGGACACCATCTGTATAGTGCTGTCATAGCCCGAATCTACACCATAGTTGAGACAGTAATTGGAACCAAAAGTGATCTTAAGCTAACTATGGGCATATCATATCAAAGCATATTGAATTAAACTGAAGCAGAAGTTATAAACTAAAACCACAACCGAAATAGATCTAAAAAATAATATTATTACAGTTGAATACTAATGTTTAAAAACCTCTTAACTTAATAAAATGATTTATTGGCAAAAGTCCCCTAACTATCCATAATATTAAGTCAAAAATAAGGATAGAAACAATTAAACTATGTCCCCATATGATGAGGACTCAACAATTGCTGAATTATGAATAACTACGCAATACTTGAGCCTAAGAATGATCACTTGTATCTACATCACGTGAAAAATATAGCTCATAATAAGTATGCAATAAGTATAGGGAAGGTAATGGGTATGTAGGAACAAAACTAAATATATAAATTCATATCTATCATATGTTGTGAATGGAATTATAATGAATGTTTCAATTATACGTATACATCAAATGAGGAACAATATAGTGAAAGATCATAAATAAACATTTCTCAAATTTGTTTTGTATATCTGAGACCATGCTTATCAAAATCACAATTGAAAGGATGCATATGTGAAAATAATGTTATCTGACATCATATTTATGATTACATACATGATCAAATCTATTCCAACTTTAAAATTATATATAAAAATATAATGTCTAGGTGAAAAGTTTTTTATAACCGACTTCCACCATGTGAGCTCATGAGGATGAAAAATAAGAGAATTATTAAAGCACTAGACCAGAATGATTTATAACTTATAAGAATTTATTTTAACCCATATTTATTATTAACATTCAATATATTTTGGGGTGTTTAGAAGAAAAAATAATTTTCAAAACTTTTTACGAAAGTAGAAAAGAATATGAAAAATTTCTCAATTTATGAAAGTTGAGATGTAATGAGACTTCTCATTAAATCTTACCATTTAATTTATATAACCTAAAAAGGTAAATAAGTTAAGGTTACGAATGACTTTATAAACTCTCATCCTTTAATTTATTTAAACTTAAAAGGTAAACTAGCTAAGGATACGGAAAATTTCATAAACAAATTAGATAAGCATATGAATGATTTCAAAAACTTTTATCCTTTCATTGATCTAATCTAAAAAGGCAAATCAAATAAGAATATGGATGATTTTAATAACTCTTATCATTTAATTTATCTAACCTTAAAAAGTTAATAGATAAAGATATGGATATTTTCATAAACTCTTTTTCTTTCATATATCTAACCTAAAAAGGTAAACTAAATAAGGATATGAATGATTTCATAAGATATTTTCCATATATTTATTGAACATAAAAAGTAAAATCAGCTAAGAATAAGGATATTTCCTTTGTGGTAATACTTTATAATATATAACACATATTATTTCCCTTTTTGCCTCTGATTTGCATATAATTAGTATTGCTATAATGTAAACGTAGTGTAGACAAAACACTAGCTTACAATTTATAAATGTGTTACTATTTGTGGTCTTGCGAACTAATATTTTGAAGTAGTACCCAAAAAGTTATAAAAGCCAAAGTAGTGAGACAAAAAAGTTCCACTCTCACTTTCCTTCTTCATTTGATATGTCAAATATTTTCTAGGTTCATACAAATATGAGTTCCAACAACAATAAGAGAGTTGGGAAGCGTTGTAATAAGCATAATTCTATCCCCAACACATATGGAAATGATGAGAGAAATGTTGGTGTTTTAGATTTGAG
The DNA here is from genome assembly GCA_018342035.1 of Solanum appendiculatum. Taxonomy (NCBI): domain Eukaryota; kingdom Viridiplantae; phylum Streptophyta; class Magnoliopsida; order Solanales; family Solanaceae; genus Solanum; species Solanum appendiculatum. Next base: position 285,485 of record JAGDQO010000296.1, read on the forward strand.
CCTTAACTCTGATCAAAATGATGACTTCTTTATTTGTGTAAGGATGTCCGAAAATAAGGGTGAAAAAATAGTATTAGGAAGATTCCATTGATTCTTCATAATTCCATTACATAATATTTTGAAAACAAGAATAGTACTTGTAGTCATCCATTGTTCAAAAATTGGATTTTCTTTACAATGTTGAATCATCTAATGAATTGGATTTTTCTGATGATGAAAGCGATCAAGCTGGTTTTTTCACTGATGATGAATTTGATGAGCACCCAAATATAAAAGACACGAATTATAAGGAGCGAAGAAAATGTTGTTGGTTCAAAAAGTTCTTTAAATGTTCTGACAAATTGACTATTAATATGATTAATGATCCTAAGAGACAATGACATTGTCCTTCCTGCAAAGATGGTACAGGTGCAATTAGGTGGTTCACAGGGCTTCAGTCTATGTTGTCCCATAGAAAAACAAAAGGTGGACCAAGGTATAAATTACACAGAGAGCTTGCTCAACTTTTAGAAGAGGAGCTACGTCAGAGGAGCTGCATATGAGAGGAATACATGTCTTTGAGCCTGATCAAGGTTCATCATATTTTAGTTCTTCATCATGAATAGTCTATCAATATATGTTTTAACCTATAATTTAGTATTTCTCTATGGTAATTCCATTGGTCCTTCAAAATAGGGAAAATTCATGTCTTTGAACCTTAATTTGTTAAATTTCATACTCTATTCATAATTATTGCATTCGTCATGATCAATTGTACATTAAGTTTTTTGTTCCACATGCTTAAGGATGCTCCAGATAAAGTGTATATCATTTTAGTCTCAGATTTCAGTATTTATGAGCTACTCAGGTTATAAGCATTATCTAGTTTAATATCATAAACTTATTTGGGAGTATTATATAGCACCAAGCAAACATAGGGATGAAAGCTCACAATCAGTTTAGACGGAGACCTTTAATAGAAATCCCTATGTCCCAAACTTATGTGTCACCATGGGTAATATAGGGTCACTCTTCGGCATTGGCTGGGCAACTTAGTCCTTTGAACATCATACTAGTGGATTCATGCTAGCTACTTGTTTACATCAAGGTATGAAGTGCTCTTTCAGTTTGGGTACAAGTTGGACTACATTTAGCTTTGATAGAGTATGTCAATTATTAGTATTTCCAATAATTCAGCCTCAGATTATTGCATTGATCTTGTATTTAGTTATTTCTGTTAAGTACTTATCATTTAAATGTCTACTTGAATGGTCACTACATCAGTTTATGTATTTCTTCTCTATTCAGTTTAGCATCTAAGATTTATAATATCTAGTTTACTCGAATTGTGGCATATGTCTAACACTCAATAAATTTGAAGTACCGACCATATACCTTCATGTGCTATATTATTTTATAATGTAGTTTCAAAGGCTCAGCATTCAGCTCGCGATTAGTACGATTTCAAATCAGGTCACAATAGTGTTGGTATGTCCTCATCATTCGAGGGTAACCCCTTATTTAGGTAATTTATTCCTTTTGTTTTCAAACAATTACAGTTAGTTGGTTGTAATACCCCAAGCTTTCAAAGAATGTTAAATGCAGATCTCACCTGAAGGCAGTGACCTACGAAGGCCACCTACGGGCCGTAGATGGATTGACGGGCCGTAGGTGGGGACTGTCAATGGCACTATGAACTTTCAGGATTTCCAAGTTTTTGAACTTTGACCTACGGAATAGCAAGACAGTTCGTAGTTCAGTTGACGGGCCATGGATTGGTTCCGTAGATTCCTTCCAGGCTTAGCAAAATTTTCAACCCATAATAAACTTACTGAATCAATTGACGGAAGAGCAGGACGGTCTGTCAATTGATATATAGATCGTAGATGCACTCCGTCGATTGGCCTCGACAATTTTTAATCAAGGGCTTTTTGGTATTTTCCCTAATTATTTACCTATTAAGCTAAGTCGGTTATACCCTTAATCTAAGACCTATAAATAATTTCTAAGCTTAATTCCTCTCATTATTTCTCATTAAAAAAAAAAACTCTCCTCTCAAGTATTTCTCTCTCCAAAAGAAATCCTCTCTAGCTCAAGGAAGAAGAAGAAAGCTTGAATCCTCCATTGAAGACCTTCAATCTTCTCCCATTTCTTGTGGATTTCTTTGATATATGATAGTGTTCACCATTAGGAGTCCTTTCCTCCAATGAGCCCTCCCTTTTCTTCATGATTTTCAAAGGTTTACTCAAACCCAATTGAATTAGGGTTTTGATCAATCATTGTGGGTTCTTCAATTATGATTTCAATTGTTGATTTTATGATTCCTATTGCACGATCTAGCGTGATAAAGTAACTTAGTGCATGAATTAGCGTGAATTACATGATTTGATGTAAAGAATGCATGAAACCCCATGATCCCAAGCTAATTCTCCCCAATTTGATAATCTACCCTTTGATTGTTGGGTTGAGCTATGATTTGATGAAGTTTATGAATTCTCTAAGAAATCAAGTATGAATTATGAATGAATTGAGGATAATATTATAAATTTAGCATGATCAACTCAAAAGCATGATTTTCCTCTATTATGTGAGTTCCTTCAAGTATGGGTAAATTATCCTAATTATGGCTTTGTTAGCATGTACTTGCATTGAATTGCATGATATGAGTTGAACTTGCATTAACCCATATGAACTCTATGATCTATGAACTATGAGCATGATGAACTAAGTAAAGAAGAAGGAAATGAACTTATGCATGTCTCATATGAAGTAAAAGATGAGTTAAGGGTGCTTTGAGAGTGAAGTGCCAAAGTTATGACATATTGATGCTATGGTTGAGTTGTGAAAGGTTTTCTCACTTAATACTCCCAATATTACTTAAAAGAACAAGAGGAGATTACCCATGTTCTTGAGGAGCTATTATAATGAAGGGACAAGAGGTGATTATCCATGTACCCTAATGTAGACAAAGTGGCGATTACCAAAGTCTACCACTAATAAGCTTATGACTAATGTAGACAAGAGGCGATTACCCATATCTACCTAAGAAAAAATGAACTATGATTAATCCGTGAGAAGTATGCTTAGTACCGAGTGGACAAGTGGCGATTACCCATGTCCCATAACCTATGTGCCACCATAGGGTGATGGTCTATGATAGACACTAGCTAGTGGATCCACATAAGCTAAAAAGTTCATGGTCTTACCATGGCAAGTAGGACACCTCTTTTTGGTGTGGGGTAGACACCGGATTCCACGTTGATAGCTCACATGGTCTTATATGTCGGTGAAGGCTTTTCCCCACAAGTTAATAAACATGTGTTCTCATGATGAAGTAAAGAAAAGATAGAAAGATGATTTAGCTTGCTTTGGCCTTGATATATGCTTTATGTTTCATGTTTCTCATGTTTATCATGTTTTTACCTTGGCCATTGCATGTCATGATTATTTCTCTCTCTCTAGCATGATTTATGTGTTTATGTGCATTGCTATAATACTTAGTACTTAATTGTGCTACCCTAGGTTGTGACATTAGTGACCTGTCCCTTAAACTCATTTTCTTAGAGGCTTTCAAATATAATATTTTGAGGTTTATCTTTTTTAGATATTTTTCAACTTATCTATTTTGTGTTTTGAATTTAATATGCATTTCATATTCAGATTCTGCATCAGTTACTTTCTGTCGTTATTAATACAAATCTTAGTGTCATGTAAGATTAGGGGTTTGCTTATGTTCACTTGTGGTGCCCATTTTTTATTTATTAATTAAGCTTTAATGATAAACTATTATGTCCTTAAATGATGGAATATTATCTCTTTGTTAATGGTAAGCTACAATTTTCTATAACACCCGAAAAACTTTTGTATGGGGTACATGTAGATGTCTTCACCGACCATAAGAGCTTGCAATATGTGTTTAAACAGAAAGATTTGAAAATCTCCGCCAAAGAAGGTGGCTTGAGTTGTTAAAAGACCATGATATGAGTGTTCTCTATCACCTCGGTAAGGCTAACGTGGTGGCGGATGCTCTTAGTCAATTATCTATGGGTAGTTTTGCTCATGTTGAAGATGATAAGAAAGAGTTGGTTCGCGATGTCCATAGATTGGCTCGATTTGATGTTAGATTGTTTGATTCTACTAAAGGTGGTGTTACAGTTCATAATGGTTCCGAATCCTCTTTTGTGCATGATGTGAAGGCTAAACAAGATCTTTATCTTAACTTAGTTGAACTAAAGGAAGTGGTACTCAAGAAGTCCATAGAGGTTTTATCTCAAGGGGGAGATGGTGTGCTTCGATATCATGGTCTTTTGTGTGTTCCCGATGTACAGGGCTTAAGAGAGTAGATTTTATCGGAAGCCTATAGTTCTCGATATTCCATCCACCTAGGAGCTACCAAAATGTATTGTGATTTGCAGGAAATTTATTGGGGGAACGGAATGAAGAAGGATATTGCAGAGTTTATGGCTAGTGCCCTAATTGTCAACAAGTAAAACTTGAGCATCAAAGGCCGAGAGGTTTGACCCAAGATATTAGTATTCCTACTTGGAAGTGGGAAGATGTGAATATGGATTTTATTGTGGGTTTGCCTCACACGAGGCCAAAATATGATTCGATTTGGGTTGTTGTTGATAGAATGACGAAGTCGGCCCATTTCATTCCCATCAAGACTTCTTATTCGGTGGAGGATTATGCTAAGTTGTATTTGAGGGAGATGGTTAGGCTGCATGGATTGCCTTTATCCATCATCTCCGATCGTGGTACACAATTTACTTCTCAATTTTTGGAGTCGTTCCAAAAAGGCCTTGTTACTTGTGTTAAGCTTAGTACGGCGTTTCATCCCCAAACCGATGGGCAAGCGGAGCGAACTATTCAGACTTTGGAAGATATGTTAAGAGCTTGTGTAATTGATTTCAATGGTACTTGGGATTATCACTTGCCTTTAATTGAGTTTGCGTATAATAATAGCTACCATTCTAGCATTGGTATGACACCATTTGAGGCTCCCTATGGTAGGAGGTGTAGATCTCCTATAGGTTGGGTTAAAGTTGGCGAAGTTGCTTTGATAGGCCCAGAGTTGGTGCATGAGGCTATGGAGAAAGTTTGACTTATTAGGGGAAGGTTGAAAACAGCCCAAAGTCGACAAAAGTTATATGCCGATGTTAGAAGAAGAGAATTAGAGTTCGATGTTGATGATTGGCTTTACTTGAAAATCTCACCCATGAAGTGTTTAATGAGATTTGGGAAGAAAGGGAAGTCCCCGTTATGTAGGCCCGTATAAGATTTTGAGACGTGTTGGTAAGGTTGCTTATGAACTTGACTTGCCCAATGATTTGGCATCGGTGCATCCGGTTTTCCATGTCTCATTGTTGAAGAAGTGTGTTGGTGATCCGAACTCTGTTGTGCCATTAGATAATCTTTGCATAAAGGATAGTCTTACTTATGAAGAAGTTCCGGTTGCGATTTTAGACCGGCAAGTCCGGAAGTTGCGAAATAAAGAAATTACTTCCGTGAAAGTTCTATGGAGGAATCAATTGGTTGAGGGTGCTACTTGGGAGGCTGAGGCTGATATGATGTCCCAATATCCTCATCTTTTTCCTTCCGATCTTTATCTAGCTTGAGGTATCTTGTTCCTCATGGTTCATTCTTTTGGTCTCGTGTGTCATAGTTGATTTCCATGATTCCTTGATTTTATGCATTTTCATGAAGAGTCTAATATGATTTATGTGCATTGAGTATGAGTTGCATAAAGCCTTCAAGAATTTAGTGTTGAGCATGCTTTAGCTTGGAGTTGATGTTACCTCCTCGGATATGTGCACTTGTGTGATTGCATGATAGGTTGGGTTGTTAGTCCGTGTCTATTACCCTTCTCAAGATGTCTTGATTCACATTCGAGGAAGAATGTTCCCAAGAGAGATATATTGTAATACCCCAAGCTTTCAAGGAATTTTAAATGCAGATCTCACCTGAAGGTAGTGACCTACGGAGGCCACCTATGGGCCGTAGATGTATTGACGGGCCGTAGGTGGGGACCATCAATGGCACTGTGAACTTTCAGGATTTCCAAATTTCTAAACTTTCACCTACGTAATAGCAGGACGGTTCGTAATTCAGTTGACGGGCCGTAGATAGGTTTTGTAGATGCCTTCCAGACTTAGCCAAATTTTCAGCCAAAAAGGAACTTTCTGAATCAATTGACGGAAGAGTAGAACGGTCCGTCAATTGATGTACGGACCGTAGATCCTGTCCGTCGATTGGCCCCGACAGTTTTTAATTAAGGGCTTTTTGGTATTTTCCCTAATTGTTTACCTATTAAATTAAGTCGATTATACCTTTAATCTAAGATCTATAAATACTTTCAAAGCCTAATTTCTCTCATTATTTCTCATTCAAAAAAAAACTCTCTTCTCAAATATTTCTCTCTCTAAAAGAAATCCTCTCTAACTCAACGAAGAAGAAGAAAGCTTGAATCCTCCATTGAAGACCTTCAATCTTCACCAATTTCTTGTGGATTTCTTAGAGGTATGATAGTGTTCACCATTAGGAGTCCTTTCCTCCAATGGCCCCTCCCTTTTCTTCATGATTTTCAAAGGTTTACTCAAACCCAATTGAATTAGGGTTTTGATCAATCATTGTGGGTTCTTCAATTATGATTTCAATTGTTGATTTTATGATTCCTATTGCACGATCTAGCGTGATAAAGTAACTTAGTGCATGAATTAGCGTGAATTACATGATTTGATGTAAAGAATGCATGAAACCCCATGATCCCAAGCTAATTCTCCCCAATTTGATAATCTACCCTTTGATTGTTGGGTTGAGCTATGATTTGATGAAGTTTATGAATTCTCTAAGAAATCAAGTATGAATTATGAATGAATTGAGGATAATATTATAAATTTAGCATGATCAACTCAAAAGCATGATTTTCCTCTATTATGTGAGTTCCTTCAAGTATGGGTAAATTATCCTAATTATGGCTTTGTTAGCATGTACTTGCATTGAATTGCATGATATGAGTTGAACTTGCATTAACCCATATGAACTCTATGATCTATGAACTATGAGCATGATGAACTAAGTAAAGAAGAAGGAAATGAACTTATGGATGTCTCAAATGAAGTAAAAGATTAATTAAGGGTGCTCTGAGAGTGAAGTGCCAAAGTTATGACATATTAATTAAGCTTATGACTAATGTAGACAAGAGGCGATTACCCATATCTACCTAAGAAAAAATGAACTATGATTAATCCGTGAGAAGTATGCTTAGTACCGAGTGGACAAGTGGCGATTACCCATGTCCCATAACCTATGTGCCACCATAGGGTGATGGTCTATGATAGACACTAGCTAGTGGATCCACATAAGCTAAAAAGTTCATGGTCTTACCATGGCAAGTAGGACACCTCTTTTTGGTGTGGGGTAGACACCGGATTCCACGTTGATAGCTCACATGGTCTTATATGTCGGTTAAGGCTTTTCCCCACAAATTAATGAACAAGTGTTCTCATGATGAAGTAAAGAAAAGATAGAAAGATGATTTAGCTTGCTTTGGCCTTGATATATGCTTTATGTTTCATGTTTCTCCTGTTTATTATGTTTTTACCTTGGCCATTGCATGTCATGATTATTTCTCTCTCTCTAGCATGATTTATGTGTTTATGTGCATTGCTATAATACTTAGTACCTAATTGTGCTATTCTAGGTTGTGACATTAGTGACCTGTCCCTTAAACTCATTTTCTTAGAGGCTTTCAAATATAATATTTTGAGGTTTATCTTTTTTAGATATTTTTCAACTTATCTATTTTGTGTTTTGAATTTAATATGCATTTCATATTCAGATTCTGCATCAGTTACTTTCTGTCATTATTAATACAAATCTTAGTGTCATGTAAGATTAGGGGTTTGCTTATGTTCACTTGTGGTGCCCATTTTTTATTTATTAATTAAGCTTTAATGATAAACTATTATGTCCTTAAATGATGGAATATTATCTCTTTGTTAATGGTCAGCTACAATTTTCTATAACACCCGAAAAACTTTTGTCGCTTTACTTATTTTTAAATTGACCAGATTTGTATCCATTCGTTAGGTAGTAGTTATGAAAAGGCATTTTTTGGTATACCAGCAGGTTTCTAACAAGAATAACAACAAAACATAAACAAAAGTTGATGCACACATGTGATATCAAATGTTTATTCTCAAATATAAATAAGAGAAAGGAAAGCTTGATCTGCCACAAGAAGCACTTGCAAACTAGTTCATCAATGATACAAACCACAAAGTTATGGAGTGAAGCTCACCATGAAACATAGAGCTCACCATGAAACATAGAGCTCACCTAAAATCGAGAGCAGGCTCCAACTTGAGAAGTCGAGAAGGGTTGTCTTTCAAACTAAACAACAAATGAAAGTGTGAGATAAAAGCATAGAATGGGAGAATCAACCAAAAAAAGAGCTCACCTATGACTGAGTTTGAGTAAGCATAGTCTGAGTTATCTTGTCAAGACCCGAAATTGGGCTATGATGGCATCCACTACAACAAACGAGTGGACAAGCCTAAACCCAAATAACAAGATGCTAAAGATACACATTATATAAAAAATGAATAATAATAAGCGGAAGGCAAGGATAATCTATATAGAAAGAAGGGTCATATCATATATATCTGTAGTACGATACAAAATGTACAAAAATAGGTCAAAAATTGACCAAAAGACAACTAACACAATATACTGATCTTGGGACCTCATGTCAGCTATACATGAGCTCCTACAAATAGGAAGTGATATATATATATATACAAAGATTTGAATAATACAAATAGAACATGAGAGTCAGTACAAAAGAAGGACAACATCAAGTCTCTTAACGCCGGGAGCTCACCATAAATATGTGTCTATGACTTCCATGGGAGATCCAAAACTCACTGAGGGTGCCTCGAACTGGGAGAAGCATCAGAAAAAGATGCAAAATTTTAGTATGCGTACTAAAATATGTGGTACCCAGTAGACATCATTGGCCGACCGAGCTCAGAAAGATCAAAGATATATAAGTAGCACAATGTTACAAGCAAGACAAGGGAAAATCTAAACATACTAACATAATATAGAGGATGGGAAGATAAAATCAATTATTCATTCATAAGATACACACAAAACACTCAGTACATTCAAAGGCCAACTCACTGAATGATATAATGTAACAGAAAGTAAAGAAAACCATAAGACTAGAAGGAGCATCGAGCCACCTAGAATGACACCTCAAGCTTAGCCAACCACCAATAACTCGGTAGATGTATCCATGGGCCATTTAGTATGGCACGTCGAGCTTACCAATAACCTGGATATGTATATAATTGGGCCACCCGAAATGATACATCGAGCTTATCAGAGTAAAATTAGCTGAAATGTGCGATAATCAAGTAAAAGTGCTTTTTACCACTTTTAGGCCAAAACGGGTCTCAAGGACTTCAACTCATTAAGGTCAATTTCTTTTTCATAAACCAAGTTATTTTCATCAAAAATCATGCAATTAATAGCTCCTCAAAAGCATTATCACAATCTAATAATGTCAAACACAAGGAACCGAGAAATATGCCCATCACACCATGAGAGTACTGACCTGGTTCTCGTACCAATCAACGCTTAGGCCCAAAAGATTAAATAACAACAAAAAAATTACACTCAAGGATCTATATTGTCACGCCCTGAGACTACCCCCTAGGCGCAACATGGGACCTAGGGTCACAAGTAACCCCAAGCTAACCCTGAATTTTGTATATCACAAGCATACTGAAATATTTCTATGTAAGCGGAAGCATAACTTAAAGTTGAATAAATTTAAACTTCAACTGAGAATATAACTGAGTTCAAATGTGGAACAACCCAAATACTGAATACTGACTCTATGTCTGAAAGCCTCTAATACTGATGAGTTACTGGGAAAACCCCCATCTAACTCTATAAGTCTGAAACTGAAACATAATGACTGAAAACAAATAAAGCATGTTTATAATCCCCGATCTATAAGGACTCACCACTAAGCTGCTGAGTAAGGACTCGAAGTCGAACTAAGCGTGATCTAGATGCTGAACGTTCGAACCTACATCATGAAACGATGTAGTGCAAAAGTTTACGTCAGTACTTTGAATGTATTAAGCATGCAGGATAACATGGTCAATGCAATGAGAGTATGACTGTGGGAGCTACTACTAACTGACATAAATCACGTGAGCTAAACGTGGAGTATGATGTATATGCCCCATCGAGAGGACCTAATATACCTTACTAGGGGTATAAAGGCATGACTGTGGCATGATCACTAAAAATTTGATGCCCAACAGAGAGGACTTCTGAACCTACGGTGGCACGTAGTTCTGGGACTTTGAGGGTACATTGAACTCTAGTCCAACTTGGTGCTAAGTCTACTCTCAACTGAATATGTAATAACTAAAATTAAACTGATATACTGAGTAGCTCAAAATACTGACATGCTATCTGAGAATGCAGTATAGATACACTGAAAGATATGGCATTCAAATTCTGAAGCATGATTTTCTGATTTACTTGTCTAGAGAGTATAATTAAAGAAATACTGATAATTAGTACAAGCTAGGGTTCTGAGTTCTATACATGGGACTACATTAATTTTCAAAAGAAATAAGTAATCAATGCAATGGAACTAAAGCAACTATTTTTCAATGGATTCCCAAGATTTGATAACCCTAGGTCAAAGCAATTTGTGAGAAATTGAAGAACTGACTAAATTCTAGGGACCTAATGGGTGAAGGGAACTCACTAGTGAAATCCCACATACCTAGTGAAAAAAACTACCGAGAAATCCTTTGGATTTGGGGCTGGACTTGAAGAACACCTCGGCTCGTTCTTGAGAGAAACTATCGCCTATTCCTCTTCTTTTCTTTCTAAGTTGGATGATTTTTGAGAATGAGGGTTCTAGGTAGTTTCTGACTAGTTTATTCGGCTTAGACTGAGTAAAAGGATGTATATTAGGCATGAAATGACATAGTTTAAGTGCCCAACGCATGGGAGAAAAGACCACTATGACCCTGACTTAAAGCTGCCGAAGTGACTTCATGGCCCATATAGCGGGTTGTGAAGCTTTAGTAGCTTGATAGTGTTCCACTAAAACGGGCATAACTTTTTACTCCGAATTTCAAATGAAGCAAACTTGGTGGCATTGGTAAGAGGACTTAAAGAGATTTTATTTGGTAGGTCATGAGCCACCTAATTAATTTTGTGCTGAAAGATATGATCATTTGAAGTTGACCCTAAACTTAAAATCTGATGGATGACTTGTACGGACCACTATACGGATCGTACAATGCACCACGTGCCGTTTAGTGGCTCGTGGTGAGTGACCCTCATCTTGGCTGCCTTGGGCAGTCCTTCATGATGCCCAATATGGGCCGTGGTCCCCTCCATGAGCCGTCTAAGGTCTTGTGAAGGGTCCATGGTCCACTTTGGGTTCGTGGACTTGCTCGTTTGCCCTTATTTGCCCTTTCTTGAAGTCTGAGGTGTTAGAATATCTCCCCCTTGGGGTCATTCATCCGCAAATGAAGACTAAGCTAAATTTGGAGGGAAAGACCTGCAATCCCTACAAACTGAGTACTAGAAATTGATGTCTCACTGAACTGAGTTTCATGAACATGCAAATATGCTGAACTGCATGGATAACTGAGGGAACAAGATATTGAGAATGAATTACACAAGAGTAAACTGAGAGGGTGGAGAGGAACTATTACCTCAACCTGAAACTGAATCGGAGGGAAAAAGATGGGTATACTTGGCCTTCATAGCTGCTTCTGCTTCCCAAGTAGCTCACTCTACAGACTTATTCCTCCACAAAACCTTTATTAAAGCGACTTCTTTATTTCTCAACCTACCAACACGATGGTGAATAATCTCAACTAGAACCTCTTCATAGGTGAGGCTATCCTTCACAGCCACACTCTCTAAAGGTACTATCGATACCGGATCACCCTCGAACTTCTTCAACAAGGAAATGTTAAAGACTAGATGAACCGCTGCTAGTTCTGCTAGCAACTCTATCTCATAAGCGACATTACCAACCCTTTTCAGGATTCTATAAGGACCTAAATACCAGCTTTCCTTTGTTGCAAAATCTCATAACCCCCTTCATGGGTGACACTTTCAGGAAAACCCAATCATCTATTTCAAACTCTACGTGCCTCCTCCTTACATCTGCATAGGACTTCTGATGACTCTGAGCTGTCTTTAGTCTATCTTTGATGAGCTAAACTTTCTCCCCTAGGCTGCTTCACCTACTTCAAACAAACCAACCGGAGACCTACATCTACGCCCATATAGTGACTCATAAGAGGCCATCTAAATACTGGAATGGAAATTGTTATTGCAGGTGAACTCTATGAGAGGTAAGTGATCATCCCAACTACCCTTGAAATCGATCATGCAAGATCTCAACATGCCCTCTAAGGTTTGAATGGTACGCTCTGCCTGACCATCCGTCTACAGATGAAATGTTGTACTAAGATTTACCTGAGTACGAAGACCTTTCTGAAATGATCTCCAAAAATGAGAGGTAAATTGAGGACCTCTATCTGAAATAATAGACAAGGAAACACCATGCAACCTGACTATTTCGTTGATGTAAAGTCTGGCGTAATTTTCTGCTGAATCTGTAGTCTTGACTGCCAAGAAGTGAGCTGACTTAGGTAGTCTATCCACTATCACCCATATGGAGTCACGCTGTCTGCGAGTACGAGGTAAACCCGTAATGAAATCCATGTTTAGGACTTCCCACTTCCAAGTAGGAATGTTAATCTCTTGGGTCACACCTCGTGGTTTTTGATGTTCTACCTTAACTTGATGACAGTTGGGACACTTAGCCACAAAATCTATGATGTCTCTCTTCATGCCGTTCAACCAATATACTTCCCGTAGATCACGATACATCTTAGTGGCATGCGGATGAATAGAATATCTTGAATTATGGGCATTTGTAAGGATCTGCTGTCTCAACTCATCCACATTAGGAACACATAAGCGACCCTGGTAACAAAGCACACCATCTTTCCCTTGGGAGAAAACCTCAAATCTCTGCTGATGAACTGCACCTATCAACTGAAGAAATATAGGATCACTATCTTGTTTCTCCTTAACCTCCGCTACCAATGAAGATTCTGATCCATTCTGCACTATCACACCACAATCTGACGTGTTCATTAGGAAAACTCCTAAGCGAGCAAGCCTGTTAACATCTATGGCTAATTCGTTCTTTCGTTCTTCAACATGTACCACACTACCCATGGATAGTCCGCTGAGGGCATCACCCACTACATTGGCCTTACCAGGATGGTAGAGCACATTCATGACATAGTCTTTGAGGAATTCAAGCCATCTCCTCTGACGAAGATTCAACTCTTTCTTGGTGAACACATACTAAAGGCTCTTATGATCTGTGAACACATCAAATGAACACCATACAAGTAGTGTGTCCAAATCTTTAGGGTGAAAACTATGGCTGGAAGCTCGAGGTCATGAGTCGGGTAGTTCTTCTCATGGACCTTAAGTTGTCTAGAAGCATAAGCTATGACCTTACCCTGCTGCATTCACACACAACCTAGGCGGACCCTGGATGCTTCAGAATAAACCACATAACCGTATGAAAAATCTAGTAGAGTCAAGACAGGAGTTGTAGTCAACCTGGTTTTCAATTCTAAGAAGCTTTTCTCACACTTATCTAACCATTGAAATTTGACCTTGTTCTGAGTCAACTTGGTCAATGGGGTGGCTATGGATGAAAACCCTTCGACAAATCTCTTGTAGTAACCGGTCAAACCCATTAAACTTTTGATATCAGTCGGAGAGGTGGGTCTGGGCAGTGCTTTACTACCTCAAGTTTCTGAGAATCCACTCGGATCCCTTCGCTAGATACCACATGACCAAGAAAAGCGATCGACTGTAACCAGAACTAACATTTGCTGAACTTAGCTAATAGCTAGCGATCTTCGAGGGTTTCAAGAACCACTCTCAGATGAGTCGTATGCTCTTCCTCATTCCGAGAATAAATGAGGATATCATCAATAAAGATGATTACGAACAAGTCCAAATACTGCTTGAACACCCTATTCATTAAGTCCATAAAAACCGTAGGAGCATTTGTTAGTCCAAAAGACATAACTACAAATTCATAGTGACCATACTGTGTCCTGAAGGCTGTCTTCAGGATGTCACTATCTCTGACTCTGAGCTGATGATTGCCGAATCTGAGGTCTGTCTTAGAAAAGCAAATACCACCCTGAAGTTGGTCGAACAAATTGTCCATCCAGGGATGGGATATTTATTCTTGATTGTGACTTTGTTCAACTGACGATAGTCAACGCACATCCTGAGAGAACCATATTTCTTACGCACGAACAACACTTGAGCACCCCATGGAAAGATACTTGGTCTAATGAAGCCCTTATCTAGAAGGTCTTTCAACTGTTCTTTCAATTCCTTAAGCTCAGCTCGAGCCATTCTGTAAGGAGGAATTGAAATAGGCTGGGTATGTGGAAGGAGATCTATTCCAAAGTCGATTTCCCTTTCGGTAGGAACTCTAGGAAGATCTTCTAGAAACACTTCTAGAAACTCATTCACCACTGGGACTGACTCAAGAGTTGAGGTTTCAGATTTTTAGTCCTTAACCCGAACAAGATGATAAATATACCCTTTGGAAATAATTTTCCTAGCCTTAAGGTAAGAGATAAATCAACCTGTAGGCACTAAGTTACTACCATTCCACTCTAAGACTGGTTCGTTTGGAAATTGAAACCAACTGATCCTGGTTCTACAATCTACTGAGGCATAACATGAATGTAACCAATCCATTCCAAGAATGATATCAAAGTCTATCATTTCTAGATCTACAAGGTCTGCTGAGGTGACTTATATAGAAACTGTGATGGGGCAATTTCTGTATACCCGTCTAGCCATAACTGGTTCAGCAACTGGAGTAGACACAGAGAAGGGTTCTTGGAGAGTTTCTGAACTGATATCGAAGTTTACTGCTATATAAGGAGGTACAAAAGAAAGAGTAGCCCCTCGATCTAACAATGCATACACATCTAAAGGGAAGACTTGTAATGTACCAGTGAGTACATCAGGAGAACTTTCCTGGTCCTGGCAAGCCTGAGGGGCATATAACCTGTTCTGGCGCTTACCACCACCTGTACCAGACGAGGCACCCTACTGAGTAGGGTGACCTGCTGGCACTGCTGAAGTTGTAGAGTGAGCCCTGTTACCTCTTTTTGTTCGCCTGGCAAAAAGGCACTCCTTCAACCTCTGACCAGACTGACTGCACCCAAAACATCCCTCTCTGCCAACAAGATGCTCACCCGGATGGTTCTTACCACACTTTGGGCAAGATGGAAAAGTCCGGTTACCTGAAGCACTCTCGTGCGACATAGAGCCTGATGCCCTCCCTTTCTGATCTGGTCAAAACCTAGAGGACGGAGCGCTAGCTGAAGAAGGTGCTGGGGCTATAGACCTCTGCTGAAACTATGAGCGACTTCCACCGCCGGACCTCTGCTGAGAATATTCATAGTTGCCTATTTTAGCCTTTTTGTTATTCTTAGCCTTTTGCTTGAGCCTATCTCCCTCAACCTGCTGAGCATGGGTCCTTAATCTGGAGATACCCATATCCCCTAACAGCAAAGAATTCCTGCACTTGGTCTTCACCAGATCGGATACTCCAAACAAGAACTTGTTGATTTGTACCCTCAGATCGGCAACCATATGTGGAGCCTACTTGAGTGAATTTTAGCCCATATTCTTGGACTGACATCGAACCCTGCCTCAAGTTCATAAACTCCTGAGCCTTAGCCTCCCTCAACTCTCTCAGAAAGAACCTGTCAAGAAAAGCTCCAATAAAACAATCCCACGTCACAGGAGCTGCATTCACACCCCTGTTGTTCTTCCACTGCTTGAACCAGATAAGAGCCACATCCTTAAGTCAGTAAGATGCTAGCTCAACAGTGTCAGTACCAGTCACTTGCATTACCTCAAGAATCGTTTTGACCTCATTAATTAAGTTTTGTGGGTCCTCACCAACCTTCGACCCTAGAAACTCTAGCGGATTCATACGAACAAAGTCTTGAACCCTTGCTGCAGCTGATCCACCAGTGTGATTTGCAGAAACTGGGGCTTGCTGATTGTTCTTGTTGGCTACTGTTTGAGCCAACATCTGGATCGCAGTACGGAACTCTGCATTCATAACCTCATGGTTCAGGACTGGAGGAACTGCGTCAGCATTCCAAGGGTTAGCATTTCATGCATTAGCTCTCCGAGGAGGTATGATCTGAAACACATAACGATGGATTAGAAAGGAGAAGTTGAGTCACACATCACGCACGATATGAATAGCAAAAGAAGGGAAATTTTGTTTGGAACACCCAGTAGCCTCCCTCTCATAGGTGTGGCGCGCTTCACACACATTAAAGAGACTCTACTTACTATGGCCTTCAGAAACCCTAGGACTCTTGAACTTGATGCTTTGATACAAAGTTCGTCATGCCCCGAGGCTACCCCCTAGGCATAACACGGGACCTAGGGTCACGAGTAACCACAAGCTAACCCTGAATCTTACATATCATAAGCATACTAAAATAATTCTATGTAAGCGGAAGCATAGCTGAAAGTTGAATAAATTTAAAAGAGTTCAACTGAGAATATAACTGAGTTCAAATGTGGAACATCCCAAATACTGAACACTGACTCTATGTCTGAAACCCTCTAATACTGATGAGTTGCTGGGACAAGACCCCAGCTAACTCTATAAGTCTTAATATGAAACATAATGGTTGAAAACAAATAAAGAATGTTTATAATCCTTGATCTATGAGGACTCACCACTAAGCTATTGAGTAAGGACTCGAAGTCGAACTAAGCGTGATCTAGATGCTGTCGTCTGAACCTACATCATTCTACGATGTAGCGCAAAAGTATGCGTCAGTACTTTGCATATAATGAGCATGTAAGATATAAATACTAAGTTTAGCAATGTAAACTGACAATGTAAATTGAATATGGAAATAGGCTGTACTGAAGTATAACTGAAAACTGGGCTAGATGCAATGACCAGGAACTAATCATGAAGATAACCTGTTGATCTTTATACTGAAGTAAATGTTGATAATATGGTCAATGCAATGAGAGTATGACTGTGGGAGCGACTATTAACCGACATAAACCACGTGAGCTAAACGTAGAGTCCGATGTATAATCCCCATCGAGAGGACCCAATATACCTTGCTAGGGGTATAAAGGCATGACTGTTGCGTAATCACTAAAAAGTTGATGCCCAACAAAGGGGACTTCTGAACCTACGGTGGCACGTAGTTCTGGGACTTTGAGGGTATGCAGAACCCTAGTCTAACTCGTTGCTAAGTCTACTCCCAACTGAGTATGTAATAGCTATAATGCAACTGTACAATACTGAGTGGCTCAAAATACTAACATGCAATCTAAGAATGCAACATAGATACACTGAAAGATATGGCATTTGAATTCTGAAGCATGATTTTCTGACTGACTTGTCTAGCGAGTATAATTTGTGAAATACTGATAATTAGTACAAGCTAGGGTTCTGATTTCTATACACGGGACTACATTAATTCTCCAAGAAAATAAGTAACCAATGCAATGGAACTATAGGAGCTAACTTTCAATGGATTCCCAAGATTTGGGAACCCTAGGTCTAAGCAATTTATGAGAAATTGAAGAACTGACTGAATTCTAGGGACCTAATGGGAGAAGGGAACCCACTAGTGAAATGCCACATACCTGGTGACGAACACTACGGAGAAATCCTTTGGATTTCGGGTCTGGACTTGAAGAACACCTCTGCTCGTTCTTGAGAGAAACTATCGCCTATTTCTCTTCTTTTCTTTCTAAGTTGGATGATTTTGGAGAATGAGGGTTCTGGGTAATTTTTTACTATGTTATTAGGCTCAGGCTGAGTAAAACAACGTAGTTTAGGCATCATACAACATAGTTTAAGTGCCCAACGCATGGAAAAAAAGACCAATATGACCCTTACTTAAAGTTGTCGAAGTGACTTCATGACAGGCTTCACGAGCCGTATAGTGCTTCACGGCCCATATAGTGGGTCGTGAAGCTTCAGTAGCCTGATAGTGTTCCACTAAAATGGGTATAATGTTTTACTCGGAACTTCAAATAAAGCAAACTTGGTAGCGTTGGAAAGAGGACTTAATTAATTTGATAGTCATGGGCCACATAATACATTTTGCACTAAAAGATATGATTATTTGAAGCTGACCCTAAACTCAAAATATGATGGATGACTTGTATGGACCACTATACGGACCGTACCATGCACCACGGGCTGTTTAATGGCTCGTGGTGAGAGACCCTCACCTTGGCTTCCTTGGGAAGTCCTTCATGATGCCTAATACGGGCCGTGGTCCCCTCGGGCCATCTAAGGTCTCGTGAAGGGTATATAGTCCACTTTGGTTTCGTGGACTTTCCCGTTTGCCCTTTTTAGCCCTTTCTTAAAGTCCGAGGTGTTACATATACCATCAATGAATTCAACCAAACCAGTCGAAACGAAAACAATCCTAAGTTTCACGCAACCTAGAAGTAAGGTCTACGGATACTAGTCACTCAAGGATCACCTAAACTAAGTTTTCTCTAACTACAAGTAAAGCTATACAACCCAACCTATGGCCACAACTATCCAAGGATCAATAAAGATAAACTCAACCTAAGGGCTTAACCTAAATCATGCTATAATGCATAAATATAATTGGTCTACTAACAACCCTACTAGATCACAATCGATGTTCCGCATGCAATGGAACTGACAGGATTACCATCCGGTGGACGAATCTCGTAATGTTCAGCAAAGTCAACTATTTCAATATAACTCAACCAAAGGCTCAAATCCATAAAAATCTTACCAGATAATATTGGGGACCATGCAAATAGTTACCGCAACACATAAAAAGTATGATAACACTAATGGATAGGGCAAAACAGTCATTTAACATATAAAGGAAATTTCTCATGAAATTTGAAATTATAGGCTCATTCTAAGTTTAGACTTAGATATTTAGTAGTCATCCCTATGTTCCACAACCATGTTTCACAGTGGGTAATAAAGAGTCACTCATAAGTATAGGCTAGACAACTTATTCCTTTGAACATTAGTTAAGTGGATCCATATCAAGAAGTTTTGTACTCTTGGTAAGTCGAAGAGCCCTTTAATTTGGCGTATAAGTTTGACTCAGTTTAGCTCATGTAGAGTATGAAAGTTATTAGTATTTCCCATAGTTCTACTCAAAATGTGGCATTGACCTTGTATTCGGTTATTTACGTTTAGTACTCATCAGTTACATATCTATTTGATTGGTCAATGCATCAGTTATAGTATTTCATCCCAATCAGTTCAACATCATAGATTTACAATATCAAGTTTACAAGAATTGTGGCACATGTCTCACACTCACTACATTTAAAGTACTGACTGTATGCCTTTTTTGATATATTGTTTTATAATATAGGTTCTGAAGATTTGCATTTAGCTCTGGATTAGTACCATTTCGAATCAGGTCACTGTAGCATTGGTAAGTTCTCACTTTCGAGGGCAATCGCTTATTTCAGTTATTGAGTCTTATTGTTTTCAGACAATTAGAGTTTGATGGGGGCCTGTTCCAACAACGCATCTTTTTAGATGTTTTTAGATATAGTAGTTTGAGCTTTATGGTTTTTTAGATTTTTTCCCTTATCCATTTGGTGTTTTGAATTTAATCGCCTTCCAGATTTAGCTTTTGCATCAGTTACTTTCAGTCGTTATTTATATAAATCTTAGTGTTATGTCATATCATGGGTTAGATTATAATCACTTGTTGTGCCTATTTTTATTGATTAATTAAACTTTAATGACCAACTATTATGTGTTGTAAAGATGGAATATTTAACCCTTGTTAATGATAAGCTAAAAAATTTCTCGAACGCTCAAAAAATATTTGGTCGCTACACTTATTTCTTTATCGACCAGATTTATATCCCTTTTTTTAAGTAGTCGTGAAAAGTCATTTTTGTATACCAACAAGGTTTTCAACAGCAAAACATACACAAAAATGAATGCACAAATCTGATATCACATGTTTATTCTCAGACATAAACAAGTGGAAGGAAAGCTCAATCTGCTGAAAGAAGCACTTGCAAAGTAGTTCATCAATGATATAAAGCTCAAAGTTATAGAGTGGAGCTCAGAATGAAACATTGAGCTAAGATTGTACCTAAAATCAAGAGGAAGCTCCAACTTGTGAAGTGGATAATGGTCGTTTGTCAAGCTAAAAAATAAATGAAAATGGGAGATAAAAAGTATAGAAAGAGAGAATAAATCAAAAGCACTCACCTATGACTAAGTTTGACTAACAAAAGTCTAAGTTATCGAAGCATCATTGCAGATTTACTAACCTCTAAGTGTGTGCTTAGACACTTACAGTTGTGTCTAATCACACTATAGCTCAGAAAACATTACGAACCATTGTCTAGACTGACGACTTCTTGAATTGAAAATTTCACTTTCCTAATTTCAAAGCTGAGCTATAGATAAAAAGGAGACTCTCCGTCTAGTTCTGTCATAGCCCGAATCTACACTATAGTCGAGACACAGTACTTGGAACCAAAAGTGATCTAAGCTAACTCCGGGCATAGCATATCAAAGCATATTGAGTTAAACTGAACCAGAAGTTATAAACTAAAACTATAACAACAATAGATCTCAAAAATAATTCTATCACAATTGAATACTAATATTTGAAAACCTCTAAGCTTAATAAAATGATTTATTGGACAAGTCCCCTAACTATCCATAATATAAGTTGAAAATATGGATAGAAACAATTAAACTTTATCCCCTATATGATGAGGACTCAACAGTTGCTTAATTATGAATAACTACTCAATACTTGAGCCTGAGAATGATCACTTCTATCTACATCACATGAAAAATATAGCACATAATAAGTATGCGATAAGTATAGGGAAGGTAATGGGTATGTAGGAACAAAACTAAATAGATAAATTCATATCTATCATATGCTGTGAGTCAGATGATAATAAATGTTTCAGTTATAAGTAAACATCAAATGAGAGACAACGTATTGAAAGATCTAAAATAAATATTTCTCAGAAGAAATTGTATATCCGAGACCATGCTTAAAAAAATCATAATTGAAAGTATGCATATATGAAAATAATGTTATCTGATATCATATCTATGACTGCATCTATGACTACAGCCATGATCATATCTATTCAAACTTTAAAATTATATATAAAATTATAATGTCTAAGTGGGATGTTTTTAATAAGCGATATACACCATATGTGCTCGTGAGGATGAAGAATAAAAGAATTATTGAAGCACTAGACCAATATGATCTATAACTTATAAGAATTTATTTTAACCCATATTTATTATTAACATTCATGATATTTTGGGGTGTTTGGTAAGAAGAAAAAATATTTTACAAAACGTTTTACGTAAGTAGTAAAGAATATGAAAAGTTTCCCAATTAATGCAAGTTGAGATGTAATGAGACTTCTCATTAAATCTTATCCTATAATTTATATAACCTAAAAAGGTAAATAAGTTAAAGTTATGGATGACTTTATGAACTCTTATCCTTTAATTTATCACCTTAAAAGGTAAATCAGCTAAGGATATGGAAAATTTCATAAACTAATTAGATAAGGATATGAATGATTTCATTAACTTTTATCCTTTCATTGATCTAATCTAAAAAGGCAAATCAAGTAGAATATGGATGATTTTAATAACTCTTATCTTTTAATTTATCTAACCTTAAAAGGTTAATAGATAAAGATATGGATATTTTTCATAAACACTTTTCCTTTCATTTATCAAACCTAAAAAGGTAAACTAAATAGGGATATGAATGATTTCATAAAATCTTTTCCATATATTTATCTAACATAAAAAGTAAAATTAGCTAAGAATAAGGATATTTCCTTTGTGGTAATCCTTTATAATATATTACACCTATTATTTCCCTTTTTGGCTTTGATTTTCATATAATAAGTATTCCTATTATGTAAATGTAGTGTAGAAAAAACACTAGCTTTCAATTGATAAATGTCTTACTATTTGTGGTCTTGTGAACTAATATTCTGAAGTAGCACCCAAAAGGTTATAAAAGCAAAAGTAGTGAGACAAAAAAGTTCCACTCTCACTTTCATTCTTCATTTGATTTGTAAAATATTTTCTAGGTTCATACAAATACGAATTCCAACAACAATAAAAGGGTTGGGAAGCGTTGTATTAAATCATCATAGGATAATTCAATCCCCAACACATATGTAGTTGATGAGAGAAATGTTGATGTTTTAGATTTGAGCCTTAACTCTGATCAAAATAATGACTCCTTTGTTTGTGCAATGATGTCCGAGAACAAGGGTGAAAAAAATAGTATTGGAAAGATTCCATTGATTCCTCAGAATCCCATTTCAGAATGTTAGGAAAACAAGAATAGTACTTGTGATCATCCAATTATTCAAAAAATAGATTTGCTTAACAATGTTTGATCATCTAATGAATTGGATTTTTCTGATGATGAAAGTGATCAAGATGGTTTCTTCACTAATGATGAATTTGATGAGCACCCAAATATAAAAGAAATGAATTATGAGGAACGAAGAAACTGTTGCTGGTCCAAAACGTTCTTTAAATGTCTTGACAAATTAACTATTAATATGATTAATGATCCTAAGAGACAATGGCATTGCCCTGCTTGGAAAGATGGTCCAGGTGAAATTAGGTGGTTCACAGGGTTTCACTCAATGTTGTCCCATACAAAAACAAAAGGTGGACGAAGGTATAAATTACACAGAGTGCTTGCTCAACTTTTAGAGTAGGAGCTACGTTTGAGGAGATGTTTATGAGAGGAATACATGTCTTTGAGTCAGATCAAGGTTCATCAAATTTTAGTTCTTCTTCATGAATAGTCTATCAATATATAATTTAACCTATAATTTAGTATTTCTCTATGGTAATTACCATGGTCCTTCAAAGTAGGGAAAATTCATGTCTTTGAACTTTAGTTTGTTAAATTTCATACTCTATTCAAAATTATTGCATTCGTCATGATCAATTGTACATTCAGTTTTTTGCTCCACATGTTGAAGGATTCTCCAGATAAAGTGTATATCATTTTAGTCCCAGATTTCACTATTTAAGAGCTAGTCAAGTTATAAGCATTATCTAGTTTAATATCTTAAACTTACTTGGGAGTGTTAAATAGCACCAAGAAGACATAGGGATGAAGACTCACCATCAGTTTAGACTGAGACCTTTAGTAGAAATTCCAATGTCCCAAGCCTATGTGTCACCATGGGAAATAAAGGGTCACTCGTCAGCATTGGTTGGAAAACTTAGTCCTTAGAATATCATACTAGAGTATTCATGCAACTAGTTGTGTGCATTTGGCAAGGTACGAACTGCTCTTTCTGTTGGGGTACAAGTTGGACTACATTTAGCTCTGACAGAGTATGACAGTTATTAGTATTTCCCCTAATTCAGTCTCAGAATATTGCATTGATCTTATATTTAGTTATTTCTATTCAGTACTTGTCAGTTAAATGTCAATTTGAGTGGTCAGTACATCAGTTCATGTATGTCTTCTCTATTCAGTTCAGCATCTAAGATTTACAATATTCAGTCTACTCAAACAGTGGCACATGTCTAACACTCAATAAATTCAAAGTACGGACCATAAACCTTCATGTGCTATAGTATTTTATAATGTAGTTTCAAAAGCTCAGCATTTAGCTCGTGATTACTACGATTTCCAATAAGTCACAGTAGTATTGGTATGTCCTCATCATTCGAGGGCAACCCCTTATTTATGTTATTTAGTCCTTTTGTTGTCAAACAATTACAGTTAGTTGGGGACCTATCCCTACAACTCATCTTCTTAGAGGCTTTCAAATATATTATTTTGAGGTTTATGTTTTTTTGATATTTTTCGCCTTATCTATTTGGTGTTTTCAATTTAATACGCCTTTCATATTCAGCTTCTGCATCAGTTACTTTCAGTCGTTATTTATATAAATCTTAGTGTCATGTCAGAACAGGGGTTTGCTTATGTTCACTTGTGGTGTCCATTTTTTATTGATTAATTAAGCTTTAATGACAAACTATTATGTCCTTTAAGGATGGAACATTATCTCTTTGTTAATGGTAAACTACAATTTTCTATAACACCCGAAAAAACTTTGGTCGCTATACTTCTTTTTATATCGATCAGATTTGTAAGGAAGTAGTTATGAAAAGGAATTTTTTTGTATACCAACTAGGATTTTAACAAGAATAACAACAAAACATACACAAAAATTGATGCACACATGTGATATAAAATGTTTATTGTAAAATATTAATAAGTGAAAGGAAAGCTCGATCTGCCACAAGAAGCAGTTGCAAACTAGTTCATCAATGATACAAAGCTCAAGGTTATAGAGTGGATCTCACCATGAAACATTGAGCTCACCTAATATCGAGAGCAAGCTCCAACTTGAGAAGTAGAGAAGGGTTGTCTTTCAAAGTGAACAACAAATGAAAATGAGATATAAAAGCATGGAATGGGAGAAACAACCAAAAGAACTTACCTATGACTGAGTCTGAGTAACTAGAGTCTGATTTATCCTATCAAGACCCGAAATTGGGCTATGATGGCTTCCACTACAACCCACCGAGTGGACAAGTCTAAACCCAAATGACAAGATGTGGAAGGCACACTTTATATAAAATATAAATAATAATAAGCTAAAGGCAAGGATAATGTAAATAGAAAGAAGGGTCATTGTAACACCCTTAGCTTCCAATGGATTTTAAAATACTGAACTCACCTGAAGATAGTGACCTACGGAGGCCACCTATGGGCCGTAGATGGATTGACGGGTCGTAGGTGGGAACCGTCAATGGCACTGTGAAATTTAAGGATTTCCAAGTTTCTGAATTTTGACCTACGAAATAGAAGGACGGTTCGTAGTCCAGTTGACGTGCCGTAGATGGGTTCCGTAGATGCCTTACAGATTTAGCCAATTTTTCAGCTCAAAATGAACTTTCTGAATAAATTGACGAAAGAACAGGACGGTTCGCCAATTGATGTACGGGCCGTAGATCAAGTTCGTCGATTGGCCCCGACAGTTTTTAATTAAGGGTTTTGTTCTTTTCCCTAATTGTTTATCTATTTAAGCTAAGTCGTTTATACCCTTAATCTAAGACCTATAAAAACTTTCTAAGCCTAAGTCCTTTCATCCTAATTCATTCCAAAACTGTCCTCTCTCAACTCTCAAGGAAGAAGAAGAAGCTAGGATCCTCCATTGAAGACCTTCAATCTTCTCCAATTTCTTGTGGATTGCTTTGAGGTATGATAGTATTCACCATTAGGAGTCCTTTCCTCCAATGGGTCCTTCCTCTTCTTCATGATTTTCAAAGGTTTACTCTAACCCAATTGAATTATGGTTTGTGATCAATCATTGTGGGTTCTTTAATTATGATTCCAATTATTTATTTTATGATTCCTAGTGCACGATTTAGCATGATAAAGTAACTTAGTGCACGAACTAGCGTGAATTACATGATTTGATGAAAAGATTGCATGAACCCCTATGATCCCAAGCTAATTCTCCCCAATTTGAGAATCTATGCTTTGATTGTTGGGTTGAGTTATGATTTGATGAAGTTTATGAATTCTCTATGAAATCAAGCATGAATTGGGAATGGATTGAGGATAATCTTATGAATTTAGCATGATCAAGTCAAAAGCATGATTTTCCTCTATTATGTGAGTTTCTTCAAGTATGGGTAAACTGTCCTAATTATGGCTTTCTAAGCATGAGCTTGCATTGAATTGCATGATATGAGTTGAACTTGCATGAAACCATATGAACTCTATGAACTATGAAATATGAGCATGATGAATTAAGGGTGCTTTGAGAGTAAAGTACCAAAGTTATGATATGATGATGCTATGGTTGAGTAGTGAAAGGTTTTCTCACGTAATTCTCCCATTATGATAAAAGAAGAACAAAGAGGTGATTACCCATGTTCTAAAGGGGCTATTCTAATGATGTAAGGTGGGACAAGTTCCATGAAAGATGAATATCTTTAAACATTATTTTAGCTTGGATTGGTAACCCTAGTTGTACCTCTCCATGTATAATGATATTAATATGTTAATGACTAATCCGTGGGAATTATGCTTAGCACCGAGTGGATATTGAGATGGAAGCCCTCCTGTTAGTAGATGCCGGGTATTCTAGTGAAAGTTCTCCCGTTAGTAGAGACCGGGTTTTCTAGATGGATCTCTCCCGTTAGTTGAGGCCGAGTCTCCTAAAGCAATCTCTATCCCATAAACTATGTTGCCACCATAGGATGTTGTCTTTAAGTAGACATTAGCTAGTGGATCCACATAAGCTAAGAAGTTCATGGTGTTACATTGGAAAGTAGGACACCCCTTTACGGTGTGGGGTAGACACCAGATTCCATGTTGATAGCTCACATGGTTTTATATGTCGGTTAAGGCTTTTCCCCACAAGTTAAGGAATAAGTGTTCTCATGATGAAGTGAAGAAAAGATAGAAAAATGATTTAGCTTGCTTTGGCCTTGATACATGCTTTATGTTTCATGTTTCTCATGTTTTTAGCTTGGCCATTACATGTCATGATTATGTCTCTCTCTAGCATGATTTATGTGTTTATGTGCTTTGCTATAATACTTAGTACTTAATTGTGGTAACGCATACTTTTGCCTGCATCAACTTCCTTGGTGTAGGACGTGGCAGTTCTCCTACTCGTGGCTAGAGCTTTGACTTAGAGTTGAGAAGAAGACTTGGTGAGTCCTCATCCACCCGAGGACATAGCCTTGTTGAATTTTACTTTGATGTCTTCCTTATGTTGGATATTGTATTGGGCTGCGTCCCTATCACTTTTACTCATATTCTATGATGTTAGTAGGCTTTGAGATATGAGTTGTAGACTTCCGCTGTTTTGAGTAAAAATTTGATATAAAATTCTCTTTGAACTCTTATTTCTCTATCATCTTGTATGTTATGTATCCTAAGGGCTTCTATGAGACCTCCCGGGGTATTGTATGCCGTGTTACATCTAGGGGCTACCCTGGGTCGTCACAGTCATAACATATATATCAGTAGTACGATACAAAATGTAAAACAATAGGTCAAAAAGTGAGCAAAAGGCAACTAACATAATATACCAATCCCTGGGACCTCGTGTCACCTATATATGAGCTACTACGAACAGAAAGTCATATATATAGAGAAATGAATAATAAAAATACAACATGAGACTTAGTACAAAAGAAGGACAACAACATGTCTCTGAAGGCTGGGAGCTCACCACAAATCTGTGTCTATGACCACTGCGGGAGATCCAACGCTCACTGAGGGTGGCTTGAACTAGGAGAAGAATCAAAAAAAGATGCAAAAGTATAGTATGAGTACTAAAATACGGGGTACCATGTAGGCATCATAGGCCGACCGTGCTCAGAAAGATCAAATATATATAAGTAGCACGATGATACAAGCAAGACAAGGGAAAATCTAAACATACTAACATAAGATGAGGACGGGCAGATAAAATGAATTATTCAGTCACAAGATATAGACAAAACACAAAACACAAAACACTCAATACATTTAAAGGCCAACTCACAAAATGATACAATGTAACACCAAGTAAGGAAAACCATAAGCCTAGAAAGAACATCGAGCCACCTAAAATGACACCACATGCTCAACCAACCACCAATAACCATGTAGATGTATCCACAGGCTGCCCGGTATAGCACGTTGAGCTTGCCAATAACCTGGGTATCTTTATCAATGGTCTGCCCAGAATGATACATCGAGCTGATCAGAGAAAAATTAGCTAAAAGGTGCGATAATCAAGTAAAAGGGCTTTTTACCACTTTTAGGCCAAAACAGGTCTCAAAGACTTCAACTCATTGGGCCAATTTCCTTTTCATAAAACAAGTCATTTTCAACAAAAATCAAGTAAATAATAGCTCCTCAAAAGCATTACCACAATCAAGTCATATCAAACACACAGAATCGAGAAAAATGCCCATCACACTATGAGAGTAATGACCTGGTGCTACTACCAATTAACGCTCAAGGCCTCAGTCCCAAAAGTTTGAATAACAACAAATAAATCACACTCAAGGATCTATACCACAACTAAAATCAACAAAACCAGTCAAACAGAAAACAATCCTAAGTTTCATGCAACCTAGAAGAAAGGTCTAAGGACACTACTCACTCAAGGATCACCTAAATTAAGGTTTCTCTGACTACAAGTAAACCTATACAACCCAACCTATGGTCACAACTATCCAAGGATCAATAAAGCTAAACTCAACCTAAGGGCTCAACCTAAATCATACGACACTACTTAAATATAATTAATCTACTAACCACCCTACTATATCACAATTGATGTTCTGCATGCAATGGAACTTATTGGATTACCATCCAATGGACGAATCTCGTAATACTAACCAAAGTCAACTATTTCAATATAACTCAACCAAAAGGCTCAAATGCATAAAAATCTCACCCGATAATATTGGGGATCATTCTAACAATTACCGCAACATATAAAAAGTAAGATAACACTAACGGAAAGGGAAAAATGGTCATTTCACATATAAAGGAAATTTCTAATGAAATTGGAAATTATAGGCTCATTCTAAGTTTAGTCTTAGACATTTAGTAGTCATCCCTATGTCCCACAACTATGTTTCACAGTGGGTAATAAAGGGTCACTCAAAAGCATAGGCTAGACAACTTATTCCTTTGAACATTAGTAAAGTGGATCCATATCAACAAGTTTTGTACTCTTGGCAAGGTACAAAGAGCCCTTTTAGTTGGAGTTTAGGTAGGACTCAGTTTAGCTCAAATAGAAGATGACAGTTATTAGTATTTCCGATAGTTCTTTTTAAAATATAGCATTGACCTTGTGTTCAGTTATTTTTGTTTAGTACTTATCAGTTACATGTCTATTGGATTGGTCAATGCATCACTTCTTTTATTTCATCCCAATCAGTTCAACATGATAGATTTATAATATCCAGTTTAGAAGAATTGTGGCACATGTCTTACACTCACTACATTTAAAGTACTGACTGCATACCTTTTGTGATATATTGATTTATAATATAGGTTCCGAAGCTTTGCATTTAGCTTGTGATTAGTACCATTTCTAATTAGGTCACCGTAGCATTGGTACGTCCTCACATTCAAAGGCAACCCCTTATTTTAGTTATGGAGTCTTTTTGTTTTCAGACAATAAGAGTTAGTTGGGGGCCTGTTCCAACAACGCATCTTCTTAGATGCCTTTAGGTATAGTAATTTGAGCTTTATGGTTTTTTAGATTTTCTCACTTATCCATTTGATTTTTTGAATTTAAGACGCCTTTCAGATTTAACTTCAGCATAAGTTACTTTTCGTTGTTATTTATATAGATTTTAGTGTTATATCATATCATGGGTTAGATTAAAATCACTTGTTGTGCCTATTTTTATTGATTAATTAAACTTTAATGACCAACGATTATGTCTTGTAATGATGGAATATTATCCCATTGTTAATGAAAAGCTAAAAAATTTCTAAAACGGCCGGAAATTTTTTGTCGCAATACTTATTTTTATATTGACCAGATTTGTATCCCTTCATTAAGAAGTAGTTGTGAAAAGTCATTTTTAGATACCAACAAGGTTTTAAACACCAATAACAACAAAACATACCCAAAAATGAATGCACAAATCTGATATCACATGTTTATTCTCAGACATAAACAAGTGGAAGAAAAGCTCATTCTGCCATTGTAAAGCAACTCATCAATGATATAAAGCTCAAACTTATAGAGTGAAGCTCAGAATGAAACATAGAGCTAAGATTGTACCTAAAATATAGAGAAACTTCCAATTGTGAAGTGGATAAGGGTCGTCTTTCAGGCTGAAAAATAAATGAAAATGGGAGATAAAAGTACAGAAAGAGAGAATAAACCAAAAGAACTCACCTATGACTAAGTTTTAGTAACTAGAGTTTGAGTTATAGAAGCATCATTGCAGATTTACTAGCTGCTGAGTGTTTGCTTAGACACTTATTTCTGTATCTAAGCACACTATAGCTCAGAAAACAAGACAAACCATTGTCTAGGCCGACGACTTTTGGTATTGAAAATATCACTTTCCTAATTTCAAAGCTGAGCTATAGATAAAGAGGAGACAGACTGTCTAGTTCAGTCATAGCCCGAATCTACACCATAGTTGAAACAATACTTGGAACCAAAAGTGATCTTAAGCTAACTCCGGGCATAGCATATCAAAGCACATTGAATTAAACTGAAGCAGAAGTTATAAACTAAAACCATCCGAAATAGATCTAAAAAATAATTCTACTACAATTGAATACTAATGATTGAAAACCTCTTGACTTAATAAAATTATTTTTTTGAAAAAGTCCCCTAACTATCAATAATATAAGTCGAATATAAGGGTAGAAACAATTAAACTATGTCCCCATATGATCAGGACTCAACAATTGCTGAATTATTAATAACTACTTAATACTTGAGCCTGAGATTGATCACTTGTATCTATATCACATGAAAAATATAGCGCATAATAAGTATGCGATAAGTATAGGGAAGGTAATGGGTATGTAGGAACAAAACTAAATAGATAAATTCATATCTATCATACGTTGTGAATGCAATTATAATGAATAGTGAAAATATATGTCTACATCAAATGAGGAACAATATAGTGAAAGATCATAAATCAACATTTCTCAAATTTTTTTTTGTATATGTGAGACCATGCTTATCAAAATCACAATTGAAATGATTCATATGTGAAAATAATATTATGTAACATCATATTTATGATTACATCCATGATCATATCTATTTCAAATTTAAAATTATATATAAAAATATTATGTCTAGGTGAAAAGTTTTTTTATAAGCGACATACACCATGTGAGTTCATCATGAGGATGAATAATAAAAGAATTATTGAAGCACTAGACCAGTATATTCTACAACTTATAAGAATTTATTTTAACCCATATTTATTATTAACATTCAAGATTTTTGGGGTGTTTGGTAGAAGAAAAATAATTCGCAAAACTTTTTAACGTAAGTAGAAAAGAAGATGAAAAGTTTCTCAATTGATGGAAGTTGGGATGTAATGAGACTTCTCATTAAATCCTATCCTTTAATTTATATAACCTAAAAAGGTAAAAAAGTTAAGGTTATGGATGACTTTATTAACTCTCATCCTTTAATTTATTTAAACTTAAAAGGAAAATCAGCTAAGGATATGGAAAATTTCATAAACTAATTAGATAATGATATGAATGATTTCATAAACTTTTATCCTTTCATTGATGTAATCTAAAAAGGCAAATCAAATAAGAATACGGACTATTTTAATAACTCTTATCCTTTAATTTATCTAACCTTAAAAAGTTAGTAGATAAAGATATGGATATTTTCATAAACTCTTTTTCTTTCATTTATCTAACCTAAAAAGGTAAACTAAATAAGGATATGAATGCTTTCATAAAATATTTTCCATATATTTATCTAACCTAAAAAGTAAAATCATCTAAGAATAAGGATATTTCCTTTGTGGTAATCCTTTATAATATATTGCACATAATATTTCCCTTTTTACCTCTGATTTGCATATAATAAGTATTTCTATTATGCAAATTTAGTGTAGACAAAACACTTGCTTACAATTTATAAATGTGTTACTATTTGTGGTCTTGTGAACTAATATTCTGAAGTAGCACCCAAAAAGTTATAAAAGCCAAAGTAGGGAGACAAAAAGTTCC
Organism: Solanum appendiculatum; assembly: GCA_018342035.1. Taxonomy (NCBI): domain Eukaryota; kingdom Viridiplantae; phylum Streptophyta; class Magnoliopsida; order Solanales; family Solanaceae; genus Solanum; species Solanum appendiculatum. The sequence continues at coordinate 317,422 of JAGDQO010000296.1, forward strand.
ACTCTTACTTTCCTTCTTCATTTGATTTGTCACATATTTTGAAGGTTCATACTATTATGACTTCCAACAACAATAAAAGGGTTGGCAAGCGTTGTAATAAATAATCAAAGCATAATTTTATCCCCAACACATATGGAGTTGATGAGAGAAATGTTGGTGTTTTAGATTTGAGCCTTAACTTTGATCAAAATGATGACTTCTTTGTTTGTGCAAGGAAGTCCGAGAATAAGGGTGAAAAAAATAGTATTGGGAAGATTCCATTGATTCCTCAGAATTCCATTTCAGAATATTTGGAAAACAAGAATAGTACTTGTGGTCATCCAACTGTTCAAAAATTTGATTTACTTAACAATGTTTGATCATATAATTAATTGGATTGTTCTGATTATGAAAGCGATCAAGATGGTTTTTTAACTGATGATGAATTGGATGAGCACCCAAATATAAAAGAAATGAATTATTAGGAACGAAGAAAATGTCGTTGGTTCAAAACATTCTTTAAATGTCTTGACAAATTGACTATTAATATGATTAATGATCCTAAGAGACAATGGCATTGCCCAGGTGCAATTAGGTGGTTTACATGGCTTCAGTCAATATTGTCCAATACAAAAACAAAAGGTGGAAAAAGGTATAAAATACACAGAGAGCTTGCTCAACTTTTAGAGGAGGAGCTATGTCACAGGAGCTGTGTATGAGAGGAATACATGTCTTTGAGCCTGATCAAGGTTCATCATATTTTAGTTATTCTTCATGAATAGTCTATCAACATATGTTTTAACCTATATTTTAGTATTTATCTATGGTAATTCCTATGGTCCTTTTAAATAGGTAAAATTCATGTCTTTGAACCTTAGTTTGTTAAAGTTCATACTCTATTCATAATTATTGCATTCGTCATGATCAATTGTACATTCAGTTTTTGTTCCACATGCTTAAGGATGCTCCAGATAAAGTGTATATCATTTTCGTCTCACATTTCAGTATTTATGAGATACTCAGGTTATGAGCATTATCTAGTTTAATATCATAAACTTACTTGGGAGTATTATATAGCACCAAGCATAAATAGGGATGAAGGCTCACCAATAGGTTTTACTGAAACCTTTAATAGAAATCCCTATGTCCCAAACCTATGTGTCACCGTGGGTAATAAAGGGTCACTCGTCAGCATTGGCTGGACAACTTAGTCGTTTGAACATCATACTAGTGGATTCATGCCATCTATATGTGTATATTTGGCAAGGCATGAAGTGTTGTTTTAGTTTGGCTACAAGTTGGACTACATTTAGCTCTGACAGAGTATGAGAACTATTAGTATTCCCAATAATTAATCTCAGAATATTGCATTGATCTTATATTCAGTTATTTTTGTTCTATACTTATCAGTTAAATGTCTATTTGAATGGTCAGTACATCAGTTCATGTATTTCTTCTCTTTTCAGTTCAGCATCTAAGATTTATAATATCAAGTTTACTCGAACTGTGGGTCATTTCTAACACTCAATAAATTCGAAGTACTGACCATATACCTTCATGTGCTATATTATTTTATAATGTAGTTTCAAAAGCTCAGCATTCAGCTCACGATTACTTTGATTTCCAATCACCTCACAGTAGTGTTGGTATGTCCTCATCAATCGAGGGAAACCCCTTATTTAAGTAATTTTGACCTTTTGTTTTCAAACAATTACAGTTAGTTGGAGACTTGTCCCGACAACTTATCTTCTTAGAGGCTTTCAAATATAATATTTTGAAGTTTATGTTTTTTGGATATTTTTCCACTTATCTATTTGGTGGTTTGATTTTAATACGCATTTCATATTCAGCTTATGCATCAGTTACTTTCAGTCGTTATTTATACAAATCTTAGTGTCATGTAAGATCAGGGGTTTGCTTATGTTCACTTGTGGTGCCCATTTTTTATTGATTAATTAAGATTTAATGACAAACTATTATGTCCTTTAAGGATGGAATATTATCTCTTTGTTAATGGTAAGCTACAATTTTCTATAACACCCGAAAAAACTTTGGTCTCTATACTTATTTTTATATCAACCAGATTTGTATCAATTCGTTAGGAAGTAGTTATGAAAAAGTATTTTTTTGTATACCAACATTGTTTTAACAAGAATAACAACAAAATATACAAAAAAAATTGATGCACACATTTGATATCAAATGTTTATTCTCAAATATAAATAAGAGAAAGGAAAGCTCGATCTGCCACAAGAAGTACTTGCAAACTAGTTCATCAATGATACAAAGCTCAAAGTTATGGAGTGAAGCTCACCATGAAACATAGAGCTCACCTAAAATAGATAGCAAGCTCCAACTTGAGAAGTAGAGAAGGGTTGTCTTTCAAACAGAACAACAAATGAAAATGCGAGATAAAAGCATAGAATGGGAGAATCAACCAAAAAAGAGCTCACCTATGACTGAGTCTGAGTTATCTGTCAAGATTCGAAATCGGGCTATAATGGCATCCACTACAACCCACCGAGTGGAGAAGCCTAAACCCAAATAACAAGACGCGGAAGACACACTTTATAAAAAAAAAATAATAAGCAGAAGGGAAGGATAATGTATATAGAGAGAAGGGTCATATCATATATATCTGTAGTACGATACAAAATGTACAAATAGGTCCAAAAGTGACCAAAAGACAACTAACACAATATACCAATCCCTGGGACCTTGTTACATATACAGAGAACTGAATAAACAAAATACAACATGAGAGTCAATACAGAAGAAGGACAGCAGCAGTCTCTGAACGCCGGGAGCTCACCACAAATCTGTGTCTATGACTTCCACGGGAGATCCAACGCTCACTGAGGGTGGCTCTAACTAGGAGCAGCATCAGAAAAAGATGCAAAAGTTTAGTATGAGTACAAAAATAGAGGACGGGTAGATAAAATCAATTATTCAGTAACAAGATACACAAAACACACAAAACACTCAGTACATTCAAAGGCCAACTCACAGAATGATACAATGTAACACCATGTAAGGAAAACCATAAGACTAGAAGGAACATCGAGCCACCTAGAATGACACCTCAAGCTTAACCAACCACCAATAACCCGATAGATGTATCCACGGGCAACACGATATGGCACGTCGAACTTTCCAATAACCTAGATATCTATATCAATGGGCCACCCGAAATGATACATCAAGCTCATCAGAGTAAAATTAGCTGAAAGGTGCGATAATAAAGTAAAAGGGCTTTTTTTTACTACTTTTAGGCAAAAACGGGTTTGATGGATTTCAACTCATTAAGGTCAAGTTCCTTTTCATAAACCAAGTCATTTTTATCAAAAATCATGTAATTAATAGCTCCTCAAATGCATTACCATAATCAAGTAATGTTCACCAAAGTCAACTATTTCAATATAACTCAACCAAAAGGCTCAAATCCATAAAAATATCACCCGATAATATTGGGGACAGCACTAACAATTACCACAACACATAAAAAGTATGATAACACTAATGGAAAGGGCAAAATGGTCATTTCACATAAAAAGGAAATTTCTCATGAAATTGGACATTATAGGCTCATTCTAAGTTTAAACTTAGGCATTTAGTAGTCATCCATAAGTCCCACAACTATATTTCACAGTGGGTAATAAAGGGTCTCACATAAACATAGGCTAGACAACTTATTCCTTTGAACATTAGTTAAGTGGATCCATACCAACACAGTTTGTACTCTTGGAAAGGTAAAAAGAGCCACTTTAGTTGGCGTATAGGTTGGACTCAATTTAGCTCAGATAGAGTATGACAGTTATTATTATTTGCCATAGTTCATTCTCAAAATATAGTATTGACCTTGTATTCGATTATTTCTGTTTAGTACTTATCTGTTACATGCCAATTGGACTGGTCAATGCATCAATTGTTGTATTTCATCCCAATCATTTCAGCATCATAGATTTATAATATCCAGTTTACAAGAATTGTGGAACATGTCTCACACTCAATACATTTAAAGTACTGACTGCATATCTTTTGTGATATATGTTTTATAATATAGGTTCCGAAGCTTTGCATTTAGCTCGCGATTAGTACCATTTCCAATCAAGTCACTGTAGTGTTGGTAAGTCCTCCCTTTGGAGGGCAAACCCTTATTTCAGTTATTGAGTCTTTTTGTTTTTAGACAACTAGAGTTAGTCTTATTATTCCAAGAACACATCTTCTTAGATGTGTTTAGATATAGTAGTTTGAACTTTATGGTTTTTTAGATTTTTTCCCTTATCCATTTGGTGTTTTGAATTTAATACGCCTTTCAGATTCAGCTTATGCATCTGTTACTTTCAGTCGTTATTTATATAAATCTTAGTGTTATGTCAGATTATGGGTTAGATTATAATCACTTGTTGTGCCTATTTTTATTGATTAATTAAACTTGAATGACCAACTATTATATCTTGTGAAGATGGAATATTAAACCCTAGATAATGATAGGCTAAAAAATTTCTCGAACGCTCAAAAAATATTTGGTCGCTACACTTATTTTTTTATTGACCAGATTTGTTTCCCTTTATTAAAAAGTAGTCGTGAAAAGTCATTTATGTATACCAACAAGGTGTTCAACAACAATAGCAACAAAACATACAAAAAAATGAATGCACAGATCTGATATCACATGCTTATTTTCAAACATAAACAAGCGGAAGGAAAGCTCAATCTTTCAAAAGAATGACTTGCAAAGCAATTCATCAATGATATAGAGCTAAAAGTTCTAGACTACAGCTAAGAATAAAACATAGAGCTAAGATTGTACCTAAAGTCATGAGGAAGCTCCAACTTGTGAAGTGGATAAGGGTTTCAAGCTGAAAAATAAATAAAAATGGGAGATAAAAGTATAGAAAGTGAGAATAAACCAAAACAACTCACCTATGACTATGTTTGAGTAACCAGAGTCTAAGTTATTGAATCATCGTTGCAGATTTACTAACCTCTAAGTGTGTACTTAGACACTTATAGTTGTGTCTAAGCATACAGTACCTCAGAAAACATGACGAACCATTGTCCAGGCCGACAACTTCTTGAATTGAAAATCTCACTTTCCTAATTTCAAAGCTGAGCTACAGAAAAGAGGAGACTATCAATCTAGTTCTGTCATAGCCCGAATCTACGCCATAGTCGACACACAGTACTTGGAACAAAAAGTGATCTTAATCTAACTCCGGGCATAGCATATCAAAGCATATTAAATTATACTGAAGTAGAAGTTATAAACTAAAACCATAACTGAAATAGATCTCAAAAATAATTCTATTACAATTGAATACTAATATTTGAAAACATCTTAACTTAATAAAATGATTTATTGGGACAAGTCCCAAACTATCCATAATATCAGTCGAAAATAAGGATAGAAACAACAAAACCATGTCCCCATATTTTCATGACCCGACTCCCCGAGTCATGATGGCATTTACTAAAACCCACCAGTAGGTAAGCAAACCCGTTCCCAGAACAACAAGTAGTGAGTACAAGGGTAGAACTAAACAGTAAAGAATGCTACTAAAAAGAAAAGACAAAAATGGGAAGCAAACAAAAACTATATACAAAGGAACCTCCCAGAACCTAGAAGTCACGAGTACAAAGATGTCGAATGAGATAAATACAAGTCCCAAAGGTGGACCACAAAAAGTCGTCTCAAAGGTAAAAGACAAGCTAACATAGGTATAGAAGGAGACAGGTTGGTCCAGGACGCCAAGTGCTCATCCTCGTCTCTGATATCCACAAGCTACAAAAGATGGCACGAACTACCACCACTAGTAGCTGGTACTAGGACCTGCATCACAAAAAGATTTAGAGTGTAGCATAAGTACCAAAACAAAGGTACTCACTAGGCATCATAGGCCGACTGAGAAAGAAAGGTAAAAACATTATGAAAAGATAGAATCTAGACAACAATAGAGGTCAACACGGATATGAAAAGAATCACACGAGCCCACCGAAAGTAAATCTAAGTACAACTAAACTAAACCTAACTGTACCCCATAGGCCCAGAAGGTACACTCGTGCACAAGTTTAAATAAGACCAGAACGGACCCCCATAAGCCCGACAGGTACAAAGAATAGCTAAGCTTACAAGATCGGAGAGGAATCCAGATCCAAATCAAAAAATTAGTCAACTCCTAGCCTAACTAGCAAGAGTGATAATCAATTAAACCGCTCAATTCCTAGGCTAGCTATCAAGAGTGACAATCAACTCAACCAGTCAACTCCCAGCCCATCTAGCAAGAGTGACTATCAACCCAGGCCACCCAGCCATACCATCCACTCCCAGGGGCATCAACCGCCCAGCTAACAAGAGTGCCTCGGGGAGTGTTAACTCTGTAGAGGATCTCAGATATAAAGGCCACCCAACTAGCCAGCCCACTCCTAGGGGCGTCAGCCGCCCAGCTATCAAGAATGCCCAGGGGCGTATCGACTGCGAAGAGGATCTCAAGTAGTATCCAAGTCATCGTGGATCGACTTCTACTCCCGATGATATCATAAAAGGCTCCAAGCCAGAAGCACTCCAACTATGAGGAAGCACACCATCTCCGGTAACGCATGGGGGCCACCGAAATAGGGAGAGAAGACAGAAAGGCTAACAAGCAGTGCAAAAGCCTAAGTTAAGGCTCATACTATCATACCCAAATCTGCTATTCCTATCTACAAGGGCCTAGTCCATCCGAAATAATGTCGGAGACATACCATAGTCACAAGGTCCATGGGTCTAAGGCAACAATAGTCTATCCTAGACTAAGGCAAAAACATTCTCCAAAAACAAGTAATCAACCAAGTAAATCACATATCATACCATAACACACATACAACATTCTTCCAGTATGGTGCTACCCTCGAAACAGTGCTAATCAACCCTAAATTATGGTTTCTAAGAAGCAAAGTAGAAATAACTAGGTACCTGCTCCAATTCACACTAATCATCATGAATTTACACATTCCAACTCAATCTAATTAGAAAGCAAGTCGTAGCCTACCTGTAGGCCGATCGCGCGCGCTCCAAATCACAAGGCAAGAGCTTTTCCCTTCCGAACGACCTCTTAACGCTGCCACACTATATAAAATAGGATCACAACGTTAGTACGACCGTTTCGACAAATAAATCACCCAAAATGGAGATGGACCAAATTTTAGAGTCTAACGGGAATCACAACGTTACTACGGTCCTAAAATATGCCTTGAACTTGTGTTCCAAAATTAAATAAAATCCAAGGCCCGAAAGCAACAAACACAGCACCTGCAAAGAATTCACAAATTAATCACCAAAATGAGGAGGGGCAGCAGCTTCGATCTGAAATTCACCTCAAACGTGGGTTCACCAACACAATCCGATCACTCCCCCATGTAGCCACAACCGCACGATCATCCAGAACTTAGAATAACTCAAATCGGAGCTCGGATGAGGGAGAAATCGCCTTTTGAAAATAAGGACTGAACGCTGAAATTTCTGGTTTATAAAACCCGAAATTGGTCGCTAAAAACTAAATTTCTGGTCGTTAAAAGTGTGATAATCTGGTCGCTAAAAGGCTGCACCAGATATCAGCACTTCAGCTGATTTGCTGCAACTCAGAATTCTCCGACTAGGTGCCCAAGATTCATTCAAAACCTGTGCGCGTAAACAAGATATGCTACCCAACCATCGAAATTCTCATCTAAGGTGGTTTGGATAAAAAGTGGGTCTTGCACCCCATTCCCATTTTAAACCCAATTCCACAAAGGGCGTCGAAATTAGCCGGAAACCTCAGAACCTAAACAAAGGTTCATTTTAGACCAAACTCGACATTCCGAAGCTAACTGCGATGACAAAATTTTCATTCGAGCACGTTTACCAAGATTGTTGACCAAAGTCAACCCTTGGCTTTAACTTAAAAGTTAAAATGCCTAACTTCACAAACTCATCTCAGAAGTCTCAAGGCTCGAACCAACAATGCCCGTAGCCTAAAATGGCCCTTCTAGAGCTGATGGAATCGTTAGAATTTGATTATGAGGTCATCTTCCTGTACTTCTGATAAAAAATGACCATTCAAGGTTCAAAAGCTCCCAAAACACTAGAACTCATATAAAAACCAAATGAACGACCAGGTGACAAACTGTCAGTCCCAGCAAGTCATAAATAACTTGGGGTCGCTATAGGAAAGCTCTAAATGGCAAACAGGAAGCATAAACACATAAATGACCTAGAGGTCATTACAATATCCACAACTAAAAAGGACTGTCGTCCTCGAAAGTAAGAGTCATGAGTACCTGAAGGCTCAAATAAGCCTGGAAACTACTCCTGCATATCATGATCGGTCTCCGAGGTATCCTCCTCAACTAGACGATGCCTCTAATGGACCTTAAACACAGGAATGGCTCTCGAACGCAATCGTCGTGCATCTTTTGCAAGAATGGAAACTTGCTCCTCTACTAAGGTAAATCGATCATCCAAATCCACCGCATTATACGGATGCACATCCGATTCATCACGAACATACCGGCACAGCATCAAAACATGAAAGACTGGGTGGATAGCTGAAAACATCGGGGGCAAAGCTAACTCATAAGCAACCTTTCCAACTATTCAGAGGATCTAAAAGGATCAATATACCTCGGCCTAAGCTTTCCCCGTCTCCCAAATATCGTCACGCCCTTCATGGGTGATAAATGGAGGAAAACTCTATCACCAATCGAAAACCCAAAGGCCGTCGCCTACGATCAACATAACTCTTGTGCCTACTCTGAGCTGTCTGAAGTCTATCCTGAATCAAGTCGGTGCCACGTGGTCGAGTGTCTGTAGATTCAAACCAACCAACAAGAGAACAATAACTCATATCATATAATGCCTCAAATGGGGCCATCTAGATGCTAGAATGGTAGTTGTTGTTGTACGCAAACTCTGCCTAAGACAAGAGTTGGTCCCACTGACCATCAAACTCTAATACACAAGCCCGCAAACCTGGATAGTACGCTCTGACTTAATATCCGTCTGTTGGTGGAAAGTTGTGCTAAGGTCAACACGAGAACCCAACTCATCCTGAAAAGTGCTCCACAAGCTAGAAGTGAACTAAGCACCCCAATTTGATATAATAGAGATCGGCACACCATGAAGACGAACCACTTCATCAATGTATATACGGGCTAACCTCTTGGCGCTGAATGAAGACTGAATAGGGAGAAAGTGTGCAGACTTGGTCAGTGGATGAACGATGACCTAAATGCTATCAACACCTATAGAAGTCTGAGGCAAACCTGCCACTAAGTCCACAGTGATGCGATCCCACTTCCACTCTTGAATGGTTAATCTATGAAAGTTACCACCGGGTCTCAAATGCTCAGCCTTCACCTGCTGGAAATTACAGCAACGAGATACATAGTCTTCAATATCTCTCTTCATACCGCTCAACCAGTAATGCTACTTCAAGTCACGGTACATTTTTACGGTGCCCGAATGGATAGAATATCTAAAATCATGGGCTTCCAGAAGTATCAACTGAATCGAACCCCCAACACTCGGGACACAAATATGACCTGCAAACCTCAAAACCTCTTCTAAGTCTAAGGTAACTAGACCAGTATCACCCGCTAACAATCGATCTCGAAGTACCACAAAGGCCTCATCCTCAAACTGACGGCTACGAATCTGATCAAGAAGAGAGGATTGTACTCCCACATAGGCTAGAACACGCCTCGAATCTGAATCATCCAATCGAACCATCTGGTTAGCTAAGGACTGAATGTCCAAAGCTAATGGTCACTCCATAGTAGATAAGAAGGCTAGACTACCCATACTCACTGCCTTCCGACTTATGGCATCGGCCTCCACATTCGCCTTGCTCGGATGGTAGAGAATAGAGAGGTCATAGTCCTTCAAAAGCTCAATCCAGTGACCCTGCCTCGAATTAAGGTCTCTCTGGCTCATAATATATTGAAGGCTCCTATGATCAGTGTAGATCTCACAGTGAACTCCGTACATGTAGTGCCTCAAGATCTTAAGAAAGAAAACTATCATCGCCAACTCCAACTCCTGAGTGGGGTAGTTACGCTCATTTAACCTAAGCTGCCTCTACGCATAAGCAATGACACAGGCTCGCTGCATCAATACACAACCCAAACCGATGCCAGATGTGTCATAATAAACCGTGAAACCCTTACCCTCAACTAAGATCAATATAGGAGCAGTAGTCAGCAACTCTTTGAGGTTCCAAAAGCTCAACTCACACTCCTTAGACCACTCAAAAGGTACATCAAGTTGCGTCAACCGGGTCAGAGATGCTGCAATAGTGAAGAATCCCTCCACAAACCACCTGTAGTAGCATGCCAAACCGATGAAGCTCCGAACCTCAGTCACCAAAGTAGGCCTAGCCCAACCACGAATAGCCTCAATATTCACCGGATCTACCATGATGCAATCCTTGGACATTATGTGCCCCAAGAATGCTACCGTGAGCCAAAACTTGCACTTTGAGAACTTGGCATAAAAACGCTGATCTCTTAAAGTCTTGAGCACAATCCTTAAATAATGCTCATGATCACTCCTACTCGATGAGTATATCACAATGTCATCTATGAACATGATGACAAACAAATCGAGATACGGCCTGAACACCAGAGTCATCAAGTCCATGAAGGCGAAAGGGGCATTAGTCAACCCAAAAGACATCACTAGGAACTCATAGTGGCCATATCGAGTCCTAAATGCAGCCTTAGGGATGTCCGCTGCCCTAATCCTCAGTTGATGGTAACCTGACCTCAAATAAATCTTTGAAAACACTGTGGAACCATGAAGCTGGTCAAATAGATCATCAATCCTAGGCATGGGGTAGCGGTTCTTCATCGTCACCTTATTCAACTGCTTATAATCAATACCCATGTGCATCGTGCCATCCTTCTTCTTTACAAATAAAAAAGGAGCGCCCTAAGGAGACACGCTAGGCCTGATGAATCCCTTAACCAAGAGATCATGAAGCTGAACACTAAACTCCTTGAGCTCTGCGGGAGCCATCCAATATGGCAGAATGGAAATAGGTCGAGTACTTGGCTCAAGCTCGATAGGAAAGTCAATATCATGCTTTGGGGTAGGCTAGGTAGGTCTGGAGGAAACACATCTATAAAATCACGAATGACTTGAATGGACTTAATTGAAGGGACCTCCCTACTCACATCATGCACATAGGCCAAATAACACAAAAACTCGCTAGCCACTAGCCTCCGAGACTAAATAAAAGAGATAACTCCAACTGGTGTGCTACTAATGGAGCCCTACCACATCACCAGTGGAATACCAGGCATGGCTAAGGTAACGGTCTTAGAGAAATAATCTAAAATTGTGCGATAGGGGATAACTAGTCCATGCAAAGAATCACATCGAAATCAAGCATATCAAACAATATAAGGTCAGCCCGGGTGTCACATCCCGGAGTATCAACTAAGCATGATCGAAACACCTGATCCTCTACTAAAGACTCACCCATGGGGGTTGACACATGCTACGAAACTACCATAGGCTCAGAACGCATACCCATACAAGTAGAATAATACACAGACACATAGGAATAAGTAGAGCAAGGATAAAATAATACTAAGGCAGGCTGATGGTATAAAAGAATCATACCTGTGGTCACTTCATCCGATGCCTCAACCTCCGCCCTCACTGGAGCTGCATAGAAATGGTCATGTCCACCTCTACCTTGGCCAACAGTCCTACCACCTGACCTGCCTCCCCGGAGACCACCCTGAATACCCTGATGTCCATCATGACGGTCCTGACACTGACCTTAACCTCGTGTTGGAGGTGCTGCTGGGGGAGCTGGTAGAGCTGTTTGTGGAGCTAGAGCAATCCGTCTACGCAGAGGGCAATCTCTGGCATAGTGACCTAACTCACCACAGTCAAAACAACCCAAAGATGATCTACTCCTAGAAAAATGGCCAACACGGCCTAAAGCATTAGCCTTGAACCCATGACTCTAACTAGAGCAAACTTCACTCCGGCTATACCGATCACCCTCTGAACTCTCTAATGAGGCCTGAATAGGCCGACTAGGATGACACTGCCTAAACCGTTGTCGAGCTCTATCATGTGAATCTCTAGGCCTGGAACGGGACCCACTATAACCACCATCATATCTAGCTCTCTTGTCACTGCCCCTTGGGCCTCAAGACGGAGCTACTCAATCGTGCGGGCATGATCAACAACATCCATAAAGGAGCAATCGACTAAGACCATAGACTGAGCCTCTATCCGCAGTTTCAGTCTCAACCCACGAAGAAAGCACCGAACCCTCTCCTTCTCAATAGGTCGAATCATGGTAGCATGTCGGGAGAGCTCGTGAAATCTCACCTTGTACTCAGACACTATCACATAACCCTGCTCAAAACTAGAGAACTGATCTCAGAGGTGATCTCTAACACTGCAAGGAATCAACCTGGCCAAGAAGGTCTCTAAAAACTCAGTCCAAGTGACCAGAGGAAACCTAGTTGGTCTAGTCTCAATAAATGTAAACCACCACTGTCTAGCTTGCCCATCAAGTTGATATGCAGTGAAGTTGGCTCTTCTTGACTCCACGAGACCCAAAGTGTACAGCTGCTCCCGACAAGTGGTTAGAAACTCATGGACATCCTCACCCACAGCCCCAGAAAACCTCAGAGGTGAAAGCCTCAAGAACACTAGGAGCATCTTCTGCTCATCTAGCAGCATAGCTCCAGTTGCGATCACGGGCTAGGCACCCCATGTGGTACCTAGGCCCTGGGTGCCTCTGCTCTAGGCTGATCCTGCTGAGCTGGTGCTGGCACAGGTGCCAGTGCTGGTGCTGGTGCTTGAGCCTGTTGCATGTCGTTGAGCTCAGTCAAAAGCTGAGCTATAGCTACTTAAAGATCCGGCATCATCGTCTGTCTGAGGGGTGGCTCGACTGGTCCCAGCCCTACCGGTTGATCGGGAACATGGGCTACAAGAGGATCCACGCGGGCTCTGGACCCTGCTCTCTATAATGGGGGGTGTGGTGTACCCCTGCAAGGTAAGGGAGGTCGACCCCTACCCCTTGCTGTCGTGCGGTTTGTACGAATCATCCAGCAAAAAGAGTGAAACAAGTGAGACTCCAAGAAACCAATAACACACATGTTGCACGAAAGTGATACAAAAAAGTGGTATTCCTAAAAACACCCTGTAGCCTCCAAAAGACAGGACACCAACGTCTCCGCACCGATCTGGAGGACTCTACTAGGTATTAGCTCAGTACAAGTGAGACTAGTGAACCTAGGGCTCTGATACCAACTTGTCACGTCCCGACTCCCCAAGTCATGATGGAACCTACTAAAACCCACTAGTAGGTAATCCAACCCGAACCCAGAACAACAAGTAGTGAGTACAAAGGTAGAACTGAACAACAAGCAATGCTAATAAAAAGAAAAGACAGAAACGGAAAGCAAACAAAAATTATATACAAAGAAACCTCCCAGAACCCGAAAGTCACGATTACAGAGCTGTCTAACGAAATAAATAAAAGTCCCAAAAGTAGACCACAACAAGCCGTCTCAAAGGCAAAAGACAAGGTAACATAGGTATAGAAGGAGAAAGGTTGGTCCAGGATGGCAAGTGCTTGACCTCGTTTCTAATATCCACAACCTGCAAAAGACGGCACGAACGACACCTACTGGTAGCTGGTACTAGGACATGCATCACGAAAAGTTGTAGAGTGTAGCATAAGTACCAAAAAAAGGTACTTACTAGGCATCATAGGCCGACCGAGCAAGAAAGGTAAAAACAATCTGAAAAGATAGAATCTAGACAAGAATAGAGGTCAAAGCGAATATGAAAAGAAGTACAAAAGTGCACCAAAAGTAAATCTAAGTACAGCTAAACTAAACCTAATTTGTCCCCATAAGCCCAGAAGGTACACTGGTGCACAAGTTTAAATAAAACCCGAACGGACCCCTATAAGCCTGACAGGTACACAAAATAGCTAAACCTACAAAATCGAAGAGTAATCCAAATCCTAATTAAAAACCTAGTCAACTCCAAGCCCAACTAGAAAGAGTGACATTCAATTAAACCGGTCAACTGCTAGCCTAGCTAGCAAGAGTGACAATCAACTCAACCAGTCAACTCTTAGCCCAGCTAGCAAGACTGGCTATTAATCCAGGCCACCCAGCCGTACCATAGACTCCCATGGGCGACAATCACCCACCTAGCAAGAGTGCCTCAGGGGCGTGTCAACTCTGTAAAGGATCTCAGTTATCCAGGCCGCCCAGCGAGCCAGCCCACTCCGAGGGACATCAGTCGCCTAGCTAGCAAGAGTGCCCGGGGGCGTTTCAACTCCGAAGAGGATCTCAAGTAGGCTCTAAGCCATCGTGGATCGATGTCCACACCTGACGATATCACAAAAGGCTCAAAGCCAGAAGCACTCAAATTTCAAGGAAGCACACCATCTCCGGTAACGCATCGGAGCGGCAAAAATAGGTTGAGGAGACAGAAAGGATAACAAGCAGCGCAAAAGCCTAAGCTAAGGCTCATACTATCAGACCCAAGTCTCCTATTCATTTCTATAAGGATCTAGTCTATCCAAAACGACGTCGGAGACATACCATTGTCACAAGGTGCATTGGTCTACGGCAACACTAGTCTATCCTAGACTAAGGCAAAAACATGCTCCAAAAACAAGTAATCAACCAAGTAAATCACATAGCATGCTACAAAATACATACAACCATCTTCCAGCATGGTACTACCCTCGAAATAGTGGTAATCAACCCTAATTCATGGTTTCTAAGAAGAAGAGTAGAAATAACTAGGTACCCGCCCCAATTCACACTAATTTCCATGAATTTACACATTCCTACTCAATCTAATTAGAAAGGAAGTCGTAGCCTACCCGTAGAACAATCGCGTGCCCTCCAAATCACAAGACTGGAGCTTTTCCCTTTCGAACGGCCTCTGAACGTTGCCACACTATAAAAAATTGGATCACAACGTTAATACGATTGTTTAGACACAAAAATCACCCAAAACGAAGACTGACCAATTTTTAGAATCAAATGGGAATTGTTGGACCCATATCAAAAATTCTGAGACTCCATCAAAAGGTCCTAAACTATACCTCAAACTTGTGTTCAAAAATTAAACACAATCTGAGGTCCGAAAGCAGCAAACACAGCACATGCAAAGAATTCACAAATTAATAACCAAAAAGAGTAGGGGCAGTAGATTCGACCTGAAATTCACCTCAAACAAGATTTACCAACACAATCCGATCACTCCACCACATAGCCACAACTTCCATGATCATCCAGGACTTCGAATCACTCAAATCGGAGCTCAGATGAGGGAGAAATCCTCTTTTGAAAATAAGGACTGAAAGCTGAAATTTCTGGTTTATAAAGCCCGAAAATGGTTGGTAAAAACTAAATATCTGGTCATTAAAAGTGTGACATCTGCTCGCTAAAAGGCTGCACCAGATATCAGCGCTTCAGCTGATATGCTCCAACTCAAAAATCTCCGACAGGGTGCACGGGAATAATTCGGAACCCCACGGCATAAAGAAAATATGCTACTCCATCAAAAACGACATTCCGGAATCAACAGAACCATCAAAATTCCCATTTGAGGTCGTTTTGATAAAAAGTGGCTCGCACACCTAGTTCCCATTTTAAGCCCAATTCCACAATAGGCCTCGATATTAGCCCGAAAGCCTCGGGACCTAAGTGAAGGGTCGTTCTAGACCAAAATAGACATTTCGGAGCTAATCGCGCTGATGAAATTCTCATTCGAGCATGTTTACCAAGAATATTGACCAAAGTCAACCCTTGGCTTAAGCTTCAAAGTTAAAATATCTAACGGCACAAACTCACCCCAAAAATCTCAGGTCCCGAACCAACTATGCCCCTTACCTAAAATGGCCCTTCCAAAGATGATGGAATCATCAGAATTGAATTCTAAGGTCATCTTCCTGAACTTCTAATAAAAAATGACCATTCAAGGTTCAAAAGCTCCCAAAACACTAGAACTCGCATAAAAACCAAACGAACGACCAGGTGATCGAATTGTTAGTCCCAGCAACTCATAAATAACTTGGGGTCGCTATAGGAAAGCTCTAAAGGATGAACATGAGGCATAAACACAGAAATGACCTAGAGGTCATTACACATATGATGAGGACTCAACAATTGTTGAATTATGAATAAACACTCAATACTTGAGCCTGAAAAAGATCAGTTGTCTCTACATCACATGAAAAATACAGCGCGTAATATGTATGCGATAAGTATAGGGAATGTAATGGGTATGTAAGAACAATACTAAATAGATAAATTCATATATATCATATGCTATGAGTGGGATTATAATGAATGTTTCAGTTATAAGTAAACATCTAATGAGGAACAATGTAGTGACAGATCTAAAATAAATATTTCTGAGAAGAAATTGTATATCCGAGACCATGCTTATAAAAATCATAATTGAAAGTATGCATATATGAAAATATTGTTATTTGATATCATATCTATGACTAATCCATGATCATATCTATTCGAACTTTAAAATTATATATAAAAATATAATGTCTAAGTGGAAAGTTTTTAATAAGGAACATACACTATGCGTGCTCATGAGGATGAAAAATAAAAGAATTATTGAAGGACTAGACCAATATGATCTATAACTTATAAGACTTTATTTTAACCCATATTTATTATTAACATTCAAGATATTTTGAGGTGTTTGGTTGGAAGAAAAAATATTTTGCAAAGCTTTTTACATAGGTAGAAAAGAATATGAAAAGTATCCTAATTGATGGAAGTTGAGATGTAATGAGACTTCTCATTAAATCTTATCCTTTAATTTATATAATCTTGTCCTTTAATTTATATAAGCAAAAAAGGTAAATAAGTTAAGGTTATGGATGACTTTATAAACTCTTATCCTTTAATTTATCTAACCATAAAAGGTAAATAAGCTAAGGATATGGAAAATTTCATAAACAAATTAGATAATAGTATGAATGATTTCATTAACATTTGTCCTTTCATTGATCTAATCTGAAAAGGCGTAAATAAGCTAAGGATATGGAAAAATTCATAAACTTATTAGATAAGAGTATGAATGATTTCATAAACTTTTGTCCTTTCATTGATCTAATCTGAAAAGGTAAATCAAATAGAATATGTATGATTTTAATAACTCTTATCCTTTAATTTATCTAACCTTAAAAAGTTAATAGATAAAGATATGGATATTTTTCATAAACTCTTTTCCTTTCATTTATCAAACGTAAAAAGGTAAACTAAATAAGGATATGAATGATTTCATAAAATCTTTTCCATATATTTATCTAACATAAAAAGTGAAATCAGCTAAGAATAAGGATATTTCCTTTGTGGTAATCCTGTATAATATATTTCATATATTATTTCCCTTTTTGCCTCTTATTTGCATATAATAAGTATTCCTATTATGTAAATGTAGTGTAGACAAAACACTAGCTTTCAATTTATAAATGTGTTACTATTTGTGGTCTTGTGAACTAATATTCTGAAGTAGCACCCAAAAGGTTATAAAAGCAAAAGTAGTGAGACAAAAAAGTTCCACTCTCAATTTCACTCTTCATTTGATTTGTCAAATATTTTCTAAGTTCATACAAATATGAATTCCAACAATAAACGGGTTGGGAAGCGTTGTAATAAATCATCAAAGTATAATTCTATCCCCAACACATGGAGTTGATGAGAGAAATGTTGGTGTTTTAGATTTGAGCCTTATCTCTGATCGAAATGATGACTTCTTTGTTTGTCCAAGGAAGTCCAAGAACAAGGGTGAAAAAAATAGTATTGGCAAGATTCCATTGATTCCTCAGAATCCCATTTTGGAATATTTTGAAAGCAAGAATAGTACTTGTGGTCATCCAATTGTTCAAAAATTGGATTTGGTTAACAATGTTGGATCATCTAATGAATTTGATTTTTCTTATGATGAAAGCGATTAAGATGGTTTTTTCACTGATGATGAATTTGATGTGCAACCAAATATAAAATAAATCAATTATGAGGAGTGAAGAAAATGTTGTTGGTTCAAAAAAATTCTTTA
The DNA here is from genome assembly GCA_018342035.1 of Solanum appendiculatum. Classification (NCBI taxonomy): domain Eukaryota; kingdom Viridiplantae; phylum Streptophyta; class Magnoliopsida; order Solanales; family Solanaceae; genus Solanum; species Solanum appendiculatum. The sequence goes on from JAGDQO010000296.1 coordinate 335,507, forward strand.
AATGTCTTGACAAATTGACTATTAATATGATTAATGATCCTAAGAGACAATGGCATTGCCCTGCTTGCAAAGATGGTCCAGGTGCAATTATGTGGTTCACAGGGCTTCAGTCAATGTTGTCCCATATAAAAACAAAAGGTGGACATAGGTATAAATTACACAAAGAGCTCGCTCAACTTTTAGAGGAGGAGCTACGTCTGAGGAGCTGTGTATGAGAGGAATACATGTCTTTGAGCCTGATCAAGGTGCATCATATTTTAGTTATTCTTCATGAATAGTCTATCAATAAGTGTTTTAACCTATAATTTACTATTTCTATATGGTAATTCCCATGGTCCCTCAAAATAGGGAAAATTCATGTCATTGAATCTTAGTTTGTTAAATTTCATACTCTATTCAATTCATCATGATCAATTGTACATTCAGTTTTTTGTTCCACATGTTTAAGGACTATCCAGATAAAGTGTATATCATTTTTGTCTCAGATTTCACTATTTATGAGCTAGTCAGGTTATAAGCATTATCTAGTTTAATATCATAAACTTACTTAGGAATATTATATAGCACCAAGAAGAAATAGGGATGATGACTCACCATCAGTTTAGACTGAGACCTTTAGTAGAAACCACAATGTCCCAAACATATGTGTCACCGTGGGTAATAAAGGGTCACTCATCAGCATTGGCAGGACAACTAAGTCCTTTGAACATCATACTAGTGGATTCATGCCAGCTAGTTGTGTATATTTGGCGAGGTACAAAGTGCTGTTTTTGTTGGGGTTCAAGTTGGACTACATTTAGCTCTGACAGAGTATGACAGCTATTAGTATTTCTCATAATTCAGTATCAGAATATTGCATTGATCTTGTATTCAGTTATTTCTATTACGTACTTATCAGTTAAAGGTGTATTTGAGTGGTCACTACATCAGTTCATGTATTTCTTCTCTATTCAATTCAGCCTCTAAGATTTATAATATACAGTCTACTCGAACTATTGCATATGTCTAACACTCAATAAATTCAATGTACTGACCATATACCTTCATGTGCTATATTATTTTGTAATGTAGTTTCAAAAGCTCAGCATTCAGCTCACGATTACTACTTCCAATCATGTCACAGTAGTGTTGGTATGTCCTCATCATTCGAGGGCAACCCCTTATTTAGGTTTATTAGTCCTTTCGTTTTCAAACAATTACAGTTAGTTGGGGACTTGTCCTTACAACTCATCTTCTTCGAGGCTTTCAAATATAATAGTTTCAGGTTTATGTTTTTTGGATATTTTTCCACTTATCTATTTGGTGTTTTCAATTTAATATGCCTTTCATATTCAGTTTATGCATCAGTTACTTTCGGTCAATATTTATACAAATCTTAGTGTCATGTCAGATCATGGGTTTGCTTATGTTCTCTTGTGGTGCCCATTTTTTATTGATTAATTAAGCTTTAATGAAAAACTATTATGTCCTTTAAGGATGGAATATTATCTCTTTGTTAATGGTAAGCTACAATTTTCTATAACACCCAAAAAACCTTTGGTCGCTATACTTATTTTTATATCGATCAGATTTGTATCCATTCGTTAGGAAGTAGTTATGAAAAGAAATTTTTTTGTATACCAGCAAGGTTTTTAACAAGAATAACAACAAAACATAAAAAAAATTGATGCACACATGTGATATCAAATGTTTATTCTCAAATATAAATAAGTGAAAGGAAAGCTCGATCTGCCAGAAGAAGCACTTGCAAACGAGTTCATCAATGATACAAAGCTCAAGGTTATGGAGTGAAGCTCACCATGAAAAGAGCTCACATCAAATTGAGAGCAAGCTCCAACTTGAGAAGTAGAGAAGGGTTTCTTTCAAACTGAACAACAAATGAAAATGCGAGGTAAAAGCATAGAATGGGAGAATCAACCAAAATAACTCACCTATGACTGAGTCTGAGTAACCAAAGTCTGAGTTATCCTCTCAAGACCCGAAATCGGCCTATGATGGCGTCCACTACAACCCACCGAGTGGACAAGTCTAAACCCAAATAACAAGATGCGAAAGGCACACTTTATATAATAAATAAATAATAATAAGCGGAAGGCAAGGATAATGTATATATAAAGAAGGGTTATATCATATATATCTATAGTACAATATAAAATGTACAAAAATAGGTCCAAAAGTGACAAAAAGACAACTAACACAATATACCAATCCCTGGGACCTCGTGTGACCTATACATAAGCTACTACGAAAAGAAAGTCAAGTATATACATAGAACTGAATAATCTAAATACAACATGAGAGTCAGTACAAAAGAAGGACAACAACAAGTCTCTGAACCCTTGGAGCTCACCACAAATCTTTATCTATGACCGTCGCGAGATATCCAACGCTCACTGAGGGTGGCTCAAACTGGGAGCAGCATCAGAAAAAGATGCAAAAGTGTAGTATGAGTACTAAAATACGGGGTACCCATTAGGAATCATAGGCTGACTGAGCTCAAGAAGATCAAATATATATAAGTAGCATGATAATACAAGCTAGACAAGGGAAAATCTAAATATACTAACATAAGATAGAGAACGTTCAGATAAAATAAATTATTCAGAGAAAAATTAGCTGAAAGGTGCGATAATCAAGTAAAAGGGCTTTTTACCACTTTTAGGCCTAAATGAGTCTTAAAACCTTCAACTCATTAAGGCTAATTTTCTTTTCATAAACCATGTCATTTTCATCAAAAATGATGTAATTAATAGCTCCTCAAAAGCATTACCATAATCAAGTCATGTAAAACACACAGAACCGAGAAAAATGCCCATCACACCATGAGAGTACTGACCTGGTGCTCCTGCCAATTAACGCCCAAGGCCTCAGTCCCAAAAGTTTAAATAACAAAACAAATCACATTCAAGGATCTATACCATCAATAAAATCAACCAAACCAGTCGAATAGAAAACAATCCTAAGTTTCACGCAACCTAGAAGAAAGGTCTAAGGATACTACTCACTCAAGGATCACCTAAATTAAGGTTTCTCTAACTACAAGTAAAGCTATACATCCCAGCCTATGGCCACAACTATCCAAGGATCAATAAAGCTAAACTCAACCTAAGGGCTCAACCTACATCATGCGACACTACTTAAATATAATTAATCTACTAACTACCCTACTAGACCACATTTGATGTTCCGCATGCAATGGAACTGATAGGATTACCATCCGATGGACGAATCTCGTAATGTTGACCAAAGTCAACTATTTCAATATAACTCAACCAAAAGGCTAATATCCATAAAAATGTCACTCGATAATATTGGGGACCATGCTAACAATTACCGCAACACTTAAAAAGTATGATAACATTAAGAGAAAGAGAAAAATGGTCATTTCACATATAATGGAAATTTCTCATGAAATTGGACATTATAGACTCATTGTCAGTTTAGACTTAGACATTTATTAGCTATCCCTAAGTCCCACAACTATGTTTCACAGTGGGTAATAAAGGGTCTCTCATAAGCATAGCCTAGACAACTTAGTCCTTTGAACATTAGTTAAGAGGATCCATATTAGCATGTTTTGTACTCTTGGCAAGGTACAAAGTGCCCTTTTAGTTGGGGTACAGGTTGAACTCAATTAAGATTAGATAGAGTATGACAATATTTAGTATTTCCCATAGTTCATTCTCAAAATATAGCATTGACCTTGTATACGGTTATTTCTGTTTAGTACTTATTAGTTACATGCCTATTTAATTGGTCAATGCATCAGTTCTTGTATTTCATCCGAATCAGTTCAGCATCATAGATTTATAATATCCAGTTTACAAGAATTGTGGCTCATGTGTCACACTCAATACATTTAAAGTACTGACTGCATACCTTTTGTGTTTTATTGTTTTATAATATAGGTTCTGAAGCTTGGCTTTTAGCTCGCGATTAGTACAATTTCCAATCATGTCACCATAGTGTTGGTAAGTCCTCACTTTCGAGGGCAACCCCTTATTTAAGTTATTGAGTCTTTTTATTTTCAGACAATTAGAGTTAGTTGGGGGCCTTTTCCAACAATGCATCTTCTCAGATGCCTTTAGATATAGTAGTTTGAACTTTATGGTTTTTTAGATTTTTTCACTTTTCCATTTGGTTTTTAGAATTTAATACGTCTTTCAGATATAGCTTCAGCATAAGTTACTTTTCGTCTTTATTTATCTAAACATTAGTGTTATGTCTGATCATGGGTAAGATTATAATCACTTCTTTTGCCTATTTTTATTGATTAATAAAACTTTAATGACCAACTATTATGTCTTGTAATGATGAAATATTATCCCCTTGTTAATGGTCTGCTAAAAAATTTCTATAACGCTCGAAAAAATTTGGTCGCAATACTTATTTTTAGATCGACTAGATTTGTATCCCTTCATTAAGAAGTAGTCGTGAAAAGTCATTTTTTTATACCAACAAGACATTCAATAACAATAATAGCAAAACATACACAAAAATGAATGCACAGATCTGATATCACATGTTTATTCTCAGACATAAACAATTGGAAGAAAAGCTCAATCTGCCAAGAGAATCACTTGCAAAGCAGTTCATCAATGATATAAAGCTCAAAGTTATAGAGTGAAGCTCAGAATGAAACATAGAGCTAAGATTGTACATAAAATCAAGAAGAAGCTCCAACTTGTGAAGTGGATAAGGGTCGTCTTTCAAGCTGAAAAATAAATGAAAATGGGAGATAAAAGTACAGAAAGAGAGAATAAACCAAAAGAACTCACCTATGACTATGTTTGAGTAACCAGAGTCTGAGTTATCGAAGCATCGTTGCAGATTTACTAACCTCTAAGTGTGTGCTTGGACACTTATTTTTGTGTTTAAGCACACTATAGCTCAGAATACATGACAAACCATTGTCTAGGCCGACGACTTTGGGAATTGAAAATATCACTTTCTCAATATTAAAGCTGAGCTATAGATAAAGATGAGACTACCTATCTTGTTCTGTCATAGCCCAAATCTACACCATAGTAAAGACTGTACTTGGAACCAAAAGTAATCTTAAGCTAACTCCGGGGATAGCATATCAAAGCATATTGAATTAAACTGAAGCATAAGTTATAAACTAAAACCATAACTAAAATATATCTAAAAAAATAATTCTATTACAATTGAATACTAATGTTTGAAAGCCTCTTAAATTAATAAAATGATTTATTGGGAAAAGTCCCCTAACTATCCATAATATAAGTCGAAAATAAGGATAGAAACAATTAAACTATGTCCCCATATGATGAGGACTCAACAATTACTGAATTATGAATAACGACTCAATACTTGAGACTGAGAATGATCACTTGTATCTACATCACATGAAAAATATAGTGCATAATAAGTATGCGATAAGTATAGGAAATGTAATGGGTATGTAGGAACAAAACTAAATAGATAAATTCATATCTATCATATGTTGTGAATAGAATTATAATGAATGTTTCAATTATACGTATACAACAAATGAGGAACAATATAGTGACAGATCATAAATAAACATTTCTCAAAAAAAAATTGTTTATCTGAGACCATGCTTATCAAAATCTTAATTGAAAGGATGCATATGTGAAAATAATGTTATCTGGCATCATATTTATAATTACATCCATGATCATATCTATTCCAACTTTAAAATTATATATAAAAATATAATGTCTAGGTGAAAAGTTTTTTATAAGCGACATACACCAGGTGTGCTCATGAGGATGAATAATTAAAGAATTATTGATGCACTAGACCAGTATGATCTATAACTTATACGAATTTATTTTAACCCATATTTATTATTAACATTCAAGATATTTTGGGGTGTTTGGTAGAAGAAAAAATAATTTACAAAACTTTTTACGTAAGTAGAAAAGAATATGAAAAGTTTCTCAATTGATGAAAGTTGAGATGTAATGAGACTTCTCATTAAATCTTATCCTTTAATTTATATAACCTAAAAAGGTAAATAAGTTAAGCTTATGGATGACTTTATAAACTCTCATTCTTTAATTTATATAAAGTTAAAAGGTAAATCAGCTGAGGATATGGAAAATTCATAAACTATTTAGTTAAGGATATAAATGATTTCATAAACTTTTATCCTTTCATTTATATAATCTAAAAAGGAAAATCAAATAAGAATATGTATGACTTTAATAACTCTTATCCTTTAATTTTTCTAGCCATAAAAATCTAATATATAAAGATATGGATATTTTCATAAACTCTTTTTCTTTCATTTATCTAACCTAAAAAGGTAAACTAAATAAGGATATGAATGATTTCATAAAATATTTTCCATATGTTTATCTAACCTAAAAAGTAAAATCAGCTAAGAATAAGGATATTTCCTTTGTGATAATCCTTTATAATATATTTCACATACTATTTTAATTTTTGCCTCTGATTCTCATATAATAAGTATTCCTATTATGTGAATGTAGTATAGACAAAACACTTGCTTACAATTTATAAATATGTTACTATTTGTGGTCTTGTGGACTAATATTCTACAGTAGCACCCAAAAAGTTATAAAAGCCAAAGTAGTGAGACAAAAAAGTTCCACTCTCACTTTCCTTCTTGATTTGATTTGTCAAATATTTTCTAGGTTCATACAAATATGAGTTCCAACAACAATAAAAAGGTTGGGAAGCATTGTAATAAATCATCAAAGCATAATTCTATCCCCAACACCTAGAGTTGATGAGAGAAATGTTGGTGTTTTAGATTTGAGCCTTAACTAAGATCAAAATGATGACTTCTTTGTTTGTGCAAGGAAGTCCGAGAATAAGGGTGAAAAAAATAGTATTGGGGGGATTCCATTGATTCCTCAGAATCCCATTTTAGAATATTTGGAAAACAAGAATAGTACTTATGGTCATTCAATTGTTCAAAAATTGGATCTGCAAAACAATGTTTGATCATCTAATTAATTGGATTTTTCTAATGATGAAAGCGATCAAGATGATTTTTTCATTGATGATGAATTTGATGAGCACCAAAATATAAAAGAAAAGAATTATGAGGAGCGAAGAAAATGTTGTTGGTTCAAAAAATTCTTCAAATGTCTTGACAAATTGACTATTTATATGATTAATTATCCTAAGAGACAATGGCATTGCCCTGCCTGCAAATATGCTCCAGGTGCAATAAGGTGGTTCACACGGCTTCGGTCAATGTTGTCCCATACAAAAACAAAAGGTAGACCAAGGTATAAATTACACAAAGAGTTTGATCAACTTTTAGAGGAGGAGCTATGTTAGAGGAGCTGCGTATGAGAAGAATACATGTCTTTGAGCCTGATCAAGGTTCATCATATTTTAGTTCTTCTTCATTAATAGTCTATCAATATATGTTTTAACCTATAATTTAGTATTTCTCTATGATAATTCCCATGGTCCTTCAAAATAGGGAAAGTTCATGTCTTTGAACCTTAGTTTGTTAAATTTCATACTCTATTCATAATTATTGCATTCGTCATGATCGAGTGTACATTCAGTTTTTTGTTCCACATGCTTAAGGATGGTCCAGATAAAGTGTATATCATTCAGTTTTCAATATTTATGTGCTACTCAGGTTATAAGCATTATCTAGTTTAACATCATAAACTTACTTGGGAGTATTATATAGCACCAAGCAGACATAGGAATGAAGACTCACCATCAGCTTAGACTGAGACAATTAGTTGAAATCCCTATGTCCAAAGCCTATGTGTCACCGTGGGTAATAAAGGGTCACTCATCAGCATTGAACTGACAACTTAGTCCTTTGAACATCATATTAGTGGATTCATGCTGGATAGTCGTGTACACTTGGCAAGGTACGAAGCACTCTCTCCATTGGGGTACAAGTTGGACTACATTTAGCTCTGATATAGTATGAGGGTTATTAGTATTTCTCATATTTCAGTCTCAGAATATTGCATTGATCGTGTATTAAGTTATTTCTGTTCATTACTTATCATTTAAAGGTCTATTTGAATTGAAAGTAAATTAGTTCATTTATTTCTTCTCTATTCAATTCAGCATCTAATATTTATAATATTCAGTTTACTCGAATTGTGGCACATGTCTAACACTCAAATTCAAAATACTGACCATATACCTTCATGTTCTATATAATTTTATAACGTAGTTTCAAAAGCTCAGCATTCAGCTCGCGATTAGTACAATTTCATATCAGGTCACAATAGTGTTGGTATGTTCTTGTCATTCGAGGGCAACCCCTTATTAAAGTTATTTAGTCCGTTTGTTTTCAAGCAACTACAGTTAGTTGGGGACCTGTCCCTACAACTCATCTTCTTGGAGGCTTTCAAACATAATATTTTGAGGTTTATGTTTTTGGGATATTTTTCCTCTAATCTATTTGGTGATTTGAATTTAATACACCTTTCATACTCAGCTTCTGCATCAGTTACTTTCAGTTGTTATTTATAAAAATCTTTGTGTATTGTCAGATCAGGGGTTTGATTATGTTCACTTGTGGTGCCCATTTATTATTGATTAATTAAGCTTTAATGACAAACTATTATGTCCTTTAAGGGTGGAATATTATCTCTTTTTTAATGGTAAGCTACAATTTTCTATAACACCCAAGAAAACCTTTGTCGCTATACTTATTTTTATATGGACCATATTTTTATCCATTCGTTAGGAAGTAGTTATGAAAAGGCATTTTTTTGTATACCAACGTGGTTTTAACAAGAATAACAACAAAACATTCACAAATATTGATGCACACATGTGATATCAAATGGTTATTCTCAAATACAAATAGGTGAAAGAAAAGCTCGATCTGCCACAAGAAGCACTTGCAAACTAGTTCATCAATGATACAAAGCTCAAAGTTATGATGTGAAGCGCACCATGAAACATAGAGCTCAGATCGTACCTAAAATCGAGAGGAAGCTCCAATTTGTAAAGTAGAGAAGGGTTGTCTTTCGAACTAAACAACAAGTGAAAATGCTAGATAAAAGTACAGAATGGAAGAATCAACTAAAAGAACTCACCTATGACTAAGTCGGAGTAACTAGAGTCTGAGTTATCCTATCAAGACCTGAAATCCAGCCGTGATGGTGTCCACCATAACCCACCGAGTGGACAAGCCTAAAAAAAAATAACAAGATTCGGAAGACACACTTTATATAAAACATAAATAATAATAAGCGGAAGACAAAGATAATGTGTATAGGAAGAAGGTTCATACTATATATATCAATTGTACAATACAAAATGTACAAAAATAGGCCCGAAAGTGACCAAAAGAAAACTAACACAACATATCAATCCCCGGGACCTAGTGTCACCTATGCTGCAGCTACTACAAATAAATAGTCATATATATATATATAGAAAACTGACTAATCAAAAATACAACATGAGAGTCATTACATAAGAAGGACTACAACAAGTCTCTGAATGCAGGGAGCTCACAGCAAATCTGAGTCTATGACCACCACGAGAGATCTAGCACTCACTGAGGGTGGCTCAAACTAAGAGCTTCACCATAAAAAGATGCAAAAGTGCATTATGAGTACCAAAACACGAGGTACCCAGTAGTAATCATAGGCCGACCGAGCTCAGAAAAGATCAAATATATATATAAGTAGCACGATGATACAAGCAAGACAAGGGAGAGTCAAAACAAACTAACATAAGATAGAGGGCGGGTAGATAAAATCAATGATTCAGTCGCAAGATACACACAAAACACAAAACACAAAACACTCAATACATTCAAAGGCCAACTGACAGAATGATACAATGTAACACCAAGTAAGAAAAAGCATAAGCCTAGAAGGATCATCGAGCCACCTAGAATGACACCTCAAACTTAACCAACTACCAATAACCCGGTAGATGTATCCACAGCCCGCCTGGGATAGCATGTCGATCTTACTAATAACCTTGATATCTGTATCAATGGGCCTCCCAAAATGATACATTGTGCCCATCATTGATAAAGCAGCCGAAAGGTGCGATAATCATGTAAACGGGAATTTTTTACCACTTTTAAGCTAAAATGGGTCTCAAGGACTTCCAACTCATTAAGGTCAATTTCCTTTACATAAACCAAGCCATTTTCATCAAAAATCACGTAATTAATATTTGGTGCACCTGCCAATAAATGCTCAAGGCCTCAGGTTGAACAGTTTAATAAACAAATAAAAATCACACTCAAGGATCCATACCATCAATTAAATCAACCAAACCAGTCAAACAGAAAATAATCTAGAGTTTCACGCCACCTAGAAGCAAGGTCTAACAATACTACTCAAGCAGGGATCACCTAAACTAAGGTTTCTCCAACTACAACTACAGCTAAACAAACCAACCTATTGCCACAACTATCCAAGGAACAATAAAGCTCAACTCAACCTAAGGGCTTAACCTAAATCATGCGATATTACTTAAATATAATTAATCTACTAACCACCCTACTAGACCAAAATTGACGTTTTTCATGCAATGGAACTGACAGAATTACCATCCGATGGATGAATCTTTTAATGTTGACCAATGTCAACCATTTCAATATAACTCAACCAAAAGGCTCAAATTTATCAAAATTTCACCTCATAAAATTGGGGACTAAGCTAACCATTACTGCAATACATAAAAAGTATGATAACACTAAGGGAAAGGGCAAAATGATCATTTCACATATAAAGGAAATTTCTCATGAAATTGGACATTACAAGCCCAATGTCAGTTTAGACATAGATATTTAGTAACCATCCCTAAGTCCCAAAATTGTTACGACCTGATTTCTCAAGTCATGATGGCACCTGCTACACCCTACCAGTAGGTAAGCCTAACCCGTAGCCCGAAGACATAAGCAACGAACTAACAACCGGAAGCCAACAACCTAAATGCAAGCAACTAAGATACCAAATAGACTATTCAGTGTCAGGAGGACTCATAACCACAATTCTAAAGTCAAAACCTACCAGGTAATAATAAAACATTGGCAGAGAACAGAATATAGTAAAACAATAACCTAACCGGACCCCCATTTCCCCGGAAGGTACAAACAACAAACATAACTGAATCGGCCCCCATAAACTAGAGGGTACAAACAACAAACAAGTATACTGGCGATAAGCAATGCATATGAATGCAGAGTGAGTAGCAGAACCATCACTAACCATCAAAACTCTTAAACAGAGGTAACGGCCTCAAACCATAAATCATCATCCTCAGACCGGAATAACGGCTTGGAACCGTCAACATTAGCCTCAGACTGGAGATAGAAGCCTCGAACCATAAGCATCGGCCTTGAACTTGAAGTAATGGCCTCGAACCGTAAAGTATCAGCCTCAGACTGGGAATAATGGCCTCGAACCATCAACATCAGCCTCAGACTTGAGATAATGGCCTCGAACCGTGAGCATCAGCTTAGAACCAGAAGTAACCGCCTCAAACCGTGAGTAATAATAAATGGGCCTGCCTACTCAGCTAGTAAAATCCCAGGGGTGCCAGCAAGACCAAATGCATGCATGAAAGGGCATCGACGCATCGTAAGTCAACCTACGAACCATCCTGTTCCTCAGTAGATCAATTTAGAGAGTTTTAACTTTGGAACCCCAACGACGGGTCACAATGTACGGCTCGTGGTTCAACTTACGGTTCATACATGGCCACCGTAGATATAACCTTACCCCCTGAAGATTTCACTAAGTCATTGTCTCATCCACGGGACCTTCCTACGATCCGTACATTAAATGACGGACCGTCTTGGCCAGCCGTAGAGAGATGCTGACGATTGCCATTTGGAAGAAATGAAAGAGTCAAACTACGGTTCCCAAATATGGTCCGTAAGTCCATCTACGGTCCGTAGGTGGCCTCCATTGTCACTAGCACCAGAACCTGTAACTTTTCTCCTTTCAGAATCTGAAGTGTTACAGAAATCCTGAAATTGACTCCGTCAAAAGGTCCTAACCTAAGACTCGAACTTTTGTTCAAAAATTGTAAATAATTCAATGCCCAAAAATAGACACAACAACAACATACAAAATTTAATAAGAAATTCAAGCTAAGGCAACAACTTCGAGTTCAATTTTTCATCAAACGAAGGTTCCCCAATAGCTTCTAATCACATACCCAAGTAGCCACGCTGTCAACGATCATACATGACTTCAAATAACTCGAATCGAAACTCGAACTAGGGAGAAATCACCTTTGGAAAATGAGGACTGAAAGCTGAAATTTCTGGGTATAAACACCTAAATCAAGTCGCTAAAAGCAGATTCTGGTCGCTAGAAGTACTAAATTGTGGTCGCTAAAGGCCTGCACCAGATATCAGCATTTCAGCTGGTTTGTCCAAACTCTGAATTCTCCTACGGGGTGCCCGGGATTCATTCGGAACCCCGTGTGTGCAAACAAAATATGCTACCCCATCCAATTCGGCTTTTTGGACTTAATGGAATCATTGAAACTTCCCTCCGAGGTCATTTTGACGAAATGTGGGTCTCACACCCAAGTTCCGTTTTAATCTAAAAACCACAATAAGGCTCAAAATGAGATTGGAAGCCTAGGGAACTGCACGAAAGGTCGTTCTAGGCCAAACTCGACAGTTTGGAAATAACCACACTGATGGAATTTCAATCGAGCACGTTTAACAAAAATGTTGAACAAAGTCAACCCTTGACTTAAGCTTCAAAGTTAAAACACCTAATGGTACAAACTCACATAAAAAGTCTTGGGGCCCGAACCAACCATGTCCCTAGACTAAAATGGCCTTTTTGGAACTGATGAAACCGTCAAAATAGCATTTTGAGGTCATCTTCCTGAACGTTTGACTGAAGTAAATCATTCAAGTTTTAAAGGCTCTAAAATACGAAAACTTACACAAAATCCAAATGAACGACCCGGTGACCGAACTGTCAGTCCCAACAAGTCATAAATGATTTGTGGTCGCTACAGGAAAGCTCTAAATGCTGAAAAGATCAGAAAATGAAGAAACTGACCTAGAGAGTAATTACAACAACTATGCGTCAAAATGGGCAATAAAGGGTAACTCATAAGCTTAGGCTAGACAACTTAGTCCATGTACATTAGTTAAGTTCATCCATATCAACAAGTTTTGTACTCTTGGAAAGGTACAAAGAGACCTTTTTGTTGGGGTACAGGTTGGACTCAATTTAGCCCAGATAAAGTATGAAAGTTTTTAGTATTTCCCATAGTTCATTCCCAAAATATAGCATTGACCTTGTATTCGATTATTTCTATTTTGTACTTATTAGTTAAATGTCTATTTGATTGGTCAATTCATCAATTCATGTATTTTATCCCAATCAATTCAACATCTTAGATTTAAAATATCAAGTTTACAAGAATTATGGCACATGTCTCACACTCATTACGTTTAAAGGACTGACTGCATACCTTTCGTGATATGTTATTTTCTAATATAGGTTCCGAAGCTTTACATTTAGATCGCGATTAGTACCATTTCCAATTAGCTTACAGTAGAGTTGGTAAGTCCTCACTTCTGAGGGCAACCCCATATTTTAGTTATTGAGTCTTTTCATTTTCAGATAATTAGAGATAGGTTGGGGCCTGTTCCAACAACGCCTCTTCTTAGATGCTTTTAGATGTAGTAGCTTGAGCTTTATGGTTTTTTTTACATCTTTACCCTTATCCATTTTGTTGTTTTGAATTTAATATGCCTTTCAAATTTATCTTCTGCATCAGTTACTTTCAGTCGTTATTTGTATAAATGTTTGTGTTATGTCAGATCATGGGTTAAATTATTATCACTTGTGGTGCCTATTTTTATTTATTAATTAAGTTTTAATGACCAACTATTATGTCCTGTAATGATCGAATATCATCCCATATAAATGGTAAGCTAAGAAATTTCTATAATGCTCGAAAATTTTTGTTGTAGCTATATTTATTTTTATATTGACTAGATTTGTAACCCTTCGTTAAGAAGTAGTCGTGAAAAGTAATTTTTTTCTATACAAACAAGGTTTTCAACAACAACAACAACAAAACATACACAAACATGAATGCACAGATCTGATATCACATGTTTATTCTCATCCATAAACAAGTGGAAGGAAAACTCAATCTGCCAAAAGAAACACTTGAAAAGTAGTTCATCAATGATATAAATCTCAAAGTTACAAAGTGAAGCTCAAAATGAAACATAGAGAAAAGATTGTACCTAAGATAAAGAGGAAGCTCCAACTTGAAGTGGATAAGGGTCTTCTTTTAAGCTGAAAAATAAATAAAAATGGGAGATAAATGTATAGATAGAGTGAATTAACCAAAAGAACTCAGCTATGACTATATCTGAGTAACCAAAATCTGAGTTATCGAAGCATCGACACATATTTACTAACCTATGAGTGTGTCTTAGACACCTACAATTGTGTCTAAGCACACTGTAGCTCAAAGAACATTGAAAATCTCACTTTCCTAATTTCAAAGCTGAGCTATAGATAAAGAGGAGACCATCCGTCTAGTTCTGTCATAGCTTGAATCTATACCATAGATGAGACAGTTTTTTGAACCAAAAGTGATCTTAAGCTAACTCCGAGCATAGCATATCAAAGCATATTATATTAAACTGAAACAGAAGCTATAAACTAAAACCATAACTAAAATAGATCTCAAAAAGAATTCTATTATAATTGAATACTAATGTTTGAAAACCACTTAACTTAATAAAATGATTTATTGGGACAAGTCCCCTAACTATCCATAATATAAGTCAGAAACAAGGATAGAAACAACTAAACTATGTCCCCATATGATGAGGACTCAACAATTGCTGAATTTTGAATAAGTACTCAATACTTGATCTTGAGAATGATCACTTGTATCTACATCACATGAAAGATATAGTGCATAATAAGTATACGATAAGTATAGGGAAGGTAATGGGTATGTAGGAACAAAACTAACTAGATAAATTCCTATCTATCATAAGTTGTGAGTGGGATTATAATGAATCATTCAATTCTATGTAAATATCAAATGAGGAACAATGTATTGAAAGATCATAAATAAACATTTCTCAAAAGATATTGTATATGTGACACCATGCTTATCAAAATCATAATTGAAAGGATGCATATGTGAAAATATTGTTATCTAACATCATATCTATGACTACATCCATGATCATATCTATTCTAACTTTAAAATTATATATAAAAATATAATGTCTAAGTGGGAAGTTTTTTATGTGCGACATACACCATGTGTGCTCATGAGGATGAATAATAAAAGAATTATTGAAGCACTAGACCAATATGATCTATAACTTATAAGAATTTATTTTAACCCATATTTATTATTAACATTCAAGATATTTTGGGGTGTTTGGTAGGAAGAAAAAATATTTAACAAAACTTTATACGAACATCAAAAAGAATATGAAAAGTTTCTATATTGATGGAAGTTGAGATGTAATGAGACTTCTCATTAAATCTTATCCTTTAATTTATATGACCTAAAAACATAAATATGTTAAGGTTATGGGTTACTTTATAAACTCTCATCTTTTAATTTATCTAACCTTAAAAGGTAAATCAGCTAAGGATATGGAAAATTTCATAAACTAAATAGATAAGGATATGAATGATTTCATAAACTTTTATCCGTTTATTTATCTAATCTAGTAAGGCAAATCAAATAAGAATATGGATGATTTTAATAACTCTTATCCTTTAATTTATCTAACCTTAAAAAGTTAATCAGATAAAGATATGGATGATTTCATAAACTCTTTTCCTTTCATTTATCTAACCGAAAAAGGTAAACTAAATAAGGATATGAATGATTTCATAAAACTTTTTCCATATATTTATGTAACCTAAAACGTAAAATCAGCCAAGAATAAGGATATTACCTTTGTGGTAATCCTTTATAATATATTATACGTATTATTTCTCTTTCTTCCTCTTATTTGCATATAATAAGTATTCCTATTATGTAAATGTAGTGTAGACAAAACGCTAGCTTTCAATTTACAATTGTGTTACTATTTTGGTCTTGTGAACTAATATTCTTAAGTACTACCCAAAATGTTATAAAAGGCAAAGTAGTGAGACAAAAAAGTTCCATTCTCACTTTCCTTCTTCATTTGATTTGTCAAATATTTTCTAGGCTCATAAAAATATGAGTTCCAACAATAATAAAAGGGTTAGGAAGCTTTGTAATAATTCATCAAAACATAATTCTATCCCCAACCATACGAAGTTGATGAGAGAAATGTTGGTGTTTTGAATTTTAGCCTTAACTCTGATCAAAATGATGAATTCTCTGTTTGTACAAGAAAGTCCGAGAACAAGGGTGAGAAAAAAAGTATTGGGAAGATTACATGGATTCCTCAGAATTTCATTTCACAAAAATTTGAAAACAAGGATAGTACTTGTGGTCATCGTATTGTTCAAAAATTGGATTTTCTTAACAAAGTTGGATCATCTAAAGAATTTGATTTTCTTGACGGTGAAGGTGATGAAGATGGATTTTCCACTGATGACGAATTTGATGAGCACCCAAATATAAAAGAAATGAAGTATGAGGAGCGGAAAAAATGTTGTTGGTTCAAAAAGTTTTTTCAATGTCTTGACAAATTCACTCTTAATATGATTAATGATCCTAAGAGACAATGGCATTGCCCTGCCTGCAAAGATGGTTCAAGTGCAATTAGCTAGCTCACGGGGTTTCAGCCAATGTTGTCCCATACAAAAACAAAAGGTGGACCAAGGTATAAATTACGCGGAGCGCTTGCTCAACTTTTAGAGGAGTAGCTATGTCTGAGGAGCTGCGAATGAGAGGAATACATGTCTTTGAGCTTGATCAAGGTTCATCATATTTTAGTTCTTCTTCATGAATAGTCTATCAATATATGTTTTAACCTATAGTTTAGTATTTCTCTATGGTAATTCCCATGGGCCGTCAAAATAGGGATAATTCATGTCTTTGAGCCTTTGTTTCTTAAATATCATACTCTATTCATAATTATTGCATTCGTCATGATCAATTGTACATTCTATTTTTTTCCACATGTTTAAGGATGCTGCAGACAAAGTGTGTCATTTTAGTCTCAGATTTCAGTATTTATGAGCTACTCAGGTTATACGCATTATTTTTTTTATCATCATAAATTTACTTTGGAGTATTATATAGCACCAAGCAGACATAGGGATGAAGGCTCACCATCAGTTGAGACTGAGACCTTTCGTAGAAATCCTTATGTCCCAAACTGATGTGGCACCGTGGGTAATAAAGGGTCACTCGTCAGCGTTGGCTATACAACTTAGTCCTTTGAACATCATATTAGTGGATCCATGTCTGCTAGTTGTGTACACATGGCAAGGTACAAAGCGCTCTTTCATTTAGGGTACAAGTTGGACTCCATTTAGCTCTGATAGAGTATGATGGTTATTAGTAATTCCCATATTTCAGTCGCGGAATAATGTATTGATCTTGTATTCAATTATTTCTATTCAGTACTTATCAGTTGAATGTCTATTTGAATGGTAGCTATGTGAGTTCTTGTACTTCTTCTCTATTCAGTTCAGCATCTAAGATTTATAATATCCAGTTTACTCTAATTGTGGCACATGTCTAACACTTAATAATTTCAAAGTCCTGACCATATACCTTCATGTGCTATATTATTTTATAATGTAGTTTCAAAACTTCAACATTCAGCTCGTGATTAGTACGATTTCAAATCAAATCATAGTAGTGTTGGTATGTCCTCATCTTTTGAAAGCAACACCTTATTTAAGTTATTTAGTCCTTTTGTTTTCAAACAATTATAGTTAGTTGGGGACTTGACCCTACAACTCATCTTCTTAGAGCCTTCCAGATATAATATTTTGAGGTTTATGTTTTTTGGATATTTTTCCACTTATCTATGTGATATTTTGAATTTAATATGCCTTTCATATTCAGCTTCTACATCAGTTACTTTCAATCGTTATTTTTACAAATCTTAGTGTCATGTCTGATCATGGGTTTGCTTATGTTCACTTGTGGTGCCCATTTTATATCGATTAATTAAGATTTAATGACCAACTATTATGTCCTTTAAGGATGGAATATCATCTCTTTGTTAATGGTAAGCCACAATTTTCTATAACATCCAAAAATCATTTGGTCGCTGTACTTGTTTTTATATCGACCAGATTTGTATCCATTCATTAGGAAGTATTTATTAATAGGATTTTTTTTGTACACCAACAAGGTTCTTAACAACAATTACAACAAAACATACACAAAAAATGATGCACACATGTGATATCAAATGTTTATTCTCAAATATAAATAAGTAAAAGGAAAGCTCGATTTGCCACAAGAAGCACTTCCAAACTAGTTCATCATAGATACAAAGCTCAAAGTTATGGAGTGAAGCTCACCATGAAACCTAGAGCTCATATCGTACCTAAAATTAAGAGGAAGCTCAAACTTGTGAAGTGGAGAAGGGTTGTCTTTCAAACTGAACAACAAATGAAAATGCGAGATAAAAGCATAGAAAGGGAGAATCAACCAAAAAAGTCACCTATGATTGAGTTTGAGTACCTAGAGTCTTAGTTATCCTGTCAAGACCCAAAATTAGGCCATGATGTAGTCTACTACAACCCACCAAGGGGACAAGCCTAAACTTAAATAGCAAGATGTGAAAGACACACTTTATATAAAAGAAAGAATAATAAGCAAAAGACAAAGATAATGTTTACAGAAAAAAAGGTTCATATCATATATATCTGTAGTAGGATACAAAATGTACAAAAATAGGCTCAAAAGTTACCAGAAGACAACTAACACAATATGTCAACTCCTTGGATCTGGTGTCACCTATACAGGAGCTACTACGAACTAAAAGTCATATATATACAGAGAATTGACTAATCCAAAATACAACATGAGAGTTAGTACAAAAGAAGGATAGCAGCAAGTCTCTGCACGCTAGGAGCTCACCACAAATCTGAGTCTATGATCGCCACGAGAGATATAACGCTCACTGAGGGTGGCTCGAACTGGGAGCTGCATTAGAAAAAGATGCAAAAGTGTAGTATGTATACCAACACACGAGGTACCAAATTCTAATGACCCTTCAGGTCATTTGTGCCTTTTTTCTGTTGTTTAGAGCATTTTTGTAGTGACTCCAAGTAATTACTGACTTGGTGGCACTGTAGGTTCGGTTGCCTGGTTGCTCGTTTGGGTTTTGTGCCTGTTTTCCTATTTTGGAGCTTTTGA
Source organism: Solanum appendiculatum (assembly GCA_018342035.1). Classification (NCBI taxonomy): domain Eukaryota; kingdom Viridiplantae; phylum Streptophyta; class Magnoliopsida; order Solanales; family Solanaceae; genus Solanum; species Solanum appendiculatum. The sequence continues at coordinate 354,773 of JAGDQO010000296.1, forward strand.
AGCCTCAAAAGTTGATTTCAGTCATAACCTCAGGTAAACGACCTTAGAAGGAAATTCTTACTGTTCCATCAGCTCCGGAGCGGCCAAATTAGGCTAGAAGCACAATTGGCCCAAGTCTCGAGGCTTTCTGTGTGCCATTAGGGCCAGTTGGCGCTTCAACCTTTTAAATTTGGCTTAAGGTTGACTTTGGTCAACTTTCTTGGTAGACGCGCTTGGATGAGAATTCCATCAGCGTGGTTATTTCTGAAATGTCGAGCTTGGTCTAGAATGACCCTTCGAGCGCTTCCGGGGGCTTCCGATTCAATTTCGAGGCCCTTGGTTAAGGTTGACAAATTGGCACTTGGGAAGTGGGACCTAGTTTTTTTTAAATGACCTTGTATGGAAATTTAGACTGTGCTATTGAATTCGGAACGTCGAATTTGATGGGGTAGCATGTCTCGTTTGTGTGCACGGGGTTTCGAACGAATCCCGAGCACCCCGTCAGAGTTTTCGGAATGCCAAAAACTCAGCTGGTGCACAGCTGAAAATTGCAGACACATTCCTTCTCTGGGTTTGTGGAGGTATGGTGGGTCTACTCCGCGTTAGCGGGCAAGGGGCCGCGTTCGTGAGGGACTCCGCATTTGCGGAGGCTTGGTGCTTTCTCTCCTCATTCGCGTGAGATGCTCCATGTCCGCGTTCGTGAGGGACTCCGCATTTGCGGAGGCTTGGTGCTTTCTCTCCTCGTCCGCGTGAGATGCTCCATGTCCACGAAGCTCTGCGACCTCCTCCTCCGCATTCGCGGGCTCGTGGGTGCGTTTGCGGAGGCCAATGTCGCCTGGCAGTAGTTTTATAAGTTGAGAATTTCTTTCACAACTCAACAACAACATCAACATATCATAAACTTTGATGCTTCAATCTCAAAGCACCATTAATTCATCATTAGCTTCATAAGAGACATGCATGATTTCATAAACTTCATCTTTACATAGTTCATCATGCTCGTAACTTACAAATCATAGAGTTCACATGGGTTCATAAGGACTCATCTTAAATCATGCAATTCAATGCAAACTCATGCTTACAAAACAATAAACAAGGCAATTTGACCTGAATTGAAGGAACCCATATGATAGAGGGAAATCATAGTTATTGGTTGAACATGCTTACCTTCATAAAACCCTTCTTAGGTCATTCCTAATTCCATCATGAAAAGCATAATTTAGAAATCATAATTCATGCATGGGTTCATAGATATTTCATATATTCATCACTTTATAATTCAAGCCACCAACAAAGCATAATTTTGAAATTTGGGGAATAGGCATGGGTTCATGGGGATTCATCTAAATTCATGGAATTCAACTCAATTCATGCTTCATAGTTCATAAATCGATCAATTATATCAATATTTCAGGAACCCATGACATGGAAGAAAACCCCAAACTCAATTGAGAACTTCTAACTTGAAAATTAGAGAATTTAGGGATTCCATATGGATGAACACTATCATACCTTGGGGTCTCAATTCCTTCAGCAATTGGTGAAGAAAGACTTGATTCCTTGAACCTAGCTTGCCCTCTTCTTCTTCTTCTTCTAACTTCTAGAGAGAAAAATATTTGAGAGGGAAGAATTTGGGGAAATCTTGTAAAGTGATTGGAAAGGGTAGTTTTTAGGACTAAAAAGATTTATATACTATTAGGACAAGGTATGAACCGACTTAGATTAGTAAATAGGCCATTACGTGAAAAGAACAAACGACCCCTTTAAATGATAACTGCCAGACCCCATTGGCGGTTCGACCTACGGTCCATAGGTCCAACCACGGACCGTCAATGGTCAACCGTCATTGGCTTAAAAACTATCAACTTGGACCCTGCAACGATGAGTCCCATGTACGACTCGTGGGTCAAACAACGAACCGTACATGGCAACCGTAGGTCTGAACTTAGGGCTTAAGAATTTCACTAAGTCTAGAGGAGACCTGCGAGACCTATCTATGATTCATACATTGGATGACAGGCCATCCTGGCAGGGCATCGTTGGGGTTCTGATACTTGACATTTAGAAAACATGGGCCCTAATTTTTTAAAAGAAAGAAAAATGCACTTTTAAATTTTTTCTGGTGCCAGTGACGACGGAGGCCATCTACGGACCGTAGGTGGAGTGACGGGCCGTAGATGGGAACCGTCGAAGGCCCTGCCAGCTTTATGAATTTTGAGTTTCTGAACCTTGACCTACGGAATAGCAGGACGGTTCGTAGTTAGGTTGACGAGCCGCAGATGGTTTCCGTAGATGCCTTCCAGACTTAGCCAAATTTTCATTCCAACTCTCATCTCCAGAAAATATTCCTCTCTAGAAGAAAGACAAGAAGAAGACAGCTAGGGTTCTCATCAAGGTCCTGAATCCTCTTTTTATTTCAAGGCATTGGCATTAAGGTATGATATTATTTACCATTTGGAGTCTTTCCTCCAATGGGTCCTCTTTTCCTTAAGGTTTTCAAGGTTTAGTCTTGCCCAAGAGAGCTAGGGTTTTGACAAATTCTAATGGGTTCTTCATTTATGCTTTCCATTGTTGATGTTATGGTTGATAGTGCATGATCTAGCGTGGTAAAGTAAGCTAGTGCACGATTTAGCGTGATTTACATGCAACTTGACGAATTCCATGAGTCCATGCTAAGTTTCCCCCAATTTATGATGATGCTTATGATTGTGGGTTGATTTAGAAAAGATGAATTGCATGAACTCTTTGTGAATTGAATTAAGGATTATGATTATGAAGCTATAAATTTCATGTAAGACTATGAATGATGAAAAGAGGATATTTTATGAAAAGATGCATGTTCAATCAAAATCTAAGATTTTCCTCTATTATGTGGGTTTCGTCAATTATGACTAAATTACCTTGATTTATGGCTTTCTAAGTATTATCTTGCATTGAATTGCATGTTTTGAGGTGAAGCTTATGAACCCATGATTTAAGAGTTAAGAGCATGATAGGACATGTAAATATGAAGCTTATTAACTCATGTATGTTTATGAAGTTTATGATATGTTAATGGAAATATTGAGTTGTGAAAGGGTTTCTTATGTAATTCTCCACCTATGAATGTGAAAGGTTTTCTCACACGTAATGATTCATAATTTGTTGAAAGGTTTTCTCAACAAAGCTTGATTCCATGTTACGTTTTCATGCTTTCCGTTATACTTTTGGACATTGTACTGGGCTGCGTCCCAAACCTTCATTTCTATTTTATTATGTTAGATGGCTTGAGACATGAGATGTAGACTTCCGCTGAAGTTTTCTTAAACTCTGTTGTGATTTTATCTTTTGGACTCTTTAATTTCTACTATCTTGTATGAATGTATGCTAAGTGGCTCGTATGAGGCCTTTCGGGGTCTTGTATGCCATGTCACGTCTAGGGGGTAACTTGGGTTGTGATAAACTTGGTATTCAGAACACAAGGTTTTAGAAAGGTTCTAGGATGTCTCATAAGCCACGTCTAGTAGAATCTTGTTAAAGAGTGTGAAGCGCGCCACATTTATGAATGAGAGGCTACAAGATGATTAGGAAACTCCACTTCTTCATTATCCTTAAGTCGTGCGCAGAGTGTTACTCTATATGCCCCTCTCTCCTAATCCATATCCTATGCGTTTCAGGATATGGCGTCTTGAAGAGCTTATACTCGAAGCAATGCGAGAGAGAGTGAAGAGCAAGAAACTCCTCCACAAAGTTCCGGCCGATCCTTTGGCCGACCAAGTAACCAATGCGGAGTTCAGGGCTGCTTTTCAGATGTTGGCCCAAGACGTGGTGGCTCAAGCCAATAGGGAGGTTATGGCTCCCGTGAACCCAAATGTGGGTACGGCGGCGTCATGAGTGAGGGACTTCACCAGGATGAACCCTCCGGAGTTTCACGATTCTAAATTGGAGGAAGATCCTCAAGAGTTTATTAATGAGGTTTATAATGTGCTCATGATCATGGGAGTGTCACCGACGGAAAAGGTGAAATTGTCCGCCTACCAACTCAAGGGTGTCACTCAAAATTGGTACAACCAATGGAAGAGTGAGATGGCGGCTGATGAAGGTCCTCTTGAGTGGGAGAAATTCAAGGGTGCTTTCCTCGATAGATTCTTTCCCCTTGAGATGAGGGAGGCTAAGGTACTCGAGTTCATCAACCTTCGTCAAGGGAGTATGCGTGTGAAAGAGTATGTTTTGAAGTTCACACAATTGGCTCGATATGCTCCTTCTATGGTTGCTGATCAAAGAGCAAGGATGAGCAAATTTGTTTCGGGAGTGTCCGAAATGGTGGTCTACCATGCTTATTAATGATATGGATATTTTTCGCCTCATGATTCATGCAAAACAAATAGAGGAGGAGAAGCTCAAGGAAAGGTCTAGGGACTTCAAGAGGGCTAAGACCGGTGATGGTGGGTTCTCTCATTCAAGATCCGATGGACATGGTCGTTTTAAGCCTACACAAAGGTTCTCAAATCAAGGTCCTTCCAATGCCTCTCCTAAGTTCTACAAAGAAAAGGTGTTTAACACTAAGCCTAAAGGAGGAAACGGTAATGGCTCCTCATTGCCTACTTGTGCCAAGTGTGGGAGGAAACACGAGTGTATTTCTCTACCCGGTTGCATGTTTTTGATTTGGTAAGATGGGTCATAAAGTAAGGGATTGCCCCTTGGCTACCAAGAAGGGAGGAGAAAATCATATAAGGGCTAAACCCAGAAATCCGGCAAGTTCTAGTGGAAATCAGAGCAAAAACCGGTTCAATGCACTTTAAGCCCCTCATGAGCAAGAGCGTTCTCCCGATGTGGTTACCGGTATGTTGAAAATCTTCCACTTTGATGTTTATGATTTGCTTGATCCCACTGCTACGTTGTCTTTTGTGACGCCTTATGTAGCTATGAAGTTTGATGTTGTTCTGTATGTGTTGTTAGATCCATTCTGTGTCTCTACTCCTATTGGTCAATCTATTGCGGCTAAGAGAGTCTATAGAAATTGTTCTGTGTCTTTATTCCATAGCGTCACTCATTGGACCTTGTCGAGCTTGACATGCTAGACTTCGATGTAATCCTCGGGATGGATTGGTTGAACCCTTGTTGTGCCTCTATTAATTGTAGGACCCGAATGGTCAAATTCAAATTTCCAGATGAGCCTATCCTGAAGTGGAAAGGGGGAAATTCTACGCATAATGTCAATTTGTTTCTTGTCTACAAGCTAGAAAAATGATTTCTAAGGGCTGCATGTACCATATTATTAGGGTGAGGGATGTGAATTCCAAAACCCCTACTCTTGAGTCAGTCTTCGTTGTTAATGAATTTTCGGAAGTGTTTTCCAATGATTTAACCGATGTTCCTCAAGAAAGGGAAATAGACTTCGGTATTGACCTTCTCCCTAATACGCAACCTTTCTCTATTCGTCCTTTTAGAATGGCTCCGGCAGAACTTAAGGAACTAAAAGAGCAATTGAAGGATTTGTTGGATAAGGGTTTCATCTGACCAAGTATTTCTCCATGGGGTACTCCGGTCTTGTTTGTTAGAAAGAAAGATGGTTCACTCTGTATGTGTATTGACTACCGCCAATTGAATTAGGTTACTATCAAGAATAAGTATCCTCTCCCCAGAATTGATGATTTGTTTGACCGACTCCAAGGGGCTAGTTATTTCTCTAAGATTGATCTTCGTTCGGGCTATCACCACTTGAAGGTAAGGGATGATGACATTCCGAAAACAGCTTTTCGGACAAGATATAGGCACTATGAGTTTTTAGTGATGTCTTTCGGGTTGATTAATGCTCCGGCCGCATTCATTGATTTGATGAATCCGGTGTTTAGACAATATCTTGGTATGTTCGTCATTGTGTTTATAGAAGATATCTTGATTTATTCAAGGAGTGATAGTGAACATGCGGATCATTTGAGGATCGTGTTGCAGGTCCTCAAGGACCAACAACTCTTTGCTAAGTTCAAGAAATGTGAGTTTTTGTTAAGGTCCATGGCATTCCTTGGTCACATTGTTTCTGGTAAAGGTGTCAAGATAGATCCTAAGAAGACGGATGTGGTTAAGAATTGGTCTAGACCTCTATCACCTTCGTATATTTGTAGTTTCTTGAGTTTAGCAGGTTACTATCGAAGGTTTGTTGAAGGATTTTCTTCAATTGCTTCACCATTGACGGCTTTAACTCAAAAAAAGGCTAAGTTTGCTTGGTATGAAAGCTGTGAAGCGAGTTTTCAAGAGTTGAAAGATAGACTTATCTCGGCTCCGGTGTTGACCCTACCGGAAGGGTCCGATGGGTTTGTGGTCTATTGTGATGCTTCAAGAATTGGGTTGGGGTGTGTACTTATGTAAAATGGGAAAGTCATTGCTTATGCTTCACGGCAACTAAAGGTGCATGAAAAGAATTACCCTACTCATGATTTTGAGCTAGCGGCAGTTGTGTTTGCTCTAAAGATATGGCGGCATTACTTGTATGGTGTCCATGTTGACGTCTTTGCCGACCATAAGAGTTTGCAATATGTGTTTAAGCAAAAGGATCTAAATCTTCGCCAAGGAAGGTGGCTTGAGCTATTAAAGGACTATGACATGAATGTCCTCTATCACCCTGGCAAGGCTAATGTGGTGGCAGATGCTCTTAGTCGGATGTCAATGGGTAGTGTTGCCCATATTGAGGATGGTAAAAGGGAACTAGTTTGTGATGTTCATAGATTGGCCCATTTGGGTGTGTGATTAGTTGATTCCACCCAAGGTGGTGTTATGGTCCACAATGGTTCAGAATCTTCCTATGTGTAGGATGTGAAAGCTAAGCAAGATCTTGATCCGAACCTAGTCAAATTCAAAGAAGTCGTTCTAAAGAAGTTAGTTGAGGCTTTCTCCCAAGGGGGAGATGGAATGCTCAGATATCAGGGTCGTTTATGTCTCCCTAATGTAGATTACCTATCAAGACAAATCTTGATTGAGGCCCATGGTTCTCGTTATTCCATTCACCCGGGAGCTACCAAGATGTACCGTGACTTGCGGGAGATCTATTGGTGGAATGGGATGAAGAAGGATATTGTAGGATTTGTGGCTAGATGTCCTAATTGTCAACAAGTGAAAGTTGAACACCAAAGACCGGGAGGTCTGTCCCAAGACATTGACATTCCTACTTGGAAGTGGGAAGATGTGTACATGGACTTTGTTGTAGGCTTGCCGCGCAGTCGGCGCCAGTATGATTCGATTTGGGTGATTGTAGATTGTATGACAAAATTGACCCATTTCAATCCCGTCAAGGTTTCTTACACGGCAGAGGATTACTCTAAGTCGTACTAAAAGGAGTTGGTTAGGTTGCATGGAGTACCTTTATCCATTATCTCCGATCGTGGTACACAATTTACTTCTCTGTTTTGGAAATCTTTCCAAAAGGGCCTCGGTACTCGTGTTAAGCTTTGCACGGCCTTTCAACTCCAAACCGATGGGCAAGCGGAGCGTACCATCAAAACTTTGGAAGATACGTTGAGAGCTTGTGTTATTGAGTTCAAGGGTACTTGGGATGACCATTTGCCTTAGGCCGAGTTTTCTTATAATAATAGCTACCATTCTAGTATTGGTATGGCTCCATTTGAGGCTCTCTATGGTAGGAGGTGTACATCTCCCATAGGTTGGTTTAAAATTGGGGAAGTTGCTTTGATAGGCCCCGAGTTAGTGCATGAGGCTATGGAGAAAGTTTGACTTATTAGAGAAAGGTAGAAAATGGCTCAAAGCCGACAAAAGTCCTATGGCGATATTAGAAGAAAAGAATTAGAGTTTGATGTTGATGATTGGGTTTACTTGAAAATTTCACCTATGAAGGGTGTAATGAGATTTCAAAAGAAAGGGAAGCTTAGTCCCTGTTATGTAGGCACATATTACATTTTAAGACGTGTTGGTAAGGTTGCCTATGAGCTTGATTTGCCTAATGAGTTGGCATCAGTGCATCAAGTTTTCCATGTCTCATTATTGAAAGAGTGTGTTGGTGATCCGACCTTTGTAATGCCAATAGAGACCCTTTGCATAAAGGATAGCCTTTCTTATGAAAAGGTTCCGATTGAGATTCTAGACCGACAAGTTCGGAAGTTATGATATAAAGAAGTTGCTTCCGTGAAAGTTCTATGGAGGAATCAATTAGTTGAGGGTGCTTCTTGGGAGGCCGATGCCGATATGATGTCCCGCTATCTTCATCTCTTTCCTTCCGATCCTCCTCTAGCTTGAGGTACCTAGTTCCTCATGGTTCATTCTTTTTGTCTCATGTGTCATAGTTGATTTCCATGATTCCTTGATTTATTCATGTTCATGTAGTGTCTAACATGATATATGTGCATTAAGTATGAGTTGCATAAAGTCTTCATGAATTTTGTATTGAGCATGCTTTAGATTGGAATCGATGTTTCCACCTCGGATATGTGCATTTATGTGCTTGCATGCTAGGTTAGGTTGTTAGTCCGAGTCTATCACTCTTCTAAGGCCCCTAGTTTTTGAAAAGAAAGAAAAATACAGTTTTAAAATTTTTCTGGTGCAAGTGACGACGGAGGCCATCTACGGACCGTAGGTGGAGTGACGGGCCGTAGATGGGAACCGTCGATGGCCCTGCCAACTTTCTGAATTTTTATTTTCTGAACCTTGACCTACGGAATAGTAGGACGGTTCGTAGTTCAATTGATGGGCCGCAGATGGGTTCCGTAGATGCCTTCCAGACTTAGCCAAATTTTCATTCCAAAACGAACTTTCTGAATCGATTGACGGAAGAATAGGATGGTCCATCAATGGATGTACGGACCGTAGATCCTGTCCGTCGATTGGTCCCGACAGTTTTATTTAAGGGCTTTTTTGACTTTTCCCTAAATGTTTATTCCTTATCCTAGACGATTTTACCCCTTAACCCTGGCCCTATTTATATTTTCTAAGCTCTAATCCCTTCATTCCAACTCTCATCTCCAAAAAATATTCCTCTCTAGAAAAAAAACAAAAAGAAGACAGCTAGGGTTCTCATCAAGGTCCTCAATCCTCCTTTTATTTCAAGGCATTGGCATTAAGGTATGATAGTATTTACCATTTGGAGTCTTTCCTCCAATGGGTCCTCTTTTCCTTAAGGTTTTCAATGTTTAGTCTGGCCCAAGAGAGCTAGGGTTTTGACAAATTCTTATGGGTTCTTCATTTATGATTTCCATTGTTGATGTTATGGTTGATAGTGCATGATCTAGCATGGTAAAGTAAGCTAGTACACGATTAAGCGTGATTTACATGCAACTTAACGAATCCGATGAGTCCATGCTAAGTTTCCCCCAATTTATGATGATACTTATGATTGTGGATTGATTTAGAAAAGATGAATTGCATGAACTCTTTGTGAATTGAGTTAAGGACTATGATTATGAAGCTATAAATTTCATGTAAGAATATGAATGATGAAAAGAGAATATTTTATGAAAAGATGCATGTTCAATCAAAATCTAAGATTTTCCTCTATTATGTAGGTTTCGTCAATTATGACTAAATTACCTTGATTTATGGCTTTGTAAGTATTAGCTTGCATTGAATTGCATGTTTTGAGGTGAAGCTTATGAACCCATGATTTATGAGTTAAGAGCATGATGGGATATGTAAATATGAATCTTATGAACTCATGTATGTTTATGAAGTTTATGATATGTTAATGGAAATGTTGAGTTGTGAAAGGGTTTCTCATGTAATGATCAACCTATGAATGTGAAAGGTTTTCTCACACGTAATGATTCATAACTTGTTGAAAGGTTTGCTCCACTAAGCTTGAATCCATGTTACATTTTCACGCTTTTCGTTATACTTTTGGACATTGTACTGGGCTGCGTCCCAAACCTTCATTTCTATTTTATTATGTTAGATGGCTTGAGACATGAGATGTAGACTTCCGTTGATGTTTTCTTAAACTCTGTTTTTATTTTATCTTTTGGACTCTTTAATTTCTACTATCTTGTATGAAAGTATGCTAAGTGGCTTGTATGAGGCCTTTCGGGGTCTTGTATTCCATGTCACGTCTAGGAGGTACCTTGGGTCTTTATAAACTTTGTATTCAGAGCACAAGGTTTTAGAAAGATTCTAGGATGTCTCATAAGCCACGTCGAGTAGAGTCTTGTTCATAAGTGTGAAGCGTGCGACATTTATGAATGAGAGGCTACAAGATGATTAGGAAACTCAACTTCTTTATTATCCTTAAGTCGTGCCTAGAGTGTTACTCTTTATGACCCTCTCTCCTAATCCATATCTTACGCGTTTCTGGATGTGGCGTCTCGAAGAGCTTATACTCGAATGAATGCGAGAGATAGTGAAGAGCAAGAAACGCCTCCTCAAGCCTCTCAAGTTCCGGCAGATCCTTTGGCCGAGCAAGTAACCAATGCGGAGTTCAGGGCTGCTTTTCAGGTGTTGGACCAAACGTGGTGGCTCATGCCAATAGGGAGGTTATGGCTCCCGTGAACCCAAATGTGGGTACGGCGGCGTTAAGAGTGAGGGACTTCACCAGGATGAACCCTCCGGAGTTTCACGATTCTAAAGTGGAGGAAGATCCTCAAGAGTTTATTGATGAGGTTTATAAAGTGCTCAAGATCTTGGGAGTGTCACCGATGGAAAGGGCGGAATTGGCCGCCTACCAACTCAAGGGTGTCGCTCAAATTTGGTACAACCAATGGAAGAGTGAGATGGCGGCTGATGAAGGTCCTCTGGAGTGGGAGAAATTCAAGGGTGCTTTCCTCGATACATTCTTTCCCCTTGAGATGAGGGAGGCTAAGGTACTCGAGTTCATCAACCTTCGTCAAGGGAGTATGGGTGTGAAAGAGTATGCTTTGAAGTTCACACAATTGAGTCGATATGCTCCTTCTATGGTTGCCGATCGAAGAGCAAGGATGAGCTAATGTGTTTCGGGAGTGTCCGAAATGGTGGTCAAGGAGTGTCGTACCGCAATGCTTATTAATGATATGGATATTTCTCGTCTCATGATTCATGCAAAACAAATAGAGGAGGATAAGCTTAAGGAAAGGGCTAGGGACTTCAAGAGGGCTAGGACCGGTGATGGTGGGTTCTGTCATTCATGGTCCAATAGACATGGTCGTTTTAAGCCTACACAAAGGTTCTCAAATCAATGTCCTTCCAATGCCCCTCCTAAGTTCTACAAAGAAATGGTGTTTAACCCTAAGCCTAAAGGAGGAAACGGTAGTGGCTTCTCATTGCCTACTTTTTCCAAGTGTGGGAGGAAACATGAGGTTATTTTTCTAACCGGTTCGAATGCATGTTTTGGATGTGGTAAGATGGGTCATAAAGTAAGGGATTGCCCCTTGGCTACTAAGAAGGGAGGAGAAAATCATATAAGGGCTCAACCCCAAAATCCGGCAAGTTCTAGTGGAAATCGAAGGAAAATCGGTTATATTCACTTCAGGCCCGTCATGAGCAAGAGGGTTCTCCCGATGTGGTTACCAGTATGTTGAAAATCTTCCACTTTGATGTTTATGCTTTGCTTGATCCCAGTGCTACGTTGTCTTTTGTGACGCCTTATGTAGCTATGAAGTTTGATGTTTTTCTGGATGTGTTGTTAGATCCATTTTGTGTCTCTACTCCTATTGGTCAATCTATTGTGGCTAAGAAAGTCTATAGAAATTGTTCTGTGTCTTTATTCCATAGTGTCACTCATATGGAACTTGTAGAGCTTGACATGCTAGACTTTGATGTTATCCTCGGGATGGATTGGTTGCATTCTTGTTATGCCTCTATTAATTGTAGGACCCGAACGGTCAAATTCAAATTTCCAGATGAGGCTATCCTGAAGTGGAAAGGGGGAAATTCTACGCATAAGGGTAAATTTGTTTCTTGTCTACAAGCTAGAAAGATGATTTCTAAGGGTTGCATGTACCATCTTGTTAGGGTGAGGGATGTGAATTACAAAACCCCTACTCTTGAGTCAGTCTTCGTTGTTAATGAATTTTCGGAAGTGTTTCCCAATGATTTACCCGATGTTCCTCAAGAAAGGGAAATAGACTTCGGTATTGACCTTCTCCCTGATATGCAACCTTTCTCTATTCGTCCTTATAGAATGGCTCCGGCAGAACTTAAGGAACTAAAAGAGCAGTTGAAGGATTTGTTGGATAAGGGTTTCATCCGACCAAGTATTTCTCCATAGGGTGCTCCGGTCTTGTTTGTAAGGACGAAAGATGGTTCACTCTGTATGTGTATTGACTACCACCAATTGAATAAGGTTACTATCAAGAATAAGTATCCACTCCCGAGAATTGATGATTTGTTTGACCAACTCCAAGGGGCTAGTTATTTCTGTAAGATTGATCTTCGTTCGGGCTATCACCAATTGAAGGTAAGGGATAATGACATTCCGAAAATAGCTTTTCGGACAAGATATGGCACTATGAGTTTCTAGTGATGTCTTTCGGGTTGACTAATGCTCCGGCCTCATTTATGGATTTGATGAATCGAGTGTTTAGACAATACCATGATATGTTCGTCATTGTGGTTATAGATGATGTCTTGACTTACTCAAGGAGTGATAGTGAGCATGCTGATCATTCGAGGATTGTGTTGCAAGTCCTCAAGGACCAACAACTCTTTGCGAAGTTCGAGAAATGTGTGTTTTTGTTAAGGACCATATCCTTCCTTGGTCACATTTTTTCAGGTAAAGGTTAGATCCTAAGAAGACGGATGCGGTTAAGAATTGGCCTAGACCTCTATCACTTTCGGATATTCAGAGTTGCTTGGGTTTAGCCGGTTACTATTGATGGTTTGTTCAAGGGTTTTCTTCAATTGCTTCACCATTGACGGCTCTAACTCAAAATAAGGCTAAGTTCTCTAGGTCCGAAAGGTATGAAGCGAGTTTTCAAGAGTCGAAGGATAGTCTTACCTCGGCTCCGGTGTTGACCCTACCGAAAGGGTCCGATGGGTTTTTGGTCTATTGTGATGCTTCAAGAATTGGATTAGGGTGTGTGCTCATGCAAAATGGGAACGTCATTGCTTATGCTTCAATGAAACTAAAGGTTCATGAAATGAATTACCCTACTCGTGATTTGGAGCTAGCGGCAATTGTGTTTGCTCTAAAAATATGGCGGCATTATTTGTATGGTGTCCATGTTGACATCTTTACCGACCATAAGAGTTTTCAATATGTATTTAAGCAAAAGGATCTAAATCTTCGCCAACGAAGGTGGCTTGAGCTATTAAAGGAATATGACATAAATGTCCTCTATCATCCTGGCAAGGCTAACGTGGTGGCAGAGGCCTCCTATGTCCGAGGACCTAACCTTGTTACGTTTTCATGCTTTTCGTTATACTTTTGGACACTGTGCTGGGCTGCGTCCCAAACCTTCATTTCTATTCTATTATGTTAGATGGATTGAGACATGAGATGTAGACTTCCGCCGATGTTTTCTTAAACTCTTTTGTGATTTTATCTTTTGGACTCTTTAATTTCTACTATCTTGTATGAATGTATGCTAAGTGGATTGTATGAGGCATTTCAGGGTCTTGTATGCCATGTCACATCTAGGGGGTACCTTTGGTCGTGACAGAGAACTTCCACGAACTTCCCATCAAATTTCAAGGACTCCGATAGAATTCGGCTAAAATGCCCATTGGGTGTCGGACCCTCTTTTCATTGAAACGGCCTCGTAAGGAAATTTTGACTATGCCATTGAGTTTGGAACGTTGAATTTGATACGGTAGCATATATCGTTTGCATGCACGGGGTTCCGAACGAATCTCGAGCACCCCGTCGGAGTTTTGGAGTTGTCCAAAACTCAGCTGGTGCAGCTGATATCTGAAGACCCATTCATTCTCCACGTTCGTGGAAACGGCTCCGCGTTTGTGGAGTTGTGGGCCTGTCTTATACGCGTTCGTGGGCGAGGCTCCGCTTTCACAAAGGTGTGAGGTTTCCTTCTCCGCATTTGTTGAGGTTTGGGAAGCCTGGGGAGTCCTCTCTCTGCGTTCGCGGATAGGTCCACATTAACAAAGGTTTGTATCCCTTCTCTCCGCATTTGCGGGCCCCTTGACGTATTCACAAAGTAGAGTTTGTTTTCCCTTCATGTTCGCGGGGCCTTTGCCACATTCGCGGAGGTCAGCGGATGGCAGTGCTTATAAAGGTAAGGTCGAGGCTCATCTGGAGAAAACTTTGAAATTTCATATCTCCCTCATCGTTTATCGGTTTTTTGTAATTCAAAGTCCCAGGCATTCAGATTCGCGTTGGCAGTGTGGGTCTTGGCTCGGTCTGCGTTGGTTATTCCTCGATTATCATGAATTTGAGGAGTAAGTTGCTATCCTAGGCTTATTGTGGTAAAGTTTTGTGTTTCTTGTTGTTGGTTGTTTGGAGCTGATCCGAGCCCCGATGGGTATTCCGTTTTAGAATACAAGTTTGGGAGAGGATTTCAGACCTCTTTACAAAGTCAATTCTGGAAAATCCGGAGCCGGTCCCACGTTTCCAGATTTTTACTCAAAAGTTAGTTTGTCTCCGATTTTGATTATTTCAGTGTCTAAACGACCATATTGACACTGTGACACCATTTTGACAGCGTGGCAGCAGTCTGAGGCGGTTCGAAAGGGAAAAGCTCCAATAGAGTGACTTGGAGCGTGCGTGATCGGCCTTCCGGTAAGTTACGGCTTCCCTTCTTCTTAGATTAAGCTTGAATGCGTAATTCCTTGTCGACTTGTATGAATCTGGGTTGAGTAGCTAGTATTTCTCTTCTTCTTCTCTGATTTCTTCGTTTAGAGTTGATTTTTTGATTGTTCGGGGTTAGTATCGTGCTTTAGTTTGGGTTGTTGACTTGGGCTATTGATGATTTGTTATGGGTTATCTGTTGGGTGGTTATCCGTTGTTCATGCGTGGGTTCGGGTTATTTTCTTGTGTTTTGTTGATTGCAGTGATTTTTGACCTTAGAGTAGGTTACGATAGAGTTGTCTTAATCCCATGCACCTGATTGACTTGAGTATGTATCCGACGTCAATTCGGATGGACTAGATCCTAGTAGATTAGTATAGCAGACTTGGGTCTGACAGTATGGGCCTTCGTTTAGGCGAACTCGTCGCTTTTTTGATCTTCTATCCTTTCTCTTCCTATTTCTGTGATTTGGGGGTGTTGCGGGGAGGCTTTGTTATTGTGCCGATTGATGGTTGGGTTGAGCTAGGCTAGGAGCCTTATGTTGATATCCTTCTGGGGGGCGGTGTCCCGCGGTGCCTCGCCTTGTTTTTAGTTGGTTGGTGATGGCTTATTCGGTTCGAGGTAGCTAGCTCCAGTCCGAGGTTGACATTACACGGTTAGAGTCCGTTATATAAAGCTTGAGACTGTTGGGCCAGGGTTTCTAGCTCAAATCTAAGGCGGACGTTACACGGTTAGAGTCCGTTATTCCCAGCTTGAGACTGTTGAGCGAGGGTTGCTAGCTCCAGTCCTAGGCTGACGTAACAGGGTTAGAGTCCGTTATTTCCAGCTCGAGACTATTGAGTAGGGTTGTTATCTCATCTCCGAAGCTGAGTTACACGGTAGAGTGCATTATTTCCAACCTGAGACTGATGGTTTGGGTTTGAGGCCCATATGGTTTGGGTTCAAGGCCCAGGTTGTATCCTTGTTAGGTTCAAGGGCCAGGTTCTTTTTTCATTGGGTTCGAGGCCCATGGGTGTTAAGGCTTTTGAGTTGTGATCCGTTGTTGTCGTAGTAGTAATTTATCTGTGTACTCGTCGGGCTTAAGGGGGTCCGTTCGGGTGCTAGTTTGTTCGTGCTTGAGTGTGCCTAGCGAGTCTTATAGGAGGCCCAACTGGATTTAGTTCTGATATTCTTAGCTTTACTTTCCATTTATTCTATTCTTGTTTTGTTGGCCTCTGTTGTGTTTGATTCTTTCTTGCCTGCTCATTTTTACCTCTTTTGCTCAGTCGACCTATGATGCCTACTAGGTGCCTGTTGTTTTGGTACTCATGCTACACTCTTCATTTGTTTTCATGATACAGGTCCGAGCACCAGTTCTCAGCATTGAGTTCGAGCCTGCATCGGTCTGTTCAGGAGACGAGGGTTAGCACATGGCGTTCTGGGATTACTTGTCTCTTTCTATATTTATATTTTGACTTGTCTTCTACTTTCGAGACAGTTTTTTTCTGTGGTCCACTTTTGGGACTTGTACTCTTGTTAGTAGTTCTGTACTTGTGACTTCCAGGTTCTTGGAGGTGTCTTGTATATATAATTTTTTTCGTTTCCGCCTTCTCTTGTGTGTTCTCATTTGTGCTTCCGCTTACTTGAGGTTTGTTTCTGCCTTCAATCCCATTACTGTTCAGTTCCTGGATAGGGTTCGGCTGGCCTATTGGTGGGGTGGTATGGGCCATCATGACTCGAGAGATCGGGTCGTGACACGAATATACAATTTCTGTTGAGAAATATTTATTTTAGATCTTTCACTACATTGTTCCTCATTTGATGTTTACTTATAACTAAAACATTCATTATAATCCCACTCACAGCATATGATAGATATGAATTTATCTATTTAGTTTTGTTTCTACATACCCATTACCTTCCCTATACTTATCGTATACTTAGTATGCGTTATTTTTTTCATGTGATGTAGATATAAGTGATCATTCTAAGGCTCAAGTATCAAGTAGTTATTCATAATTCAGCAATTGTTGAGTCCTCATCATATGGGGACATAGTTTTATTGTTTCTATCGATATTTTTGACTTATATTATGGATAGCCAGGGGACTTGTCCCAATAATTTTTTTTATTAAGTTATGAGGTTTTCAAACATCAGTATTCAATTGTAATAGAATTATTTTTTAGATCTATATCAGTTATGGTTTTAGCTTATAACTTCTGCTTCAATTTAATTCAATATGCTTTGATATGCTATGTCCGGAGTTAGCTTAAGATCACTTTTGGTTCCAAGTACTTTGTCTTGACTATGGTGTAGATTTGGGCTATGAAAGAACAAGACGAATGCTATGCTCTTTATCTATAGCTCAGCTTTGAAATTAGGAAAGTGAGATTTTCAATTCCGGAAGTCGTCGGCCTGAACAATGGTTCATCATGTTTTCTGAGCTACAGTGTTCTTAGACACAACTATATGTGTCCAAGCACACACTTAGAGGTTAGTAAATCTGCAACGATGCTTTGATAACTCAAACTCTGGCTATTCAAACTTTGTCATAGGTGAGTTCTTTTGGTTTATTCTCTCTTTCTATACTTTTATCACCTATTTTTATTTATTTTTCAGCTTGAAAGCGACCCTTATCCACTTCATATGTTGGAGCTTCCTCTTGATTTTAGGTACAATCTTAGCTCTTGTTTCATCTTGAACTTCACTTTATAACTTTTAGCTTTATATCAATGATGAACTGCTTTACAAGTGCTTCTTTAGGCAGATTGAGCTTTCCTTGCGCTCGTTTATGTATGAGAATAAATATGTGATATCTGATATGTGCATTCATTTCTGTGTATGTTTTGTTGTTATTGTTGTTGAAAACCTTATTGGTATACAAAAATGACTTTTCACGATTACTTCTTAATAAAGGGATACAAATCTGGTCGATAAAAAATAAGTGTAGCGACCAAATATTTTTCGAGCATTCAAGAGATTTTATAGCTTATCATTAACAAGGGTTTAATATTGCATCTTTACAAGACATAATAGGTTGTCATTAAAGTTTAATTAATCAATAAAAATAGGCACAACAAGTGATTATAATCTAACCCATGATCTGACATAACAGTAAGATTTATATAAATAATGGCTGAACATACCCAATGCAGAATCTGAATCTGAAAGGCGTATTAAATTCAAAACACCAAATGGATAAGGGAAAATATCTAAAAAACCATAAAGCTCAAACTACTATATCTAAAAGCATCTAAGAAGATGTGTTGTTGGAACAGGCCCCCAACTAACTCTAATTGTCTGAAAACAAAAAGACTCAATAATTGAAAGAATGGGTTGCCCTCGAAAGTGAGGGCTTACCAACGCTACAGTGACCTGATTGGAAATGGTACTAATCACGAGCTAAATGCAAAGTTTCGGAACCTATATTATAAAACTATATATCATAAAAGGTATGGAGTCAGTACTTTAAATGTATTGAGTGTGCGACATGCGCTACAATTCTTGTAAACTAGATATTATAAATTTATGATGCTTAACTGATTGGGATGAAATACAAGAACTGATGCATTGATCAATCCAGTAGACATGTAACTGATAAGTACTAAATAGAAATAACCGAAAACAAAGTCAATGCTATATTTTTAGAATGAACTTTGGGAAATACTAATAATTCTCATACTCTATCTGAGCTAAATTGAGACCAACCTATACGCCAACTAAAAGGGCTCTTTGTACCTTGCCAAGAGTACAAAACTTGTTGATATGGATCCACTTAACTAACGTTCAAAGGACTAAGTTGCCTAGCCTATGCTTATGAGAGACCCTTTATTACCCACTGTGAAAGGTAGTTGTGGGACTTAGGGATGACTACTAAATATCTAAGTATAAACTGAGAATGAGCCTATAATGTCCAATTTCATGAGAAATTTCCTTTATTTGTGAAATAACCATTTTTCCCTTTTCGTTAGTGTTATCATACTTTTTATGTGTTGCGGTAACTGTTAGCATGGTCCCAAATATTATCGGGTGAGATTTCTATGGATTTGAGCCTTTTGGTTGAGTTATTGTAACACCCCAAGCTTAGAAAAGATTTTAAAATGCAGATCTCATCTGAAGACAGTAACCTACGGAGGCCACCTACAGGCCGTAGATGGATTGACGAGCCGTAGATGGGAACCGTCGATGGCACTGTGAAATTTCAGGATTTCCAAATTTCTGAACTTTGGCTTACGGAATAGCTAAATTTTCAGCCCTAAATGAACTTTCTGAGTCAATTGATGGAAGAATAAGACGGGTCCGTCAATTGATATACGGACCGTAGATCTTGTCCGTCTATTGGCCCCGACAGTTTTTAATTAAGGGCTTTTTGGTTTTTTCCCTAATTGTTTACCTATTAAGCTAAGTCGATTATACCCTTAATCTTAGACCTATAAAAACTTTCTAATCCTAATTCCTTTCATTCTAATTCATTCCAAAACTCTCCTCTCTCAAATATTTCTCTCTCAACTCTGAAGGACGAAGAAGAAGCTTGAATCCTCCATTGAAGACCTTCAACCTTCTCCAGTTCTTATGGATTGCTTTGTGGTATGATAGTGTTTACCATTAGGAGTCTTTTCCTCCAATGGGCCCTTCCTCTTCTTCATGATTTTCAAAGGTTTACTCTAATCCAATTGAATTAGGGTTTGTGATCAATCATTGTGAGTTCTTCAATTATGTTTCCAATTATTAATTTTACAATTCCTAGTGCACGATTTAGCGCAATAAAAAAATTTAGTGCATGAATTAGCGTGAATTACATTATTTGATGTAAAGATTGCATGAACCTCCATGATCCCAAGCTAATTCTCCCTAATTTGATAATCTATGCTTTGATTGTTGGATTTAGTTGTGATTTGATGAAGTTTATAAATTCTCTATGAAATCAAGCATGAATAATGAATGAATTGAGGATAATCTTATGAATTTAGCATGATCAAGTCAAAAGAAATTTTTTTCTCTATTATGTGAGTTCCTTAATTTATGGGTAAATTGTCCTAATTATGGCTTTCTAAGCATTAGCTTTCATTAAAATGCATGATATGAGTTGAACTTGCATGAACCCATATGAACTCTATGAACTATGAAATATGTGCATGATGAATTAAGGGTGCTTTGAGAGTAGAGTACCAAAGTTACGATATGATGATGAGATGGTTGAGTAGTGAAAGGTTTTCTCATGTAATTCTCCCACTATGATAAAAGAAGAACAAAGAGGCGATTACCCATGTTGTTGAGGAGCTATTCTAAGGATGTAAACTTGGACAAGGTCCATGAAAGATGAATATCTATAAGCATGATTTTAGCTTGAATTGGTAACCCTAGTTGTACCTTTTCATGTTTGATGATATAAATATGTTAATGACTAATCTGTGGGAATTATACTTAGTACCGAGTGGATATTGAGATGGAAGCCATCCCGTTAGTTGAGGCCGGGTCTTCTAGTGAAAGCTCTCCAGGTAGTTGAGGCCGCGTTTTCTAGATGGAGCTCTCCCGTTAGTTGAGGTCGAGTCTCCTAAAGCAATCTCTATCCCATAAACTATGTTGCCACCATAGGATGTTGTCTTTAAGTAGACATTAGCTAGTTGATCCACCTAAGCTAAGAAGTTGATGGTCTTACCTTGGCAAGTAGGATACCTCTTTTCAGTGTGATTTAGACACCGAATTCTGTGTTGATAGCTCACATGGTCTTACATGTCGGTTAAGGATTTTCCCCACAAGTTAATGAACAATTGTTTTCATGATGAAGTAAAGAAAAGAAGGAAAGATGATTTAGCTTTCTTTGGCCTTTATGTATGCTTTATGTTTCATGTTTATCATGGTTTTAGCTTGGCCATCGCATTTCATAAATATGTCTCTCTCCCTAGCATGATTTATGTGTTTATGTGCATTGCTATCATACTTAGTACTTAATTGTGCTAACGCATACTCTTGCCTACATTAACTTCTTTGGTGTAGGACGTGGCGATTCACCTTCCACTCGTGACTAGAGCTTGATCAGAGAGTTGATAGAAGACTTTGTGAGTCTTCATCCATCCGAAGACATAGCCTAGCTGTTCTTATTCTCATGTCATTTCTTTTCAGTGTTGGATATTATATTGGGTTGCATCCCTATCACTTTTATTCATATTCTACGATATTAGAAGGCTTTGAGACATGAGTTGTAGACTTCCGCTATTTTGAGTAAAACTTTGATACAAAATGTTTTTTGAACTCTTATTTCTCTATTATCATGTATGTTATGTATGCTAAGGGATTGTATGAGGCCTCTCGGGGTCTTGTATGCCGTGTTACATCTAGGGGCTACCCTGGGTCGTGACAAACTTGGTATCAGAGCGCAAGGTTTTAGAATGATCCTAGGATGTCTCATAAGCCGCGTCAAGTAGAGTATTGTTCATGAGTGTGAAGCGCGCGACATTTATGAATGAGATGCTATAAGTCGTTTAAGAAATTCCACTTCTTTCATTACTCTTAAGTCGTGCCATAGAGTTTAACTCTATATATCTCTCTCCTAATCCCTATGCTACGCATTTTAGGATATGGCGACCGAAAGAGCGTACGCTAGAAGAAACATGGGAGAAAATGTGGAACAAGAAGTTCCTCCTCAAGCTCCTCAAGTTCTGGCCTACCCTTTGGCAGAACAAGTGACTAATGCGGAGTTTAGGGCTGCTTTCCAAGTGTTGGCTCAAGACGTGACAACTCAAGGCAATAGAGAGGTGGTGGCTCCCATGAACCCAAATGTGGGTACGGCGGCATCAAGAGTGAGGGACTTTACGAGGATGAATCCTCCAGAATTCCATGGCTCAAAGGTTGAGGAAGATCCTCAAGAATTCATTGATGAAGTGTAAAAGGTGTTGATGATCATGGGTGTGACGCCGAAAGAAAAGGCGGAGTTGGCCGCTTATCAACTCAAGGGTGTTACCCAAATTTGGTTCAATCAATGGAAGAGTGAGAGGGTGGTTAATGAGGGTCCTCTTGATTGGGAGAAATTCAAGGTTGCTTTCCTTGATAGTTTCTTCCCTCTTGAGAAGAGAGAAGCTATGGTGCTTGAGTTTATCAACCTTCGACAAGGAAATATGAGTGTGAAAGAGTATGCATTGAAGTTCACACAATTGATTAGATATGCTCCGTCCATAGTTGCCGACCCTAGGGCAAGAATGAGAAAATTTGTGTCGGGAGTGTCCGATATGTTGGTGAAAGAGTGCCGCACCGCCACGCTTGTGCATGACATGGATATTTCTCGCCTCATGGTTTATGCCAAACAAATTGAAGAAGAAAAACTTAAGGAAAGGTCTAGGGAACCCAAGAGGGCTAGGACCGGAGATGGTAACTCTTCGCATGCAAGGTTCGATGGACATGGTCGTGTTAGATTTTTACCAAGGTTCTCTAACCAAGGCTCATCCAGTGCTCCTCCGAAGTCCAACAATGATAGGGTGCCTAACCCCAAGTCTCAAGGAGGGAATAATGGTGGTTCTCTATTGGCTCCTTGTGCCAAGTGTGGGAAACAGCATGAAGGTAGATGTCTAGCCGGTACGGATGGTTGTTATAACTGTGGAAAGAGTGGTCACAAGATGAGGAATTGTCCATCTCTCACGGCCAAGGGAAGAAAGAATAAGCAAGCTCCACCTAGAGGATCAGGTTCGAATGCTCAGAAGTATAACCAATTTTATGCACTTCAGGCTCATCATGAGTAAGAGAGCTCTCCCGTTGTGGTTACGGGTATGTTAAGAGTTTTCCATTTTGATGTTTATGCTTTGCTTGATCCCGGTGCTACCTTTTCTTTTGTGATGCCATATGTGGCTATGAGGTTTGATGTTGCTCCGAATGAGTTGCTAGATCCTTTTCGTGTCTCTACTCCTATTGGAGAATCTATCATGGCTAAGATAGTTTATAGAGATTGTCCCGTCTCCTTATCCCATAGAGTCACTCTTGTTGATCTTGTAGAGCTTGACATGGTAGATTTTGATGTTATTCTTGGGTTGGATTGGTTGCATGCTTGTTATGCCTCTATTGATTGTAGGACCTAAATGGTCAAGTTTACATTTCCAAATGAGACTATCCTAGAGTGGAAAGGAGGAAATTCTATATTTCGAGGTCAATTTGTTTCTTATCTAAAAGCTATAAAGATGATCTCACAGGGTTGCATTTACAATCTCGTTACGGTGAGGGATATAGATTTTGACACCCCTACTCTTGAGTCGGTCCCCGTTGTTAATGAGTTTCCGGAAGTGTTTCCAGATGACTTGCCCGGTATTCCTCCCCAAAGGGAAATAGACTTCGGTATTAACCTTTTCCCAGATACGCAAACAATTTCTATTCCTCCTTATAGAAAGGCTCCGGCGGAAATTCAGGAACTAAAAGAGCAGTTGAAAGACTTGTTGGATAAGGGTTTCATTCGGCCAAGTATTTCTCCATGGGGTGCTCCGGTCTTGTTTGTAAGGAAAAAAGATGGTCCACTCTGTATGTGTATCGACTATCGCCATTTGAACAAGGTTACCATTAAGAATAAGTATCCTCTACCAAGGATAGATGACTTGTTTGATCAACTTCAAGGGGCTAGTTATTTCGCTAAGATCAACCTTCATTCGGGCTATCACCAATTAAGGGTGAAAGAAGATGATATTCTTAAAACGGCATTCCGGAATAGGTATGGGCACTACGAGTTCTTGGTAATGTCGTTTGGGTTGA
Organism: Solanum appendiculatum; assembly: GCA_018342035.1. Lineage (NCBI taxonomy): Eukaryota > Viridiplantae > Streptophyta > Magnoliopsida > Solanales > Solanaceae > Solanum > Solanum appendiculatum. The sequence goes on from JAGDQO010000296.1 coordinate 378,090, forward strand.
CAAATGCTCCGCCCGCATTTATGGACTTGATGAATAGAGTGTTTAAGCAATACCTTGACATGATTGTGATTGTGTTTATTGACGACATTTTGATCTACTCAAAGAATGAGGGTGAACATGTTAATCGATTGAGAATTGTGTTGCAAGTCCTCAAGGACCAACAACTCTTTGCGAAATTTAGTAAATTTGAGTTTTGGTTAAGGTCCGTCGCTTTTCTTGGTCACATTGTTTCTGGTAAGGGCATTGAGGTAGATCCTAAGAAGACGGAAGTGATTAAGAATTGACCCAGACCTTTATCACCTTCGGATATCCATAGTTTCTTAGGCTTAGCCGATTATTATAGGAGGTTTTTGAAGGCTTTTCATCCATTACTTCCCCATTGAAGGCTTTGACTCAAAAGAAGGTTGAATTCTCATGGTCCGAGGCATGTGAGAAGAGTTTTCAAGAGTTGAAGGATCGACTTACTGCGGCTCCGATATTGACTCAACCAGAAGGATCCGATGGTTTTGTGGTTTATTGTTATGCCTCGAGAATGTGGCTAGGATGTGTTCTTATGAAAAATGGGAAAGTCATTGCTTATGCTTCAAGACAACTTAAGGTGCACGAAAAGAACTATCCTACTCATGACTTGGAATTAGCGGCAGTTGTGTTTTCTTTGAAAATATGGCAACATTATTTGTACGGGGTACATGTAGATGTCTTCACCGACCATAAGAGTTTGCAATATGTGTTTAAACAGAAAGATTTGAATCTCCGCCAAGGAAGGTGGCTCGAGTTGTTAAAAGACTATGATATGAGTGTTCTCTATCACCCTGGTAAGGCTAACGTGGTGGCGGATGTTCTTAGTCGATTATCTATGGGTAGTGTTGCTCATGTTGAGGTTGGTAAGAAAGAGTTGGTTCAAGATGTCCATAGATTGGCTCGATTGGGTGTTAGATTGGTTGATTCTAGTAAAGGTGGTGTTACGGTTCACAAGGTTCTGAATCCTCTTTTGTGCATGATGTGAAAGCTAAGCAAGGTCTTGATCCTAACTTGATTGAACAAAGGAAGCGGTACTCAAGAAGTCCATAGAGGTTTTCTCCCAAGGGGGAGATGGTGTGCTTCGATATTAAGGTCTTTTGTGTGTTCCCAATATAGAGGGCTTTAGAGAGAAAATTTTATCGGAAGCCCATATTTCTCGATATTCCATCCACCCAGGAGCTATCAAATGTACCGTGATTTGTGGGAAATTTATTGGTGGAATGGAATGAAGAAAGATATTGCGGAATTTTTGGCTAAGTGTCCTAATTGCCAACAAGTGAAAGTTGAGCATCAAAGGCCGGGAGGTTTGACCCAAGATATTAGTAATCCTACTTCGAAGTGGGAGGATGTGAATATGGATTTTATTGTGGGTTTGCCTCGCACGAGGCGACAATATGATTTGATTTGGGTTGTTGTTGATAGAATGACAAAGTTAGCGCACTTCATTCCGGTCAGGACTTCTTATTCGGCGGAGGATTATGCTAGGTTGTATTTGAGGGAGATGGTAGGCTGCATGGAGTGCCGTTATCCATTATCTCCGATCGTGGTGCACAATTTACTTCTCAATTTTTGAAGTCGTTACAAAAAGGTCTTGGTACTCATGTTAAGCTTAGTACGGCCTTTCATCTCCAAAGCGATGGGAAAGCGGAGCATAATATTCAAACTTTGGAAGATATGTTGAGAGCTTGGGCAATCGATTTCAGGGGTACTTGGGATGATCACTTGCCTTTGATTGAGTTTACTTTTAACAATAGCTACAATTCTAGTATTGATATGGCTCCATTTGAGGATCTCTATGGTAGGAGGTGTAGATCTCCTATAGGTTTCTTTGAAGTTGGTGAAGTTTCTTTGGTAGGACCGGAGTTGGTGCATGAGACTATGGAGAAAGTTTGACTTATTAGGGAGAGGTTGAAAAGGGCTCAAAGTCGACAAAAGTCCTACGCCGATGTTAGAAGAAGAGAATTAGAATTCGATGTGGATGATTGGGTTTACTTGAAAATCTCACCCATGAAGGGTGTAATGAGATTTGGGAAGAAAGGGAAGCTTAGTCCCCGTTATGTCGGCCCATATCAGATTTTGAGTCGTGTTGGTAAGGTTGCTTATGAGCTTGACTAGCCTAATGAATTGGCATCAGTGCATCCGGTTTTCCATGTCCCATTATTGAAGAAGTGTGTTGGTGATCCGACCACTGTTGTGCCATTAGAGAATCTTTGCAAAAAAGATAGTCTTTCTTATGAAGAGGTTCCGGTTGAGATTTTAGACCGGCAAGTCCAGAAGTTAAGGAATAAAGAAGTTGCTTCCGTGGAAGTTCTATGGGGGAATCAATTAGTTGAGGGTGCTACATGGGATGCCGTGGACGATATGATGTCCCGATATCCTCATCTCTTTCCTTCCGATCCTACTCTAGTTTGAGGTATCTTGATCCTCATGGTTCATTCTTTTGGTCTCATGTGTCATAGTTGATTTCCATGATTCCTTGATTATGCATGTTCATGAAGAGTCTTATATGATTATGTGCATTTGAGTATGAGCTGCATAAAGTCTTCATGATATGATGTGCTGATCATACTTTAGCTTGAAGTTGATGTTTCCTCCTCGGATATGTGCATTTATGTGATTGCATGCTAGGTTGGGTTGTTAGTCCGTGTCTATTACCCTTCTCAAGATATCTTGATTCTTATTCGAGGACAAATGTTCCCCAGGGGGAGATATTGTAACACCCCAAGCTTAGAACGAATTTTAAAATGCAGAACTCACCTGAAGACAGTGACCTATGGAGGCCACCTACAGACCGTAGATGGATTGACAGGGCGTAGGTGGGAACCGTCAATGGCACTGTGAAATTTCAGGATTTCCATGTTTCTGAACTTTGACCTACGGAATAGCAGGACGGTTCGTAGTCCAGATGACGGGGCCGTAGATGGGTTCCGTAGATGCTTTCCAGCCTTTGCCAAATTTCAGCCCTAAATGAACTTTCTGAATCAATTGACGGAAGAACAGGATGGTCTGTCAATTGATGTACGGATCGTAGATCCTGTCCGTCGATTGGCCCCGACAATTTTTAGCTAAGGGTTTTTTGGTCTTTTCCCTAATTCTTTACCTAATAAGCTAAGTCGGTTAGACCCTTAATCTTAGACCTATAAATACTTTCTAAGCCTAATTCCTTTCAGTCTAATTCATTCCAAAACTCTCCTCTCTCAAATATTTCTCTCTCAACTCTCAAGGAAGAAGAAGAGGCTTGAATCCTCCATTGAAGACCTTCAATCTTCTCTAATTCTTATGGATTGCTTTGAGGTATGATAGTGTTTACCATTAGGAGTCTTTTCCTCCAATGAGCCCTTCCTCTTCTTCATGATTTTCAAAGGTTTACTCTAACCCAATTGAATTAGGGTTTGTGATCAATCATTGTGGGTTCTTCAATTATGTTTCCAATTATTGATTTTATGATTCCTAGTGCACGATTTAGTGCGATAAAAAAACTTAGTGCATGAATTAGCGTGAATTACATTATTTGATGTAAAGATTGCATGAACCCCCATGATCCCAAACTAATTCTCCCTAATTTGATAATCTATGCTTCCATTGTTGGGTTTAGTTATGATTTGATGAAGTTTATAAATTCTCTATGAAATCAAGCATGAATAATGAATGAATTGAGGATAATCTTATGAATTTAGCATGATCAAGTCAAAAGCACAATTTTCCTCTATTATGTGAGTTCCTTAAAGTATGGGTAAATTGTCCTAATTATGGCTTTCTAAGCATGAGCTTGTATTGAAATGCATGATATGAGTTGAACTTGCATGAACCCATATGAACTCTATGAACTATGAAATATGTGCATGATGAATTCAGGGTGCTTTGAGAGTAGAGTACCAAAGTTACGATATGATGATACGATGGTTGAGTAGTGAAAGGTTTTCTCATGTAATTCTCCCACTATGATAAAAGAAGAACAAAGAGGCGATTACCCATGTTGTTGAGGAGCTATTCTAAGGATGTAAACTTGGACAAGGTCCATGAAAGATGAATATCTATAAGCATGATTTTAGCTTGAATTGGTAACCCTAGTTGTACCTTTTCATGTTTGATGATATAAATATGTTAATGACTAATCTGTGGGAATTATACTTAGTACCGAGTGGATATTGAGATGGAAGCCATCCCGTTAGTTAAGGCCGGGTCTTCTAGTGAAAGCTCTCCAGGTAGTTGAGGCCGCGTTTTCTAGATGGAGCTCTCCCGTTAGTTGAGGTCGAGTCTCCTAAAGCAATCTCTATCCCATAAACTATGTTGCCACCATAGGATCTTGTCTTTAAGTAGACATTAGCTAGTGGATCCACCTAAGCTAAGAAGTTCATGGTCTCACCTTGGCAAATAGGAAACGCCTTTTCGGTGTGGGGTAGAGATCGGATTCCGAGTTGATAGCTCACATGGTCTTACATGTCTGTTAAAGGTTTTCCCCACAAGTTAATGAACAGGTGTTTTCATGTTGAAGTAAAGAAAAGAAGGAAAGATGATTTAGCTTGCTTTGGCCTTGATATATGCTTTATGTTTTATGTTTGTCATGTTTATCATGATTTTAGCTTAGCCATCGCATGTCATGATTATTTCTCTCTCTCTAGCATGATTTATGTGTTTATGTGCATTGCTATCATACTTAGTACTTAATTTTGCTAACGCATACTCTTGCCTACATTAACTTCTTTGGTGTAGGACGTGGCGATTCACCTTCCACTCGTGGCTAGAGCTTGATCAGAGAGTTGATAGAAGATTTGGTGAGTCCTCATCCATCCGAGGACATAGCCTAGTTGTTCTTATTTTCATGTCATTTCTTTTCAGTGTTGGATATTGTATTGGGATGCGTCCCTATCACTTTTATTCGTATTCTATGATGTTAGAAGGCTTTGAGACATGAGTTGTAGACTTCTGCTGTTTTGAGTAAAACTTTGATATAAAATACTCTTTGAACTCTTATTTCTCTATTATCTTGTATGTTATGTATGCTAAGGGCTTGTATGAGACCTCTCGGGGTCTTGTACATTGTGTTACATCTAGTGGCTACCCTGGGTCATGACAATTATATTGAAATAGTTGACTTTTGTCAACATTACGAGATTCATCCATCGGATGGTAATCATGTCAGTTCCATTGCATGCGGAATATCGATTGAGGTCTAATAAGGTAGTTAGTAGATTAATTATATTTAAGTAGTGTCGCATGATTTAGGTTTCACAAAACCCGACTCTGTGAGTCATGATGGCACCTACTAAAACCCACCAGTAGGTAAACCAACTCGTAGCAAAAATTACAAGTAGTGAGTACAATGGTAGAACTAAATAGCAAACAATGCTAATAACAGGACAAGACATAAACGGAAAGCAAACCAAAACTATATACAAAGGAACTTCCAAGAACCTGGAAGTCATGAGTACAGAGCTGTCTAACGAGATAAATACAAGTTCCAAAACTTGGCCACGACAAGCTGTCTCAAAGGCAAAAGACAAGCTAACATAAGTATAGATGGAGATAGGCTGGTCCAGGACGCCAAGTGCTAACCCTCGTCTTCGATATCCAAAAACTACAAAAGATGGCATGAACAATCACCGCTGGTAGCTCGTACTAGGACCTGCATCAAGAAAAGATGCAGAGTGTAGCATAAGTACCAGAACAAAGGTACTCAATAGGCATCATAGTCCGACCGATAAAGAAAGGTAAAACATATCTGAAAAGATAGAATCTGGACAAGAATGGAGGTCAAAGTGGATATGAAAAGAAGCACACAAGCGCACTGAAAGTAAATCTAAGTACAACTAAACTAAACCTAAATGGACCCCCATAAGACCAGAAGGTACAGTCAGGCACAAGTTTAAATAAAACCCGAACGGACCCCCATAAGTCCGACAAGTACACAGAATAGCAAACCCTACAAGACCTAAGAATAATCTAGATCCGAATCGAAAAACCAGTCAACTCCCATCCCAACTAGCAAGAGTGGTAATCAATTCAACTGGTCAGCTCCCATCCCAACTAGCAAGAGTTACAATAAACTCAACTAGTCAACTCCCAGCCCAGCTAGCAAGAGTGACTATCATACCACACCGGCCAGCCATACATCAACTATAAGGGACGTCAACCTCCCAGCTAGCAAGAGTGCCTAGAGGGCCTGTCCACTCCATAAAGGATCTTAGATATCAAAGATGCCTAGCCAGCCAGTCCACTCCTAGGGGCGTCAATGGCCCAGCTAACAAGAGTGCTCGGGGGCGTATCCACTTTGAAGAGTATGTCAAGTAGGCTCTAAGAGACCGTGGATCAACATCCACTCCCGATGATATCTCAAAAAGCTCCAAGCCAGAAGCACTCCAATCTCAAGGAAGCACACCATCTCTGATAATGCATCGGAGCCACAAAAATTGGGAGAGGAGACAGAAAGGGCCAAGAAGCTGTACAAACGCCTAAACTAAGGCTCATTCGATCAGACCCAAGTGTGCTATTCGAATCTACAAGGACCTTGTCAATCTGAAAATGACATCAGAGACATACAATAGTCACAAGGTGCATGGATCTAAGGCAACACTAGTCTATTCTAGACTAAGGCCAAAACATGCTCCAAAAACAAGTAGTCAAAAAGAAAATCACATAGCATGGTACAACACACATACAACCCTCTTCCAGCATGATAATACCCTCGAAGTAGTAGTAATCAATCATGAATCATTGTTTCTATGAAGAAAAGTAGAAATAACTAGGAACCCGCCCCAATTCACACTAATCATCATGAATTTACACATTTCTACTCAGTCTAATTAGAAAGGAAGTTGTAGCCTACCTATAGGGCAGTCGCGCGTGCTTTAAATCACAATGCCTTAGCTTTTCTACTCCGAACGTCCTCTAAATGCTGCCACACTATCAAATAAAGGATCACAATATCAATACGGTCATTTAGACACCAAAATAATAAAAAACTGAGACGGACCAATTTTTAGAGTCAAATGGGAATCGTGGGACCCACATTGGAATTTGTAAAATTGAATCCGTCAAAAGGTCCTAATCTATGCCTTGAACATATCTACAAAAATAGGACACAATTCGCGGCCTAAAATAGCGGAAACAACAACGCACCATGAAAATAATATAATAGGAAAGCCGCAGCAGCTTTTGTACCACAATTACCTCGAACGAAGTGCCATCAACACAATCCAATCACTCCATCATGTAGCCTCGACAACAACGAGCACGTGGGAGTTTGAATCACTAAAATTCGAGCTCAGGTGAGGGAGAAATAGCCTCTTGCAAATTGAGGGTGAAAGTTGAAGTTTCTGGGTATAATTACCCGAAACTGGTCGCTAAAACAAACAGTTTCGGTCGCTAAAAGTGTGATATCTAGTTGCTAAAAGTGTGATATCTAATCGCTAAAAGGCAGCACCAGATATCAGCACTTCAGCTGATTTGCTCAAACTCTGAATTCTCCGACGGGTTATTCGGGATTCATTCAGAAGCCCGTGCGCGTAAATGAAATATGCTACCCCATCGAATTCAACATTCCGGACTCAATGGAACCATCAAAACTTCCGTCTGAGGTTGTTTCAATAAAAAGTGGGTACCACACATAATTTTCATTTTAGGCAAAATTCCACAAAGGGCCTCGAAATTAGGTCGGAAGCCTCGGGACATAAACGAAGGGTCGTTCTAAACAAAACATAACATTTCGGAGGTAACATCACTAATGAAATTCTCATCCAAGCACGTTTACCAACAATGTTTACCAAATTCAAGCTTTGGCTTAAGCTTCAAAGTTAAAATGTCAAACGACACAAACTCACCCCAGAGTCTCGGGCCCGAACTAACTATTCGCCTAGACTAAAATGGCCCTTCCGAAGCTGATGGAATCGTCAGAATTAGATTTTGAGGTCATCTTCCTGATCTTCTGATTAAAAAATGACCGTTGAAGGTTCAAAAGCTCCCAAAACACTAGAATTCGCATAAAATCAAAAGAACGACCAGGTGACCAAACTGTCAATCCCAGCAGGTCATAAACAAGTTGGGGTCGCTATAGGAAATCTCTAAAGGATGAACAAGTGGCATAAACATAGAAATGGCCTAGAGGTCATTACAACATCCACTATTAAAAAGGACTTTCATTCAAGAAAGTAAGAGTTAGGAAGTACCTGAAGACTCAAATAAGCCTGGAAACTGCTCCCCCATATCATGCTCGGTCTCCCTAGTAGCCTCCTCAAGTGGACGATGCCTTCAGTGGACCTTAACCACAAGAATGGCTATCGAGTGCAACCGCCGCACATCTCTGGCAAGAATGGTAACTGGCTCCTCTATAAAGGTCAAGCGATCATCAAACTCCACCGCATCATACTGAAGCAAATGCGACTTATGAGGAACATACCGGCGCAACATCGAAATATGAAAGTCTAGGTGGATAGCTGAAAACATCAGGGGCAAAGCTAACTCATAAGCAACCTCTCCAACTGTTCGAAGGATCTTAAAATGCCCAATATACCTCAGGCTAAGCTTTTTGTGTCTCCCAAATCTCGTCACGCCTTTCATGGGGGACACACGGAGGAAAACTCTATCACCAACTGGAAACCTCAAAGGCCGTAACCTACGATCAGCATAACTCCTGTGCCTACTTTGAGCTGTCCGAAGTCTGTTCTGAATTACCCTCACCTGCTTCAAATCCTCCTGAATCAAGTAAGTGCCACGCAGTCTAGGCTTTATAGACTCAAATCCACCAATCGGAGAGCGACAATGCCTACCATATAAGGCCTCAAATGGGACCATCTAGATGCTTGAATGGTAGATGTTGTTATACGCAAACTCTGTCAAAGGCAAGAACTTATCCCACTGACCACCAAACTCTAATACACAAGCCCGCAACTTGTTCTCAAAGACCTGGATAGTACACTCTGACTGACCATCCGTCTAAGGTCAACACGAGAACCCAACTCATCCTGAAAAGATCTCCAGAAGCTAGAAGTGAACTGAGCACCACGATCTCTCTACTATAATAGAGACCGGCATACCTTGAAGACGAACCATTTCACAAATGTAGATATGGTCTACCCTCTCGGTGCTGAATGAAGACTGAACAGGGAGAAAGTGTGCTGACTTGGTCAGTCGATCAATGATGACCAAAATGCTATCAACACCTCTAGAAGCCTGAGCCAAACCTTCCACAAAGTCCATGGTGATGTTATCCCACTTCCACTCCTTAATGAGTAATCTCCGAAACTCACCACTAGGTCTAAAATGCTCGGCCTTCATCCGCTTGCAATTAAGGCAACGAGATACATAGTCTGCAATATCTCTCCTCATATCGCTCCACAAGTAATGCTACCTCAAGTCACGGTACATCTTTGCGGTGCCCGAATGGATAGAATATCTAGAATAATGGGCCTCCAAAAGTATCAGCTGAATCAAACCCCCCAACTCTCGGGAAACAAATACGACCTGCAAACCTCAGAACCTCATCTGAGGCTAAGGTAACCTAACCAGTATCACCTGCTAACAATCGATCTCAAAGTGCCACCAAGGTCTCATCCTCAAACTGACGGCTACGGATCTGATCAAGAAGAGAGGACTAAACTCACACATAGGCTAGAACACGCCTAGAATATGAAACATCCAATCGAATCGTCTGGTTAGATAAGGACTGAAAGTCCAAAGCTAATGGTCGCTCCACAGTACATAAGAAGGCTAGACTACCCATACTCACTGCCTTCCAACTTAAAGTGTCCTCCTCCACATTCTCTTTGCACGGATGGTAGAGAATAGAGAGGTCATATTCCTTCTGAAGCTCAATCCAGTGAAGTTTCCACGAATTAAGGTCTCTCTGGCTTATATTGTACTAAAGGCTTCTATGATCAGTGTAGATCTCACAATGAACTCCGTACAGGTAGTGCCTCAAGATCTTAAGCACGAAAACTACTGCCGCTAACTCCAAGGCATGAGTGGGGTAGTTGCGCTTATGTACTACCTCGATGCATATGCAATGACACGGCCTCGCTGCATCAATACACATTCCCAACTGATTCCGGATGCATCACAATAAATCGTGAAACCCTTGCCCTCAACTTGAAAGGTTAATATAGGAGCAGTAGTCAACAACTCCTTGAGCTTCCGAAAGCTCAACTCACACTCCTCAAACAACTCAAAAGGTACATCAAGATGAGTTAACCGGGTTAGAGGTGCTACTATAGTGGAGATCCCTCTACAAACCACCTGTAGTAGCCTACCAAATCGACGAAGCTCTAAACCTTAGTCACCGAAGTGGGCCTAGCCTAATTACGAATATCCTCAATCTTCACCGGATCTACCATGATGCCATCCTTGGACACTACTTGCCCCAAGAATGCTACAGACTCAAGCCAAAACTCACACTTTGAGAACATGGCATAAAGCCGCTGATCTCTCAAAGTCTGGAGCACAATCATTAAATGCTGCTCATGATCACTCCTGCTCCTTGAGTATACCAGAATGTCATCTATTAACACGATGAAAAACAAATCAAGATACGGTCTGAACACCCAAGTCATCAAGTACATGAAGGCTGTAAGGGCCTTAGTCAACCCAAAAGACATCACTAGGAACTCATAGTGGCCATATCGAGTCCTAAATGCACTCTTAGGGATGTCTGCTGCCCTAATCCCCAGCCGATGGTAACCAAATCTTATATCAATCTATGAAAACACTCCGGCACCCTGAAGTTTGTCAAATAGATCATCAATCCTAGGCATGGGGTAGCGGTTCTTCACCGTCACTTTATTCAACTGCCTATATTCAATACACATGCGCATCGTTCCATCCTTCTTCTTTACAAATAGAACAGGAGCGCCCCAAGAATATTTACTTGGCCTTATGAATCCCTTATGTAAGAGATCCTGAAGCTGAACACTAAGCTTTTTATGCTCTGCGGGAGTCATCCAATATGGCGGAATGGAAATAGGCTGAGTACGCGGCTCAAGCTGGATAGAAAAGTCAATATCATGCTCTCGGGGTAGGCCACGTAGTTCAGTAGGAATCACATCTATAAAATCACGAATGACTGGAATAGACTCAATTGAAGGGACCTCCTTACTCATATCACACACATAGGCATAATAAGAAAAATACCCACTAGCCATTTGCCTCCGAGCCTGAACAAAAAAGATAACTCCAACCGGTGTGCTACTAATAGAGCCCTGCCACACCACCGGTGGAATACCAGGCATGGCTAAGGTAACAGTCTTAGATAAATAATCTAAAACTGTGTGATAGGGGGATAACCAGTCCCTGCCCAGAATCACATCGATATCAAGCATATCCAACAATATAAAGTCAGCCCGGGTATCACGCCCCTTAATAGTAATTAAGTAGGATCGAAACACCTAATCAACTACTAAAGACTCACCCACGGGGGTTGACACACGTAACAAAACTTCCATAGGCTCAGAACGTATACCCATATGAGAAGCATATTACACAGACACGTAGCAATAGGTAGAACCGACATAAAATAATGCTGAGGCGGGCTGATGGAATAAAAGAATCGTACCTGTGATCCCATTGTTCGATGCATTAGCCTCCGCCCTCACTGGAGCTGCATAGAAATAGCCCTGTCTGCCTCTACTTTTGCCATCAGTCCTACCACCTGACCTGCCTCCCTGGGGACCACTCCAAATACCTTGATGTCTACCTGGATGGTCCTGACCCTTACCTCGACCTCTAGCTGGAGGTGCTGCTGGTGGATCTTGTAGAGCTGTCTATGGAGCTGGAGCAATCAATCTATGCAGAGGGAAATCTCTGACCCTGTGACCTAACTCACTACAGTCAAAACAACCCATAGATGATTTCCTCCTAGAAGAACGGCCACCACGGCCTAAAACATTAGCTTGGAACCCATGACTCAGACTAGAGCCAACCTCACTCCGGCTATAATGATCACCCTATGAACTTTATAATGAGGTTTGAACAGGTCAACTAGGTTGACTCTGCTAAAACTACTGTTGAGCTCTATCATGTTAATCTATGGGCCTGGAATGGGACCCACTATAGCTACCCTCATATCTATCTCTCTTGTCCCTGCCCCCTTGGGCCTCATGAAGGAGATGCTCAATAGTGTGGGCATGATCACCAACATCAACAAAGGACCTACCCGCTAAGACCATAGATTGAGCCACAATTTACATCTGCAGTCTCAACCCACGAATAAAGCATCGAACCCACTCCTCCTCAATAGATAGAATCATGGTAGCATGGCGGGACAACTAGTGATATCTCACCTCATACTCAGACATTTTCATAGAGCCCTGCTCCAACCTAGAGAACTGATCTCTGAGGTGATCTTTAATGCTTCGAGGAATAAACCTTGCCAAAAAGGCCTTAGAAAATATGATCCAGGTGACCGGAGGAGACCCAACTGGTCTAGTCTCAAAAAATGTATGCCAACACTGTCTAGCTGGCTCATCAAGCTGATATGCAGTGAAGTCAGCTCCTCTCGACTCCACGAGACCAAAAGTGTACAGCCGCTTCTGGCAAGTGTTCAGAAACTCTTGGGCATCCTCACCTACAGCCTAAGAAAACCTTAGAGGTGAAATCCTCAGGAACACTCTGAGTATCTTCTGCTCCTCTAGAGGCATAGCTCTAGCTGCGATCATGGGTTGGGTACCCACCAGGTGGTACCTGGGCCCTGGGTGCGTCTACTGTAGGCTTATCCTACTGAGCAGGTGCTGGCACAGGTTCCGATGCTGATGCTGGAGCAAGTGCTGGTGCTTGAGTAGGTGCTGGTGCTGGTGCCTTTGGCATGCCGCTGATCACAGTTAAAAGCTGAGGAATAGCTTCCTGAAGATCCGGTGCCATTATCTTTCCGAGGGGTGGCTAGGCTTGTCCCAGCCCCACTGGCTGATCGGAAACATGGGCTGCGTGAGGATCCGCTGCGGGCTCTAAACCCCATTCTCTATCTGGGGGTGGTGTTGCACCCCTGCCTGGTAAGGGATGTCGACCCCTAGCTGTTGCACGATGCGTACGAGCCTGTGACAACCCGCCTGTTTGAACGTTAGAATTAACTCATACTTTTGGAATAAGACTACTTAACATATATTGAAGGATGCTATGTGAGTTATTTTAATTGCAAAAAGTTTGTATGTTAAGTGTAAAAGTGAAGGAAGTTGTGAAATAAAATTCGGCAAAAGTAATTGTAAATGCCGTTAAAGAATTCTCTGAAATTTTGGGTCTAATGTCTCAAAAATTTTCTCCATATATGTAAAGGTTTAGAACCCCCATTACCTAAAAAATTGAAGGTCCATGATTGTAGTTTCCAACGCACTAAACCGCTCATCCATACGATATCAGAGTAAAGAGTTATGCACATTTCCAAGAGACTGCGCAAGAAGGCAGCTCTAAGCAGGCCCCCCAACTCTAAGTTGGTGGTCTTTTATAAAGACCACCATCTTCGTCATTTTTTCATGGAAAATAGTTGAAAACCCTGGAAAATGGATAAACCCTCCTTCCAATACTACTTGGATGCTTGGATTTTCAACTCGGATGTTTAACGTAAGTTGCTCTACGTTGCGAGATCATCATCGTGGTATAATTTCTTGTCGATTTAGGCTTTTGTTGTTCTTGCTGCAAGGAGGCAGAATTTTAATAGTATTATTTCAGACATTTGGGTTGAGGTAATCTTAATTTTACAACCCTCCTTCGTAATTCCATATCCTAGTATCATTTTATAGATTTTGAACCACGTGGTGGTGTTTAAATTTTTGTTTTGGGCAGCCCCTTTGTATTCTTTAGTTTGACTTTTATTGTGGAGTATTGATGGGGTTAAGGTTCTTGAGGTAATGGGGGGGGGGGCGTTGATGTCATTAATATTGGAGTCACGTATGATGGTTGTTTGATTGAAAAATGTGAAGCACGCCTAGTTATGTAGCCTCAGGAGCTTGTCGCTCCTTTGAGATGTTGTTGGAATGTATTCAAGGGAGTTAGCTATTGAATATTGTTGTTAGTTGCCTCATTTTAAGGTTTGGACTTGGCTGGCCACGAGTGTGGCAATGGAGTCTTATTGATTAGTCATGTCTTGTTCCTGCAGCCTCGCTTATTTCCGCATTGTTGCATTACTTTTGTTTGGAAAGCTTCATAAAGACACCTTTGGGCGGTTGTTGAAAGGTATGTTAAGGCTAATATTTCTCTTCTTGCATGATCCTAATGGCCTAAGCCTGTTATGGCCGGTGTATTGTCATTATTTGACCTGTAGCCTTGTCCTATTGAGTTGGCTATGACCATATGATATGATGTTTATCGGAACCATTCTAATCCTTGCTTAGTGGCCTAGAAAAGCATGTTGTGATTGAGCTCTGATTAATTAGGATTACTTGTCATTGTTGTGATGTTTTATTGTCTAGCTGCCGCCTATGAGCTTGTTTTTGCCTCAGCAGACCCTGACATTGCAGGGTTCTTGAGCATACAGATTGATTCTCATACTGAGCCTTCGAACCGGGAAGGCTGAGCCTTCGGGCCGGGTAGGCTGAGCCTTCGAACCGGATAAGTTGACCCTTCGGGCTGGGTAGATCGAGCCGTTGGGCCGGAAAAACCGTGCCTACGGGCCGAGTAGACCGTGCCTACGGGCCGAGTAGGCTGTACCTATGGGGCAGCATATATGTGTTGCACCACAGAACCTCAGATTTGCATTTATTCATGGCACATGTCCAATCAGACAGTTCAGATCATGGCACACGTACATTCAGACAGTTCGGATAAGATTGTCATTGGGACCCAGGTAAGGGGCTAATATGGGTATTTAGCGACTGTTTGCGCTCATTAGGATTTATAGTAATTGTGTACTATTTGTACCTGTCGGGCTTATGGAAGCCTGCTCAGGTTATTGCTTGTTATGTGTTTATATTGTCTTACTATGGGGAGATATGGAATAGTACTTTTGTTCACCCCCGCCCTTTCATTCTGTCATTATACTTCAGTTTTAACTTTCAATCTGCCTTACATGCTCAGTACATTATTTTGTATTGACGCCCCTTGTCGGGGGCACTGTATTCATGCCTACATGTCCTTAACGATAACAACAAAGACCTACTGATTAACATAGCCGCCTATCTAGCTTATTGTTTGATTCCTTTCTTCCAGGGGTTTCCAGAGTCCCAGAGGTTTTCTTGTTTTGCTCTTTTAAGATTTTGGGTAGGCTAGGGCCTTTTCCCGTCCAAGTCTTATATTCGTAGAGGCTTGCAGACTAGTGTGTTGGGTTGTGTAGTCAAGTTATTAGCCATGTTTGCCTTGCTTTCTTGTTGGCTGATGATTGATAGCTGCTTGACGTATTATTAAATACATGCCTATTTTCAACTTCTATATAGAGATCATAGTGGCTTTGACGGCCCACATAGCGTTTATGCTTTCCTAGATATCATGGTAGCCTTGACGGCCGAAGCAGGCTTTTGTTCTAGTTTGTTATTGTTTTATATAGACTGTTGGGAGTAGCTATTTTCTTTGTAGAGCTGTTGATAGGGACCTTGCCGGGCGAGGCTTATTTTTAAGCCGAGATATACTTGTTTGTTGTCTTGACTGCCATGCGCCAATAGAAAGTGGTTCAGCAGGGTCGGCTCTGGCATAAGTTTTGGCATCAGGTGCGAGTTGCGCCCCTCCAGTTTTGGGTGTGACCGAGCCATCCCATGAAAAGTGTGAAACAAGTGAGACTCCGAGAAACCAATAACACACATGCTGCACGAAAGTGATACAAAAAGAGATGGATTCCTAAAAACACCTTGTAGCCTCCCAAATATAGGACACGGACGTCTCCGCACCGATCCATAGGACTTTACTAGGTATTAGCTATGTATAAGTAAGACAGGTGAACGTAGGGCTCTGCTAGCAAGAGTGACAATCAACTCAACCAATTAACTCCCAGCCCAGCTAGCAAACGTGACTATAAATCTAGACCGCCCAGCCATACCATCCACTCACAGGGGTGTCAACCACCTCGTTAACAAGAGTTCCTCTGGAGCGTGTCTACTCCATAGAGGATCTCATATATCAATGCTGCCGAGCCAGCCAGCCCACTCCCAAGGGCGTCAGCCGCCCTGCTAGCAAGAGTGCCCGGGGGTGTATTGACTCCGAAGAGGATCTCAAGTAGGCTCTAAGCTACCGTGGATCGACGTCCACTCCCATCGATATCAGAAAAATCTCCAAGCAAGAAGCACTCCAATCCCGAGGAAGCACAATATCTCCGGTAATGCATCAAAGCCACAGAAATAGAGAGAGGAGCCAGAAGGGCCAACAAGTTACGCAAACACCTAAACTAAGGCTCATTCGATCAGACCCAAGTCTTCTATTTCTATCTACAAAGACTTAGTCCATCCGTAATGACATCAGAGACATACCATAGTCACAAGGAGCATGGGTCTAAGGCAACACTAATCTATTCTAGACTGAAGGTAAAACTTGCTCCAAAAACAAGTAGTCAACCAAGTAAATCACATAGCATGCTACAACACACATACAACCCTCTTCCAGCATGATACTACCCTTGAAGGAGTGGTAATCAATCATAAATCATGGTTTGTAAGAAGAAAAGTAGAAATAACTACGTACCCGCTCCAATTCATAGTAATCATCATGAATTTACACATTTCTACTCAGTCTAGTTTGAAAGGATGTTGTAGCCTACCTGTAGGCTGATTGTGCGTGCTTCAAATCACATGGTCATAGCTTTTCCCTTTTGAACGGCCTCTGAATGCTGCCACACAGTAAAAATAGGATCACAACATCAATACAGTCGTTTAGACACCAAAATCACCCAAAACGGAGACGGACCAAATTTTAGAGTTAAATGGGAATCATGGGAGTCGCGTCGGAATTTCTGAAATTGATTCCCTCAAAAGGTCCTAATCTATGCCTTGAACTTGTGTACCAAATAGGACACAATTCATGGCCCAAAACAGCGGAAACAACAACACTCCACGAAAATAAATTAAGAGGAAAGGGGCAGCAACTTTTACACAAAATATATCTCGAACAAAGTGCAACCAACATAATCCAATCACTCCACCAGATAGCCCCATCAACAACGAGCACGTGGAATGTAAAATCACTAAAATCTGAGCTCGGATGAGGGAGAAATCGTTTCTTGAAAATTGAGGGTGAAAGCTGAAGTTTACTGGGTATAAATACCCGAAACTGGTCGCCAAAACCAAATGTTACGGTCGATAGAAGTGTGATATCTGGTCGCTAAAAGGATGCACCAGAAATCAGCACTTTAGCTGATTTGCTCAAACTCTGAATTCTCCGATGGGGTGTTCGAAATTCATTCGAAACCCCGTGCGCGTAAACGAAACATGCTACCCCATCAAATTTGGCATTTTGAACTCAACGGAGGCATTAAAAAAATCCATTCGAGGTCGTTCCGATAAAAGGTAAGTCCCACACTCAATTTCCATTTTAAGCCAAACTCAACAAAGGGCCTCAAAATTAGCGGGAAGCCTCGGGACCTAAAATGAAAGGTCGTTCTAGACCAAACTTGACATTTCAGAGCTAACCGCGCTGACAAAATTTCCATCCAACCATGTTTACCAAGAATGTTGACCAAAGTCAACCCTTGGCTTAAGTTTCAAAGTTAAAATGCCTAGTGGCACAAACTCATCCTATAAGTCTCGGAGTCCAAATCAACTATGCCCCTAGCCTAAAATTGCCCTTCCGAAGCTGATAGAATCGTCAGAGTTTGATTCTGAGGTCATCTTCCTGAACTTCTGATCAAAAAAGACTATTCAAGGTTCAAAAGCGTCCAAAACACTAGAACTCGCAAAAAACCAAATGAACAACTAGGTGACTGAACTGTCAGTCCCAGCAAGTCATAAACAACTTGGGGTCACTATAGGAAAGCTCTAAACGACGAACAGGAAGCCTAAACACATAAATGACCTAGAGGTCATTACAAGGTTGATCCCTTAGGTTGAGTTTAGCTTCATTAATCCTTGGATAATTGTGTACATAGGTTGGGTTTCATAGATTTACTTGTAAATGGAGAAACCTTAGTTTAGGTGATCCATGAGTGAGTAGTATCCTTACACCTTGCTTCTAGGTTGTGTGAAACATAGGATTTTTTTATGTTTGAATGGTTTTGTTGATTTTATTGATGGTATAGATCCTTGAGTGTGATTTTATTGTTGTTATTTAAACTCTTGGGCCTAATGCCTTGAGCGTTAATTGGCAGGAGCACCAGGTCAGTAGTCACATAGTGGGATGGGCATTTTTCTCGGTTCTGTGTATTTGACATGACTTGATTGTGGTAATGCCTTTGACGAGCTATTAACTACATGATTTTGATGAAAATGACTTGGTTTATGAAAAGGAAATTGACCCTAATGAGTTGAAGTCCTTGAGACTTGTTTTGGCCTAAAAGAGGTAAAAAATCCCTTTTACTTGATTATCACACCTTTCAGCTTATTTTACTCTGATGAGCTCGACGTATTATTTCGGGCGGCCCATTGATACAGATATCAAGCATATTGGTAAGCTTAACATGCCATATCGGGCGGCCCGTGGATACATCTATCGGGTTATTGGATGTTTGTTAAGCTTGAGGTGTCATTCTAGGTTGCTCGATGTTTTTTCTAGGCTTATGGTTTTCCTTACTTGATGTTACATTATATCATTCTGTGACTTTTCCTTTGAATGTACTGAGTGTTTTGTTTTTTTTGTATATCGTGTGACTGAATAATTGATTTTATCTGCCCGTCCTCTATCTTATGTTAGTATGTTTACATTTTCCCTTGTCTTGCTTGTATGATCATGCTACTTATATATATTTTATCTTTATGAGCTCGGTCGGCCTATGATGCTTACTATGTACCCCGTATTTTGGTACTTATACTACACTTTTGCATCTTTTTCAGATGCTGCTCTAAGTTCGAGCCTCCCTCAGTATGTGTTGGATCTCCCGCGGCGGTCATAGACCTAAATTTGTGGAGAGCTCCTGGCATTCAGAGACTTGCTGCTATCCTTCTTTTGTAGTGACTCTCATTTTGTGTTTGGATTATTCAGTTCTCTCTATATATAAGACTTTTTGTTCGTAGTAACACATGTATAGGTGACACGAGGTGCCAGGGATCAGTATACTGTGTTAGTTGTCTTTTGGTCACTTTTGGACTTATTTTTGTACATTTTGTATCGTACTACATATATATATGATATGACCCTTCTTTTTATATACATTATCCTTTCCTTCCACCTATTATTATTATTATTTTTATATAAAATGTGTCTTCTGCATCATGTTATTTTGGTTTAGGCTTTTCCACTAGGTGGGTTCTAGTGGACGCCATCAAAGATTGATTTCAGGTCTTGACATGAAAACTCAGACTCTTGTTATTCAGACTCAGTCATAGGTGAGTTCTTTTGGTTGATTCTCCCATTCTGTGATTTAATCTCACATTTTCATTTGTTGTTCAGTTTGAAAGACAACTGTTCTTGTCACGCCCCAAGGCTAGCCCCTAGACGTAACACGGAACCTAGGGTCATAAGTAACGCCAACCTCACACTAAATCTGGCATATCACAACCATACTGAAATGACTCTAACTAAGCGGAAACATAACCGAATAATAAATATACTCTAAATGATTTCAACTGAGAATATCTGAAAGAAATAAATAAGTTCAAAGTAGAACAACAAAAATCAATGGAGTTTTACATTGTGTCTGAAAGCCTCTAATTTTGATGAGCTACTGGAGCAAATCCCCAACTAACTTCAAAATGCTGAAACAAACAACGAACTAAATAAAAAAAAACATAAAAAAATGTCCTCGAATAATTAGTACTCACCCCTGACTATTGCTGATATGCGCCAGTATAAGATATTCACATGGCTGAGCCTTCATCTTGATAGGATGCATCATAGAGTATGGATCAATACTTCGAATGTACTGAGCATGGGGGACATGCAAAGCTACCTCAATATATAAACATGCTAGAAATACTGGTCAAATATGTAAATTGAACTGAACTAAAGTACATAAGCCCAAGATACAATAATGCATAAAAACTAGAATTGAAGAGTAAACTTGAAGCATGTTGAAAAGTTGAGAATAATTAACACTACGGGCCCGAAGTACCTTACTGAAGCAAATACTTTGGGAGAGTCTATTAACCGACATAAACAATGTGAGCTAAACATGGAGTCCGATGTATATGCCCCATCGAGAGGACCCAATATACCTTGCCAGGGTATAATGGCATGGCTGTGGTGTGATCACTGATACTGATGCCTAATAGAGGGGACTTATAAACCTAAGTGGGCACGTAATTTTAGGACTCGAGGGTACACTGAACCCTAGTCCGACACGACGCTAAACACTACTCCCAAACTAGATATAAAGCTTAAGATGCAACTGTAATACTGGATAACTCAAAATACTAATAATTATCTGAGAATGCATAAACATATACTGAAAGATATGACATCCGAATTCTGAATCATGATTGTCCGACTAATCTGCCTAGCAAGAATAATTCATGAAATATGGATTATTAACACAAGCTCGGGTTTCTGAGTTTTATACATGTGACTATGCTAATTCTTTAAGAAACATGTAATTAATATCATAGAGACTATAGCAACTAAATTACAATTAATCCTTAAGATTTAGGAACCCTAGGTCTAAACAATTTATGGAGAAACTGAAGAACTGACTAAATTCTAGACACCTAATGGGTGAATGGAACCTACTAGGGAAATCCCACATACCTAGTGAAGAAAACTACGGAGTAATCCTTTTGATTTCGGGTCTGAACTTGAAGGAGAGATCTGCTTGTTTTGGAGAGAAAATTGTCGCCTCTTTCTGTTCTTTTTTTTCTAAGTCAAATGATTTTTGGAGGATGAATTCTTTAGGTTGTTTTTGACTAATTAATTAGGCTTAGATGAAGTAAAATGACGTAGTTTAAGTACCTAACACATAGGGGGAAAGACCAATACAACCCTGACTTAAAACTTACGAGGTGACTTAATAGAGGAGCTTCACGAGCCATATAAACCATCACGGCCCATCTAGTGGGTCGTGATGTTGCCCTGCCCATTAGGTCTTCACTAAAACGGGCATAACATTTTACTCTGGGCTCGGAATTAGGTAAACTTGATTGCGTTGGAAAGAGGACTCAAAGATCTTCAATTGGATAGATAATGGGCCACCTAATTCATTTTGTGTTGTGAGATATGATCATTTGAAGTTGACACAAAATTAAAAAACTAATGGGTGACTTGTGCGGACCCCTAGACGGGCCGTCCATGTTACCATAGGCCGTCTAAGGCACCGTCTAGGTGACTACTGCCTCGGAAGTCCTGATGGTGCTTCACGATGCCCTTAACAGGTCGTGGACCTCTAACGGTCAGTCTAGGGTGCCGTGTAGGGTCCATGGTCCATTTTTGATTCGTGACTTGCATGTTTATCCTTTCTAGCCCTTTCATAAAGTATGAGGTGTTACCATATCTCCCCCTTGGGATTATTCCTCCTTGAATAAAGACTAATCAAGATGAGTTTTGAGGGAAAGGGCTGCAATCCCTAAGAACTAAGTACTAGAAATTGATTTCTTATTGAGTTGAGTCCTATCGACATGAAAACTTGTTGAAAAGTAGGAATACCTAAGGGGGCATGATACTGAGACTGAATTATACATAAGTAAACTAAGAGACTTGAGAGGAACTGTTACCTCAAGCTGAAACAGAATCAGAGGAGAAGAGGTTAGGGTACTTGGCGACCATGGCAGCTTTGGCCTCCCAAGTAGCTCCCTCTACGGACTGATTCCTCCACAAAACCTTTACTGAATTGACTTCCTTATTTCTCAACCTACGAACCTAACGGTGAAGAATCTCAACTGGACCTCCGCATAGGTTAGGCTATCCTTCACAGCCACACTCTATAAAGTTACTATCGATGTCAGATCACCCACACACCTCTTCAACAAGGAGTGTGAAAGAATGGATGAACCGCTGCTAGTTTTGCTAGCAACTCTAACTCATAAGCCACATTACCAACCCTTTTTAAAATTCTGTAAGGACCTACATACCTGGAACTGAGCTTTCCTTTCTTTCAAAATCTCATCACCCCCTTCATGGGTGACACCTTCAGGAAAATCCAATCAATGATTTTGAACTCTAAGTCCCTTCTTCTCACATCTGCATAGGGCTTCTGACGACTCTGAGATATCTTTAGTCTATCTCTAATAGCTGAACTTTCTCCATAGCCTCATGAACTAAATCTTCCTTAAACAAGGCTGCTTCACCTACTTCGGACCAACCAACCGGAGACCTGCATCTACGCCCATACATTGCCTCATAAGGGGCCATCTGAATACTGGAATTGAAACTGTTGTTATAGGCAAACTCTATGAGAGGTAGGTGATCATCCCAACTACCCTTGAAATTGACCACACAAGCTCTCAACATGACCTCTAAGGTCTGAATGGTATGCTCTGCCTGACCATTCGTCTGCGGAGGAAATGTTTTACTGACATTTACCTGAATACCAGGACCTTTCTGAAATGACCTCTAGAAATGAGATGTAAACTGAGGACTTCTATCTAAGATGATCAACAAGGGAACCCCACACAACCTAACTATCTTGCTGATGTAGAGTCTGACATAGTTCTCCGCTGAATCTTTAGTCTTGACAGGTAAGAAATGAGTTTACTTAGTGACCCTGTCCGCTATCACTCAAATGGAGCCATGTTGTCTGTGAGTACGAGGTAAACCCTTAATGAAGTCCATGTTTATCACTTCCCACTTCGACATAGGAATGCTAATCTCTTGAGTCACACCTCTTGGTTTCTGATGTTCTGCTTTAACCTGTTGACAGTTAGTACACTTACCCACAAAATATGTGATGTCCCTCTACATGTTGTTTCAGCAATAGACTTCCCATAGATCACGGTACATCTTAGTGGCACATGGATGAATAGAATAACTGGAATTATGACCTTCTGTAAGGATCTGTTGCCTTAACTCATCCATATTAGGGACATATAAGAGACCCTAGTAACGAAGCACACCATCTTCTCCTTGGGAGAAAACTTCAACTCTCTGCTGATGGACTGCATCTTTCAATTGAAGCAATATAGTGATCACTATCTTGTTTCTCCTTAAACTTCGCCACCAATGAAGATTCTGATCCATTTTGGACTATCACACCACCATCTGACGTGTCCATAAGGCACACTCCTAAGCGAGCAAGCCGGTGAACATCTCTGGTTAGTTCTTTCTTCTCTTTCTCAATATGTGGCACACTATCCATGGATAGTCTGCTGAGGGCGTCAGCCACCACATTGGCCTTACTCGGATTGTAGAGCACATTCATGTCATAGTCTTTAAGGAATTCAATCCATCTCCTCTGACGAAGATTCAACTCTTTCTAGGTGAACACATAGTGGAGGCTCTTATGATCTGTGAACACATAACATGGACACCATACATGTAGTCTCTCAAAATCTTTAGGGCAAACATAATGGTTTCAAGCTCGAGGTCATGAGTCGGGTAGTTATTCTCATGGACCTTAATCTGTCTGGAAGCATAAGTTATGACCTTACCCTACTGGATCAATTCATAACCTAAGCCGACCCTGGATGCATCACAATAAACTACATAACCGCCTGAACCCTCTGGCAGAGTCAAGACAAGAGTTGTAGTCGACCTGCTCTTCAGCTCTAAGAAGCTTTTCTCACACTCAACTTACTACTGAAACTTGGCCTTTTTCTATGTCAACTTGGTCAATGGGGCAGCTATGGCTGAAAATCCTTCAAAAAACCTCATGTAGTAATCAGCCAAACCTAAGAAACTTCTGATACCAGTCGAAGAGGTGGGTCTGGGCCAGTGCTTTGCTGCCTCAATTTTCTGAGAATCCTCTCAGATCACTTCACTGGATACAACATGACCAAGGAAAGCGACCAACTATAACTAGAATTCACATTTCCTGAACTTAGGAAATAGCTGGCGATCTTTGAGGGTTTGCAGAACAACTCTCAGATGAGTTGCATGTTTTCCTCATTTCGAGAATAAATGAGGATCTAATCAATAAAGACGATGACAAACAAGTCCAAATACTGTTTGAACATCCTGTTCATTAAGTCCATTAAATTTTTAGGAGCATTTGTTAGTCCAAAAGACATAACTATAAATTCATAGTGACCATACCGAGTCCTGAAAGTGTCTTCGGGATGTCACTATCTCTGACACTGAGCTGATGATAGCCGGATCTGAGGTCTATCTTAGAAAAGCACCTAGCACCCTAAAGCTGGTCGAACAAGTCATCAATCCTTGGGATGGGAAATTTAGTCTTGATTGTGACTTTCTTCAACTTATGATAGTCAATGTATATCCTAAGGGAACTGCCTTTCTTATGCACCAATAACACTGGAGCACCCCATTAAGATATGTTGGGTCTGATGAAGCCCTTATCTAGAAGGTCTTTCAACTGTTCTTTCAATTCCTTAAACTCAGCTGGAGCCATTCTGTAAGAAGGAATCGAAATAAGCTGGGTATTTGGAAGGAGATTTATTTCGAAGTAGATTTCCCTTTTGAGAGGAAGTCCGAGAAGATCTTCTGGAAACTCATTCACCACTGGGATTGGCTCAAGAGTTGGGGTTTCGGAGTTTGAATCCTTAACAAGAACAAGATGATAGATATACCTTTTGAAAATCATTTTCCTAGCCTTACGGTAAGAGATAAATCGACCTACATGCACTGAGTTACGACACTTCCACTCTAAGATTGGCTCGTTTGGAAATTATAACCTAACGATCCTAGTTCTACAATCGACTAAGGCATAAAAGGAATGTAACCAATCCACGCCTAGAATGATATCAAAATCTATCATTTCTAACTCTACAAGGTTTACTGGTTGGCCTAGCTGGCTGTGGTCTAAGCCAACATCTAGATCACATTACGAAACTCTGCATTTGTAACCTCATGGTCTGAGACTTGAGGAACTTTGTTAGCATTGCATGCATTAGCTCTGTGAGGATGCATGATCTAAAACGCTTAACGACGGAATAGAAAGAAGAAGTTGAATCACACTCCATCGCACCATAAAGATAGAAAGAGAGGTAAAGTTTTTCATAGAACACCTCATAGCCTCCCCCCCATAGGTGTGGCACGCTTCACCCTATGAAAGAGACTCTACTTAGTGCAGCTTTCAGACACACTAGGACTCTTGAACTTGATGCTCTGATACCAAGTTTGTCACGCCTCATGGCTAGACCCTAGACGTAACACGGGACCTAGGGTCACAAGTAACCCCAAGCTAACCCTGAATATTGCATATGACAAGCATACTGAAATAACTCTAACCAAGCGGAAACATAGCTTAATAATGAATATACTCTAAAGGAATTCAACAGACAATATCTGAAAGAAATAACTGAGTTCAAAGTAGAACAATCCAAATCAACTGAGTTTGACTCTATGTCTGAAAGCCTCTAATACTGATGAGTTGCTGGGACAAATCCCTATCAAACTCTAAAATGATAAAACAAACAACGAACTAACTAAACAAAAAATATATAAAGAAACATCCTTGGATGATGAGGACTCATCCCTGACTATCGCTGATAGGGCGCCAGTATGAGCTAATCACGTGGCTGAGCCTGAGAACCTGAGCCTCCATCATGATAGGAAGCATTATAGAGTATGGGTCAATTATGTAAACTTAACATGGGGGATATGCAAAGCTGACTGAATATATAAACATGCTAAAAATACTGGTCAAGTATGTAAATTAAACTGAAATAAAGTACATAGGCCCAAGATAGAATAATGAATAAAAACTAGAGTTCAAGAGTAAACTGGAAGCATGCTAAAAAGCTGAGAATAATTAAAACTACAGGCCTGAAGTACCTTACTAAAGCTAATAATGTTGGAGAGTCTATTAACTGACATAAACCATGTGAACTAAACATGGAGTCCAATGTATACGCCCCATCAAGAGGACCCAATATACCTTGCCAGGGTATAAAGGCATGGTTGTGACGTGATCACTAAAATTAATTCCCAACAGAGAGGACTTATAAACCTATGTGGGCACATAGTTCAACGACTCAAGGGTATACTGAACCCTAGTACCACTCGGTGCTAAGCACTACTCAAAATTTTTATATAAAGTTAAAAATGCAATTGTAATATTGGATAGCTTAAAATACAGATAATTATCTAGGAATGTATCATACCTATACTGAAAGATATGGCATTCGAATTCTGAAGTATGATTGTCTCACTAATCGGCCTACCAAGTATAATTCATGGAATACGGATTATTAACACAATCTAGTGTTTCTGAGTTTTATACATGGGACTATGTTAATTCTCCAAGAAACGTGTAATTAATGTCATAGAAACTATACCAGCTAAATTGCAATGAATCCCTAAGATTTAGGAACCATAGGTCTGAACAATTTATGGAGAAGCTGAAGAACTGACTGAATTCTAGGGACCTAATGGGTGAAAGGAACACACTAGAGAAATCCCACATACCTGGTGAAGAAAATTACGAAGTAATCCTTTGGATTTTGGGGCTAAACTTGAAGGAGAGGTCTTCTAGTTCTGAAAAGAAAACTATCGCCTCTTTATCTTCTTTTCTTTCTAAGTCTGATGATTTTTTGAGAATGAATGCTTTAGGTAGTTTTTGACTAATTAATTAGGCTTAGACGAAGTAAAACGACATAGTTTAAGTACCTAACACATAGGGGGAAAGACCAATATGACCCTGACTTAAAACTGATGAGGTGACTTAAAAGAGGGGCTTCACAAGCTACATAAAGCATCACGGCACATCTATTGGGTTGTTTAAAGCATCACAGCCCGTCTAATGGGTCGTGATGTTGCCCTGCCTGACAGGGCTTCACTAAAACGGGCATAACATTTTACTCCAAGCTAGGAATTAGGCAAACTTGGTGGCGTTGGAAAGAGGACTCAAAGACCTTTAATTGTATAGTTTATGGGCCACCTAATTAATTTTGTGCTGTGAGATATTATTGCTTAAATTTGACTCAAAATTTAAAAAATGATGGGAGATTTGTACAGACCCCTAGACGGGCCGTCCAAGTCACCACGGGCCGTCAAAGGCATCGTCTAGGTGACTTCTGCCCAGGCAGTCCTGGATGGTGCTTCACAATGTCATTAGCAGTCAGTAGACCCCTAAATGGCCCTTCTAGGGTGCCATAATGGGTCAATGGTCCATTTTGGGTTCGTGGACTTGCCCGTTTGTCCTTTCTAGCCCTTTCTTGAAGTCCAAGGTGTTACACTTCTCTAGTTCTCAAGTTGGAGCTTGCTCTCGATTTTAGGTGAGCTTCACTCCATAACTTTGTGCTTTGTATCATTGATGAGCTAGTTTGCAAGTGCTTCTTTGGGTAGATCGAGCTTTCCTTTCACTTATTTATATTTGAGAATAAACATTTGATATCACATGTGTGCATCAATTTTTGTGTAGGTTTTTTTGTTATTCCTTTTAAAAATATTTTTGGTGCACAAAAAATGCCTTTTCATAACTACTTCGTAACGAATGGATACAAATCTGGTCGATATAAAAATAAGTATAGCGACCAAAGGTTTTTTTGATTTTATAGAAAATTATATCTTACCATTAACAAAGAGATAATATTCCATTCTTAAAGGACATAATAGTTTTTCATTAATGCTTAATTAATCAATAAAAAATGGGCACAACAAGTGAACATAAGCAAACCCCTGATCTGACATGACACTAAGTTTTGTATAAATAATGAGTGAAAGTAACTAATGCAAAAGCTGAATATGAAGGGTGTATTAAATTAAAAACACCAAATAGATATGTGGAAAAATATCCAAAAAACATAAACCTCAAAATATTATATTTGAAAGCCTCTAAGAAGATGAGTTGTACGGACAGGTCCCCAACTAACTGTAATTGTTTGAAAACAAAAGGAAAAAATAACGCAAATAAGGGGTTGCCCTCGAATGATGAGGACATACCAACACTACTTTGACTTGATTTGAAATCAGACTAATCGCGAGCTGAAAGCTGAACTTTTGAAACTACATTATAAAATAATATAGCACATGAAGGTATATGGTCAGTACTTTGAATTTATTGAGTGTTAGACATGTGCCATAGTTCAAGTAAACTAGATATTATAAATCTTAGATGATGAACTGAATAAAGAAAAAATACATGAAATGATGTAGTGACCATTCAAATAGACATTTAACTGATAAGTACTGAACAGAAATAACTGCATACAAGATCAATGCAATATTCTGAGACTGAATTGTGGGAAATACTAATAACCGCATACTCTGTCAAAGCTAGATGTAATCCAACTTGTACCTTAACTAAAAGAGCGCTTTGTACCTTGCCAAATGTACACAACTAGCTTGCATGAATCCACTAGTGTGATGTTCAAAGGACTAAGTTGTCCAGCCAATGCTGATGAGTGACCCTTTATTACCCACGGTGACACATACGTTTGGGACATAGGGATTTCTACTAAAAGTCTCAGTCTAAACTTATGGTGAGCCTTCATCCCTATGTCTGCTTGGTGCTATATATTACTTCCAAGTAAGTTTATGATATTAAATTATATAATGCTTATAACCTGAGTAGCTCATATATACTGAAATCTGAGACTAAAATGATATACACTTTATCTGGAGCATCCTTAAACATGTGGAACAACAAAATGAGTGTACAATTGATCATGACGAATGCAATCTTATCTTATCTTATCTTATATCTTGTATATATATATATATATAAAAGAGAATCCTAGGCCCGCCTACGTGGCACCCTTAGGATTATGAAATTTACTTTTATGTTTTCCTTCGTACATTTAGGTTATTTACCTATATTTTAGTGATACCTTTAAACCCATTTCTTCAACTCTTACGCCCCTTCAGACTGTTCCATCCCTTCGGTTGTGCCTCTTCATGAACTAACTATAAAAAATAAGCAAATCATACCCATTGTTGTATCTTCTTGTTCGTGACAAATTTCATCCCTAATTTCTATGGAACTTCGCCAATTCCTTAGAATCTATTTTGGATCTTCACCAAAAAAATAATGAAACAAATCAATAATTTTCTTATAATTTTTTCCTCCATTCAACATGTAAAAAGAAAAATTATTTTGACTGCTCAATTCTTGAACAAGTAATCACAACAATGACAATTTTTTGGTTCGTACATACTTCTTTTTATGGGTTTTTCCCTTCTGTACCATCATTTTTTCTGACAACTTACATTAGTGTTTTTCTCAATGATCTATAAAGTTTTATCTTTTATGAATTTGTAAGTCACAACTCTTTGAAAAAGTCACAACCCTTTGGAAAAATCATAATCATTCAATGTGAAAAGATATCTTCTTTTAATATATTTTATATTTTATGTTATATTATAAATAAATATAGAATATGTATTAGATTGGGTGTTCTAAGAAGAAAAAGAATAGAAAACTTAGAAAATTTGAAGTTTAAAAATGTGAGGGATCCCTCTATTTATAGCCAACAAAGGTAGTATGAACATGTGCTTATTGTGCCTTATCAGAAAAGGCACAGCCCTTCAGAAAAGTCACAACCCTTTAGAAAGGTCACAACTCACCCATAAAATTACAACTCTTTAGAAAATTCACAACCTTTCAGAAAAGTCAAAACTCTTTGAATAAGTCACAACCCTTTGAAATAGTCACAACCCTTTGAAAAGATCACAACTCATCGGAGAAATCACAACTTTTTAAAATAAAAGTCATAACTCTTCGAATAAGTCCCAATCTTCAATGTGAAAATGTGTATACTTTTAATATATATTTTTAATATAAATAAATAAATGTAATGTAAGGTAAAATATAAAAGATATACTAAATTAAATGTTCTAACTTGGGGTGTTATGTTAATTTAATAATGAAGTTATGGAGTTCATGCTTTTATGGTAATATAGGTGTGTGTATAGATATAAATATAGATAGATAGATAGATATATAGATAGATAGATAGATAGATAGATAGATAGATTGATAGATAGATTGATAGATAGATCTTATCATGTATTTTTCACAAATTGCTTCTTATCCTTTCACATTCTTTAATCAGAAAAGTTTAAATGTTGCAATTGTTACTTTTCTATTCTTTATTAATGGTTAATACATGAAAAAGTTAGAGAGTCTCAATTATTATAACGATTGCTACTTGTAACCTTTCATGATTCTCCTAATTACTTGTAATTGTTTTTATTTCTTATATTTTTACCTAGCTGGTGCCCTCCAGAATAAGAAATATATGACTTGGTTGGTTCATAATTCTTTAGTTGTTCTTTTTTTGTCAAAAATAATGTATTTCAAAATATTTTCAGTTTTTTAAATATGATTTAAAATGTTTTTAAAAACTTAATGAGATCTTTTTATTATTTACTAGTTCTAGAATAATCAAGGAACAGACATTTGAGAATACGATGGTCTAATATCTTCAACAGGATAACTTTATTATGGAATATTTTAGGGGTATTTATGAACAATGACATGGAAGAGAAAGGAAAACTGGTTAATACTGGCTAAAGAATGAATAATAGGTCATTAAATTGAGTATCTTATACTTTGCATGCACATATACAAAACAATAGGGAATGTGATAATTGACTAATCTATGGAAAATCATTCAATATTAAGAAGCTAATTATATCAAAGAAAAAATCTTATAATTGAAAATATGTAAAAGATAAAATTCATTAAAGAGTAAAAATTTTACAATCTTTGAAGTTCTTAATATATGTGACAATACAAACTTTCTAATATTTTGATATTAGAAAATAATCATTTATAATCTTAATGGGGTCATGGATTACCGCGCGAAGCACGAGTAAGTTATCTAGTAATTATGAATGGAGTATGAAATTTAATAAAGGTTCCTAGACATGAATTTTTCCTATTTTGAGGGACCATGGGAATTACGATAGTGAAATACTAAATTATAGGTAAAAACATATATTGATAAACTATTCCTGAAGAAGAACAAAAATATGATGAACCTTGATCAGGCTCAAAGACATGTATTCCTCTCATACGCAACTCCTCAGACGTAGCTCCTCCTCTAAAAGTTGAGCAAGCACTCTGTGTAATTTATATCTTGATCCACCTTTTGTTTTTTTATGGGAAAATATTGGCTGAAACCCTGTGAACCACCTAATTGCATTTGGACCATCTTTGCAGGCAGGGCAATGCCATTGTCTCTTAGGATCATTAATCATATTAATAGTAATTTGTCAAGACATTTAAAGAATTTTTTGAACCAACAACAGTTTCTTCACTCCTCAGAATTCATTTCTTTTATATTTGGGTGCTCATCAAATTCATTATCAGTGAAAAACAATCTTGATCAGTTTAATCATCACAAAAATCCAATTCATTAGATGATCCAACATTTTTAAGCAAATCCAATTTTTGAACAATTGGATGACCACAAGTACTATTCTTGTTTTCCAAATATTCTGAAATGCGAATCTGAGGAATCAATGGAATCTTCCTAATACTTTGTTTTCACCCTTGTTCTCGGACTTCCTTGAACAAACAAAGAAGTCATTATCATTTTGATCAGAGTTAAGGGTAAAATTTATAACACCAACATTTCTCTCATCAACTCCATATGTGTTGGGAATAGAATTATTCTTTGATAATTTA
Organism: Solanum appendiculatum; assembly: GCA_018342035.1. Classification (NCBI taxonomy): domain Eukaryota; kingdom Viridiplantae; phylum Streptophyta; class Magnoliopsida; order Solanales; family Solanaceae; genus Solanum; species Solanum appendiculatum. Next base: position 409,777 of record JAGDQO010000296.1, read on the forward strand.
TTACAACGCTTCCCAATCCTTTTATTATTGTTGGAGCTCATATTTGTATCAACCTAGAAAATATTTGACAAATCAAATGAAGAAGAAAAGTGAGAGTTGAAATTTTTTTTCTCACTACTTTGGCTTTTATAACGTTTTGGGTGTTACTTCAGAATATTAGTTCACAAGACCATAAATAGTAACACATTTATAAATTGAAAGCTAGTGTTTTGTCTACACTACATTTACATAATAGGAATACTTATTATATGCAAATCAGAGGAAAAAGAGAAATAATATGTGTAATATATTGTAAAAGATTACAACAAAGGAAATATTCTTATTCTTAGCTGATTTTACTATTTAGGTTAGATAAATATATGGAAAAGATTTTATGAAATCATTCATATTCTTATTTAGTTTACCTTTTTAGGTTAGATAAATGAAAGGAACAGAGTTTATGAAAATATCCATATCTTTATCTATTAACTTTTAAAGGTTAGATAAATTAAAGGATAAGAGTTATTAAAATCATCCATATTCTTATTTGATTTGTCTTTTTAGATTAGATCAATGAAAGGATAAAAGTGTATGAATTCATTCATATCCTTATCAAATTAGTTTATGAAAATTTTCATATCCTTAGCTGATTTACCTTTCAAGGTTAGATTAATTAAAGGATGAGAGTTTATAAAGTCATCCATAACCTTAACGTATTTATATTTTTAGGTTATATAAATTAAAGGATAAGATTTAATGAGAAGCGTCATTACATCTCAACTTCCATCAATTGAGAAACTTTTCATATTCTTTTCGACTTACGTAAAACATTTTGTAAAATATTTTTTCTTCCTACCAAACACACCAAAATATCTTGAATGTTAATAATAAATATGGGTTATAGATCATACTGGTCTAGTGCTTCAATAATTCTTTTATTCTTCATCCTTACGAGTACACATGGTGTATGTCGCTTATAAAAAACTTTTCACCTGGATATTATATTTTTCTATATAATTTTAAAGTTCGAATAGATATGATCATGGATGTAGTTATAGATATGGTGTCAGATAACATTCTTTTCATATATGCATCCTTTGAATTGTGATATTTATAAGCATGGTCTCAGATATACAATTTTTTTTTGAGAAATGTTTATTTATGATCATTCACTATATTGTTCCTTCATTATAATTCCACTCACAACATATGGTAGATATGAATTTATCTAGTTAGTTTTTTTCCTACATACCTATTACCTTCCCTATACTTATCGCATACTTATTATGCGCTATATTTTTCATGTGATGTTGATACAAGTGATCATTCTTAGGCTCAAGTACTGAGTAGTTATACATAATTCAGCAATTGTTGAGTCCTGATCATATGGGGACATAGTTTAATTGTTTCTATCATTTTTTTCGACTTATATTATTGATAGTTAGGGGACTTTTCCCAATAAATCATTTTATTCAGTTAAGTGGTTTTCAAATATTAGTATTCAATTGTAATAGAATCATTTTTGAGATCTATTTCAGTTATGGTTTTAGTTTATAACTTCTACTTCTGTTTAATTCAATATGCTTTGATATGCTATGCCTGGAGTTAGCTTAAGATCACTTTTGGTTCCAAGTACTGTCTCGACTATGGTGTAGATTCGGGCTATGACAGAACTAGACGTATGGTCTCCTCTTTATCTATAACTCAGCTTTGAAATAAAGAAAGTGAGATTTTCAATTCCAAAAGTCGTCGGCCTGGACAATGGTTCATCATGTTTTCTAAGCTACAGTGTGCTTAGACACAACAATAATTGTCTAAGCACACACTTAGAGGTTAGTAAATTCCAATGATGCTTCGATAACTCAGACTCTGGTTACCCAAACTTAGTCATAAGTGACTTCTTTTTGTTTATTCTCTCTTTCTATACTTTTATCTCCCATTTTCATTTATTTTTTAGATTGAAAGACGATCCTTATCCAATTCACAAGTTGGAGCTTCCTCTTGATTTTAGGTACAATGTAACACCTCAGATTTTAAAGTAAAGAAAAGGCTGCAGGTTTTAATTCAAGTTCCAGCACCTACGGAGCCATCGACGGTTCGTAGGTCTTACCTACGGTCCATAGGTGGAACCATGGTTGGCAAGGTAAAAGTTTTCAAAATACAAAATTTGGTGCAGTACACACAAGACCACCTATAGCTCATGGTCTGACCTACGAACCGTAGGTGTGATCGTAGATGAGTCTGGAATTTGAGAAAATTTTAAGGCTCCAAACAGTGGGACCTATGACCATGATGCAAGGCTAATTGGTGGACCCAAGAGCCGTAGGTCAAGTCGTCGATGGGGGTCCGACAATTATTTGCTTAAAAGGGCTTTTTGGTCTTTTCCCTAAATGTTTAATTCCTAATCTAAGTTAGTTACCCTTTAATCCTAGGCACTATATAAGCCTTCTAAGTTTAATTTCTACCCTTCCTAATCACTTCTCAACTATTCCCAAAACTTCTCCAAATATTTCTCTCTCTAGAAGAAGAAGAAGAAAGCTAGGGTTTGAATGGCAAGTCTCCAATTCCCCCATTGATTTCAATCTTTTGGCATTGAGGTATAATGACTTTAACCTATGGAGTCCTTCCTCCATAGGGTCCCCAAATTCCCCAATTTTCGAAGTAAGAATTCTCAATTGAATTTAGGGTTTTCTTCTATCATGTGGGTTCTTATCAATTATGATCAAATTGCTTTAATTATGACTTCTTATTTATGAAATTGAGTTGAATTGCATGTTTAAAATTGAATCCCCATGAGCCCATATGAATTTCATGATTTCTAGGCTATGATCATAATATGAGGTTTTGAATTATGAAAGATGAATTGGGGAAATTGAATTATTTTAAGATGAATTTATGAAAGCCCATAGATGATTTATGTCTTCTAAGCTATGAATTTCAAGATGAAGTTATGAATGATCAAAAGATGGGTTTTATGAAAATATGCATGTTGAAGAATGAAATTATGATGATTTAAGGTTACTTTGTGATTGAAGTATCAATGTTGATTGTTGTTGAGTTGTGAAAGGATTTCTCACATACTAGTCAAAACATGTTTTGTGAAAGGACTATTCTCACATAAAGGATTCATAAAGGGTTGAAAGGGTTTCTCAACTAAACTTGAATCAAAGTTAAGGAGCTATTCTTATGAAAGGGGCAAGAGGCGGTTACCCATGTTCCCTAATGATATACAAGAGGCGACTACCCATGTCTACTAAAGAAAAGATGAATTATGATCTATGACTATTCCGTGGGAATTATTCTTAGCACCGAGTGGATATTGAGATGGAAGCTCTACCGTTAGTAGAGGCCGGGTTTCTAGTTGCAATGTCTTTACCCCATAACTATGTGCCACCATTGGATGATTATCTAGATAGACATTACCTAGTGGATCCACATAAGCTAGAAGTTCATGGTCTTAGCTTGGCAAGTAGGACACCCCTTTTCTGTGTGGGGTAGACACCGGATTCCATGTTAATAGCTTACATGGTCTTAAATGTCGGTTAAAGGTAATTTCCCACAATAATGAACTAAAGTGACTTTCAAAGTATCTCATAAGTGTTTTCAGCATGTTTAGCTTGCATTGACCATGATCTTATGACTTTTATTTATAACCTCTTTTATCTCATGTTTTAGCTTGGTCTTTGCATGTCATGTAAGTGTCCCCTTGTATCATGACTCTTATGGTTTTACGCATAGTTATCATACTTGGTACAGTTTGTACTGACGCATACTCTTGCCCACATTGATTTAATGATGTAGGGCGTGCTGACTCCTCCCCATCCACTCATGGCTAGAGCTTGCAGTAGAAGAGCCTTGAAGACTTGGTGTGTCCTCATATGTTCGAGGACATTGCCTTGTTATTCTTTTATGCTTTCTTTAGTTTTTGACTTGTATTGTGTTATGTCCCAACGTTCTTTCTATTCTTTTGATAGATGGCTTTGAGACTATATGTAGACTTCCATTATGCTTTGTAAACTCTTGTGAAAATGAGTTGTCTTTTGAACTCATTAATTTTTATGATCTTGTATTATGCATGCTAATTGGCTTGTATGAGGCCTTTTGGGGTCTTGTACGCCATGTCACGGCTAGGGGATACTTTAGGTCGTTACAAGCTTTGTATTCAGAGCACAAAGGTTTAGAAAGGTCCTAGGAAGTCTCATAAGCCACTTCAAGTAGAGGCTTGTTCGTGAGTGTAAAGCGCGCCACATTTATGAATGAGAGGCTATAAGATGTTTAGGAAACTTCACTTTTTTCATTACGCTTACGTCGTGCGATAGAGTTTAACTCTATATGTCTCTCTCCTAACCCTTGTCCTATGCATTTCAGGATATGGCTACTCGAAGGGCATATGCTAGGAGGAACGCGAGAGAAAACATGGAACAAGAAGCTCCTCCTCAAGATCCTCATGTTCCGGCCGACCCTTTGGCCGAGCAAGTGACTAATGCGGAGTTTAGGGCTGCTTTTCAAGTGTTGGCTCAAACCATGACGGCCAAAGCCAATAGGGAGGTTATGGCTCCCGTGAACCCATATGTGGGTACGGTGGCATCAAGAGTGAGGGACTTCACTAGAATGAATCCTCCGGAGTTTCATGGCTCTAAGGTTGAGGAAGATCCTCAAGAGTTTGTTGATGAGGTGTACAAGGTGCTAATGATCATGGGTGTGATGCCGGTGGAATAGGGGGAGTTGGCCACTTATCCACTTAAGGGTGTGGCTCAAGTGTGGTTTGCGCAATGGAAGAGTAAGAGGGCAGATGATGTGGGTCCTCTTGATTGGGAAAAGTTCAAGGTTGCTTTCCTTGATAGGTTCTTTCCCCTTGAGATGAGGGAGGCAAAGGTACTTGAATTCATCAACCTTCATCAAGAAAACTTGAGTGTGAAGGAGTATTCTTCGAAGTTCACGCAATTGTCTAGATATGTTCCTATTATGGTTGCCGATCTTAGGGCAAGGATGAGTAAGTTTGTTTTGGGAGTGTCTGAAATGGTGGTCAAAGAGTGTCGTACCGCCATTCTTATTCATGATATGGACATTTATCGCCTAATGGTGCATGCTCAACAAATAGAAGAGGAGAAGCTTAAGGAAAAGCCTAGGGAGGCAAAGAGGGTTAAGACCGGTGATGGTGACTTCTCACGTTCAAGGTCTGATGGACATGGTCATTCTAGGTTCCGACCAAAGTTTTTTGGTCAAGGTTCCTCCAATGCTCCTCCTAAGTTCAACAAAAGTAGGGTGTCTAACCCTAAACCTCAAGGAGGAAATGGTAGTGGATCTTGATTGTCTACTTGTGCTAAGTGTGGAAGGAAGCATGACGGTAAATGCTTAGCTGGTATGGATGGTTGCTATGGCTGTGGTAAGAGTGGCCATAAGATAAGGGATTGTCCAACACTTATAGCTAAGGGAAGGGAAGGTAAGCAAGCTTCGCCAAGTTGTTCGAGTTCAAGTGCTCCAAAGAAAAACCAATTCTATGCACTCAAAACTCATTGAGAGCAAGAGGGTTCTCCGAATGTGGTTATCGGTATGTTGAAAGTCTTTCATCTTGATGTTTACGCTTTACTTGATCCCGGTGCTACCTTGTCTTTTGTGACACCACATGTGGCTATGAGGGTATGTTCTTCCAGAAGTATTGCTAGATCCTTTTTGCGTCTCTACTCATATTGGTGAATCTATTTTTGCTAAGAGAGTCTATAGAAATTGTCCTGTCTCCTTATCCCGTAGAGTCACTCATGTTGATCTTGTAGAGCTTGATATGTTAGATTTTGATGTTATCCTTGGGATGGATTGGTTGCACTCTAGTTATGCTTCTATTGATTGTAGGACCCGAGTGGTTAAGTTTCAATTCCAAAATGAGCCTATCCTAGAATGGAAGGGGGGAAACTCTATACTTAATGGTCAGTTTGTTTATTGTCTTAAAACTAGAAAGATGATCTCTAAGGGTTGCATATACCATCTTTTTAGTGTGAGTGATGTGGATTCCGAAACCCCTACTCTTGAGTCAATCCCAGTTGTTAATGAGTTTCTGGAAGTGTTTCCCGATGATCTACCCGGTGTTCCTCCTGAAAGGGAAACAGACTTTGGAATTTACCCTCTCCCCGATATGCAACCTAGCTCTATTCATCCTTCACGAATGGCTCCAGTTGAACTTAAACAATTAAAAGAACAATTGAAAGATTTGTTGGATAAAGGTTTCATTCGACCGAGTATCTCTCCATGGGGTGCTCCAGTTTTGTTTGTTCGAAAGAAGGATGGTTCCCTTCGAATGTGCATCGACTACCGTCAACTGAACAAGGTTACCATTAAGAATAAGTTTCCTCTTCCAAGGATAGATGATTTGTTTGATCAACTTCAAGGAATGAGCTATTTCTCCAAGATTGACCTTCGGTCGGGCTATCACCAATTTAGGGTGAAGGAAGATGACATCCCTAAGACGGCTTTTTGTCCAAGATATGGTCACTACGAGTTCTTAGAAATTTCATTTGGGTTGAAAAATGCTCTGGCCACATTTATGGATTAGATGAATAGGGTGTTTAGACAATACCTTGATATGTTTGTTATTGTGTTCATTGATGATATTTTTATTTACTCAAGGGGTGAGGATGAACATACCGATCATTTGAAGATTGTGTTGCAAGTCCTCAAGGACCAACGAATCTTTGCGAAGTTTAGTAAATGTGAGTTTTGGCTAAGGTTCGTGGCTTTTTTTTTGACACATCATTTCTGGAAAAGGTATTGAGGTAGATCCTAAGAAGACGGAGGGGGTTAAAAATTGGCCTAGACCTCTATCACCTTTGGATATTCGTAGCTTCTTGGGTTTGGATGGTTATTATAGGAGGTTTGTTGAAGGGTTCTCTTCGATTGCTTCTCCATTGACGGCTTTGACTCAAAAGAAGGTTAAGTTCACATGGTCCGAAGCGTGTGAAAAGAGTTTTCAATAATTGAAAGATAGACTTACCTTGGCTCTCGTTTTGACCTTACCGGAAGGGTTCGATGGGTTTGTGGTTTATTGAGACGCTTCAAGGATTGGACTAGGGTGTGTCCTTATGTAAAATGGGAAAGTCATTTCTTACGCTTCAAGGCAACTTAATATTAATAAAAAGAAGTATCCCACTCATGACTTAGAACTAGTGGTGGTTGTGTTAGGTCTAAAGATATGGAGGCATTATTTGTATGGTGTGCATGTTGATGTCTTTACCGACCATAAGAGTTTACAATATGTATTCAAATAGGAAGATTTAAATCTTCGCCAAAGGAGGTGGCTTGAGTTGTTAAAGGACTATAACATGAGTGTCCTCTATCACCTCGACAAGGCGAATGTGGTGGCGGATGCTCTTAGTCGGGTGCCAATGGGTAGTGTTGCTCACTTTGAGAATGGTAAGAAGGAATTTGTTTGAGATGCTCATAGATTGTCTTGATTGGGTGTTCGGTTGATTGATTCTAGTAAGTGTGGTGTTGTCATTCATAATGGTGCACAATCGTCATTTGTGTCGGATGTGAAAGCAAAACAAGGTCTTGATATGGTTCTAATGGAGTTGAAAGATTCGGTGCTTAAGAAGTTCGTTGAGGCTTTCTCCCAAGGGGGAGATGGTGTGCTTCGATATCAAGGTCGTTTGTGTGTTCTAGATGTTGATAGTTTGAGGGAGCATATTCTATCAGAAGTCCATAGTTCTCGATATTCCATTCACCTGGGAACCACCAAGATGTACCGTGATTTGCAGGAGGTTTATTGATGCAATGGGATAAAGAAGGATATTACGGAATTTGTGGGTAAGTGTCCTAATTGTCAACAAGTGAAAGTTAAGCATTAAAAGCTTGGAGGTTTGTCCCAAGATATTAGTAGTCCTACGTGGAAGTGGGAAAATCTGAATATGGACTTTATTGTTGGTTTACCACGCACCCGGCGACAACGTGATTCAATTTGGGTTATTGTGGATTGTATGACGAAATGAGCCCATTTCATTCCCGTCAAGGTTTCCTACTTGGCGGAGGACTATGCTAAGTTGTACTTGACAGAAATGGTTAGGTTGCATGGAGTGCCTTTATCCATTATCTCCGATCTTGGTACCCAATTCACTTCTCAGTTTTGGAGATCTTTCCAAAGGGGGCTTGGTAGTCGTGTTAAGCTTAGTATGACCTTTCATCCTCAAACCGATGGGCTAGAGGAACAAACTATTCAAACTTTGGATGACATATTGAGAGCTTATGCGATTGATTTTAAGGGTAATTGGGATGATCATTTACCTTTATTGAATTTGCCTATAATAATAGATATCATCCTAGTATTGGTATGGCTCCATTTGAGGCTCTTTATGGTCGGAGGTGTAGATCTCCTATAGGTTGGTTTGAAGTTGGTGAAGTTGTTTTGATAGGTCCTGAGTTAATACATGAGGCTACGGAGAAAGTTTTACTTATTAGAGAAAGGTTGAAATTGGCTCAAAGTCGGCAAAAGTCCTATGCCGATATTAGAAAGAAAGATTTGGAATTTGATGTTGATGATTAGGTCTACTTGAAAATTTTACCCATGAAGGGTGTAATGAGGTTTGGGAAGAAAGGGAAGCTTCGTCCCCATTACGTCGCCCCATATCAGATTTTGAGGCTTATTGGTAAGGTTGCGTATGAACTTGACTTACCAAATGACATGGCATCTGTGCATCCGGTTTTCCATGTCTCCTTGTTGAAGAAATGCGTTGCTAATCCGACATCCATAGTACCATTAGAGAATCTTAGTATAAAGGATAGCCTTTTGTATGAAGAAGTTCCGGTTAAGATTTTAGACCGGCAAGTTCTAAGATTGAGGAATAAAAATTGCTTCCGTGAAGGTTCTTTCTAGGAATCACTTAGTTAAGGGTGCTACTTGGGAGGCTGAGGCCGATATGATGTCCCGATATCCTCATCTCTTTCCCTCCGATCCTACTTTAGCTTGAGGTATTTAGTTCCTGATGGTTTCCTCTTTGGGTCTCATGTGTCTTAGGTATTCCCCTGATTCCTCATTTATGCATGTTCATGAAAAGCTTAAATTTTGAGAAAAATGAGTTAACTTTATTGATTTCTCCATGATTATGTGCATATGATATGAGCTACATATAGACTTAATGAAATGATGCTTTGAACATGCTTTAGCTTCGAGTGATGTTTCCTCCTCGGATATGTGCATTTATGTGATTGCACTCTTGTTGGGTTGATAGATCGTATTTCTACCCTCCTTATGATGTATTAATTACCATTCGAGGACGAATGTTCGCAAGGGGGAGATAATGTAACACCTCGGATTTTAAAGGAAAGAAAAGGCTGCAGATTTTAAATCTGGTGCCAGCACCTACGGAGCCACCGACGGTTCATTATTCTTACCTACGGTCCGTAGGTGGAACCGTGGTTTGAAAGGTACAAGTTTTCAAAACACAAAATTTGGTGCAGTACCAACGAGACCTCCTACGGCTCGTGGTCTTACCTACGAACCGTAGGTGTGATCGTAGATGAGTGTGGAATTTGAGAAATTTTTAAGGCTCAAAACAGTTGAACCTACAACCATGATGCACGGCTTGTTGGTGGACCCACGAGTCGTAGGTCAAATCGTCAATGGGGGTCCGGTAGTTTTTTTTTTTAAAAGGGTTTTTTGGTCTTTTCCATTAATGTTTCATTCCTAATCTAAGTCGATTACCCTTTAATCCTAGGCCCTATATAAGCCTTCTAAGCCTAATTTCTAACCTTCCTAATCACTTTTCAACTATTCCCAAAACCTCTCCAAATATTTCTCTCTCTAGAAGAAGAAGAAGAAAGCTAGGGTTTGAAGGGTAAGTCTCCAATTCTGCCATTGATTCCAAGCTTTTGGCATTGAGGTATGATGACTTTCACCTATGGAGTCGTTCGCTCCATAGGGTCCTTAAATTCCCCAATTTTCAAAGTAAGAATTCTCAATTGAAATTAGGGTTTTCTTTTATCATGTGGGTTCTTATCAATTATGATCAAATTGCTTTAATTATGACTTCTTATGCATGAAATTGAGTTGAATTTCATGTTTAAAGTTGAGTCCCCATGAACCCATATGAATTTCATGATTTCTAGACTATGATCATAATATGAGGTTTTGAATTATGAAAGATGAATTGGGGAAATTGAATGATTTAAGATGAATTTTTGAAAGCCCACGCATGATTTATGTCTTCTAAGCTATGAATTTCAAGATGAAGTTAAGAATTATCAAAAGATGGGTTTTATGAAAATATGAATGTTCAAGTATGAAATTATGATGACTTAAGGATGCTTTGTGTAACACCCCAGATTTTTGAAGAAGAAAACGTTGCAAGTTCTGGTGCCAGTGACGACGGATGCCACCAATGGACCGTAGATGGACTGATGGACCGTAGGTGGGAACCGTAGTTGGACTATTAAATTTCTTCAAAATGTCAAGCATCAGTATCTCTCTACAGCTCGCCAGGACGGTCCATCATTCAATGTACGGACCGTAGATAGGCCTCGTAGGTGAGACCTAGATTTAGTGAAACCTTCAGGGGCTAAAGTCAGACCTACGGTGGCCATGTACAAATCGTAGATTGAACCACGGACCTTACATGGTGACCCGTCATTAAAGGTTTGTAGTTCAGATTCTCTGAACCTATCTATGGAGGAACAGGACGGTCCGTAGGTTGACTTACGGGTCATAGGTCCTACCGTAGATATGGTCCGATAGTTATTTTTTTAAAGGGCTTTTTGGCCTTTTCCCTAAATGTTTAGTGCCTAATTTAAGTCGGTTTGGCCACTAACCTAGACCATATAAAAACCTTTTAAGCCTAATTCTACCCATTCTTAATCATTCCCCCAAAGCTCTCCTCTCCCAAATAATTCTATCTCTAGAAAAGCTTGAAGATGAAGAAGAAGGACCTAGGGTTTCAAGATCAAGCCTCCTAATCCTCCATTAATTTCAAGGTTTTTTGCATTGAGGTATGACAGTCTTCATCCATGGAGCCCTTTCCTCCATGAAATCCCTAAAATCTCAAATTTTCAAGTTAGAAATTCCCAATTAAATTAAGGGTTTTCTTCAATGTCATGGGTTCTTTGCAAGTTTCTTCAATTGATTGTTTTTATGAACTTTGAAGTATAAATTGAGTTGAATTTCATGAATTTAGATGAATCCCCATGAACCCATGCCTTCTTCCCCAATTTCGAAATTATGAATGTGTTGATGGGTTGAATTGTGAAGACATGAACTTCATGAAGTCTATATGAACCTATGTATGGATTATTATTTCTAAGATAAGACTTTTCATGATGAGATTATGAATGACCTAAGGATGGTTTTATGAAATTAAGCATGTTCAATTAAAAACTATGATTTTCCTCTACTTAGTGGGTTCCTTCAATTATGATCAAATTGCCTTGTTTATGATTTTCTAAGCATGAGTTTGCATTGAATTACATGATTTAAGAAGAATTCTCATGAACCCATGTGAACTATATGAGTTGTAAGTTATGAGCATGATGAGCTATGTAAAGACGAAGTTTATGAAATCATGCATGTCTCTTATGAAGCTAATGATGAATTAAGGGTGCTTTGAGATTGAAGCATCAAAGTTTATGATATGTTGATATTGTTGTTGAGTTGTGAAAGAAATTCTCATATATTACTCAACCCATGAATGTTAAAGGTTTCCCACATTTAATGATTCATAACTTGTTGAAAGGGTTTCTCAACTAAACTTGAATCGATGATTAAGGAGCTATTCTAATGAAGGGACAAGAGGCGATCACGCATGCTCCCTAATGTAGACAAGAGACGATCACCCATGCCTACTAATAATGAACTTATGACTAATAATAGACAAGAGGCGACTACCCATGTCTACTTATGATAATTGAACCATGTCTAATCCGTGGGAATTATGCTTAGCACCGAGTGGAGAAGTGGCGATTACCCATGTCCCATAAACTATGTGCCACCATAGGATGATTGTCTAGATAGACATTAGCTAGTTGATCCACTTAAGCTAGAAGTTTATGGTCTTACTTTTGCAAGTAGGACACCTCTTTTCGGTGTGGGGTAGACATCGGATTTCATGTTGATAGCTCACGTGGTCTTACATGTCGGTTAAGGATAACTCCCCACAATAATGAACTAAAGTAACTTTTAAGGTATTTCTCAAGTAAAGTAAAGATGTTTAGTTTGCCTTGATCATGTTTTATGACTTATGATTTCTAACCCTTTTCTCACAATTTAGCTTGATCATTACATGATTATGAAAATGTCCCTTTTAGCATGTTTAAATGTTTTTATGCATGGTTATCATACTTGGTACATATTTGTACTAACGCATACTCTTGCCTACATTTTCTTATAAGTGTGGGGTCCGGCACATCCCCATCTTTTCGTGGTTAGATCGCGATACTAGAGATCATTGAAGAATTTGGTGAGTCCTCATATGTTCGAGAACGTAGCCACATTTACTTTCATGTCATTTACTTGCTTTTGAAGACTTTGTATGGGTTACGTCCCAACGTTCTTTCATTCCTATATTAGATGGCTTTTGAGCCTATATGTATACTTCTGCTATTGCTTAAACTCTTTTGATAATGCATTGTCATTTGAACTTTTAAATCGCTATTACCTTGTATGATGCATGCTAAGTGGCTTGTATGAGGCCTCTAGGGGTCTTGTACGCCATGTCACGTCAAACCTGGTATTCAAAGCACAAGGTTTTAGAAAGGTCCTAGGAAGTCTCATAAGGCATGTCGAGTAGAGTCTTATTCATGAGTGTGAAGCGCGCAACACTTATGAATGAGAGGCTACAAGATGATTAGGAAATTCCACTTCTTTCATTACTCCAAAGTTGTGCAATAGAGTGTAACTCTATATGTCTCTCTCCTAATCCAATCCCTATCCTATGCGTTTCAGATTATGGCTACTCCAAGAGCTTATGCTAGAAGGAATGCGATAGAGAATGTGGAAAAAGAAGCTCCTCCTCTAGCTCCTCAAGTTTCGATCGACCCTTTTGCCGAACAAGTGACTAATGTGTAGTTTATGGCTACTTTTCAAGTCTTGGCTCAGGCCATAATGGCTCAATCTAAAGGGAGGTTGTGGCTCCCGTGAACCCAAATGTGGGTACGGTGGCATCTAGAGTGAGGGACTTCACTAGAATGAATCCTCTAGAGTTTCCTGGTTCTAAGGTTGAGAACGATCCTCAAGAGTTCATTGATGAGGTGTACAAGGTGCTAATGATCATGGGTGTGACGCCAGAGGAAGAGGCGGAGTTGGCCGCTTAGCAACTTGAGGGTGTGGCTCAAGTGTGGTTTGAGCAATGGAAGAGTGAGAGGGTGAATGATACGGGTCCTCTTGATTGGAAAAAGTTAAAGGTTGCTTTCCTTGATAGGTTCTTTCCCCTTGAGATGAGGGAGGCAAAGGTGCTTTAGTTCATCAACCTTCATGAAGGAAGCATGAGTGTGAAGGAGTATGTTTTGAAGTTCACGAAATTGTCTCGATATTCTCCTACTATGGTTGTCGATCCTAGGGCAAGGATGAGTAAGTACATTTCAAGAGTTTCTGAAATGGTGGGAATGTCGTACCGCCATGCTTGTCAATGACATAGATATTTTTCTTCTCATGGTTCATGCTCAACAAATAGAAGAGGAGAAACTTAAGGAAAGGTCTAGGGAGACAAAGAGGGCTATGACCGGTGATGGTAATTTTTCACATTCGAGGTCCATTGGACATGGTCGCTCTAGGTTTCGACAAAGGTTTTCTGGTGAAGGTTCCTCCAACGCTCCTCCTAAGTTCAAAAAAGATAGGGTGCCTAACCCTAAGCCTCAAAGAGGAAATGGTGGTTGATTCTCATCGACTACTTCTTCTAAGTGTGGGAGAAAACATGAGGGTAAATGTCTAGCCGGTTCTAATGCATGTTTTTGTTGTGGAAAGATGGATCACAAGATAAGGGATTGTCCCTTACTGGCTAAAAATGAAGGGGATAATCGTCGATGAACTCAACCTCACAAATCATCGGGTTCTAGTATAAATAAGAAGCAAAACCGATTCTATGCACTTCAGACTTACCATGAGCAAGAGGGTTCTCCCGATGTGGTTACCGGTATGTTGAAAGTCTTTCACTTTGATGTTTATGCTTTGCTTGATCCCGGTGCTACTTTGTTTTTTGTGACACCATATGTGGCTATGAGGTTTGATGTTCTTTCGAATGTGTTGTTAGATCTCTTTTGTGTCTCCACTCCTATTGGTGAATCTATTATGGCTGAGAGAGTCTATAGAAATTGTCCTATCTCCTTATCCCGTAGAGTCACTCATGTTGATCTTGTAGAGCTTGACATGTTAGATTTCGATGTTATTCTTGGGATAGATTGGTTGCATTCTTGTTATGCCTCTATTGATTGTAGGACTCGAGTGGTCAAGTTTCAATTTCCAAATGAGCCTATCCTAGAGTCGAAGGGGGGCAATTCTATGCCTAAAGGACAATTTGTGTCATGTCTTAAAGCTAGAAAGATGATTTCTAAGGGGTGCATATACCATCTTGTTAGGGTGAGGGAGTGGATTTCAAAACCCCTACTCTCTTAGTCGGTTCGTGTTGTAAATGAGTTTGCAGAAGTGTTTCCCGATGATCTACCCGGTGTCCCTCCCGAAAGGGAAATAGACTTTGGTATTGACCTTCTCCCCGATACGCAACCTATCTCTATTCCTCCTTAAAGAATGGTTCCGACAGAACTTAAAGAGTTAAAGGAGCAATTGAAAGATTTGTTGGATAAGGGTTTCATCCAACCAAGTATCTCTCCATGGGGTGCTCAAGTTTTGTTTGTTCGAAAGAAGGATGGTTCAGTTCGTATGTGCATTGACTACCGTCAATTGAACAAGGTTACCATTAAGAATAAGTATCCTTTTCATAGAATAGATGACTTGTTTGATCAACTCCAAGGGGCAAGCTGCTTCTCTAAGATTGATCTTTGTTCGGGTTATCACGAATTGAGGGTAAAAGAAGATGATAATCCGAAAATGGCTTTCCGGATAAGATATGGCCATTACGAATTCTTGGTGATGTCGTTTGGGTTGACGAATGCTCTGGCCGCGTTTATTGATTTGATGAATAGGGTGTTTAGAAAATATCTTGATATGTTTGTGATTGTGTTCGTAGATAATATTTTTGATTTACTCAAGGAGTGAGGATGAGCATGCCGACCTTTTGAGGGTTGTGTAGCAAGTCCTCAAGACAACTCTTTGCGATGTTTAGTCAATGTGAATTTTGGCTAAGGTCTGTGGCTTTTCTTGGTAACATCGTCTCCGATAAGGGTATTAAGGTAGATCCTAAGAAGACGGATGCGGTAAAGAATTGGCCTAGACCTCTATCACCTTTGGATATTCGAAGTTTCTTGGGTTTGGCTTGTTATTATAGGAGGTTTGTTGAAGGGTTTTCTTCGATTCCTTCCCCATTGATGACTTTTACTCTAAAGAAGGTTAACTGTACATGGTCCGAAGCGTGTCAGAAGAGCTTTCAAGAATTGAAAGACTTACCTCAGCTCCGATATTGACTTTACCGAAAGGGTCTGATGGGTTTGTGGTTTATTGTGAGTCTTTATGGATTGGGTTAGGGTGTGTTCTTACACAAAATGGATAGGTCATTGCTTATGCTTCAAGGCAACTCAAGATACATGAAAACAACTATCCTACTCATGACTTAGAGTTAGTGACGGTTGTGTTTGCTTTAAAGATATGGAGGCATTATTTGTATGGTGTGCATGTTGATGTTTTTACTGATCATAAGAGTTTGCAATATGTATTCAAGCAAAAAGATGTAAATCTTCACCAAAGGAGGTGGCTTGAGTTGTTAAAGGACTATGGCAAGAGTGTCTCTTATCACCCCGGCAAGGCGAACTTGGTGGCGGATGCTCTTAGTCAGTTGTCTATGGGTAGTGTTGCTCATATTGACGATGGTAAGAAAGAATTGGTTCATGATGTTCATCGTTTTTCCAGATTGGGTGTTCGGTTGATTGATTCTAGTAAGGGTGGTGTTATGATTCACAATGTTTCAGAATCGTCCTTTGTGTCTGATGTGAGGACTAAGCAAGATCTTGATCCTAATTTGGTTGAGTTGAAGGAAGTGGTGCTCAAGAAGTCCGTTGAGGCTTTCTCCCAAGGGGGAGATGGTGTGCTTCGATATCAAGGTCATTTGTGTGTTCCCGATGTAGATGAACTAAGGAAACAAATCTTTTTGGAAGCCCATAGTTCTAGATATTCCATTCACCCGGGAGCTACCAAGATGTCTTGTGATTTGCGGGAGGTCAATTGGTGGAACGAGATGATGAAGGATATTGTGGAATTTGTGGCTAAGTGTCCTAATTGTCAACAAGTGAAAGTTGAGCATCAAAAGCTGGGAGGTATGTCCCAGGATATTAGTATTCCTACTTGGAAGTGGGAAGATTTGAATATGGACTTTATTGTTAGTTTACCAAGCACCCGACGGCAATATGATTCGATTTGGGTTATTGTGGATCGTATGACAAAATCAGCCCATTTCATTCCCGTCAAGGTTTCTTATTCGGCGGAGGATTATGCTAAGTTGTAGTTGAGAGAAATGATTAGGCTCCATGGAGTGTCTTTATCAATTATCTCCGATCGTGGTGCACAATTTACATCTCAATTTTAGAAGTCTTTCCAAAAATGTCTTGGTACTCGTGTTAAGCTTAGTATGACCTTTCATCCTCAAACCGATGGGCAAGCCGAACGTACTATCCAAACTTTGGAAGATATGTTGAGAGCTTGCATGATTGATTTCAAGGGTAATTAAGTTGATCATTTGCCTTTGATTGAATTTGCTTATAATAATAGCTACCATTCTAGTATTGGTATGGCTCCGTTTGAGGCTCTTTATGGTAGGAAGTGTAGATCTCCTATAGGTTGGTTTGAATTTGTGAAGTTGCTTTGACAGGTCCCGATTTGGTACATGAGGCTATGGAGAAAATTTGACTTATTAGAGAAAGGTTGAAAAGGGCTCAAAGTCGACAAAACTCCAATACCGATGTTAGAAGGAAAGATTTAGAATTTGATGTTGATGATTGGGTTTACTTGAAAATTTCAGCCATGAAGGGTGTAATGAGATTTTGGAAGAAAGGGAAGCTTAGTCCCCGTTATGTTGACCCATATCAAATTTTGAGACGTGTTGGTAAGGTTGCTTATGAACTCGATTTGCCTAATGATTTGGCATCAGTGCATCCGGTTTTGCACGTCACCTTGATGAAGAAATGTATTGGTGATCCCACATCTATAATGCCATTAGAGAACCTTTGCATAAAGTATAGCCTTTCCTATGAAGAAGTTCCGGGGTATATTTTAGACTTGCAGGTCCGAAAGTTAAGAAATAAAGAAATTGCTTCCGTGGGTTCTTTGGAGGAGTCAATTAGTTGAGGGTGCCACTTGGGAGGCCGAGGCCGAGGAAGATAAGATGTCCCGATATTGTCATCTCTTTCCCTCCGATCCTATTCTAACTTGAGGTATCTAAACTCCTCATGGTTCATTCCTTTGGTTTCATGTGTCTTTGATATTCCCATGATTCCTCATTTATGCATGTTCATTTAAAGCTTAAATTTTGAGAATCAGTTAACTTGATTGATTTCTCTATGATTATGTGCATTTGAGTATGAGTTGCATATGGCATTCTTGAAATGATATTTTGAACATGCTTTAGCTTTGAGTTGATGTTTCCTCCTCCGATATGTGCATTTATGTGATTGCGTTCATGTTGGGTTGTTAGTTTCTCTCCTACTCTTTTCGTGATAGCTGAATCCCATTCGAGGACGAATGTTCTCAAGGGGGAGATAATATAAAACCCCAAATTTTTGAAGAAGGAAAAGTTACAGGTTCTGGTGCTAGTGACGACGGGGGCAACCTACGGACCGTAGATGGACTGGCGAACCGTAGTTGGGAACCATAGTTGGACTATTAAATTTTTTCAAAATGTCAGGCATTAGTATCTCTCTACGGCTCGCCAGGACGGTCCGTCATTCAATGTACGGACCGTAGGTAGGCCTCGTAGGTGAGACTCAAACTTAGTGAAACCTTCAAGGGCTAAAGTAAGACCTATAGTTGCCATGTACGGAGCATAAATTGAACCAAGAACCATACATGGTGACCCATCATCGAAGGTTCATAGTTAAGATTCTCTGAACCTATCTACGGAGGAACAAGACGGCCCGTAGGTTGACTTACGGGTCGTAGGTCCAACCGTAGAGAGGGTCTGACAGTTATTTTTTTAAAGGGCTTTTTTGACTTTTCCCTAAATGTTTGTTGTCTAATCTAAGTCGGTTTGGCCACTAACCTAGACCCTATATAACCCTTTTAAGCCTAATTCTATCCATTCTTAATCATTCCCTCAAAGCTCTCCTCTCCCAAATAATTCTCTCTCTAGAAAAGCTTGAAGAAGAGCCTATGGTTTCAAGATCAGGCCTCCTAATCCTCCATTGATTTCAAGGTTTTTGGCATTGAGGCACAATAGTCTTCATCCATGGAGCCCTTTCCTCCACAGAATCCCTAAAATCTAACATTTTCAAGTTAAAAATTCCCAATTGAATTAAGGGTTTTCTTCCATGTCATGGGTTCTTTGTAAGTTTCTTCAATTGATTGTTTTATGAAATTTGAAGTATAAATTGAGTTGAATTTTATGAATTTAGCTGAATCCCCATGAATCCATGCCTTCTTCCACAATTTCAAAATTATGAATGTGTTGATGGGTTGAATTGTGAAGACATAAATTTCATGAAGTCTATATGAACCTATGTATGAATTATTATTTCTAAGCTAAGACTTTTCGTTATGAGATTATGAATGATCTAAGGATGGTTTTATGAAAGTAATCATGTTCAATCAAAAACTATGATTTTTCTCTATTATGTGGGTTCCTTCAATTATGATCAAATTGCCTTGTTTATGGTTTCTAAGTATGAGTTTGAACTGAATTACATGATTTAAGAGGAATTTTCATGAACCCATGTGAACTCTATGATTTGTAATTTATGAGCATGATGAGCTATGTAAAAATGAAGTTTACGAAATCATGCATCTCTCTTATGAAGCTAATGATGAATTAAGGGTGCTTTGAGATTGAAGCATCAAAGTTTATGATATGTTGATGTTGTTGTTGAGCAGTGAAAGGAATTCTCATATATTACTCAACCCATGAATGTTGAAGGTTTTCTCACATGTAATGATTCATAACTTGTTGAAAGGGTTGCTCAACTAAACTTGAATCGATGATTATGGAGCTATTCTAATGAAGGACAAGAGGCGATCACCCATGTTCCCTAATGTAGACAAGAGGCGATCACCCATGTCTACTAATAATGAACTTATGACTAATAATAGACAAAAGGCGACTACCCATGTCTACTTATAATAATTAAACTATGTCTAATCTATGGGAATTATGCTTAGCACCGAGTGGACAAGTGGTTATTACCCATGTCCCATAAACTATGTGCCACCATAGGATGATTGTCTAGATAGACATTAGTTAGTGGATCCACGTAAGCTAGAATTTTATGGTCTTACCTTGGAAAGTAGGACACCTCTTTTCGGTGTGAGGTAGACTCTGGATTCCATGTTTATAGCTCACATGGTCTTACATGTTGGTTAAGGTTAACTCCCCACAATAATGAACTAAAGTGACATTTAAGGTATTTCTCAAGTAAAGTAAAGATGTTTAGTTTGCCTTGATCATGTTTTATGACTTATGATTTCTAACCCTTTTTCTCATAATTTAGCTTGATCAATGCATGATTATGAAAATGTCCATTTTTAGCTTGTTTAAATGTTTTTATGCATGGTTATCATACTTGGTACATATTTGTACTAACGCATACTATTGCCTACATTTTCTTATAAGTGTAGGCTACGGCACATCCCCATCATCTCATGGCTAGATTGCGATAGTAGAGATCATTGAAGAATTTTGTGAGTCCTCATATATTCGAGGACGTAGCCATATTTACTTTCATATCATTTACTTGCTTTCAAAAATTTTGTATGGGTTACGTCCCAACGTTCTTTCATTCCTATGTTAGATGGCTTTTGGGACTATATGTTGACTTCCGCTATTGCTTAAACTTTTTTGATAATGAATTGTCATTTGAACTTTTAAATGTCTATTATCTCGTATGATGCATGCTAAGTGGCTTATATGAGACCTCTCGTGGTCTTGTACGCCATGTCACGTCTGGGGGTACTTTGGGTCGTGACACTTTGAGATTGAAGGATTAGTTGATTTTTGTTAAGTTGTGAAAAGGTTTCTCACATACTACTCAAAACATGTTTTGTGAAAGGAATATTCTAACATAAAGGATTCATAAAGGGTTGAAAGGTTTTCTCAACTAAATTTGAATCAAAGTTAAGGAGCCATTCTAAGGAAAGGGGCAAGAGGCGGTTACCCATGTTCCCTAATGATAGACAAGAGGTGACTACCCATGTCTACTAAAGAAAACATGAATTATGATTTATGACTATTCCGTGGGAATTATGCTTAGCACCAAGTAGATATTGAGATGGAAGCTCTCCCGTTAGTAGAGGTTGGGTTTCCAGTAGCAATCTCTCCACCCCATAACTACGTGCCACCATAGAATGATTGTCTAGATAGACATTAGCTAGTGGATCCACATAAGCTAGAAGTTCATGGTCTTACCTTGGAAAGTAGGACACCTTTTTTCGGTTTGGGGTAGACACCAGATTCCATGTTAATAGCTCACATGGTCTTAAATGTCAGTTAAAGGTAATTTCCCATAATAATGAACTAAAGTTACTTTCAAAGAATCTCATAAGTGTTTTAAGCATGTTTAGCTTGCATTGACCATGATCTTATGACTTATATTTCTAACGTCTTTTATCTCATGTTTTAGCTTTGTCTTTGCATGTCATCTTAATGTCCCCTTGTATCATTACTCTTATGATTTTACGCATAGTAATCATACTTGGTACATGTTTGTACTAACACATACTTGGTGTAACATTGTATCATTCTGTGATTTGGCATTTGAATGTATTGAGTGTTTTGTGTTTTGTGTGTGTCTTGTGACTAAATAATTGATTTTATGTGCCCATCCTCTATCTTATGTTATTATGTTTGGATTTTCCCTTGTCGTGCTTGTATCATCGTGCTACTTATATATATTTGATCTTTCTGAGCTCAGTTCACCTATGATGCCTACTGGATACACCGTATTTTGATACTCATACTACACTTTTGCATCTTTTTCTGATGCTGCTCCTAGTTCAAGCCACCCTCAATGAGCGTTGGATCTCCCGTGGTGGTCATAGAATCAGATTTGTGGTGAGCTCCCGATGTTTAGAGACTTGCTAATGTCCTTCTTTTGTGCTGACAATTGTATTTGTATTAGTTAGTTCTATGTATATATATGACTTTCTATTTGTAGTAGCTCCTGTATAGGTGACACCAGGTCCCGGGGATCAATATATTGTGTTAGTTGTCTTTTGGTCACTTTCAGGCCTAATTTTTTACCTTTTGTATCTTACTACATATATATATAATATGACCCTTCATTCTGTATACATTATCATTGTCTTCCGCTTATTATTATTTATGTTTTATATAAAGTGTGTCTTACGCATCTTGTTATTTGGGTTTAGGATTGTCCACTTGGTGGGTTGTAGTGGACGCCATCATGGCCCGATTTGGGTTCTTGACAGGATTACACAGACTCAGGTTACTCAGACTCAGTCATAGGTGAGTTCTTTTGGTAGATTCTCCCATTTTATGCTTTTATCTAGTATTTTCATTTGTTGTTCAGTTTGAAAGACAACTCTGCTCCACCTCACAAGTTGAAGCTTCCTCTCGATTTTATTTACCACGTGAGCTCTACATTTCATGGTGAGCTTCACTCCATAACTTTGAGCTTTGTATCATTGATGAACTAGTTTGCAAGTGCTTCTTGTGGCACATCGAGCTTTTCTTTCACTTATTTATATTTGAGAATAAACATTTGATATCACATGTGAGCATCCGTTTTTGTGTATTGTTGTTATTGTTATTAAAAACTTTATTGGTATACAAAAAATGACTTTTCAGAACTACTTCCTAACGAATGGATAAAAATTTGGTCGATATAAAAATAAGTATAGCAACCGATCTTTTCCGGGTGTTACAGAAAATTGTAGCTTACCAGTAACATAGATATAATATTCCATCCTTAAAGGACATATTAGTTGGTCATTAAAGCTTAACTAATCAATAAAAAATGGACACCACAAGTGAACATAAGCAAACCCATGATTTGACATGACACTAAGAGTTGTATAAATAACGACTAAAAGTAACTGATGCAGGAGTTGAATATGAAAGGCATATTAAATTCAAAACACCAAATAGATAAGTGGAAAAAATCCAAAAAACATAAACCTCAAAATATTATATCTAATGGCCTCTAAGCAGATGAGTTGTAGGGAGAGGTCCCCAACTAACTGTAATTGTTTGAAAATAAAATTACTAAATAACTTAAATAAGTGGTTGCCCTCGAAAGATGAAGACATACCAATACTACTGTGACCTGATTGGAAATCGTACTAATTGTGAGCGGAATGATGAGCTTGTGAAACTACATTATAAAATTATATAGCACATGAAGGTATATGGTCATTACTTTGAATTTATTGATTCTTAGACATGTGTCATAATTCAAGTAAACTGGATATTATAAATCTTAGATGTTGAACTGAATAGAGAAGTAATACATGAACTGATGTATTGACCATTCAAATAGACATTAAACTAATAAGTACTGAACAAAATTAACTTAATACAAAATCATTGCAATATTCTGAGACTAAATTATGGGAAAGACTAATAATCATCATACTCTATCAGAGATAAATTGAGTCCAACTTTTACCCCAACTGAAAGAGCGCTTCATACCTTGCCAAGTGTACACAACTAGGTGACATGAATCCACTTATATGATATTCAAAGGACTAAGTTGTCCGGCCAACGCTGACGAGTGTCCCTTTATTACTCCTGGTGACACATAGGTTTGGGACATAGGGATTTCTACTTAAGGTCTCAGACTAAAGTGATGGTGAGCCTTCATCCCTATGTCTGCTTGGTGGTATATAATATTCCCAAGTAAGTTTATGAAATTAAACTAGATAATTCTTATAACTTGGGTAGCTCATAAATACTGAAATCCAAGACTAAAATGATAGACACTTTATCTGGAGCATCCTTAAACATGTGAAACAAAAAACTTAATGTACAAATATTGATCATGAAGAATGCAATAATTATGAATAGAGTATACATACAGCTCAAAGACATGTATTCCTCTCATAAGCAGTTCCTCCTCTAAAAGTTGAGCAAGATCTCTATATAATTTATACCTTGGTCCACGATTTTTTTTGTATGGGACAACATTGACTGAAACACTGTGAACCACCTAATTGCACCTTGACTATCTTCGTAGGCAGGGTAATGCCATTGTCTCTTAGGATCATTAATCATATTCATAGTCAATTTGCCAAGACATTTAAAGAATTTTTGAACTTATAACATTTTCTTTGCTCTTGATAATTCATTTCTTTTATATTTGGATGTTCATCAAATTCATCATCAGTGAAAAATCCATCTTGATCGCTTTCATCATTAGGAAAATCCAATTCATTAGATGATCTAACATTGTTAAGCAAATCAAATGTTTGAACAATTGGATGAGCACAAGTACTATTATTGTTTTCCAAATATTCTGAAATAGGATTCTGAGGGATCCATGGAATCTTCCCAATACTATTTTTTCACCCTTGTTCTCAGACTTTCTTGCACAAACAAAGAAGTCATCATTTTGATGAGAGTTAAGGCTCAAATCTAAAACACCAACTTTTCTCTCATCAACTCCATATATTTTGGGGATAGACTTTTGCTTTGATGATATATTACAAAGCTTCCCAACCCTTTTATTGTTGTTGGAAATCATATTTGTATGAATCTAGAAAATATTTTACAAATCAAATGAAAAAGGAAAGTGAGAATGGAACTTTTTTGTCTCATTACTTTGGCTTTTATACCTTTTTGGGTGCTACTTCAGAATATTAGGTCAAAAGACCACAAAAAGTAACACATTTATAAATTGAAAGCTAGTGTTTTGTTTACACTACATTTACATAATAGGAATACTTATTATATTCAAATCGGAGGCAAAAAGGGAAATAATATGTATAATATATTATAAAGGATTACCACAAAGGAAAGATCCTTATTCTTAGCTGATTTTACTTTTTAGGTTAGATAAATATATGGAAAAGATTTTATGAAATCATTCATATCCTTATTTAGTTTACCTTTTTAGGTTACATAAATGAAAGGAAAAGAGTTTATCAAATCCTCCATATCTTTATCTAATTAACTTTTTAAGGTTAGATAAATTAAAGGATAAGAGTTATTAAAATGATCCATATTCTTATTTGATTTGTCTTTGTAGATTAAATAAATGAAAGGATAAAAGTTTATGAAATAATTAATATCCTTATCTAATTAGTTTATGAAATTTTCCATATCCTTAATTTATTTACCTTTCAAGGTTAGATAAATTAAAGGATGAGAGTTTATAAAGTCATCCATAACCTTAACTTATTTACCTTTTTATGTTATATAAATTAAAGAATAATATTTAACAAGAAGTCTCATTACATCTGAACTTCCATCAATTGAGAAACTTTTCCTATTCTTTTCTACTTATGTATAAACTTTTGTAAAAAAAAATTTCTTCCTACCAAAAACCCCAATATATCTTTAATGTTAATAATAAATATGGATTAAAATAAATTCATATAAGTTATAGATCATATTGGTCTAGTGTTTCAATAATTCTTTTATTCTTCATCCTCATGAGCACACATGGTGTATGTTGCTTATAAAAAACTTTCCACTTAGATATTATATTTTTATATATAATTTTAAAGTTTAATATATGATCACGGATG
The DNA here is from genome assembly GCA_018342035.1 of Solanum appendiculatum. Lineage (NCBI taxonomy): Eukaryota > Viridiplantae > Streptophyta > Magnoliopsida > Solanales > Solanaceae > Solanum > Solanum appendiculatum. The sequence goes on from JAGDQO010000296.1 coordinate 434,741, forward strand.
TAGTCATAGATATGACTTCGGATAACATTATTTTCACGTATGCATTCTTTCAATTATAATTTTGTTAAGCATGGTCTCAAATATACAATTTATTTTGAGAAATGTTTATTTATGATATTTCACTACATTGTTCCTCATTTGAAGTTTAAGTATAATTGAAAGATTCATTATAATCTCACTCACAACATATGAAAGATATGAATTTATCTATTTAGTTTTGTTCCTACATACCCATTACATTCCCTAAATTTATCGTATACTTATTATGCGCTATATTTTTTATGTGATGTAGATACAAGTGATCATTCTCAGGCTCAAGTATAGAATTGTAATTTATAATTCAGTAATTGTTAAGTCCTCATCATATGGGGACAAGGATTAGTTGTTTCTATCCTTATTTCTGACTTATATTATGGATAGTTAGGGGACTTGTTCGAATAAATAATTTTATTAAGTTAAGAGGTTTTCAAACATTAGTATTCAATTGTAATAGAATTATTTTTGAGATCTATTTCAGTTATGGTTTTAGTTTATAGCTTCTGCTTCAGTTTAGTATAATATGCTTTGATATGATATGTCTGGAGTTAGCTTAAGATCTGTCACAACCCGATTTCTCAGGTCATGATGGCACCTACTAAACCCCCACCAGTAGGTAAGCCTAACCCTTAGCCCAGAGCTATATGCAATGGACTACCAAACGGAAGCCAACAATAAGAAGTAAGATTTTAAAGCAAAGCAGAGAAAGGAAAAATCAACAAAACCATTCTGGAACCATCCCAAGACCTGACATCAGTTAGTAGTTGAGCATCTAATCAAAAATAGGAGTACAAGGAGTGCAAGGATTCCATAATTACAAGGCAACTACATTTTGTCTCTAAATGCAATATAAAGATAAGCCTAACCAAAAGAGACGGAAACCGGTAACTCCACGTGCCAGGAGCTCACCCTAATCTCCGAAATCCAAAGCTACTCTTCACGACTCCAAATCAACGGCGATAACTCAACAACAATCTGCAGGAAGCAAAAGTGTAGTATGAGTACCAAAAATTGTACTCAGCAGGCATTGGTTGACTGAGCTCAAAAAATAGCACAAGCATAAACAACAAGTAATAGGGAAAGCATGGAACAACTAACTAAACAGGAGATACTAAATTAGGAAAAAAATAAAGGATAGAAATTGGAAACAAGGGGTAAGAAGTTGAGTCAAGGACATACCTGGATCGCAAACCAACAACCTTAACGCAAGAACCTAAGATACCAAGTAAACTACCCAGTGTTAGGAGGACTCACAACTATAATTCTAAATTCAAAACGTACTAGATAACAATAAAATAACAAGAAAGAATAAAATATAGTCCAACAATAACCTAATCGGACCCCAAAAGCTCAAAAGGTACAAACAACAAACATAACCCAACCGGCCCCCATAAAATAGAGGGTACAAACAACAAACAAGTATACAGGTGATAGGCAATGCATATGAATGCAGGGTGAGCAACAGAACCATTAGTGACCATCCGAAACCATAACCATAGGACTCTAGTCAACTCCAAGCCCAACTAGCGAAAGTGACAATAAACTCAACCAGTCAACTCCCAGCCCCGCTAGCAAGAGTGACTATCAAACCAAGCCGCCCAGCCATACAATCCACTCCCAGGGGCATCAATCTCCCAGCTAGCAATAGTGCCTCGGAGGAAAGTAAACTCTATAGAGGATCTCAGATGTCCAGGCCGCCCAGCCAATCCATTACCAGGGCATCAGCCACGCAGCTCGCAAGAGTGCACGGGGGTGTATAGCATAAAATGAGGATCTCAAGTATTAAGGCCGCCCAGCCAACTACTCAACTCCTAGGGGCATCAGCCGCCTAGCTAGAAAGAATGCTCGGGTGCGTATCGACTCAAAAGAGGATCTCAAGTATCAAGGGTGCCCAGCCAGCCAGTCCACACCCAGGGGTGTAAGCTGCCCAGCTAGCAAGAGTGACCCGAGGGTTTAAGTAAAACAAAAAGAATGAAAGAAAGGGCGTTGACACGCCGGGTAGTCATGTAAAAACTGAGCACATCCCAAATGCCTCTAATATCTCAAGTAAGAAAGGAGCACGTCCCTGATGCCTCATAATCTCAAAATCCAGTAAATAAAGTTATACAGCTGGTACTACTCCCATTAAAACTAGTTTAGAATTAAAATCGAGTAAAATAGTATCTCATCATAAATGATAAATATATCTACACATGAGCAGGGATCGCACCACAAAATCCGTGAAAATGAGCAGACAATGCAATGCATGCCATCAAAAGCATTCAAACAAGGCACTCAAAATCAAATAGTTATACAGCCAATGAAACCACCCTACCAAAGCAGAGAGTACTAACCTGGGATCCCACTGGTTCTCGCATACGGCCTCGAGCCCAACAGTATAATCATGAGCTCAATAAGGATACAACATGCCAACTGCTAATCAACAAGCAAAGGGATGAAGACGAAATTTCAAATCATTAAACGGGGAGCAAACTGAAGGGTCGATACCCTACCCCAATCACACCGCTCCAGTCCCAAACTGAGCACAGCTAGGACCAACCCACGGCTACGATGAGCCACCAAGGTCACAAGCATCAATACAAGGGTAACAACCCAAAACAAGCCCTAAAAGGAGAAAATCATTACAACGAGGTGATAAAATACCACCTAAACCATCTAATGCCCAGCCTAGACTAAGGCCACCATGAATCAATCGTAACAAGTACAAGAAAAATCATCTACACCACAAGCGTAGCCACAACCTAAACTAAGGATCCCAATACTCACAATAAGCCCAAGGCTCTTATGGGATCAAGAAAGGATGGAAAAATAAGAGTAAGGCTAAATACTTGGCAAATACCATAAAAAATTACATGAAATCTATACTAGACAATATCTAAGAAGCTCAATCAAGAAATTAGACCGTAGCCTACCTCAAAGCCGAACATGAGCACTCTAAATCCACCACACATGACCTACCCGCATCAAAATGCCTCCGAACACCGCCAAACTATCAAATTATCAATTACAACGTCATTACAGACATTTTGACACTAAAATCGCAACAATTGGAAATGGACCAAAAATTGAGTCAAAACGAGAATATGGGACCTATGCTGGGAATCTCAAAATTGACTCCGTCAAAAGGTTCTAAACCATGTCTCGAACTTGTTTTCAAAAATAAAACACAATCTGAGGCCGAAAGAAGCAAACACAGCACATGCAAAGAATTCACAAATTAATCACAAAAAAGAGGAGGGGCAGGATCTTCGAGCTGCAATTCACCTCAAAAGAGGGTTTACCAATACAATACGGTCACTCCACCACGTAGCCACAACCATCAAAATCATCCAGGACTTCGAATCACTCAAATCGGAGCTCGGATGAGGGTGAAATCGCCTTACGAAAATAAGGACTGAAAGCTGAAATTTCTGGTTTATAAAATCCGAAACTGGTCACTAACAAATAAATTTCTGGTCGTTAAAAGTGTGATATCTGGTCGCTAAAAAGCTGCACCAAATATATGCACTTCAGCTGATTTGCTCAAACTCTGAATTCTCTGACAGGGTGTCCGGCATTCATTCGGAACACCGTGTGCGTAAACGAAATATGCTACTCCATCAGAAATGGCATTTCGGACTCAACAGAAAAATCAAAATTCCCATCCATGGATGTTTTGATAAAAAGTGGATTCCACACTCAATTTCCATTTTAAGCCAAATTCTACAAAGGGCGTCAAAATAAGCCTAGAGGCCTCGGAAACAAAACTTGACATTTCGTAGCTAATCGCACTGACGAAATTCTCATTCAAGCATGTTTCCAAAGAATGTTGACCAAACTCAACCCTTGGCTTAAGCTTCTAAGTTAAAATGTCTACCGGCACAAACTCACACCAGAAGTCTCGGGACCCAAACAAACCATACCCTTAGCCTAAAATGGCCCTTCCAGAGCTGCTGAAACTATCAGAATTGTATTTTGAGGCAGTTTTTATGAACTTGTGACTGAAGTCAATCTTTCAAGTTTCAAAGATTCAAAAATGTGAAAACATTCCCTAAATCCAAACGAATGATCCGGCGACCGAATTTTCAGTCCCAGCAAGTCATAAATGACTTGTGGTCACTAAAGGAAGGCTCTAAACACTTTAAAGATTAGAAAATGAAGAAAATGACCCAGAGGGTCATTACAACATCCACTACAAAAAGTACTTTCGTTCGCAAAAGTAGAAGGATAGTCACAGCCTAAAGACAAAAAAGGATGAGGATACTGAGTCCACACGCTCTGCCATCCCATCAAACAACCTCTCAGATCGAACAACGCCATAATAGATCTCAGGCTAAGAGAAAATTCCTCAAATTCACTTCAAAACTCTAAAAACTCCTCCAAATCCATTTTGGTCTCCAACTCTCACCCAACTGAACTGAACTTGCCTGAAAGCACCAGACTCATCTGAATAGACCAACACCACACCAAAACCACAGAATAGAGCTACCGTAGAACCATGGTAGATGCAACCCAACTCCCAAATAAAAAAATTTACCTTATGCTCAACATTGACTATCTTCTAACAACCAAGAACATTCTACCGGTCCTTAGAATCCTGAACATCACCAGAACCAATTGAAACCTGCCTACAAGGCCACATAACATCAACCTCAGAAGAACAACAAGCTTCTCTTGAACATCGAGGAACGATAACTACCAAGACAAGGAACTCAGCCCAGGGTAAAACCCCAAAATCATTTCTAACCCTCAAAACCAACAAACACATTTAAAACACAACCTTCTAAATCTTACCACACTAATCCAATAGACGACCATCCTGCGAACGACAAGGTAGCACTAAGCCATGCTCCAGCGACCTAATATAATGAAAGGAACTTCTTTAACACCGACACCACGAGCCCACAAACTACTCTGCCACCACAAATTGGAGCCAAACACCCCATCCTAAGGGAAACCAAGCCGCCAAGCTGCGTATCAACATAGTCAACTGACCGGTAGTGGCCCAAGGATACCAGCCCTATCATGAACCACACAAGCTGTCAAGCATGATAAAAGTAACCCACTTATCATAAACTAGAGCCAACTAAAAAATTCCACGAATTAGCATGACCCCATCTTAAAGATAAATCTTCTTAGTAAGTTTCCATTTCCCAATAGGGCTAAGGCCTGAAATTACCAATGAACACCACCTTTTTGACTCTAAATCATGCATCGACCTCGAGGGCTATCAATACAGAAACAAAGAACCAACACAACAACTAGTCCAGGTACAGCAAGGGATCACACCTCCAACTTCCAACTAGCCATAACAAAACCTCCAAGACCAAAAGAAAAGAACGAATCCAAAAGACCGAAGGAGTGAAAACACAATGCCGCATTCGAGAAAAGACTAAGAAAAAAGGAGAAAGCAACCAAAATGGACTACCACAACTAAAGAAGGTTAACTACCCAACACACAACTCCGAGAGCTAACATTCTCCCAACTACGACTTAAGAGGGATGACTCAAAATTAAGCCAACTAGGCCCTACAACATACAAAATGCAAATCGAGCAAAGCTGGTCTAGCCACCTATCAAACAAGGAACAACATCACTGCAAAAGCACACAACAAGGGTGGCAAAAAGGGAAACCAGCAATCGCAAGGCCTCAACCACAAAAGGACTATCAAGGCAAAGGCACGGGGAGTTACTCAACCACTACTCCCAAATCAAAGCAACACATCCTAGCTGATCCACTACCAAAAGAAATCAACTACTGGGGCAAAACAGATACACAATCCTAAAATCAAATTGCCACAACAAGCCAGCGATAGGTAATGAACCGAATAAACATAAGTAGGCATAAAAACCCCAAATAACACCAAATAAGAACCAACGAGATAAACCACAAAATCACATCCAAAGAAGGGATACCTAAAGCCTCGGCCTCTGACCAGCCTACAGAAGCATAGAACAGACTGGGTCTGACCACAACATGAACACCTGATGTAGTAAAGGCAACACCCAAGGCACCACCTCTAACTGAAGGTGCTGATAACCCATAAGACTGATCTAGATAAATACCTCTTATCATGGTCTCATGTAGAGAAAACTTGTGGGCTGATGAACAAACTCCCCAAAGGTACAACGAAGTCTGATCGCCTTGCCTAGGGACTATCAGATGTCTGCAATACTTGGAAAAGCAACTCCCACCTGGGGCATTTTCTAGACCAGTGGTCCAACATTCCACAATCATAGAAACCTCTATAGTGTGAAGCCCGGGACGAAGAATGTGGTGATTTGCCTTGTCTACCTCTGCAAGACTTAGAACCACCTCTAGCAAACTGCATTGGGGCCTTGCGACAATCTCTAGGATAGTGGCCTATCTCGCCACACCCATAGTAACCATTAGCGAGAGCAATTTCCTACAAAGACCCAACTGGAGTAATATGAGACCCAACATCCGAAGGTCCAGAATTACAAAAATGAGAAGTCTGGCCTGAACTATGCCTGCTGTCAGCACCACGACCTACCTCACAACATCTGTGGAACTTGAGATGCTACCTCTATAGGCCTGATAGCTCGAAAAGAAAGATGCCTCTCACTAAATTGAGACTCACCTCAAAGTTGAGTTTTGTCACTGTTGTACTGATGGCAAAGACTCTTAGCACCATCACTGTAAGTCTCAAGTAAATCCTGCTCCACAGCCCTCACATGACTCGCAACCAAGGGAAAGATATACCCTACTGATATTAGATGCTCCAATACTAACTGGAGTGGCAAAGCCAACCCTTCGATCAACCCTTAACTCAACTAAATTCTTCATATGAAGGAAACAATGTAGGGTTATGCCCAACCCACTCTAGAAATCCCAACACATAGTCATAAAGGGACGATTAATCCTATTGGGGACCAGTCAACAAAAATTTTCTCTGAGGAGCACCCGCTGCACCAAGAACTTCACCTACCAAAGGTGTACCCTCGGAGGAGCTCAGAACTCCTAACACTGAATATCGAGGAACCGAGGTACACAAAGACCCTACCAATGCCTTGCTTCCCCATGACTCTCTAACTGCTAAGGAATGCCTCCAACCTCAAGGTCCATACCCGACTGAGGCCTCCTAGCCCGATAACGTGCTGAAACTCTAGTTGAATATGTTGATGCTTCACCTACGTCCATCGAATGCTTAATGCTATCCATCAAGAGCACAACAACAAAAATTCCTTTTAGCGGCAATAAATATACACAATAACAAAGAAGGCTAAAGCCTTTAGCGGCATTAGTTAATTGCCATTGGATCCAATGTCTCTAAAGGCTTGAAGGATATTAACAAAGGATGCTAATTGCCACTAAAAATACATTTTTAGTTGCAATTAGGCAGTTAAGTTATTGCCATTAATTAATTACCGCTAAACACCATTTTTTGTGTAGTGAGAGAGAGTAGATTCCAAAGAGAAGTTTTAGAGGTTACTCAATGTGAAAATGCACGATAAGAGTCTGACACAAAATTTCCTACGAATGCCCTATAGCATCCCGAATTTAGGCTACAGACATCTCAGCACCGATCAACATGACTCTACTAGGCATTTGCACTCATACCAAGTCGGTCAACCTGGCTCTGATACTAAACTATCACGACTCAATTTCTTAGGTCATGATGGCACCTACTACACCCCTAACTGTAGGTAAGCCGAAACCTTAGCCCGGAGCTATATTCAACGGACTACCAAGTGGAAGCCAACAATAAGAAGTAGGAGTTTAAAGCAAGCAGAGAAATGAAAAATCAACAAAACCATACAGGAACCATCTTAAGACCTAGCATCAGTTAGAAGTTGAGCATCTAATAAAAAACAGGAGTACAAGGCTTTCACAATTACAAGACAAGTACATGCTATCTCTGAATGAGATATAAAGACTAAGCCTAGCAAAAACAAACAGAAACCAGTAGCTATAGATGCCAGGAGCTCACCCTAATTTCTGAAATCCCAAGCTGCTCTACACGACTCCCAATCAACAACGATAACTCAAATGCAATCTTCAGGGAGTAGAAGTGTAGTATGAGTACAAAAATGGTACTCAACAGGCATTAGCCAACTGAGCTAAAAAAATAGCACAATCATAAACAACAGGTAATAAGGAAAACATGGCACAAGTAACTAAATAGGAGATACTAAAGTAGCAAGAAAATAAAGGATAGAAATAGGAAACAAGGGGTAAGAAGTCGAGTCAAGGATATACCTGTATTGTAAACCAACAACCTTATCACAATCAACTAAGATACCAAGTCAACTACCCAATGTTAGGAGGACCCACAACTATAATTCTAAAGTCAAAACTTAATAGGTAAAGATAAAACAACAACAGAGAATAGAATATAGTCAAACAATAATCTAATCGGACACCCATAAGCCCAGAAGGAACAAACAGCAAACATAACCCAACCGGCCCCCATAAACCAGAGGGTACAAATAACAAACAAGTATACTGGTAATAGGAAATGCACATGAATGCAGGGTGAGCAGTAGAACCATCAATGACCATTCGAAACCATAACCATACGACTCCAGTCAACTCCTAGCCCAACTAGCAAGAGTGACCATCAACTCAACCAGTTAACTCCCAGCCCCGCTAGCAAGAGTGACTATCAACCCACGCCGCCCAGCCATACAATCCACCCCCAGAGGCATCAATCACCCAACTAGCAGGAGTGTCTCAGGGGTGTGTCAACTCCGTAGAGGATGTCATATGTTTAAGCCACCCTGCCATCCAACTCCCAGGGGCATCATCCGCCCAGCTAGTAGGACTGCTTGAGGGCGTATCTACTCAAAAGAGGATCTCAAGTATCACGGACGCCCAGCCAGCCAGTCGGGGCGTAACCACCCAGCTAGCAATAGTGCTCGGAGGTGTATCGACTAAAAAGAGGATCTCAAGTATCAAGGCCGCTCAGCCAGCAAATCCACTCCTAGGGGTGTAAGCTACCCAACTAGCAAAAGTGACCCGGGGGCGTAAGTAAAACTAAAATCATGCAAGAAATGGCGTTGACACGCAGGGTAGTAAAGTGAAAATAGAGCACATCCCAGATGCCTCTAATATCTCAAGTAGGAAAGGAGCACGTCCTGACGCCTCGTAATATAAAAATTCAGTAAATAAAGTGATCCAGGTGGTACGACTCCCATTAAAACCAGTTTAGAAAAAAAATTGAGTAAAATATTATCTCATCATGAATGATAAATATATCAATGAATGGGCTGGGATTGCACCTCAAAATCAATGAAAAAGAGCGAACAATGCAATGCATTCCATCACCCGCATTCAAACAAGGCACTCAAAATCATATAACTATTCAGCCAATGAAACCACCCTACCAAAGCAGAGAATACTAACCTTGGATCCCACTGGTCCACGCATACGGTCTCGGGCCCAACAGTATAATCATGAGCTCAATAAGGATACAACATGCCAAGTGCTAATCAACAAGCAAAGGGATGAAAAAGAAATTTCAAACCATTAAAGGGGAAGAAAACAAAAGGGATGACGCCCTACACCAATCAGACAACTCTAGTCCCATACTGAGCACAACTAGGACCAACCTATGGCTACGATGAGCCACCAAGGTCACAAGAATCAATGCAAGGGGAACAACCCAAAACAAGCCCTAAATTGAGCAAATCACTACAACGAGGCGATAAAATACCACCTAAAGCATCTAATGCCCAGGTTGGTTTTTGTTTAAGCTAGTAGACTTCCGCTTGATTATTTTCTCTTCTTTATTTCTGTTATTTCCGCTCGTTGGGCCTTGTCCTGGTGGGATAGGACAAGTGCCATCACGCCTGGTATTGGGTCTTGAGAAATGGTATCAGAGCCCAGGTTTCATACGTCTCACCTGTAAAAGCCAAGTTTAAGTAGAGTCTCGTGGATCGGTATGGAGACTTCTATACTTATCTTCGAGAGGCAATGAGGACTGTTAGGATATTTCTTTCATTTCATTCTCTCTTATCGTGCCTAGTTCTTGTGGCTTGTGCTGACTGTCACGTGTTGTTTATGCAGATGCTGAGGACCAGAGCTTCTGTTTCGAGCAACAGAGGGGAGCCAGTCCCCGAGGTAGTGGTTGAGGCTCCAGTTAGAGGTCGGGGTAGAAGCTGAGTTGGAGGCGGTACTCATGGAGCGGCACGTGGGAGAGGCCGTGGACGAGGAGCTGCACCTGCTAGAGGCCATGGTAGAGAGGCTTCTCCAGAGCCACAGGTTGAGGTTTGTGAGGACCAAGTTCCTCCAGGGTTCTCATCACCGTTCTTTCAAGAGACCTTATTGAGGATGTTGGGAGTTATGGAGAGCTTTACTCAAGGTACTGCAAGCACACCACAGGGTTCACAGACTAGGGTCGGGGTGCAGACTCCAGAGCAGCATCAGGATCCGGTTGTTCAGGATCAGGTGAGCCAGCCACCAATGGTTCCCGTACCAACTGTCGACTCATAGGTTGCTTCAGATATGGTTCTGACAGTAGAGGACTAGCAGTTCTATGAGAGGTTTAAGAAGATGAAACCACACATGTTCCAGGGTGGTAAGAACAAGGATGCTCATGAGTTTCTAACTTTGTGCCATGAGATGCTTCAGGCGGTGAGTATGATGGATGCGAGAGGTGTATGATTTGTTGCTCTCCAGCTCCGTGGTCCAGCCGGGGAGTGGTGGAGGTCTTGTGTGGATTCCTTGCCAGTGGGATCTCCTCCGGTTGAGTTAGATGCTTTCTCTAGTGCTTTTCAGGATCGTTTCATTCCCTGGAGTGTGCGTGAGGAGAGCAGGTTGAGGTTTGAGGGTTTGACTCAGGGTGGCATGTCAGTTGCGGAGTATAAGGCATGGTTCTGTCAGCTGTCTCACCATGCCACGTCTTTGGTTCCTGATGAGGTAGAGAGGGTCCGCAAATTTGTGAGGGGTTTGAATTTCTCCATCAGATCTTATGTGTTCAAATCATCCCGTGAGCGTGCTTCATTCCAGTCCATTGTAAGTATCGCTAGAAAGGCAGACTTGTTGGTTCCAGAGGAGTTTTGAGACTCCAAGAAGGCCCGTTCTAGTGGTCAATTTTCTGGTGCCTCATCTGGAGGCAGGGCTTCTCAGAGAGGTGGTACCTCTTTCCAGCGTCAGAGGCTGGTACATGCTTCTATGCCAGCGGCCGAGGGTGGATAGGTGTCCCGTGGGTCTCACAGTTCTGGCCAGGGTAGCCGTGGTACTTCATCTGGTTTGTCACAGCAGATCATCGTTCCGAGGTCATGTTATACTTATGGGGATCCAGGTCATTTGATGCGACAGTACCTTCTACAGACTCATTCAGGGCCCCAGCGTACTTATTCTACAGCTCAAGAGAGAAGTTTAGTGCCTCCGGCTAGAGGCCGGGGCAGGGATCAGACAGCAGGCAGAGGTGGCAAACCATCGTGTAGTGGAGATGTGGCTCAGCGTGGAGGCAGAGGTGCGGCTCAGATCGGAGGTGGTAGAGGAGCCCAGTGTTATGCTTTTCCAGGGAGACCTAAGGCTGAGTCTTCTGATGCAGTCATCACAAGTATTGTCCCAGTCTGCCATCGAGATGCATCTGTGTTATTTGATCCAGGGTCTACTTTCTCCTATGTGTCTACCTACCTTGCATCTGATTTTCATTTGGTATGTGATCGTATGCCTATGCATGTGCGTGTTTCTACACCCGTGAGTGAGCCCTTAGTGGTGGATCGAGTATATCGATCCTGCTCTGTTTCTTTGGCTGGGTACGACACTTGGGTAGACTTGATTATTCTTGGCATGGTAGATTTTGACGTGATATTGGGTATGGATTTTCTTTCTCCCAATCATGCGATTCTGAATTGTCATGCTAAGACTGTCACTTTAGCAATGCCAGGTGTTCTTAGGGAAGAATAGAACTGTACTAGTGGTTCTTACCCTAGTAAGGTTATCTCCTACATCCGAGCCTAGAGGTTGATTGACAGAGGGTGTTTGTCTTATTTGGATTTTATTCGGGTTACCAGTGTTGAGTCCCCTCCCATGGAGTCCATTCTTGTGGTTCAAGAGTTTGTTGATGTATTTCCTACTGATCTTCCTGGTGTTCCTCCTGATCGGGATATTGATTTTGCTATTGACTTAGAGCCGAGCACTAAGCCAATCTCTATTGCTCCAGCTGAGTTGAAGGAGTTGAAGGATCAGTTAAAGGACTTGTTGAGCAAGGGGTTTATTCACCCTAGTGTGTCACCTTGCGGAGCACCGGGTCTCTTTGTTAAGAAGAAAGATGACTCTATGAGGATGTGCATTTGTTACAGGCAGTTGAACAAGGTAACTGTTAAGAACAAGTATCCTCTTCCTCGCATTGATGATTTATTTGACTAGCTTCAGGGTGCAGCATTGTTTTATAAGATTGACTTGAGGTCCGGCTATCACCAGTTCAGGATTAGGCCATCGATATTCCTAAGACAGCCTTTCGGACTCGTTATGGCTAGTATGAGTTCTTAGTGATGTCTTTTGGGCTAACGAACGCCCCTGAGGCATTTGTGGAGTTAATGAATGGAGTTGGATTCCTTCGTGATCGTGTTCATTGATGACATTCTGATATACTCCTGGACCGAGGAGGATCATGTCCGTCATTTGAGGTTGGCACTTCAGACTTTGATAGAGCACAAGTTTTAAGCCAAGTTCTCTAACTATGAGTTTTGGCTCGAGTCTATGGCTTTCTTGGGACACGTGGTGTCCAAGGAGGGTGTTCGAATTGATCCAGATAAGATTGAGGCCGTTAAAGGTTGGACGAGACCTACTTCTCCTTTTGGGATTCAGAGTTTCATAGGGTTAGCAGGCTACTATCGGTGGTTTCTACAGGGTTTCTCCACCATTGACTAGATTGACTTAGAAGACTTTGAATTTTGATTTGTCCGATGAGTGTGAGGCGAGCTTCCAAACGCTCAAGACTTTGTTGACTTAAGCTCCTGTGTTGACCTTGCCCTAGGAGGGTGTGCCTCCGGAGTGGGTTTGGGATGTGTTTTGATGTAGAAAGGGAAGGTTATTGCCTATGCTTCTAGACAGTTGAAGGCCCATGAGAAGAATTATACTACTCACGATCTAGAACTTTCAGCGGTGGTGTTTGTGCTTAAGCTATGGCGGTATTATTTGTATGGAGTTCGTTGTGAGGTCTACACCGATCATCGGAGTCTTGAGTACATCTTTAGTCAGAGAGATCTGAATCTGAGGCAGCGTAGATGGCTTGAGTTACAGAAAGACAACGATATGAGTATCTTGTATCATCCTGGGAAGGCCGATTTGGTGGCCGATGCGTTGAGTTTGAAGGATCCTAGTGTAGGGAGTCTTGCCGCGATCAGTGTTGATATGAGGCCCTTGCTAGGGATGTTCAGAGGTTAACCAACAGCTTTGTCAGGTTACAGGTTTCTGAGTAGAGCGATGGTTTGATTGCGTTCATTGAGGCCCTTTCTTCCTTGATTGAGCAGATTCGTGAGCGTCAGTTTGAGGATGAGAAGTTGTGTCTCACTCGAGACAAGGTGATGAGAGGTGAAGACAAGGAGGTTGCACTTGACTCTGATGGAGTTTTGAGGATTGGAGGTCGAATTTGTGTGCCCAGTGTGGGTGAGCTTATTAGACTGATTCTAGAGGAGGCCCATTGTTCTAGATATTCCATCCATCCGGGGACAGCGAAGATGTATCATGACCTGAGTCAACATTATTGGTGATGTGGTTGAAGAGGGATATTGTAGACTTTGTATCAAGATGTTTGACGTGTCAACAGCTCAAGTGTAAGCACCAGCGGCCCGAAGGTGTGTCTCAGAGGATGCCCATTCCTACTTGTAAGTGGGAGTGGATCACCACTTTGTTGTGGGTTTACCTACCACCATAGGTGGTTATGACTCCAGTTGGGTGGTTCTTGATAGGCTGACTAAGTCTGCCCATTTCATTCCAATTTGGGTGAAGTATACAGCGGAGAAGTTAGCCCAGCTCAACATCAGCCAGATTGTTAGGCTTCATAGGGTACTGATATCTATAGTCTCGGGTCGGGGTTATTATTCACTTCACCCTTCTGGAGGGCCTTATAGCATGGTTTGGGTACTCAGTTAGATATGAGTACAACATTTCACCCTCAGACAAATAGTCAGTTCGAGTGGACAATCAGGTGCTAGAGGACATGATTCGTGCTTGTGTGATTGACTTTGGTTCTAGTTGGGATTAGCATTTGCCCCTAGTAGAGTATTCCTACAACAACAACTATCATTCCAGCATTCAGATGGCCTCATTTGAGGCATTGTATGGCAGATGGTGTAGATCACCAATTGGATGGTTTGATTTGGCTGAGATGGATTCCTTAGACACTGACTTGCTTAGAGATGCCATGGATAAGGTTCGTTTGATTCAGGGTAAACTGTTGACTACTCAGAGTCGGCAGAAGAGTTATGCTTATCGGAGAGATCGAGACTTAGAGCTCATGGAATGTGATCATGTTTTGCTACGAGTGTCACCCATGAATGGTGTTATGCGGTTTAGAAAAAAGGGCAAGCTTAGCCCTAGATTCATTTGTCCTTTTGAGATTTTTGACCGAGTGGGAGAGGTAGCCTATAGGTTGGCCTTGCCACCTAGCTTGTCAGCTGTGCATCCTGTGTTTCATGTTTCTATGCTTCGGAAGTACATCTAGGATGTGTCTCATGTGATTACACTCGATTCGGTGGAGTTGAGTCCTGATTTGACTTATTAGGAGGAGCCTACAACTATTCTTGATAGACAGGTCTGTAAGCTTAAGACCAAAGAGATTGCTTCAGTGAAAGTGCAGTAGGGTCACCGTTCAGTTGGAGAGGCTACCTGGGTGTCCAAGTCTGGCATGCGTGCCAGATATCTTCATATTTTTAAGACTTCAGGTACTTTCTTTTACTTTATGTTCGAGGATGAACATGGTTTTTAGTGGTGGATGATGTAATGACCCTGAATGTCAATTTTGGTGATTTTTGTTAAATAATCATTTTACCCCTCCCAAGAGTTGTCCCCATTCATGTTTGGCTGATGTCTGATGTTGGTTTTGCAAAAATCTTATTGAGTTGCTGTTTTTGGAAATTTTTAATTTTAAAGGCTTAAGTTGTCAAAATGTGATTTTTAAGGTCTTTCGGAGTTTCGAGACTCGGATGCGAATTTCATAGATTCCATCAGTTCTGAAATGTGGAATTTATCTAGGAGAGTTGACGGAATCTTATTTGGGGCTGTATCGTGGATTTGAGGTCTTAAGTTTGAAAATTGTGAAATTTTGATCATAGGGTTGACTTTGGTCAACATTCGGAGATCGGATGCTCAGATGGGCTCCGTTGGATTCAGGGGATGATTTTAGGCCTAGGGGTGGCCTTGGTTGAATATTTAGAGGTCTCGTGGTGGTTTTGAGATTTTGAAGCTTGAGTTAGTGTTGTTGCGTTTTATCGTGTTCCGGGTCAAGGAGATCTCGAATCCAAATTCTGACAGTTCCATTGAATTCAGAACGTCGAATTTAGTGGGGTTGCATATCTGATTTGTGTGCACGGTGTTCCGAACAAATCTCGAGAGTCCTTTCATAGACTTGTGAAATTGCTGCTTTTTGGTGTACTTGGTGCATGAGATTTTTTGGCCTCCGCGTTTGCAAAGTGTTTGAGAACCTGGTCCTCGCATTCAAAGGGGGTGTTCTGCATTCGTAGAGAGTTGAAGAACTGGTCCTCGTGTGCGTGGGGGTGTTCTGCGTTCACGGAGTGTTGGAGAACCTGGTCCTCATGTTCGCGGAGGGCGTTCCACGTTCACGGAGGTCATTTTTTACCTGAACAGTTTAAAGTTGGGAAATGTCCCATTTTCATCATTTTTGAGCTCTCTTGGGCAATTTTTGAAGAGGCTTTTCTTGTGAATCAGCGTGGGTAAGTGATTTTAACCCTTTGCTTTGATTACCCAATGATTTACACATGATTTTGATTGAAAAATTGAGGTTTTTGAAATGGAAATTGGGGGTTTTGATTGAACTCCGAGTTTGTGATAAAATTGAGGATTGTGGGCTATTTTGAGCTTCTTTTCCAAATTGGTTTTCACCTTTGAGTTCCTTTTTCGTTGAGGATCTCTTTCATGAAAGAAATTTCGTATTCTAGTTCCATTTTTGAAATCAGAGTACGCAGTTATTTTATCTCTTCTTTCCGAATTTTGTGTTTTTTGCATTGTTAGCTCCGGATTGTGATTGTGGTTCATATTTTGAGTAGATTGTGGTGCTTTGGATAGCTCTCGAAAATGAAAAGCCCCGGTTGTGGATTGAGCGCGTTGTGATTAAGGCAAATGGACCTTTAAAACTTTGTGAACCTCGTTAAATTCCAAATTTCTTCCTTGTATGAGTTGGGGAGTAATGGGATTGAGGAATGGAATGAAATCTTGTATGAAATCAATCTAATTTGATCGATGGGGTAGTAAAAAGGCTTATGTGCTAATGTTGTGAACCATGTGGAATTGTATAAATCTTGTGTGATGGGTTGTGATTGGTAAAGTCCTATGAATGCCTTGATGAAATCGTGATATTGATGTAAATGTCTTTGCCTATTTTGAACTATGGGATTAAACTTTGATATCTTACTTAGCAATTGATCCTACTTGTGATGAAAGGAGTAGTGAATCGGAGACTAGGTAATTGATCTTGTTCTAAATGATGTAATTGATGATGTTTATATATTGTTGATAGTGTGACGTGATTTGCATTGATATGAATTGCATTGTGATTGTGAACACTATCATTCTCTCGTTATTTGTGTGAACATGCTTGTGTGCATTGGTTCTGAGACACTATGATGAAACACTTTGATGATTTATATCGACGGGAAATGGTTCCGGCGGATATATGGTCCATGTGTGGCCAGTGATGATTTATGTCGATGGGAAATGGTTCCGGCGAGTGATGATTATGCCGATGGGAAATGGTTCCGGCAGATCTATGGTCCTTTTGTGGCTCCCATGGGTTCCGGTGTGAGATTCAGCAGATGTGTATCGTAGGACAAACATGCATCTTGATACTTGGCATTGCATTGCATTTCATTGTCCTTTTCTTGACTTTTTGGAGTTGTGTTTATATCTCGTGACCCTGTATTTGATGTATTTGATGCTTAAGTGTTCTATAGTTTATACTTGTGGACCGTTGTTTATTTATGTGCGATATAACTGTGTAGAATAGGTTGGGCTGATTTTTTGTGCAAGTTGTAGTTGTGGAGGTTCGGTTGGAAGGAAAGGGGTTCGTGAGTTTAGTTAGGTGGACCTTGTTTTATTGGTTGACTTGCTGGTTACCGTGATTTTGGTACTCACCCTTGCTTCTACATCTGTGTAAGTTGTGAGCCCGGACCGTCATTTGATCTCTCTTTCTCTCTCCCTTTTTCCTCTAAGGCTTCCGTGGATACTTGAGAGGTAGCTGTTCGTTGACGGCGACCCTTCTAGATCCTTTTCTATACTTTGTTCTATTTGAGACACAAAGAATGTTGAGGCTTATATTTATTTCTTGAACTTCTGTATTAGCGGCTTTTACATGTGATAACCAGTCTTGTGGTTGTTTTTGTTTAAGTTGGTAGACTTCTGCTTGATTATTTTATGTTCTTTATTTCTGCTCATTGGGTTTTTAGGCTAACTTTTCCTAGTGGGATGGGCAAGTGCCATCACGCCCGATTTTGGGTCGTGACATCTTAACCCATAATCTTCATAACCCATCGATTATATCTTGTTTTTAACTTGAAATTGAGGATTTTAAAGTGAAGAAATTCGGGTTATTTAAGATTTAATCCCCGATTTCGAAATCGGATTTTAAGCCTTTTTAACATTTTTTCCTGAATTTTGTGATTTTGATGTCGTTAGTTCTGGAATTTAATTGTGAATCATTATATGAATAGATTATGGTATTTCGGACTATATTCAGAAGGGGAAGGCTCAAGTTATTGATTGATCATGATTTTAGCTAAGGCAAGTGAACTTCTAAAAATCCGTAAATCTTGTAGAATCCCGAATTTCCTTTCTTGTATGTGTTGGGGAGTAATGGGAATGAGGATATAGTTGAATTCTTTCAAGAACTAATTTTAATTGATCGACGGGGTTAATAAAAGACAATGTGTGCTAATGTTGTGAATCAAAGTGTGATGTATCGTGATCTTGATATCGATGTGTAATTGGTGAAATGCTTTGATAGCTTCATTGTGATTGTGAATTGCTTGAACATGTCATTTCCTCATTATTTGTGTGAACATGCCAATTGCATTTTGTTCTTTAACACTATGATTAGATAATTGATTGTGATACCGAGGTCTTTTCCGGCGAGCCAAGGACCTTGTCGATGAGATTGTGATGCCCAGATCTTTTTCGGCAAGCCGAGGTCTTTTCCTGTGAGATTGTGATGCTGAGGTCTTTTTCGGTGAGCGGAGGTCTCTTCCGATGAGCCGAGGTAAGTTTCAGCGAGCGTGTGATGCCGAAGTCATTGTTGGCAATTTTGAGCATGCATGATCATGGATTGTGCATCAGCACTCTTGAATATTATTGTGTGGTGAGCATGATTCTTGTGATTGACTGTGTGATTACTTGCGAGTTGCGACTTATAATTTGAACTGTGATTGTGGAGACTGTTTGAACTGTGTATTGGTAATTGTTAGGTTGGGCTAGATTTTCTGTGCAGGTAGTAGTTATGGAAGTTCGGTTGGGATGAAAGGAGTTCGTGTATTTTATTAGATTTACCTAGTTTTGTTTGTTGGCTTGCTGAGTACCGTGTTGTTTGGTACTCACTCCTTGCTTCTACACTTGTGAAGGTTCTGAGCCCGGACCATTAGGTTCTCTCTTCCCGATCATCCGAGGCTTTTGAGGAAACTGAGAGAGGTAGTTGTTGTCATCAAGCGGACTCTCTTATTCCTATTTTCCTTATGTTTTGTTCTACTTGAGAAATAAAGACATACTTGAGACTTGTATTTTTGCATTCCAGTTCTGTTATTAGCGGCTTGTACATGTGACAACTAGTCTTTGGGGTTATTTAAGATTTTGAAAGACTTCCGCTTTTGTAATTCTTATTTAATTTTCTTATTTCCTTCTTCGTTGGATTTAGGCTTACTTTTCCTGATGGGATAGAACAAGTGCCATCACACCCGGTTTTGGGTCATGAGAATTTCTAAATAAAGGGATACAAATCTTGTCGATATAAAAATAAGTATAGCAACCAAATTTTTTAGCTTACGATTTAACAATGGGATAATATTCTATCATTACAAGACATAATAGTTGGTCATTAAAACTTAATCAATCAATAAATATAGGCACCACAAGTGATAATAATCTAACCCATGACCTGACCTAACACTAAGATTTATATAAAAGATGACTGAAAGTAACTGATGCAGAAGCAGAATCTCAAAGGCATATTAAATTCAAAACACCAAATGGATAAGGGAAAAAGTCTAAAAAACTATAAAGCTCAAACTATTATATCTAAAAGCATCTGAGAAGATGCGTTGTTGGAACAGGCCCCCAACTAACTCTTATTGTCTGAAAACAAAAAGACTCAATAACTTAAATAAGGGGTTTCCTTCCAAAGTGAGGACTTACCAATGCTACTGTGACCTGATTGGAAATTGTACTAATCATGAGCCAAATGCAAAGGTTCGGAACCTATATTATAAAACAATATATCACAAAAGGTATGCAGTTAGTACTTTAAATGTATTGAGTGTGAGACATGTGCCACAATTCTTGTAAACTCGATATAATAAATCTAAGATGTTGAACTCATTGGGATGAAATACATGAACTGGTGCATTGACCAATCATATAGACATGTAACTAAGAAGTCCTAAACAGAAAAAACTTAATACAAGGTCAATGCTATATTTTGAGAATGAACAATGGGAAATACTAATAACTGTCATACTCTATCAGAGTTAAATTGTGTCCAATCTGTATCCCAACTAAAAGGGCTCTTTGTACCTTGCCAAGAGTACAAAACTTACTGATATGGATCCACTTAACTAATGTTCAAAGGACTAAGTTGTCTAGCATTCGCTTATAAGTTGACCCTTTATTACCCACTGTGACACATAGTTGTGGGACTGAGGGATGGCTACTAAAGGTCTAAGTCTAAACATACATTGAGACTGTAATGTCCAATTTCATGAGAAATTTCCTTTATATGTAAAATGACCATTTTGCCATTTCCCTTAATGTTATCATACTTTTTATGTGTTGCGGTAATTATTAGCGTTGTCCCCAATATTATCGGGCGAGATTTTGATAGATTTAAGCCTTTTGGTTGAGTTATATTGAAATAGTTGACTTTAGTCAACATTACGAGATTCGTCCATCGGATGGTAATCCTGTCACTTCCATTACATGTGGAACATCGGTTTTTTTCTAGTAGGGTGGTTAGTAGATTAATTATATTTATGTAGTGTCTCATGATTTAGGTTGAGAGCTGGTTTAGCCACCTATCTAACAAGGATCGGCACCACAACAACAACAACTGGCAAGGGAGACAAAAAAATGAACAACTAACTAACCCGGCCGTAAACTCATATCACAGCCACTAAGGCAAAGGCACGAGAAGTTGCTCAACCACTACTCTCAAATATAGGAATCCGATCTAATTGATCCACTACTAAAAGAAATCAATTACGGAGCTAAAACACACACAATCCTAAATAAGGCCGCCACAACAGTTAGGAGATAAATAGCAAGTCAAATAAGCACACATGGGTATGAAAACCCCAAAACCACACAATATGAGAAATGTAGAGCGAAACAAGGAAATTGAGCAACTACAATCGATACCTGGATCCTCAGCCTCTGGCTGACCTGTGGAAGCATGGAATAGATCGCGACTGACCTCAAACTGAGCACCCACACTACCATCGGCTACCCTTAGGGCACTACCGCTGGCTCGTTGTGCTGTAGTCCCATGAAACTGTCCCAGTTGAACAAACCGCACCATGGTCCCACGCCGGGGACATAATTTCGACCGGTGGCCAAGATCCCCATAGATTCAACAAGGTCCAACTACTCTAGTCTGGGGAGTAGGAGAAGTATGCAATGTCTGAAAGATCGTCTCCCGCCTGGGGCACTCCTTGGACCAGTGATCAAACTCCCCATAGTCATAGGAACCTCTATAGTCTGAAGCCCGACGTGAAGAATTCGATGAACTCCTCTGGCAGCCCCTAACAAACTGTGAACCATCTCCAACCCTCTGGGAACTACCCCTGGCTGACTGTACCGGGGTCTTGCGACACTCTCTAACAAAATGGCCTACCTCGCCACACTCATTGCCACCATCACCAATATCAAGCCGCTAAAAGGACCTAGCTGGCATAGGACGAGCTCCAATATGTGAAGTCCTTATGTGCTCCCCCCGAGAAGTTTGACCTAAACTCTGTCCGCTGTAAGCTCCATGACCTACCTCATAACCTCCTAGAACCTGAGGTGCTACTGCGTAAGCCTGATGGGTCGAGAAGGAAGATGACCCTCGCTGAACTGATACTCACCCCGAAGTGGGATGTTGTCACCACTGTGCTGATGGCAAGGCCTCTTACCACTATCTCTGTAAGCCTTAAGGCATGCTTTCTCCATGGCCCTCGCATGACTAACAGGCTGGGGAAAGGTAGACCCAACCTCTATCAAGTGCCCCGACGCCAAACGGAGTGGCAAAGACAACCCCCTGACAAACTCCTAACGCATATCCCGATCTGTAGGGGATGACGTGGGGTTATGCCCAGCCCACTCAAGAAATCTTATGACATACTCCGATACTGATGATGAACCCTGCTGGGGAACCATCAACCCATCTCTGGCCTGAGAACCATCTACTGAAACTCTAGTAGAACCTGCTGATGCTCTGACCGTGCCCACTGAGAATCTCGTGCTATATATCTAAGAGAGAGTAGATTCCAAAGGATCAGTTTTAGATGTTATTCAAAGCATAGACATATGATAAGGAGTCAAGAACATAATTTCCTAAATATGCCGCATAGCCTCCCGAAGATAGGATACGGACGTCTCCGCACCGATCCGCAGGACTCTACAAGGCATTGCCCTCATACCAACGATGCCGGTCAACCTAGAGCTCTGATACCAACTTGTCACAACCCAATTCCTCAGGTCATGATGGCACCTACTACAACCCACTAGTAGGTAAGCCTAACCCATAGCCTGGAACCAGAAGCAACGGGCTATCAAGCGAAAGAGGAACCAATGAAGTAACAAATGAATATAAAGAGAAGAAAGATGAATCAACATAGATATATCCAAGGAACCGTCCCCAAGACCTGGCATCAATCAATAATTGAGCATCTAAGCAAAACAAGAGTACAAGGCTTTTACAAATACAAAATAGATACAGACAATCTTTGAAAGAAAGTAAAAACTAGTCGTAGCCCAAAATAGATGGAAATCGGCAACTCCTAAAGCTAGGAGCTCACCCAATCTCCGAATGCAAGCTGCTCCACACCAAGACTAATCACCAGCGATAACCCGTACTATGATCTGCAGGGTGTAGAAGAGGATGCCTCTGATACTGCCAGTATAAAAGGAGTACGTCCTCGACGCCTCATGAGTTTCAAAATCAGTTTCTCAAAGTAGTCCACGTGGTATGACTCCCGTTAAAAACCAGTTTTAGGAAACAGTAAAAGTGTGAGAATGTCCGCTCAAAAGAGAAGTAAAAATCTAATGAAATTAACTAGATAGTACCACAACCAAGTGAAAATGCTCAATCAATGCAAGCATGCTATCACCAGCATCAAAACAAGGTACACACAATCAGAAATGTAATACCAAGTCATGCCACACTACCACGGCAAGGGAAGCTAACCTGGGATCCAATCGCTCCTCGAATACGGCCTCGGGCCCAATAATAGACAATAGACAATAAGGCATCACAAGCCTACCACTAATCAGAAAGCGCAGTAATCGAGAGATGGCTCAAAACCAAATAGGGAGAGAAATATCTCTAGGATCGACGCCTTACCCCAAAATATGCCATCTCAGCTCCCAACGAGCACAACTAAGCAAAACTTGCGGCTATGATAAGCCTCTGAGGTCTCAGGCACTAGCACAAGGTACACCATCCATAACAAGCCCTACCAGGAGCTACGCCTATCTATAAGGGTGGTACATCACATGATAAACCATCCAAGGCTCAAACCTAGCCTAAAGCTATCAATACCAATCTTAAATAATGATAATAACGCTAAGTCAATATCACAACCATGGCCCATAGACTAATCTAAGGATTCATGAGACTACTCTTGTCAAAAGATCAACTGGGGTCAAGAAGATGAGATAGAAAGAGGTAAACCCTATACTAGGCAAATACCAACCTTAATCACATGCAATTCATACTAAACCGAACCTAATAAAACCCAATCAAAGTGCGAGACCATAGCCTACCTCGAAGCCGATCACGCACACTTTGAATCCACCCAATTGAAGCTCCACCTTAAAGAATCACATCCAATCGCGTCCAGTCTGCCAAAATATTGATCACAACGTTATTACGGACATTTTGATACCAAAATTGTATTAATCGGAGACAGACCCAAAATTGGGTCTAAGATGGGATTGTGGGACCCGTGCTGGGAATCCCAAAATTGACTCCGTGAAAAGGTACATTTGAGCTTACTAAACTTGTGTCCGAAAATGGGGCACAATTCGATGCTCGAAAATGAAGAAATCAGCCCATTCAATATTATTCACCAATAAAGATAATTAAAATAACAAGGGCAGCAGCTTCAACGTGGAAATTACATCAAACAGATAGTACCCAATAGTCCCTAAGCACTCCAATACGTAGTCACGAACTTCCCGAACACGCTGAACTTCGAATCACCCAAAATAGAGCTAAAATGAGCAAGATATCACCAAATCAATATAGCCAAAGTCTAGAACTCGAAAAGAGCTACATCAGTCTGGTCTATCAAGATTTTACCTTGATTGACGTGCACCTGACAACTTCCGATCACTCTACAGCGAAGCCACCATCAAAACGAAGCTTCCACACTTTGAATCGCCTCATTTGGCCAAGAAATGAGAGAGATATGGTGGGTTTTGAAGTTCCAAAAAGAGCTGCTATTTCTGCTATATAAATACCAGAAATCTGGTAGCTAAAGGGTTGTTTCTGGTCGCTAAAGGGTTGTTTCTGGTCGCTAAAGGGCTACACCAGATATCAACACTTTTGCTATTTTTCAAAGTCTCTAAATGAACCCTCGAAATTCGTTTTGGACCCGATGAAAATAAACCAGATATGCTACCCAACTAAATTAGACATTCTGGACTCAATGGCGTACTAAAAATTTCCTTACGAGGTCATCTTGACGAAAAGTGGGTCCCACACCCTTATGCCATTTTAAGCCAAAATCCACAAGGGAGCTCAAAATGAGCCCGGAACCCTTGGGAAGTGCATGAAAGGTCGTTCCAGACTAAACTCGACATTCCAGAGCTAATCGGCTGATGAAACTTCAATCCAAGCACGTTTACCAAGAATGTTGACCGAAGTCAAACTTAGGCTAAAGCTTAAAGGCTAAAATGCCTAATAGCTCAAACTCGCATTGAAAGCCTTGGGACTTGAGCCGAACATGCTACTAGCCTAAAATGACCATTCTGAAGTTGATGGAACTGTCTGAATTCCATTCTGAGGCTATTTTCCTGTAGTTTTGACCAAAGTCAACCGTTATAACTCCGAAAGCTCCAAAACACAAAAATGGGCATAAAACTCTAACGAACGACCAAGCTACCGAACAGTCAGTGCCAACAAGTCATAAATGACTTGGGATCGCTACAGAAAAGCTCTAAACACTGAAAAGATTAGAAAATGGAGAAAATTATCTGGAGGGTCATTACAGAATAAAAGCATCACAAGAAGCAAATAAATAAGGTAGACAACCATAAGCTATTATTTTCGCTAACTCTTCACGATCCCTTATTTTATTATATGTTCCAATTAATTTTCCAGTCTGTGGGTATAATCTACCTTGGACTGGTCCAGTAAAATTAATGCCTTGTTCTATTTGTTCTTTCCAATCAGGGTGTTTATCATCTAGATGTCTAAGCAAATGACATGTCCCACCTCGATTGCCCTCTGTCTTATGCTCAAATAGTGTGCCACAAATACATTCAACTTTAGTCGTTCCAACTACTCGAGAAAAATAATGTCATACTAAACAAAAAATTTTCTTTCTTTTACAGGTTGTTGTCATGATCAAAAAATACATGTGATGGCTCTCGTCTTATCCCACCAAGACAAGTCAGCCTAAATCCAAATATAACGATAATATGCAGAAGTAAAAATAAGGATGAAAGTTTAACACCAATACTAAAGCGGAATACAAAGTCAACTTAATTAAACCCCCAAAACCTGGTTGTCACGTGCATAAGCCTCTAATATATTACAATAGATTTTAAAGAACATTACAAGTCTCAAATGATGTTGTCACTAAAGTAGAACAAGATCACCAATAGGAGTAAGATGGTCCACTAAGATGACAAACAACTACCTCACAAATATCCACAGGAAGTCTCAGACAAGAAGAGAAGAGTGAGTGTCACGAAGATCTGGGCTCATAGCCTACACAATTGTAGAAGCAAGGGATGAGTACCAAACCACACGGTGCTCAGCAAGCAAACTCCTAAACACAAAGTCATGTAATATAGAATACGGGTACTCCTACCACTCCAACCAAACCTCCAAAACTACAACCTGCATAAAACAAATCCAACCTAATAGTTCGCAATTTACATAGCTCAGCTCAACAACAACACTCCAATAATTATAGATCCTCAACAACAAGCGCAATATTCATCAATCACAAGTTCCACAAAAAGACACTCACAAGTTCACAATGATAAAGGTATGTAATGCAATGAAGCACAATGTCAAGTATGGGGATGCATGTCTGACCTAGTGATACACACATGTTGTCTCTCAGTCTGGGACCCATGGGTTACATATATGTCCATGCATCCGTCGCGGTGTGTGACATGACCCTCGATAATAGAATCCATCGCGGCGTACAATACATCCCTCGAATCATAATGTCCATCGCGGTGCGCGACACGTCCCTCAAATCATAATTTCCATTACGGTGCGTGACACATCCCTCAAAATGGTACATAGTCTTTAATTCTTTATTCTTTCACAATTCACATAATACTTGTCACAACCACTTCTCAGAATCAATGCAAATGGCATGTTCACACAATTAATGAGGAGATGACCATTTTCATACCAATGCACAATTCACATCAACACAATCATGATACAACATCAACAATGAATCAATAAATCTTTCCAATCATTCTCAACACATCACACATTAATATATAACCAAGAACCCTAATTTGAAGAAGAACGATCAAGAAATCCTTTCTTGAGATTCTTGAATTAGTTTCTTGAAAATCTTTGAAGAAGAATCTTGAAAAGGATTTGGAAGAACAATGCTTTAAGGAGAATCTTAAGAAATATTTGAAAGAATCTTTCTTGGAAGTTTTATGCTTTGATCTTCCTTAGAAATTGGTATTAGGGTTTAAGAGAGGAGAAGGATGAATTAAATTGATGGAAATAGGATTGTTTAGGGCTTTATAGAAGTTAAGAAATCCATTTTTTAAGATTTTCCTAGTGGTACAAGGAGAAGAAAATTACCTTATTTAGCATTTTCCCGCAGCCAAAACGGAACTGCAATATATTATTTAGTAAAATGATCATAACTCTCTACTCCGAACTCGGAATAATGCAAACTTGATGGCGTTGGAAAGAAGATTCAAAGACCTTTAATTTAATAGGTTATGGGCCACGTGACTCTTCATATTCTAAGAGATATAATCATTTGAAGTTGACCAAGGTAAAATCTTATATGGGAACTTAACCAATAAGGAAACTTTCAACTCAACTTTGTGTTAGAGGACTATTATTACCTTAATTAATCTCCAAATATCCTCCCACGCTAAATAATTGACTTTAACACCTACACACAATTAAGAATCATCCAGTACAACTCTATACACTTATGAAGAATGGTTCGGATCTTAGCTTAGAGATTTTTGGGGTGTTACAATATCTCCCCCTTGGAATCATTCGTTCTCGAATGATGGTCCAGTTGGATTAAAGGAGAAAAGAGCTACTACATGAGATGATTATACTAATCTATACCACAAAATTCATGTTCTATATCTCTTTAGAGAAGTTCATCCTAAGAATACTACTCCTTACAACCGCATTTAACAAACCTCGAGTTCTGATCGAGAAGCACTTAATGCATCATGCATTTATCCACATGTTATCAACACCACATTCAAGCCTAGTACTATAAACACTTTATGTTATCAACTCCACATTATAGCTTAGTACTAGAACCACTTTATGAAATTCTAGGTAACCAATTATTTTAGGAATTTCTTGCCTTCTTATCATCTCTACCAATCAAAGTTTCATGAATTACTGCAAAGATACACACCGAATATACTCATCTAGTTACTACATATAACCAAGCCTCACTACATATAACCAAGCCTCATTTTGGTCTTCTTCCACACTTATAACGTTATACATATGCAATAAGCTTACTACGATCTTCACAATAAGGGTCATCTATCTCTCATATGAACTTATACTAAGGTATTATCAACAGCACTATCAAAATTGAAAGAGAATCACTAGAAGGACTTGAAGCGAAAAAGATCATAAGCACGAATAGTTCAAGAAATTTTATTTGAGAATATGCATGACGTAAGGTGATTTCACTAGCCATTAAGGGTATATCACGAGTTCATGGGATTGAGAGTATTGTGAAACATGAGTGCATATATATCATGATTCATATAACATAGGGCTAGAAATTCTCAATTTCATGAAGTAAGATTGGGATTATTGTACTGAATTCTTTACTTCATATTATAGGAATTGAGCATAGTCATGAATTTTTCTGAAGTGTATGAACATAGGTCATGGGAATAACGCTGATATGAAAGACATAAGAAGAGTGTCATAACAATTGAAATCTGAGGAATAAGCTAGAATAGGAATGGACTTCTATCACATCATAAGTCTTTCTAAATACATCGCCTTATCATCTCCCTCTTAGGTCTAAAGTCAACATTTTAAGTCTCTAGACCTATTTCATATTCTCTAAATTATCCAACATTAACTTTAATTAAGGATAATGTCTAAGAACTCATAGAAAATTATAAGCTTAGAGCCTCACAAGACTATATATTATACTAACTTGGGTGCACATCTCTCTTTCTAAGGCTTAAAGTTACAACTTACTACCTCGCATAGGGAGCACATATACTTTCTAATTGCATCACCACACTCATTGAAAGTCTATCAACTTAAACTACTTCACATGTTAACATCCACTCACCACCTAGACTTGATTAATACTAACACAATGGCATACTCTAAGTCACCTTAACCTCTCTCTCTTTGTGATACTAACATAAGATCTACATACACTCATATTAAGTCTTAGCAAAAATATAATGGAACATCACCTCATTACTAACTTATTGGGTGCATAATTGTAACTACATACTTTACTCAATTACTATCCCCACTTTTTTTAAGGTTACTACACTTCTAACTACAAAATTCTAACTCTAGGAAATTCTATTATAAATGGCTCATAACAACACAAATCATACAATATTTGTTTTGACAACATTACCCCAAGCGCTCTAAAATATACTTTCCTTTAAAGGTATCATCTATAGAATGGTTTCAAAAAGGGTCTGAGAGCATAACATACTTTGGCTAAACGTACGATTCATATGAATAAGAGTGTTTTCTTCTAGATCAAAAAAGGATAAGCACATGATGGCTTCTATAAAGATCATTGTTCAATCTCTTTACTTTCTGATGGCTTAATCTGAGTGTACTTCATCAATAAAAATCTGAGCTTTATGATTACTACAACCTGAAAGAAAAGACATAGGTAGAGAAATAGGAGAAACACACGAATTTGCATAAGTTTCTTAGAGGACAATTATATTGCACGATCTAGAATATGAAAGAAGGGAAACATTTCCTAAATACCTTGTAGCCTCTGGAAGAAAAGTACAGACGTCTCCATACCGTTCCGCAAGACTCTACTAGACACGGCTTCATAGACACCCTAGGACACTTGAACCTTGTGCTCTGAATACAAAGTTTGTCACGACCCGAGAATACCCCTAGTTGTAACACAGTGTTTAGAATCACAAGTGACTCCAAGCTAACCCTTGATACTAGCATAGTAATGAGCAACTAACTATGCACATGTACAAGAATGAAAATGATTGAGCGGAAGCAGAATTATGGAGTATTGGTTCAATATATTTTTGAACAGAGTTTTTTATAAAACAACTGTAATGTGAATGGAATCTGAAATAGAATAGACTGAATACAACAACTCTAACTGACTGTCTATGAAGCCTCTACTAATATTGATTATAGTTAGTGGGACATGACCCCCACTTACCTTAATCAATACATGTGAATATAAATAACACACTAGAACTACAAACTGACTTGAGTACTCAAAATAAGAGAACTCATCACCTTCTAACTTGAAGCCGCGATCCAATTGACTAGGATCCTGATAGCAAGAACCTGAATCTACATCACATGAAAAATGTAGGCATAAGAGGTATGTGAATCAATACTTTAAATGTACTAAGTATGAGATATATGTATGATAATTTATAAAGCTGGACATGATGAATTTAAACATGATATGCAAGACCAAGTAAAACATGATAAAAGCCTTAATAAAGAAATCATAAATCATATATGAGGTCAATGCATATTTAAAACCATTTAACAAGCTTTCATAAAACCTTTGAAGAAAACATAGTTCTTTTATGGGATATTTACCATTAACCGACATAGACCATGTGAGCTATAATATGAAATTCAGTGCCTGCCCCACACCGAAAAGGAGTGTCATTACTTGCCAAGGTAAGAACCATAAATCTGAGCTAAAGTGGATCCACTAGCTAATGTCTATCTGAGACAAATCCTACAGGGCACATAGTTAGGGACAAAGAGATTTCTTCTAGAGACCCAGCCTCTACTAATGGGAGAACTTCCATCTCAAAGTCCTCTCGATGCTAAGTAAAATCCCATGGAATAGTCATTTAATCATATTCTTATCAACATCCATGGAAAGGTACAATTAAGTAACCTATCCATGCTAGAGTTCATTTAGAATAGCTCCTTTAAAAATCATGATTCATACATATGTGAGAAAACCTTTCACAGTCATGATTTCATAAGTATGTGAGAAAATCTTTCACAATACCTTCATATGTGAGAAAATCTGTCACAAATCATTGACACTTACTTTAAAGCATCCTTAAATCATAAATTCATCTTTTCATAGAGCATGCATAACTCGTTTATCAAATTCATGATCATAGTTCATAAGTTCATAAGCTTTTCTTCATAACTTCATAGTCAAAATCAAGAATAATGCATGTGTTCATATGAATCAATTGGAAAACAATGCACTTGAACTTAAATATACTTTCTTGAAACTCTTTTAAAACAGTGCACTTGAAATTAAAGATAATAATACTTTCTTGAAATACTTCTTGAAAATAATATACTTAAAACAAAATATACTCTCTTGAACTCTT
The DNA here is from genome assembly GCA_018342035.1 of Solanum appendiculatum. Classification (NCBI taxonomy): domain Eukaryota; kingdom Viridiplantae; phylum Streptophyta; class Magnoliopsida; order Solanales; family Solanaceae; genus Solanum; species Solanum appendiculatum. The sequence goes on from JAGDQO010000296.1 coordinate 465,354, forward strand.
TCTTGAAAGACTTCTTTAAAATCTTGAACATACTTTATTTGTGAAATTAATGCATATGAAATACTATGACAAGGTTTTTAAATAACTTTGATTAGAAAGGGATCCATGTGGTATAAGAGCATGAACCATAAATCAAAGATCATTAATGACATAAAGTACCATAATTTTGATGTTGAAAATCAAGAATCAATGATAGGAGATAAAGGGAATTCAAAATCATAGAATCTTGGATAAAAACCCTAGTTTTGTTCTTAAAAACAGATATTGTAGAAGTAGGGCGTGAAGAAGAATAAAGTTCCTCACTTTAATAATCTTACAAACCTTAAACGCTTCATGAATCTTGAAGAAGAACAATCAAGAAATCCTTTTTTGAGATTCTTGAATTAGTTTCTTGAAAATCTTTGAAGAAGAATCTTGAAAAGGATTTGGAAGAACATTGCTTGAAGGAGAATCTTGAAAAATATTTGAAAGAATCTTGCTTGGAAGTCTTATGCTTTGATCTTCCTTATAATTTTGTATTAGGGTTTCAGAGAGAACGTGGATGAATTAAATTGATGGAAATAGGATTGTGTAGGGCTTTTATAGGAGTTAAGAAATCCGATTTTTAAGGTTTTCCTAGTGGTACAAGGAGAAGAAAATTACCTTATTTAGAATTTACCTGCGACCAAAACGGAACTGCACTACATTATTTAGTAAAATGATCATAACTCTCTACTCCGAACTCGGAATAATGCAAACTTGGTGGCATTGGAAATAAGATTCAAAGACCTTTAATTTGATAGGTTATAGGCCACGGGACTCTTTATATTCTAAGAGATTTAATCATTTGAAGTTGACCAAGGTAAAATCTTATATGGAAACTTAACCAATAAGGAAACTTTCAACTCAACTTTGTGTTAGAGGATTATTATTACCTTAATTAATCTCCAAATATCCTTCCACGCTAAATAACTGACTTTAACACCTACGCAAAATTAAGAATCATCCATCACAACCCTATACACTTATGAAAAATGGTTCAGATATTAGCTTAGAGATTTTTGGGTTATTATAGAGAAAATCCACTTCCAACAAATAATCGAACAATCACTCCGGGACTTGAGCCTTCCCCTTTTGTTGGGCTTCAAAATCAATGCAATCTAATTTAAATGTATAATATTTGTAAGCAAACAAGCCCACAGACACCCTTATTATTGTATGTCTAGCCTAGACTCAAAAACTCATCCAAATCTATAATCAAATCCTAATCTTGATGTCAAGTCTCATATTTTCCAAAATTTTAAGTCTAGGGTTGAGTCTCAATTCTTACAAATGTCATAAATTTAATTGTATTCATATAATACGATACACTTACTATTTAATTACATATACCAATATATCAAAACTTGAATCATAATGTGATAACTATAAGAATAATTCGAAATAAAACTAAAAACATGTAACTGTGTATAAGGAACAATATATAAGTCCTAAGCGTAATTATCAACCATTCCACTATAATGATTAACTTATAATTGGCAATCATTGGTGTAATGACCCTTCAGGTCATTTTTGTGTTTGTGCCTCTTTTCTGCTGTTAGAGCGTTCCTATAGCGACCCCAAGTCATTTTTGGCTTTCAGGCACTGCAAGTTCGGTTGCCTGGTCGTTCGTTTGGTTTTTATGCATGTTTTCCTATTTTTGAGCTTTTGAACCTTAAAAAGTTGATTTCGGTCATAACTTCAGGTAAACGACCTCAGATGGGAATTTTGACGGTTCCATCAGCTCCGGAGTGGCCAAATTAGGCTGAAGCATGCTTGGCCTGAGACCCAGGGCTTCTGGTGTGATTTTTGGGACCAGTTAGCTCTTTAGCCTTCGAAATATGGCTTAAAGTTGACTTTGATCAACATTCTTGGTAAACGCACTCAGATGAGAATTCCGTCAGTGCGATTAGTTCTAGAATGCCAAGTTTGGTCTAGAATGACCCTTTCGAAAACTTTTGGGAGCTTCAGATCAAATTTCGAGGCCTCCGATAGAATTTGGCTAAAATAGCGCATTGGGTGTGGGACCCACTTTTCATTGAAATGACCTCGTATGGAAATTTCTACTATGCCACTGAGTCCGGAACGTTGAATTTGATGGGGTAGCATATCTCGTTTGCGTGCACGAGGTTCTGAATGAATTCCGTGTACCCCGTCGGAGTTTTGGACAATGCCAAAACTTAGTTGGTGCAGTTGATATCTGAAGACACCTCTTCTCTCCGCGTTTGCGGGATAGGCTCCGCCTTCACAGAAGTGTAAGTGTGTCTACTCCGTGTTTGTGGGCCAGAGGCCGCGTTCGCGGATAAGGCTCTGCGTTCGCGTAGGTCTAGGAGGCCTAGGGAGTCTTCCTCTCTGCATTCGCGCATAGGGTTTCACATTCGCGGATGTGTGAATCCCTTCTCTCCGCATTTGCAGGCCCCTGGCCTAGTTCGCAGAATAGTGTTTGTTTTCCCTCCGCGTTAGCAGGGTCTTGGCCGCGTTCGTGGAGTTCAGCGGCTGGCAGTGCTTATAAAAGTGAGCTCGAGGCTCTTTTGGATAGAATGTTTAAAAATTCATATCTCCCTCATCTTTCATCATTTTTCAGTGATTCGATGTCCCGGGTTCTTGGATTTTCATTGGTTGTGTGGGTCTTGGCTCGAAGAGTGGTGGGTGTTCCTCGATTTCCATGAATTCGAGGCGTAAGTTGCAATCCTAGGCTTATTTGTAAAGTTTTGCATTTCTTGTTTTTGTCTATTTGGAGCTGATCTGAGCCCCGATGGGTGTTCCATTTTGGAATACAAGTTTGAGGGAGGATTTGGGACCTCTTCACAAAGTCAATTCCAGAAAATCCGGAGCAGGTCCCAAATTTCCTGATTTTGACTCCAAAATTGGTCTGTCTCCGATTTTGATGATTTTCGTGTCTAAACGACCGTATTGACACTGTGACTCTATTTTTTTACAGTGTGGCAGTAGTCTGAGGCTATTCGGAAGGGGAAAGCTTCGGCAAAATGACTTGGACCGCGCGTGATTGGCCTTCTGGTAGGTTACGGCTTCCCTTCTTCCTAGATTGAGCTTGAATGCGTAATTGCTTGTTGACTTGTGTAAATCTGGGTTGGGTAGCTAGTATTTCTTTTCTTCTTCTCTGATTTCTTCGTTTAGAGTTGATTTAGGGCTGTTCGGGGTTTGTATCATGCTTAGTATGGGTTGTTGGCTTGGACTGTTGATAATTTGTTGTGGGTTATCTGCTAGGTGGTTATCTGTTGTTGCATGCGTGGGTTCGGGCTATTTTTCTTGTGTTTTGTTGAATGCAGTGAGTTTCGACCTTAGAATAGGTTAGGATAGTGTTGCCTTAGTCCCATGCACCAGGTTGACTTGAGTATCTATCCGACGTCGACTCGGATGGACTAGATCCTTTTAGACTGGTATAAAAGACTTGTGTCTGATAGTATGGGCCTTAATTTAGGAAAGCTCGTGGCTTTTCTGATCTTCTATCCTTTCTCTTCCTATCTCTACGTTTCTGGGTGCTACCGAAAGGCTTTACTATTGTGCCGATCGAAAGTTGGGTTGTGCTAGGCTGGGAGCCTTCCGTGGATATCCTTATGGGGGCGGCATCCCGCAGTGTCTCGCCTTGTATTGAGTTGTTTTGTGGTGGCTAATTTGGTTCGAGGCAGCTAGCTCCAGTTCGAGGCTGACATTACACGGTTAAAGTCTGTTATTCCCAGCTTGAGACTGTTGAGCAAGGGTTGCTAGCTCTAATCCGATGCTGACGTTACACGGTTAGAGTCCATTATTTCCAGCTCAAGGCTGTTTAGTAGGGGTGCTATCTCTGTTCTGAGGCTGACATTACACGGTTAGAGTCTGTTATTTCTAGCCTGAGACTGATAGTTTTGGTTCGAGGCCCAAGTTCTATCTTTGTTGGATTCGAGGCCTATGGGTGTTAAGGCTTTGGAGTTGGGATCCCTTGTTTCCATAGTTATGGTTTTCGGTGTACTTGTCGGGCTTATGAGGGTCCGTTCGGGTTCTTATTTTTCTATGCTTGAGTGTTCCTAGCGGGTCTTATAGGGAGCCCAGTTGGGTTTAGTTCTGATATTCTTAGTTTTACTTTCCGTTATTCTATTCTCGTTATGTTGACCTCTGTGGTGTTTGATTCTACCTTGTCTGCCTGTTTTTACCTTTCTTGCTCAGTCGGCCTATGATGCCTACTGGGTACCTGTTGTTTTGGTACTCATGTTACACTCTGCATCTATTTTCATGATGCAGATCCGAGTGTCAGTTCTCTGGGTTGAGTTCCAGCCTACAACTATCTGTTCAGGAGATGAGGGTGAGCACATGGCGTTCTGAGATTACCTATCTCATTCTATATTTATATTTTGACTTGTCTTTTGCTTTCGAGACAGTTTGTTTCTGTGGTCCACTTTTGGAACTTGTACTCTTGTTAGTAGTTCTGCACTTGTGACTTCTAGGTTCTGGGAGGTGTCTTGCATATATATAGTTTTAGTTTCGTTTCCGCCTTCTCTTGTGTGTTATCATTTTATGTTTTCGCTTTGTTGAGGTTAGTTTCCACCCTCAGTACCATTATGGTTATGTTTCGGGATAGGGTTTTGGCTGTCCTACTAGTGGGGTGGTAGGCACCATCATGACTCGAGAGATCGAGTCATGACAAGTTGGTATCAGAGCCCCAGGTTCGTTGGTCTCACTTGTACAGAGTTAGCATATAGTAGAGTCCTGTGGATCAGCGCGAAGACGTGCGTGACTTATCTTCGGGAGGCTAAAGGATGTCCTTAGGAGGTTCTCTTATTTTGTTTCATGTTCGTGCATCGTTGTCCGATTGGTTTCATGAATCTCACTTGTTTCACTCTGTTGAAGGATGGCTCATACGCGCAATAGAGATTGACCTCGAGGTCGAGCTGGTGCTGTGGCACCAGGCCGTGATAGAGCGAGGACTCCGAAGGCAGAGGCGGAGCCTCGTAGGGAGCAGATTCCTCCTCAGCCGGTGGGGCAGGGACCAGCCCAACCACCGCCCGCACCAGCTGCTGCTGCTGATCTTCAGGGCATGTTTGCCCAGATCCTAGCTGCTATCGGGGCTATGCAGCAGCAGCCGGCCCCAGCACAAGTCCCAGAGCTGGTTCCAGCATAGCAGGGCTAGCCTGCGGTAGCGACTCCAGATGTTCATCAGCCGCCAGCACCGGTCGCGGTTCACCCAGACCCTTTGGGTAGGGTTATGCCAATTCGAGAGCAGAAGATGCTCGGGGTGTTTCTCAGGCTATCACCATCGAGGTTTTTTGGGGCTGTAAGGGAGGACGCCCATGAATTTATTACCACCTGCCGGGAGCGACTGCAGACTTTTGGCCTAGTGGAGTCGAGGGGAGCCGACTTCACTGCTTATCAGCTAGACGGACCGGCCAGACAGTGGTGGCGTTCCTTCATCGATACCAGGCCAGCTGGATCACCATCGGTATCATGGACAGAGTTTTCAGAGGCTTTTCTTGCAAGATTTATTCCACGAAGCGTTAGGGATCGACTTCATGATGATGTCTAAAGGTTTTAGCAGGGCTCCATGACAGTATCTGAGTATGAGGCCAGATTTCTTGAGTTGTCCCGTCATGCCACCATGATTCTGCCTAAAGAGAAGGAGCGGGTCCAATGTTTTGTTAGAGGTTTAAGGTTGCAGTTGAGGATTTAGTCGCAGTCTATGTTATCAGCGGGCTGTTCTTTCCATGATATGGTGGACCATGCCCGCACTATTGAGCAGCTCCATTGCGAGGCCCATGGGGGCAGCGGCAAGAGGGCCAGGCCAGATGATAGCTACGGCAGGACCCGTCATAGGCCGAGGGATACCCGAGATCGAGCTCATCAGAGGTTCTAGCCAGGTCAGCCTAGTGGCCCGTTCCAAGCTTTATTATAGATCTCAAAAGGTGACCAGCACCGTCAGAGTGGGCATGTGCAGGCCTGAGTTAAGGCCAGGTGGGTTCCAGGCAGGTTCATCAGGTCGGGTGGCCGGCCTTCAGCGGTGAACAGATCTTCGCAGGGTTGCTTTACTTGTGGGGAGCCTTGTTATTGGTCTAGGGAGTGCCTTATCTCAAGATCAGCTTTACAAACTCCTCGGGCGGTAAGATCGATTTCAGTGATAGCACCTCCAGCTAGAGGAGGAGGGCAGTAGCAGGGTGCTCGGGGAGGTCCCCGGGGAGGCAGGACAGGAGATAGAGTAGATGCATGGGGTAGAGGTGCCCATGGCCATTTCTATGCAGCTCCAGCTAGAGCAGAGGCTAAAGCATCTGATGATGTGATCACAGGTACGGTTCTTTTATGCCACCAGTCCGCTTCAGCCTTATTTGATCCTGGTTCTACTTATTCGTATGTGTCGGCTTATTGTGTGCCTCGATTGGGAGTGAGTCCTGAGCCCTTATCTGTACCTTTGCGTGTTTCGACCCCAGTAGGGGATTCTTTAGTAGTGGATCGGGTTTGTAGATCATGTGTGGTGACTATTCGAGGCAGGACACTCTGGTTGTTCTTATTGTGCTTTGCATGGTGGATTTTGATATGATTCTGGGCATGGATTGGCTATCCCCTCACCTGGCCGTCTTGAATTATTATGCCAAGACCGTTACTTTAGCCATGCCTGGTATTCTGTCGGTGGTGTGGCAGGCCTCTCAGAGTCGTACACCAGTTGGGGTGATTTCTTGTATTCAGGCTCAGAGGCTTGTGGATAGCGGATGTTTGGCTTATTTTGCATATGTTAGAGATGTTAGTAGGGAGGGCCCTACGATAGAGTCAGTACCTATAGTCCGACAGTTTGCTGATGTGTTTCCTGCTGACCTTCCTGGCCTACCCCCAGAGCGAGATATTGATTTTGTCATCAATTTGGAGTCGGGTACTCATCATATTTCTATCCCACTATACCGTATGGCCCCTGTAGAGCTCAAGGAGCTCAGTGCTCAGTTTCAGGACCTCTTAGGTAAGGGGTTAATTCGGCCTAGTGTATGCTCCAGTTCTGTTTGTGAAAAAAAAGGATAGTACCATGTGGATGTGTATTGATTACAGGCAGTCGAATAAGATGACGGTGAGGAACTGTTACCCCATGCCTCGTATCGATGATCTGTTCGACCAGTTTCAGGGTGTCGTAGTGTTTTCAAAGATTGACTTGAGATCTGGCTACCATCAGTTGAGGGTTAGAGCAGTGAACATCCCTACGACAACATTTAGAACTCGTTACACCCATTATGAGTTCCTTGTGATGTCTTTTGGGTTGACTAATGCCCCTTTCGCTTTCATAGACCTGATGACTTGTATATTCAAGCCGTACCTGGACTCCTTCGTCATAGTTTTCATTGATGATATCTTGGTATACTCGCGAAGCCATGGTGAGCATGAGTAGTATCTCAGGATAGTGCTTCAGACTTTGAGAGATCATCGACTTTATGCCAAGTTCCCAAAGTGTGAGTTCTGGCTTGAGTCCGTAGCATTCTTGGAGCATGTGGTTTCCAAGGATGGCATTATGGTGGATCCGATGAAGATTGAGGTGATCTGTTATTGGGCTAGGCCCACTTCTATGACTGAGGTTCAGAGCTTCGTCGAATTGGCAGGGTACTACATGCGCTTTCTCGAGGGTTTCTCCACTATAGCAGCATCTCTGACTCGGTTAACTCGGCAGGATGTTCCCTTTGTGTGGTTGGAGGAGTGTGAGAGGAGCTTTCTGAGGCTCAAGGAGTTGCTCACCACCGCTCCTGTATTGACTCTTCCAGTTGAGGGCGAGGGCTTCACGGTTTATTGTGACGTATCCGGCATTGGTTTAGGTTGGGTTCTGATGCAGCAGGGCCGAGTTATTGCTTATGCGTTGAGGCAACTTAAGCTGCATGAGTGCAACCACCCCACTCATGATCTAGAGTTGGCAGTGGTAGTTTTCACGCTTAAGATCTGGAGGCATAACCTTTGTGGAGTTCGTTGCGAGATATATACCAATCATCGGAGCCTTCAGTACATTATGAGCCAGAGGTATCTTAATTCGAGGCAGCGCCGCTAGATTGAGCTCCTGAAGGACTATGATCTCTCTATTCTCTACCATCCGGGCAAGGCGAATGTAGTAGCGGACGCCTTGAGCCGGAAGGCAGTGAGTATGGATAGCCTATCCTTCCTTTCAGTTTCGGAGCAACCTTTTGCTCTGGACATCCAGTCCTTAGCCAATCAGATGATCAGGCTAGATATTTCATATTCCAGTCGGGTGTTAGCCTATGTTGGTGTTCAGTCATCTCTACTTGATCAGATCTATATTCTTCAGTTCGAGGATGAGGCGTTGGTGGCACTCAGAGGTAGGGTTTTGGCAGGTGATGCCAGGCAGGTTACCCTAGATTCAGATGGGGTTTTGAGGTTTCCTGGCCGTTTGTGTGTTCCTAGAGTTGGTGATTTGATCCAGCTGATCCTTAGCAAGGCCCATGATTCCAGATATTCTATCCATTCGGGCAAAGCTAAGATGTATCATGATTTGAGAAAGCACTACTGGTGGAGCGGTATGTGGAGGGACATCTCAGACTATGTGTCCCGTTGCTTGTGTTGCCAGCAGGTGAAGGCCGAGCATTTGAGGCCTGGTGGAGAGTTGTAGAGATGACCCATTCCTGAGTGGAAGTGGGAGAGCATCACCATGGAGTTCGTTGTGGGGTTTTCACGGACTTCTAGAGGTGTCGACAGCATTTGGGTCATTGTGGGTCGATTGACCAACTCAACACACTTCCTTCCAGTTCATTCTTCCTTTAGTTATGAGAGGTTAGCCCGTATCTACATTCGGGTAGTAGTCCGTCTGCATGGTGTGCCTGTATCTATCATTTTAGACCGGGGTTCATAGTTCACTTCTAGCTTTTGGAGAGTACTACAGGAGGAGTTGGGCACTCGTCTTGATCTTAGTACAACTTTTCACCCGCAGACCAATGGCTAGTCGGAGCGTACTATTCAGGTTCTTGAGGATATGTTGCGGGTCTGTGTTATGGATTTCGGAGGCTAGTGGGACCAGTTCTTGCATTTGGCAGAGTTTACGTACAACAACAGCTACCATTCCAGTATTCAGATGGCCCCGTTTGAGGCCTTATATGGTAGGCATTGTCGCACTCCAGTTGGTTGGTTTGAGTCTACGGAGCCTACACCGCGGGGTACAAATATGTTTCAGGAGACCTTGGAGCATGTGAGGTTGATCCAGGATAGGCTTAGGACGGCTCATAGTAGACAGCAGAGTTATGCAGATCACAGGCGTCGACCATTGAGATTTGATGTGGGTGATAGAGTATTCCTCCGAGTATCTCCCGTGAAGGGTGTGATGAGATTCGGGAGGTAGGGCAAGCTTAGCCCCAGGTATATCTGGCCTTTTGAGATTTTGAGGGCAGTTGATGAGGTGGCGTATGAGTTAGCTTTACCTCCACCATTCTCAGCCATTCATCTAGTCTTCCATATTTTGATGCTGCGTCGGTATGTTCCAGATGAGTCTTATGTGCTCCAGTATGATGCCATTGAGTTGGATGATCGCTTGACCTATATTGAGGAGCCAGTTGCTATTTCAGCCAGAGATGTGAGGCACTTTAGGTCAAGAGCCATTCCTGTAGTTAAGGTCCGTTGGAGGCACCGTCCAGTTGAGGAGGCTACCTGGAAGACCGAGCAGGAGATGCAGGAGTAGTTCCCCAGCTTATTTGAGCCCTCAGGTACTTCTTGACTTTTACTTTTGCGGACGAAAGTCCTTTTAGTAGTGGGTGTTGTAATGATTCTTCAGGTCATTTGCGTGTTTGTGCCTCTTTTTTGTTGTTAGAGCGTTCCTGTAGTGACCCCAAGTCATTTTTGACTTGCCGACACTGTAGGTTCAGTTGCCTGGTCGTTCGTTTGGTTTTCATGTCTGTTTTCCTATTTTTGAGCTTTTGAACCTTGAAAAGTTAATTTCGGTCATAACTTGAGGTAAAAAACCTCAGATGGGAATTATGACGGTTCCATCAGCTTCGGAGTGGCCAAATTAGGCTAGAAGCATGGTTGGCTTGAGATCCGGGGCTTTCGGTGTGATTTTTGGGGCCAGTTAGCTCTATAGCCTTCGAAATTTGGCTTAACGTTGACTTTGGTTAACATTCATGGTAAACGCGCTTGGATGAAGGTTGGGTTGTGCTAGGTTGGGAGCCTTATGTGGATATTCTTGTGGAGGCGGCGTCCTGCGGTGTCTCACCTTGTATTGAGTTGGTTGGTTGTGGCTTATTCAGTTCGGGGCAGCTAGCTCCAGTCCGAGGCTGACGTTACACGGTTAAAGTCTGTTATTCCCAGCTTGAGACTGTTGAGCGAGGGTTGCTAGCTCTAGTCTGATGATAACGTTACACGGTTAGAGTCCGTTATTTACAGCTCGAGACTGTTGAGTAGGGGTGTTATCTCCGGTCCGAGGCTGACGTTGCACTATTGACCTTTGTGGAGTTTGATTCTACCTTGTCTGCCTGTTTTTACCTTTCTTGCTCAGTCCGGCTATGATGCCTACTGGGTACCTGTTGTTTTGGTACTCATGCTACACTCTGCATCTATTTTCGTGATGCAGGTCCGAGCACCAGTTCTCAGCGTTGAGTTCGAGCCTTCAGCTGTCTATTCAGGAGACGAGGGTGAGCACATAGCCTTCTGGGATTACCTGCCTCCTTCTGTATTTATATTTTGACTTGTCTTTTGCTTTCGAGATAGTTTGTTTCTGTGGTCCACTTTTGGGACTTGTTCTCTTGTTAGTAGTTTTGTACTTGTGACTTCCAGGTTCTAAGAGGTGTCTTGTATATATATTGTTTTTGTTTCATTTCCGCCCTCTCTTGTGTGTTCTAATTTTATGTTTCTGCTTAGTTGATGTTAGTTTCCACCCTTAGTCCCATTACGGTTAAGTTCCGGGATAGGATTTTTGCTGGCCTACTGTTGGGGTGGTAGGCGTCATCATGACTCGAGAGATCGGGTCGTGAAAAGTGGCATCCATATCTATTGATTGGCCACCAAGCCTCCAAAAAAAACCAAATTATAACCCTTTGCAAATTGAGTTTCAAAGCTTTCTTTTATTTTTTTTACAATCCATTATATTAATAATAAAATAAGGTGACCTCTAACCATATACAAACAAATAGAGAGGTTGAGGCATAAAGAATTTTACCTAATTCAAATGGGACATTACTTTTGTTGTTGCCGGTGTTGCAGGTATGTTTCTCGCCTACGATCTTCCTTCTTTTATTTTTCTTTAGAAATAATAATGAATTAAAAAATTAAAACCCCACTATATCATTTTTATTTATGGGCCAACTAAAATAAGATATTAAATAAATTTCAAATTTGGCCCATTAAATATTCAACTAAATTAATTATTTTTAAAAAATACACATTAATTATGTAACTGTAGTTAAACAAATAGTTCAAAATTCTCATTTAAATTTACAGAATTGGTCTTTTATGAAAGAGAGACGACTAGTTCTCAAAATGACCAGTTTGGTCATTACATTATCCATCACTAAAAACCATGTTCGTCCTCGAACATCAAGAAGAAGAAGGAAGAATAACCGATGTTACCAAATGCCTGAGTTATGATCCTCCTGTGTCGGTGTTCATCTCTCCAAATGAGCTCCTCATTAAGATCTTTTCATCAAGATCAATTACTAAGAGCTGAACTTTCGAATCAAAATTTGACAAATCCACTAATAAGTAGTGATTACCACCATGAAGAACCTTTTCTCACATAACCATGATAAAATTCTGAATCAATACCGACTACAACCAGAAGTGAACCTAAACCAACCACCACATACTCATAATGCACAAACCATCACAGATCTTACCAAGATTCTACTCTCACGACATAATCTTTTCACGAGCTTAAGCTATAAAAAATTTAATCTTAGGCATATGGTACTCATCAAGAGAGGATCAACCTTATCTAACCAAAAGAAGGAAATGATCAAGTAACCACCCAACGAACGATACATCCAAGCATACAAAACTTCTAACAACATCGTCGAAATATTAGATCAGTAGTTGTGATTGTAGAGAATCCTTAAGAATGGTAAAACTACACCCAGTGATCCCCACATAAAATCACAGATATCCGGAACTTGACCTCGACGACGAGATGAATATTAAGACTGTCAAACAACTAAAAGCATTCATGGCAGCTCTTCTATAAATTCACAAATGTAAAGTTGTACGTGTAAAGCTACTAGAAACCTTCAACTACCCCAAGGCAATATCAAATCTACCATATGTGAAATGACCAAATCTGTCGTATGATCAGTACACCCGATCCACTACTAGGGATCCACCCATTAAAATGGAAACACGCACGGACATAGGTAATGAATCATACTCTAAATCATGTCTAGAACGAAGCAGGTAGTCACTTAAGAATGTACGGAACCAAGATCGAATAACACCAGATATTCCTTCCATAGTGTCCATATCAAACATTTCCATTTATCTGACTCCATCTCTTTGATTTTTAGCTACCCACAATCAACAAGTCTGGTCCCTATTACAATCGTACACATACTCGATTTATCAAACACCACATACTCCTCACAGTATTCCACTAAATGCCAATCCTCTTGATACTAACAGAACATCATAACCACACTGACTATTTACCTTGCTCTCAAACCGTCACTAGTATCAAAGTCTTCTTAGCAAACACATTGTTGCCTCCAAAAATTCTGAACTATGGCTCCCTCCCTTTCCATGCAAGCATTCTATGATAGATACGGGTCTCACCCAAGGATGATAACACTAATTTCAAATCTGATAGTACCTTCTCATCAAGATAAATCTATTGAATCACCAAAAGTCAACTCCTCGCAATATTTCACATACCAAATTTCAACTACCATTCACACCATCATATATCTTATGCCAAAACTTAGAGAAATTCTTTGTCACCGCAATAATTATGTATATTATAATCTTTATTTACCCTCAAGTGTATATGTAACGCATTACAACAATCTGTGTAGTCCCATTTAATAGAGTAGTTTCAATCCCCTCGAAATTCTCAATAACCATGTAGAACTGTAGGTTCATACCGTTGCACATCCATAAGTCACCTACCATAATTTGAACAATCTAGCTCCACAAAACAATGCAGAATCTTCCATACATCACCGTTTCTCACCCAAACCAAAACCTAATTTTCATAAAAGTCACTGATAACCACCTATTAAGTCTTTGCCGAACCAGTTCACATCTCATAGTCATATCTGAACTCATAGGCAAAAATTCGTATAACATTTAACTCCGAACCAAGGGTCTATATGAGAAGTCGTATTCCTTCACCTACCTTAAATTCTTCCCATGAAAAATTCCAAATATCGTGAACTCTTCAAAGCACCAGACTCATATTCCTTTCCTGACTCGCTTACCAATCTTAGCCTTTGCCAACAACCCATGGATTTTACCTTATACTCTAAGCCAACCTTCCTTAGGTCTTTTAACCATCAAAAGTAATAAACTTTACGACTCAAACCATGCACAAGTCCTTCGAAATGCTCAATACCCAATGTGATCGATCATTTCTTACCTTACCAATTCATACCATGACAAAACATACTACCACAAATGTAGACTTACAATGAAAGACTTGAATTTGTATTCCAACCATACCAGTTATCAAACTCGAAACCATAAAGAACTTATCACCACACTAGAGCCGAACGTCTATAGAATTCTTTCTCAAATCTTAATCAATAATTTTTAACCCATATGAATGACACGTAATGCTATCACCATAATGAGAGAAAACGAGATGGAACCACATGTCTTTAAATTCAATTCTCCACTCTCTTTGAAGATACATCTTTGGCCCTTGCAATCAGAGTAAATATCCTTGTTCTTGCCTCCTTCCGAAGGCTAAACTACATCCCACTAATTCTTTTCATTAATGACTCTAACTCCTTTCAATTCTATTTGAGTGGTGTCTCAACACATCCTACAACTTTATATACAATCACTCTACTCACCAATGAGTAGAAAACCACCACTTAGATACATGCAAGTCATTATTACCATATAGAATCCATTTAATCAAAAATCCTTATTATATGGTTGCATCCTAGTCATAATGCATCATGAACTCTTATTATTTTTATGCTCCGTGGCCATTGTCATCATCTCGAAGTTAACCTAATCATCGACATGACACCTTAAATCCAGTTATACCAACCAAATTCAAATGACTAACCCAATATTCTTACGCACTTTCTTACTAAAATCCTCAATTGCCTTTACACAAGTATACTCATTCAGACTTCCTTTACCTATAAGCTTGTCGACCCATTATCAAACCACTCCCTTGGAGCTTATGATGAAATCACCAGTCCTCATTTAGAATCCTTGGGATACACTTTACAACCTAAATGCATTAATACCCTACAAAAGATCCACCACTAAAATTTTCCTTATAAACAATGCTTAACCCAAGTGTCCTTCGTAACAAATTAGTTGGTTTCTCAAATGTGAATGCAACATCGAATCTCATTATACGAGCATGTGGTACATATGATAACTACTTAAGTAATTAATATTCACACTTTACAATCGACGTATCCATTTCTATGTACCACTAGTACCACATCGTGAAAGTCTATTAGATCCATTACTAGAACACATCATACCTACCGAGAAGATCGTACCCAAATAACCTACACATTTCTCTACATTAATTATCTGCAATACATTACCAAATATGTTCAATTTCTAGACCAAAGCGTTATACATTCTTTTGTAGATCAGGTCGATTATAGAAATAACACACTCCATAACTCTAACCAAGTAACCATCGATAACGTTGTATTAGTCGTATCATGGCCCTCTTTGATATACACTCAATCTCTAAAACCATAGTAGAAATTTTGACCTCAATTGGCGCAACATCATTCTCATAATTTGCTAAGCAACCCATACATATTATGACAACTTTACTAACTGTATTTTCTAAAGTTACAGTGTTCATTATCTAGCCATCACTTTAATCATTCCACTTCCAATAGTCGAACCACTCTAGATATCTTATATACCACACAAGTACTATTTCCGTTATCAGGTAACTAACCCAAAAATATAACACGCTCATAAAGGCCCTCAAACCATTGTTCAACCTCATCATTCAAATATCCTCAAAATGCATCATCGATCCATCACCTTACTCAACCTCTTGGAATAGTTGAACATTCCGAATCTGACCACGCATCCTTTCCATAAATCTATCAATTCAACCTTAGTACAAGATCTATAATCCAAGCCATACACGACACACCAACTTCTCACATAAAGAACCACGCACGAGTCATCACTATAAGTGAAGTGAATGGAATGAAGCGATAAGAATCAGACCGGACCAAGGACGCACAATAGATATTCAAGAAGTGAAGATTTTTCTTAATAGTCACCATAGCCTCTCGAAGATAAGCCACAAATGTCTCCACGCTGATCCTCGAGACTCTACAAGACTTGGATTGTCCACACGTGAGACTTATGAACCTGGGGCTCTGATACCATTTGTCACGACTCAAAAATGGATGTGATGGCACTCGTCTTATCCCACCAAGACAAGTCAGCCTAAACCTAAATATAACGGTAATTTGTGGAAGTAAAAATAAGAATGAAAGTTTAACACCAATACTAAAGTGGAATACAAAGTCAACTTAATTAAACCCCCAAAACCTGGTTGTCACGTGCACAAGCCTCTAATATATTACAATAGATTTTAAAGAAAATTACAAGTCTCAAATGATGTTGTCACTAAAGTAGAACAAGATCATAAATAGAAGTAAAAGGGTCCGCTGAGATGACAAACAACTACCTCACAAATCTCCACAGAAAGTCTCGAACAAGAAGAGAAGAGAGAGTATCACGAAGATCCGAGTTCGTAACCTACACAATTGTAGAAGCAAGGGGTGAGTACCAAACCACACGGTACTCAGCAAGCAAACTCCTAAACACAAAGTCAGGTAATATAGAATACGGGTACTCCTACCACTCCAACCGAACCTCCAAAATTACAACCTGCATAAAACCAACCCAATCTAATAGTTCACAATTTACATAGCACAACTCAACAACAAAACTCCAATAATTAAATATCCTTAACAACAAGCGCATTATTCAGCAATCACAAGTTCCACAGAAAGACACTCACAAGTTCATAATGATAAAGGTATGTAATACAATGTCAAGTATGGTGATGCATGTCTGACTTAGTGATACACACCCGCTGTCTCTTAGTCTGGGACCCATGGGGGACATATATGTCCATGCATCCGTCATAGCGTGCAACACGACCCTCGATAATAGAATCTGTCACTGTGTACAACACGTCCCTCGAAACATAATATCCATCACAGCGCGTGACACGTCCCTCGAATCTAATATCCATTACAGCGCGCGACACGTCCCTCGAATAATAATATATGTCGCGGTGCGCGACATGTCCCTCAAAATGGTATATACTCTTTAATTTCTTATTCTTCCACAATTCACATAACACTTGTCACATCCATGTCTCATAATCAAAGCAAATGACATGTTCACACAATTAATGAGGAGATGACCATTTTCATACCAATGCAAAATTCACAACAATACAATCATGATACAACATCAACAATGAATCAATAAATCTTTCAAATCATTCTCAACACATCACACATTAATATATAACCAAGTTGCCTTTTATTATCCTTTTTTCCTCATTAGGACCATTCAATATGAATAAGTCAACTCATCACCAAGTCCCATTACTCCCCAATACATACCACAAGAAAATACACGATTCTATACACTTAACAAAGGTCGAGAAAATCCACTTGCCTCAAATAATCGAACAGTCACTCCGGGACTTGAGCCTTCCCCTTTTGTTGGGCTTCAAAATCGATGCTATCTAATTTAAATGTACAATATTCGTAAGCAAACAATTCCGTAAATACCCGTATTACTATATGTCTAGCCCGGACTCAAAAACTCACCCAAATCTATAATCAAGTTCCTAATCTTGATGTCAATCAATGATTCAAGTCTCATATTTTCTAATTTTTTAAGTCTAGGGTTGAGTCTCAACTCTTTCAAATGTCATAAATTTAATTGTATTCATATAATACGATACACCTACTTTTTAATTACATATACCAATATATCAAAACTTGAATCATAATGTGATAACTATAAGAATAATTCAGAATAAAACTAAGAACATGTAACCGTGTATAAGGAACAATATATAAATCCTTAGCGTAATTATCAACCATTCAACTATACTGATTAACTTATAATTAGCAATCATTGGCATCCATATCTAATGATTGTCCACCAAACCTCCAAAAAAAACAAATTATAACCCTTTGTAGATTGAGTTTCAAAGCTTTCTTCTTTCTTTCCTTTTATTTTTTTTACAATCCATTATATTAATAATTAAATAAGGTGACCTCTAACCATATACAAACAAATAGAGAGATTGAGGCATGAGGAATTTTACCTAATTTAAATGGGACATTACTTCTGTTGTCGCCGGTGTTGCAGGTATGTTTCTCGCCTGCGATCTTCCTTTTATTTTTCTTTAGAAATAATAATGAATTAAAAAGTTAAAACCCCACTATGTCATTTTTATTTATGGGCCAAGTAAAATAAGATATTAAATAAGTTTCAGATTTGGCCCATTAAATATTCAACTAAATTAATTATTTTACAAAAAGGCACATTATTTATGTAATCGTAGTTAAACGAATAGTTCAAAATTCTCATTCAAATTTACGGAAATGGTATTTTATGAAAGAGAGATGACTAGTTCTCAAAATGACCTAACGGGTCATTTCAGTCGTGGAGGTAGATTACGAGTTCTAGATTGAGCATTACCAATAATAACAACAGGACTAGTTGGTGTAACATCATCATCATTATTATCACAATTATTTTGTTCTACTTCTACTTCATTTTCTTCTTCTATACCTTCTTGTAACTCTAATTCATTCATATCGTGTGCACCTACACTATTTCTCCAACTTCACTAAGTGGTGCGTCAGACATACGAGAATAAAATTTACTTGTACTTTTTTTTTCTTACTACCACTACTACCTCCGAGACACAAATTTTTAACATTTCTACCCACTTCTTTATCGTGTACATTATGTAAATTAATATGATAAAAATTATAAACATAAAATAATATGATTAAATATTTTAGAATTAATATACTAAATAGAAGCAAGAGAAGGAACGAATATACCAAATTGCCGGAGTCCGGAAATAAAGAAAGAACCGTAAAATTGATGAAATGTTGAACACTTGAATGTTGAAAACTTCCACTTGATATTGTTAATTGCAAAATATAATATAAAATTGCTATCACAAGAGAGAATTGAGAAATTGAGAGAGAATTAGAAGATTGGATGTAGGAAAAACTATGAAATGTTCACCTATTTATAGAATAAAAATTGTCAATTAATTTAATTTTTTAAAAAACCCATTTTGGCCACTTTTCAGAAAGTGGCCTAACGGATATAATCACCCAGATTAAGAAAATAAAATTTTAACGTACCGGGTCAGTCCGGGCCGATGCACCGGTGGGCTGTGTACAGATCTCTTACCGGGCCGGCCTTACCGACCTAAAGGGAAAGAATATCCGGACTGGCCCAGCCCACTAAGTAAGGGGGCCGGCTGCCGATTGATCCTTACCGAACGCGGGCCCTTACTAGGCCGGCCTTAATGGGTCGAAACCGGATGGGCCGACCCCATTGAAAGGCTTAGTCCGGGGGTGGTGGGTGGTTTTGTGGGTGGGGAGGAGATATTAAACTAAGAATGTCACTTATGGGACTTGCTTTCCCTACTTTCATTAGGGAAGTCATTTTCATCATTTGTAAGGAACTTCTCCTAGAGAAAATATTTTCCAAATATTTTGATCAACCAAACATAAGAAGATAAAAAAACATATTCCAAAAAATATTTTCCTCCGTACCAAACACACCAATGGGAAAATTACTTAGACATTCTATATTAAGAAAATATTTACCATCTATAGAGTAATATAAGTTTTTTCCCGAAGCAAACAATACAATATTTTGAAAAAGGATTTAAAATCTATGTTTCTCTCCCTCGCTCTCTCGATGACCTCCTCTGTTGCTTTTATTTTGCCATTTTTCTCTCAGTGTCATGATTTCTTCTCTTTTTTTTCTCTTCATAATTTTCACCCACAAAACTTCATCAATTTCTTTCCAAATGAATTGATGCATTCTCCAATTAATGTTCTTAAATACCCAATTGAGGAGAATTTCAATTAAGACCCAATGCAATTTTGATAAATTCATCAATGTAGAAGGTGAAACTTGAATCCTTTTTTAAATAGGATTGAAATTTCTAGCAGTAGAAACTTCATAGATATTTGGGGTTTTGCTTCTTAGTTGTTTGTTGCGATGATTCTTTTGATAAATTCATCAACCCACAAGGCAAACCTCAGACCATTTTTGGAATAGAATTGAAATTTCTAGCATATTTGAATATTGGAATATTTGAAGATTGGATGTATGTGAATATTTGAAGGATTATATTGGAAGGTTTTAAGATTTGAAGGACTTAAGATTTGGAAGTTTTAAGATATAATAAATATGAACATTTGAAGATTGTATAAAAATGTATTAAATATCAAGGACAATTGTATACAATTTGAATTCAATATTATACAATGTTATGACTTCAGTAGTTGTTATTTTAGAACATAAATAATAGATCTATAATAACATAAACTAATTTAAATAGTACTAGAATGTTTGAAATTCAGGTATAATACTTATGAGGTCATTTGGTAGAAGTGTATTAGGAGAAATAGTTAATGTGTTATGTTTGATATTATTTAGTACTGTATTTGGTAGGAATGTTGGGTCTATATATAAATACATGTATTAGTTATACACTCTATTTTATATTATAGGGTGTATAACTAATACCTTCCATTTGGTTGTATTAGTAATAGATAAGATTTAATACCATGTAATTAATATATGTAAAGACAAAATAACCCTCAAATCCTTTTAATCATTTTGTTTATTTTCTTTGTTTTATATTTTAATTTGTACTAGTAAATTTATTTAAATAAATTAGCTGACAAATTCTATTATTTCGAGAGAGTTATTTGTTGCTTATTAAATCTAATACAAATTTTGAAATGGGAGTTATTTAACATTCCTAATTGAAAAAAGCAACTATATGACTCCATGACATTTATGATCTTAATTGAATGTATTATTCGTTGATATGTATGTGGAATTATGATTATTTGTATTTTGATCAATTTATAAAATTACATTAATATTAAAACTACAACTTTTAATTTTTATGTGTAAAAATATATTATTTATTTGATTTTATTATTATTTACCATCTTTTGATATTTACAAGTAGATAGTCTATCTTTTTTAAATTGAAAATTGACGTTTTATAAGTTATCAATTTATTAAGATGACAATTATTTACCCGCAAATAATTAAAGTGAGAAAATAGCAATCATGGAGATAAAATTATTCTACTCCTAGCTAGTTAGAAGGCCACAAAAAATAATATTATCCGATAATTATCTACCTTGACTCAAATACATGAAACAGAAAATCCCATAATAATTGAACGATATAATTAGAAAGAAGGTTTTTTAGGGTTTTAAACCAAACACAAGATTGGGTGGGAAGAAATGAACTAAACTATCATGATCCGAGTTTACACCCTAGCCAAGACACGGTACTTGGAACCACAAGAGATCCCAAGCTAACTCTTGGCATAAAAAATCTAAACATATCATATGAAAACTGAAGCAAAAGATGTACGCTAAAAGCCAAAAACTAAAATATATCTCAAGAATAAGTCTATTACAATTGAATCTTAATGTCAAAAAGCCTCTTGATAAGGCTCAAATCATCCTCCAAAATGAATTAAAAGAGTGAGCGATCTTAGTCAGTAAAAACCCAACGAAGAGTCTCGGTTGAATCCCACAGGGAATGGTGTTTCGTTGAGAATTCCTTATCAAGAAATTTGGATTTTAAATTAGCTCATTTGTAATAGTAAGAACAATTGGGTGGATGGAACCACCAACTTAATATGAGGCTTTGGTTATTAATTATCGTAATTAAACTAAAAATTAAACGAAATCAAGAGTTAACAAGTAATCTAGGGGTGCGGTGATTGGAAGTCAATCTCACATAGGGGTAATTGTGCTGCTCTATTGTGATTACATTCATGAATAGGCTAAGTCATCTTCATTGATGCTAATCATCTTACGATCTCAAAGCATCTATGCATAGAATCTCCTTTCAGTCTCATCTATATGCCAATCCTAAACAACCCAATACCTTACTCTATTCTCTCTTTTAAGAATAGGGCAAATCGATTCGACCCATAACCTCTCTTTCAAGCAAGCTACAGACATCAAACCTAAATTACTTGTATTTAACTAATTACCTACTCCAATCAATCGCTCTCGAGCATCAACCGGAGATCGGAAGTAGGAATTAAGTTTGCAACCTTAACCCATTAGTTGACCTCATGGTAATTAGACCAATTTCATGTATGAACAACAGTAAAACAGAGCATAGCACAATACCCACTACATTAAATCAACACCGAACCCCATTAGAGCACCCCTAGATCTTAGGGTTTTCGCCACCCATCACAAAAAGTAAAGAAATTATTCCTTTCATGAAAGCAACCATGGGTAACATAAAATTAAGTAATTACAAGCAAACACACTTTTGATTCAACTTCAATTTGTCAAATTCAAGCACAAAGTTGTAAAACCCCAAAAGCTAGAAAAGTATTCTTCAAAAGTAAAGTATTCTCCAATTCTCAAAACTCTCGAGCTCTCTTCTCGAACTCCACTCTTCAAACTCTCTTCTTCGAACTCCCTAAAAATTACATTCTTTGGGCTATTTTTATTTTTCTAAAATTTGGCCCAAAATCACACCATGTGACTACTTCGACGACGTTAGTCGGGCATTCCAAACCTACTCGGCAAATCGCCCTTCGCTCCTCGGCTCACGTTGTGTAGCTCTAGGCTTCAGGAGTTTGAACCTCAGTCGGCGACTTCGATTGAGTCAGGCTTTCATGTTTGGTGAATCACTGAATACTACCTTAGTTCGAGCATTAAATTGTTTCCTTGTACGCTATCACTTTGGGCGATGTTGTGCTCAGTTGGTGATCCACCCTTCATGCTAGGCGATCAACAATGTTCACTTTGCACTTCTTTTTGTATTTTTGGCCATTCTTTCAAACACAAGTCCTTGCCTTATCCAATTGCCTTCATAGCTGCAAATCATCAATATTCTATTAGAAAAGAACAAAATTAGGCATTGAGGACACTATTTATTGAGTTAAATGGACCTTAAATGAGTGCAAATTTACCACTCATCACCTCTCACTCAATAAAACGATTTATCGGGAAAAGGTTGCCATCTAGCCATAAAATAAGTTGTAAATAAGGATAGAAACAACTAAATTATGTACCCGAATGAGGAGGACTCACCAACTGTTGAACTACGAATGGCTACTCAACCCATGAGCTTGAGAATGATCATTTATATCTAGATCACATGAAAAATGTAGCATAGAAGAGGTATGCGATCAGTACATGAAAGGTACTGAGTATGAAGGAACAAACCTAAACAGCTGAAATCATATCTATATCATAAGTTGTGAGAGAAACCACAATGAGTCTTTCAATTATACATAAATATCAACTGAGGAAGAATGTAGCGAAAGACCATAAATAAATATTTTTGAAAGAAAATGTATGTCTGAGACCGTGCTTTTCAACATCATATCTGAAAGGATACATATATTGTCACAACCGAATTTATTAGGTCATGATGGAACCTACTATATCCCACCAGTAGGTTAGCCTAACTCCTAGCCCGAAATCAAAGGCAACGGGCTTACAAGAAAAAGGTAACAATAAGAAGCAAGAAGCTAATAGAGATGAGAAGAAAGAGAAATCCAAGATCATACAATATAAGAAACCATCCCCAAGACCTTACATCAGTTAGTAATAGAGCATCTAATCAAAATAAGAGTATGAAGCCTTTAAAAATACAATATAAATATAGGTTGTTTCTGAATACAACATAAAGACTAGCCTAGACAAAATAGATGGAAATCGGTAACTCCGAAAGCAAGGAGCTCACACTAGTCTCCGAAACCCAACAGGAGCTCCGCACAAACTCTAGGTCAATGGGAAGAACTCGTACTATGATCTACAGGGAGCAGAAATATAGTATGAGTACAAAATATCGGTACTCAGTAGACATCATCAAACAGAGTTCTAAAGATAATACAAGTATAAACAAGTCATAAGGAAAGTATAGCACAAGTAATTAAACAGGAGACAATATGATAGGCAAGCAATAAGGAACAGAAACAAGATGCAAAGAATAAAGAACCAAGTCAAGAACGTACTTGGAAATGCAAGCCAACAACCTATTCACAAACAACTAAGATGCAAGAGTCAACTATCCAATATCGGGAGAACTAACCTTCACAAAACTAGAACACATCCTATCAACTAGCAGATCAATATCACATGAATACATAATATAATGAAACAATAACCTAGACGGACCCCCACATAAGCCCAGAAGGTACAAACATAAAACACAACCCAACAGACCCCCCATAAAATCGGAGGGTGAAAACAACAAACAATTATACTGTTGATAGGCGATGCATATGAATGCAAGATATGCAATTGAAGCATCAGTAAGCATCAGTAACCAAGTGTATAGACCTACCCCCTTCTGTGCTAGCGAGGAAGAACCTATGCAGCTACCTCTTTTGGTACAATGGTACTCACGACTAGATGAGCCCATAGGGGATGTGAGAAGTTCATATACACTGCCTGGGACCAAACTTGGTCTTATAATAAGTCCTCTCCATTGAGATACCAGAGGAATAAGTAGACAGAACCATGCATCATAGGGCTTGACTCGCTGAATGGTCAAGTAAAAGCTGAGCACATCCTAGATGCCTCTCAAGATTCAAGTAAAGAAGGAGCACATCCTCGATGCCTCATAAATCTCGAAAACTAGTTTAACAAGTGACCTAAGTGGTACAACTACTGTTAAAACCAGTTTAGAATAGTACCTCTAATACCTCAGATTTGAAAAGAAAGGAATTGTAGATATTTAGAACTGGTTCCAGTACTGACGGAAGCCACCTACGGACCGTAGGTTGACTTACGGGCCAGAGGTGGGAACCGTAGGTGACAGGGTAAATGATTTTAAAATTTTAAGTTTCAGAATCTCTTTGACGGTTCGCCAGGATGGCCCGCCATTCCATGTACGAGTCGTGGATAGGTCTCGTAGGTCTCTCCCATACTTAGTGTAATTTTGAGGGTTAAAGTTAGAATCTACGGTTAGTATGTACTGTTCGTAAGTGGACCAATGGATCGTACATGGCAACCATCGTTGGAAGTCCAAAAGTAGTAGTCTCTTAATTTTTCTACAGTTAGACAGGGCGGTCCGTAGTTGGACCTACAAACCATAAGTTGAAACCGTAGATGGAGGTCCGACATTTACTTTTAAGGGCTTTTTGATCTTTTCCCTAATTGACCTATCCCTAATCTAAGTAGGTTTAGTCCTGATCCTAGACCCTATATAAGTCTTCTAAGCCTAAATTCAACCCATTCTAATCACTTTTCAACTTACCCCAAAATCCCTCCAAGTTTTCATAAATATTTCTCGCTCTAAAGCTTGAAGAAGAAGGTTAAGGATTCAACTCAAGTCTCCAATTCTCCATTGATTTTAGGCATTTAGCTCCAAGGTATGATAGTTCTTCACCTATGGAGTCCTTTCCTCCCTAGGGTTCCTAAATTCTTCAATTTTCATAAGTTAGATTCTCCAATTGAAATTAGGATTTTCTTCAATCTCATGGATTCCTATCAGTGTTGATCTAATTGGTTGAATTATGTTTATTTATGCATGTATTGATATAATTGAAAGATTTTAAGATGAAATCATATGAACCTATGCATGATTTATGATTTCTAAGCTATGATTCCATGATGAAGACTATGAATGATCAAAAGATGAATTTTATGAAGATATGCATGTTCAATTATGAAATTGATGATGATTCAAGATTACTTTGAGAGTAAAGCATAATTGTTGTTGTTGTGTTGTGAAAGGATTTTCTCAGTTGAAGAATTCATAAGGGTTGAAAGGTTTTCTCAACTAAACTTTGAATCAAGAACTAGGAGCTATTCTAACGATAAGACAAGAGGCAATTATCCATGTCTTCAAATGATAAGATAAGTCAAGACTTATGATTAATTCATGGGAATTATGCTTAGCATCGAGAGTATATTGAGATGGAAGCTCTCCCGTAGTAGAGGTCGGGTTTCTAGTAGCAATCTCCTTATCCCATAAACTATTTGCCACCATAGGTTTGTCTTAGATAGACATTAGCTAGTGGACCCACCTAAGCTAGAAATTATGGTTCTTACCTTGGCAAGTAAGGACACCTCTTTTCGGTGTGGCGTAGACACCGGATTCTATGTTATAGCTCACATGGTCTATGTCGGTTAAGGCTCACTTCCCATAAAAAATGAACTAAGTTACTTTCAAAGGATTTCGTAAATTCTTTTAAACATGTTAAACTTGCATTTCATTTACCATGATTATGATGTGTGTTTTCTAACCCCTTGTTTCATCCTATGATTTAACTTGGTCATTGTATATCACGTAAATGTCCCTTTTTGCATGATTTGATAAATATGTGCATTGCCATCATACTTGGTACATTCCATGTACTAATGCATACTTTTTGCCTACATTATCTCATAATGTAGGATCCGATGTTTTCCCCTCTATTCGTGGCTAGTGCATTATGTTAGAAGAACTTTGAAGACTTGGTGAGTCCTCATACATTCGAGGACAATGCCACATTTACCTTTTCATGTCATTTTTACTTCTGAACTTGTATGGGTTACGTCCCAAATATCATTTCATTGATGTATTAGAAGGCTTTGAGACTATGTAGACTTCTGTTATTTTGTCAAACTCTTTTAATACGAAATTGACTTTTTAACTCTTAATTACTATTATCTTGTATGATGTATACTAAGTGGCTTGTATGTGGCCTTTCGGTGTCTTATACTCCATGTCACGTCTAGGGGGTAATTTAGGTCGTGACAAACTTGGTATCAGAGCCAGGTTTGTATAGGGCCTTTCGGGGTCTTATACTCTATGTCACGAAGGGTTCTCTTCGATCGCCTCTCCATTGACGGCATTGACCCAAAAGAAAGCTAATTTTGTATGGTCTGAAGTATGTGAAAGGAGTTTTCAAGAATTGGAAGATAGGCTTACCTCCGCTCCTATATTGACTTTATCAGAAGGGTTCGATAGATTTGTGGTTTATTGTGATGCCTCAAGAATTGGGTTGGGATGTGTCCTTATGCAAAAGGGAAAAGTCATTGTTTATGCTTCAAGGCAACTTAAGATTCATGAAAATAAATATCCTACCCATGACTTAGAACTAGCGGCGGTTGTGTTTGCTCTAAAGATTTGGAGGCATTATTTATATGGTGTTCATGTTGATGTTTTAACCGACCACAAGAGTTTGCAATATGTGTTCTTGCAAAAGGATCTGAATCTTTGCCAAAGGAGGTGGCTAGAGTTGCTAAAGGACTATGACATGAGTGTCCTCTATCACACTGGTAAGGCGAATGTGGTGGCGGATACCCTTAGTCGGTTATCCATGGGTAGTGTTGCTCATGTTGAGGATAATAAGGAGTTGGTTCGAGATGTCCATAGATTAGCCGATTAGGTGTACGGTTGGTTGATTCCACTAAAGGTGGTGTTATGGTTCATAATGGCTCAAAATAGTCTTTTGTATCGGATGTGAAAGCAAAGCAAGGTCTTGATCCAATCTTGATGGAGTTGAAGGAAGCGGTGCTTAAAAGGTCCATTAAGGCTTTCTCCTAAGGGGGAGATGGTGTGCTTCGATATCAAGGTCGTTTGTGTGCCCGATGTTGATAATTTGAGGAAGCAAATTTTATTAGAAGCCCATAGTTCCCGATATTCCATTCACCCGGGAACCACCAAGATGTACCGTTATTTGCGGGAGGTCTATTGGTGGAATGGGAAGAAGAAGGATATTGCATAATTTGTGGCTAAGTGTCCTAATTGTCAACAAGTGAAAGTTGAGCATCAAAAGTCGGGAGGCTTGTCCGAAGATATTAGTATTCCTACTTGGAAGTGGGAAGATTTGAATATGGACTTCATTGTTGGTTTACCACGCACCCGACGACAATATGACTCGATTTGGGTTATTGTGGATCGTATGACAAAGTTGTCTCATTTAATTCCCGTCAAAGTTTCTTATTTAGCAGAGGATTATGCTAAGTAGTACCTAAGGGAAATGGTTAGGTTGCATGGGGTGCCCCTATCCATTATATCCGATCGTGGTACTCAATTTACTTCTCAGTTTTGGAAATCTTTTCAAAAGGGCCTTGGTACCCGTGTTAGGCTTAGTATGGCCTTTCATCCTCAAACTGATGGGCAAGTGGAGCGTACTATCCAAACTTTAGAAGATATGTTGAGAGCTTGTGTGATTGACTTCAAGGGTAATTGGGATGATCATTTGCCTTTGATTGAGTCTGCTTATACTAATAGTTATCATTCGAATATCGGTATGGCTCCATTTGAGGCTCTTTATGGTAGGAGGTGTAGATCTCCTATAGGTTGGTTTGAAGTAGGCAATGTCACTTTGATAGGTCCTGCGTTGGTACATGAGGCTATGGAGAGTTTTTCTTACTAGAGAAAGGTTGAAATTGGATCAAAGTCGACAAAAGTCCTAAGCCGATGTTAGAAGGAGAGATCTAGAATTTGATGTTAATGATTGTGTTTACTTGAAAATTTCACCCATGAAGGGTGTAATGAGGTTTGGGAAGAAAGGGAAGTTGTCCCCGTAATGTGGGCCTATATAAAATTTTGAGGCGTATTGGCAAGGTTTCTTATGAACTAGATTTTCCTAATGACTTAGCTTCGATTCATCCGGTTTTCCATGTCTCCTTGTTGAAGAAATGTGTTGCTAATTCGACATCTATAGTACCATTGGAGAGTCTTGGTATAAAAGAGAGCCTTTCTTACGAAGAGGTTCCAATTGAGATTTTGGACCGGCAAGTTCGGAAGTTGAGAAAGAAAGAAGTTTCTTCTGTAAAGGTTCTTTGGAGGAATCAATTAGTTAAGGGTGCCACTAGGGAGGCCGAAGCCGATATGATGTCCCATTATCCTCATCTTTTTCCTCCGACCCTACTCTAGCTTGAGGCATTTTAGTTCCTCATGGTTCACTCTTTTGTCTCATGTGTCTTAGATATTCCTATGATTTCTCATTTATGGATATTCATGAAAAGCTTAAATTTTGAGAAAATGAGTTAACTTGATTGATGTCTTTATGTTATGTGCATTTGAGTATGAGTTGCATATAGACCTTATGAAATGGTGCTTTGAACATGCTTTAGCTTGGAGTTGATGTTTCCTCCTCGGATGTGTTCATTTATGTGATTACATTCATGTAGGGCTGTTAGATCTAATTTCTATTCCCTTCTTATGATGTCTTGATTCCCATTTGAGGACTAATGTTCCCAAGGGGGGTATATTGTAACACCTCAGATTTGAAAAGAAGGAAATTGCAGGTTTCAGAACTGGTGCCATTACTGACGGAACCCACCTACGGACCGTAGGTTGACTTACGGGCCATAGGTGGGAACCGTAGGTGGCATGGTAAATGATTTTAAAATGTCAACTTTCAGAACCTCTTTGCCGATTCGCGAGGACTGCTCATCGTTCCATGTACGAGTCATGGATAGGTCTCGTAGGACTCCCCCAGACTTAGTGTAATTTTGAGGGTTAAAGTTGGGAGCTACGGTTGGTATGTACAGTCCGTAAGTGGACCAACGGACCATACATGGCAACCATCATTGGAAGTCAAAAATTAGTAGTCTCTGAATCTTTCTATGGTTGGACAACATGGTTTGTAGTTGGACCTACGAACCGTAGGTCAAAACCTTAGATAGAGGTCCGACAGTTATTTTTAAAGGCTTTTCGGTCTTTTTCCTAATTGACCTATGTCTAATCTAAATCATTTTAGTCTTAAACCTAGACCCCAAATAAGTCTTCTAAGCCTAAATTCTACCCATTCTAATCACTTTTCAACTTCCCCCAAAATCCCTCCAAGTTTCCCCAAATATTTCTCTCGCAAAAGCTTGAAGAAGAAGGTTAAGAATTCAAGACAAGTCTCCCATTCTCCATTTATTTTGGGCATTTATCTCCAAGGTATGATAGTTCTTCACCTATGGAGTCCTTTCCTCCATAGGGTACCTAAATTCTTCAATTTTCATAAGTTAAATTCTCCAATTGAAATTAGGGTTTTCTTCAATCTCAAGGGTCCCTTTCAATGTTGATCTAATTGGTTGAATTATGTTTATTTATGCATGGATTGACATAATTGAATGACTTTGAGATGAAATCATATGAACCTATGCATGATTTATGATTTATGATTTCTAAGCTTTGATTCCATAATGAAGACTATGAATGATCAAAAGATGAATTTTATGAAGATATGCATGTTCAATTATGAAATTGATGATGATTCAAGATTGCTTTGAGAGTAAAGCATAATTGTTGTTGTTGTGTTGAGAAAGGATTTTCTCAACTAAACTTTGAATCAAGAACTAGGAGCTATTCTAATGATAAGAC
Organism: Solanum appendiculatum; assembly: GCA_018342035.1. NCBI lineage: Eukaryota > Viridiplantae > Streptophyta > Magnoliopsida > Solanales > Solanaceae > Solanum > Solanum appendiculatum. Next base: position 495,084 of record JAGDQO010000296.1, read on the forward strand.
AAGAGGCGATTACCCATGTCTTCAAATGATAAGATAAGTCAAGACTTATGATTAATTCGTGGGAATTATGCTTAGCACCGACAGTATATTGAGATGGAAGCTCTCCCGTAGTAGAGGTCGGGTTTCTAGTAGCAATCTCCTTATCCCATAAACTATGTGCCACCATAGGTTTGTCTTAGATAGACATTAGCTAGTGGATCCACCTAAGCTAGAAATTATGGTTCTTACCTTGGCAAGTAAGGACACCTCTTTTCGGTGTGGGGTAGACACCAGATTCCATGTTATAGCTCACATGGTATAAGTCGGTTAAGGCTCACTTCCCATAAAAAAATGAACTAAGTTACTTTCAAAGGATCTCGTAATTGCTTTTAAACATGTTAAACTTCAATTTCATGACCATGATTATGATGTGTGTTTTCTAACCCCTTGTTTCATCCTATGATTTAACTTGGTCATTGTATACAATGTAAATGTCCCTTTTTGCATGATTTGATAAATATGTGCATTGTTATCATACTTGGTATATTCCATGTACTAACACATACTTTTTGCCTACATTGTTTCATAATGTAGGATCCGACGTTTTCCCCTCCATTCGTGACTAGTGCATTGTGTTAGAAGAACTTTGAAGACTTGGTGAGTCCTCATACATTCGAGGACAATGCCACGTTAACCTTTTCATGTCATTTTTACTTTTGAACTTGTATGGGTTACGTCCCAAATATCATTTCATTGATGTATTAGATGGCTTTGATACTATGTAGACTTCCTCTATTTTGCTAACTCTTTTAATACAAAATAGACTTTTGAACTCTTAATTACTATTATATTGTATGATGTATGCTAAGTGGCTTGTATGGGGCCTTTCGGGGTCTTATACACCATGTCACGTTTAGGGGTTACTTTAGGTCGTGACAGTACCTAACTAAAAGCATATAATTGATACGCCCAAATTTACCTCTAAAAAGTATAAAGAGGTCGTTTTTCAAATAAAAATCCTAACAAAGGTTAGAGTCGATTCCACGAGGAATGAGGTTCAACTTAGCTTTATTTTTATTACTTGTGTTGTTAGTCTAGTTATTTTCGTAAAAAGGGGGATTTTATGTAACAAAGATTAATTTGAATGATTGTAAGTAACAAGCATCATAGTGCGCAGGATTTATGTTTGAAAGAATCAATAGAAGATGAAACTAGGGTGTACGTGTTCCCCACGAATTCATAACTCAGTAAACCTTATAGTAGTAACCTTGTCTAGTGTGTAGCATGCAAGATCGGTAAGTTAAGTTCACCTAAGTGGTTGGTCCCCTAAATAAGTAAATTTCACCACGCAACTTGGTCTATCTATGGGTGTATGCTTTACTAACCCTTACCCTTGATCCAAAATTAGCTATCCCTTGGTCCGTTCAAACTATTAGATGAGAGTTGGTAGCCTCAAATCTTTTTTGTATAATCCCTTTTCCCATTAATTACCCCTCTTGGTCTGGCAAGTAAGAATAAGGAGAGTTATAATATTGTCCACCGTTAAAAAGCAATTAAAGCGAAGGGAAAAATAATACATGCATAAAAACTATTCAAGAATTACTAGTTATTAGGTCTACATTGTTAATTTTTTATTGTTCCCACAACCCGAGTTGTCGAATTAGCTACTCATTCTTGGCAGATGACAATTCATATTAAGCTGGTTAAAATAAATCATGAACTTACAAGTATAATTGTTGAATTGAAGTTGCAAAATAATTATTAAAGATCAACGATGTAATATAAAACCAACAGATTGAAGAAATAATGTAAAAGTGGTTCACAAGTTAATTCTCAACCCAAAAGCAAGCATAATCCCATACATAATACCTAGAAAGAGTATTTAGAAATATCTAATCCTAAACAAAACTACTAAGGAAAAGTAAGATTTGACAACTTCTATGACTCCTGACCTACGAACCGTCGGACCGTAGGTCCTTCTACGATTCGTGGAGTCCACTCATGGAAAGAAGTCTTCTGTGAGTCTCCAGGATCTTTTCTTTGGACGGGACCTACAGTCCGTAGACCAGTGTACAATCCATCCTGCTTAATCGTAGTCCAAGTACTGGAGCTTCATTCTCTGATACTCATCTACGAACCTTGGCCTATGGCTTGTAGAATTTTCTACGGCTCATAGTCTTCTCTCGTGGCTTCAGACTTGACTTCAAATCCTTCTGCTCTCATCTATAAGTTCCACCTACGACTCTTAGGTTGGCTCGTGGAATGCCAAAACACTATTGCTACCACTGTATTATCCTTCTCTGCTTCCAAAACCTATTTTCCTGCAATTTAGACATTAAACACAATTAACTGTACTAACAAATGCTCAAAGTACATGTAAAATCTCAAGCTTAAACTATTATAATTATTGTAAATCCATGGTACATCAACACCTTAAACTTAAAATCATTCCTTGTCCTCATGCGACACTACACAAAAAAATAGTAAGAAACTATGGCAATCACATGGTCTTTTTCAAGCAAACAACCTCAATTTTTTTCATTCCTGAATAATGCAATCATTCATTCCTTAACAAGCTAATACATGTGGATCCTTTTATGACATCTCTTAACCAATGGAAAACTTTACATACACAACAAACAATTAACAAGATAATGACTTATTGACAATGTCACTTATGCCCTTACCGCAAAGAAGTCCCATTTTCAATAGATATTAAGATATTTTTTAAGAACAGGGACTCTGTATACACCCACTCTCATAAATGAAATTCAAACCATACATGCTTAATGTCATAGGCTTTCCCTTATTTTCAATACTTAGACTCTCAAATAGTTAAATTAGGATCACTATAGGACTTTCTTGGCTTGTAAGTAGGCTCGGGGATAGGTGTGGTATATTTGGGTCATAGTGACTTGTTTCCCTCCTTGTTAATATATTAGATACACTCCATCTTTCGTAACCAATACTAAATACACCCCTATACGCCTTTTCTTTAATGTTTTCAACAACGTTCGGGTGTGTCTTTTGCTTCTTCTTTTCTTTTCCATATTTATCTTATTTTCATTTCACTTCCTTATTTTTTTTCTTCTGTCTTTATTATGGCCACACCCTATTATTTTTCTTTTTGTCATTACACTATTCATTTTATACCCCCTTTTTTTCCTTGTTATCCTCTATAGTAGCCACCCTCAACTTAGGCTTTTAGTCTGAGTCGAGGTGCATAATGTCCAAGGAGGGACTAGGGCCAAAACAAAGGTTAAGTGATAAAAAATGGGAAGGTGAATAGGATAATTCAATAAAAGGTATATTCAAGGCTTAAAGATTTGGATTGAGGGTTACAATTTCATTTGATGGGTTGTTTCTATGTAAAGTGGACTATTTTCAATGACAGCTTATGATCCTTTCCTAATCAACAACTCAATTATCTTAGCAAGACTAACAGGACAAGTTCTCAATTGGCACATACAATACGAATGAAGAATAACCTCACAACACACATGGCGCAAAGTTTCACTATCAAGTATCAATGTATTCGATTCATGCTCTAGCTTAAGTCATATTTATCGTATTAGTTTATGTCATTTCATAAGAAGATCCTACATAGTCAACCTATTAGCACAATAGATGTAACACAAAATTTTTGAGAGATATGATTTTTCATCAGCCATTTACCATCATGCCCTCTTCTTCCTATTCTTAATTTACATTTTACGATTACATCCTAAGAATGCAAGTTCAACAGAAATTAAAAGCTCTTCGGGGAAAGAACACATGCAAGAAAACCCCAAGGACATATTCGAGTGTCTGGGCTACTCAGACTTCACCTAGACACTCTCAAGCAAACATCAATTTATCCCACCCCCATATGAAAATTTGTGCATTGTCCCCTATGTACTAGAAATAAAAAATGAGGGGTGAAGACAAACGTGTGGCGCTTAAGCGCCGATGTACTAACTAGAGGTGGAAGGGCCAATCGGTGTGAAGCCCTGTGTAACAGCGGGTGACTCTGAATAAAATTTGGGGACACCATCCGTAGCATCCCTTGGGCCCGAGGATCAAATACCCTGCTACCTCTCCCTCTCTATTCGCATCTCCTCGGACTGTATAAAAGCATGTCTAGCCACCTCAAGCACCCGACTCTCCCTCTTCAAAGCTCTATCCTCACACTACTCTAAACTGTCAGTCTCAGCATGTGGTCATTTTCCAGGCGCCCGTGGAAGCTCCTCATCACCAAAAATATCAATAAGACCAGTTGTTGTATCAATGGGAAAGGTGAATAAGAGACTGGGAGGTGGTGGTGCAACAGTTAAAGTAGTGACCTCGAAACAGAGCTGATCTAACTTAGCATGGAAACTCTCCATATCTACACTCAGGGTGGTCTTGGGCGTGCCAATATCCTCATCTCAAATCCATCAATTGTCACGACCCAAAGTATACCCTAGGCGTGACATGGCGAATAGAACCTAGAGAGATCCTAAACAAGCCACTTGGCATAAGCATGACATAAAATAAATACAATAAGAGAGATTATAAGTAATATAAGTGTCAAATCATAAAATCACATAAAGGATACCAACAAAGTACATGAGAGAATAAGCAGAATACTACTAGGTCTGACATAAGCCTTCTACTATCATAGATGTGACTAGGACAAATCCTACGTCACGAAAATAATCTGAAAACTAAAAGAAATCAGATAATGAAGCTTTCCATGGCATTGCCCTCAAATAATGAGGACTCACCAATCCAAGTAGTCAACAACGGGGCAATCCATCTAAGTGTGTCAGGGTGGAGGTGCAACAGAACCTATATTATGAGACAATATAGGCACAAATATGCATTAGTAATGTGAATTACTAAGTATGGGGAAATGAAATAAGACGTAAACATGATAATATAGAGAACTTAAACATGATATGCATGACCAAGTAAAACGTAATAAAAGACTTTAAAGAGAAATCATAAATCATGAAAAAGGTCAATGCATACTTGAAAACCATAGGAAAAACTTTGATAAAACCTTTTGAGGAAAGACATAGTTCATTTGTGGGATATTTACTATTAAGCGACAATAAGGCCATGTGAGCTATAACATGGAATCTGATGTAACCCTCACAACAAAAAAAAGAGTCTACTTGCTAAGGTAGAACTCCATATCATTAATATTTCTAAGGTCAATCCACTAGCTAGGTCATGTAAGACAATCCTATGGGGGCATGTAGTTTGACACAAGGGAATTGCTATTGAAGATCAAACCTCTACCAACAGTAAGGCCTCCATTCCAAAGTCCTCTCGGTGCTAAGTAAATCCCAACCGACAAGCCATAATCATATTCATATGAAGATACTTGGAAAGGCACAATTAAGACTACAAATCCATCGTAAGTTCATCATAGAGTAGCTCCTTTCAAATCATGATTTTCATAAACTTCTTCATAATAGACACTTACCTTTCTAAGCATCTAAATCATGATTTCATTTATAAGTGAGAAAACCTTTACTAAATCATTGATACTTAACTCAAAAGAATCCTTTGTTTATAAATCATCATTTTCATAAAACATGCATAGCTTTCATAATCATAATTCGTAAGTTCATAAGCTTTATTCGTAAATTCATAGTCATATTCAAATATAAATCATGGGTTCATACGAAACAATTAAAAACCGTGTACTAAATCATGTCATGCATAATAAGATTTAAAATAAACAATTGAATTATAACAAATAGGACCCATGAAGAACTGCATGAAATCCTAATGGAACTGGGTGAAATTAAATTAGGAGATTGAAATTCTTTTGGGGAACCAATAGTGAATTTCCACATACCCTGGATAATCAAAACCCTAAGAAAGCAAGGAGAATGAGACCTTGCAGCTTGAAACTCTAGATCTTCACCTTGAAGCTCTTGAGAGAATTTTGGAGAAGAAGACTTGAGAGATTTAGGGAAATTGAGTGAATGAGAGAATTTAGGCTAAATTTGTAAGAGTAAAAACATATATATGGTAGTTATAGGACCAAAACGATGTAGTTTAGGGGTTAGGTGGGTAGGAAAAGACCAAAACACCCTAAATTAAAATCAGTCAAAGGACCCTACAACTTCGATCGACGATCTGCAGAACTTCTACAGACAACCCTGGTCAGTCATAGAATCATTTACTGGAACTCAAAATTTCTTATCAATTCCACGAGACCTTTCTACGGCCCTTCCCACATTCTACGACTCGTAGGACCCAATTTCAAGCCCAAAATTTTAGTAAGTCTATATCACTTCTACGGATCCCACCTACGACCTGTAGACCATATGACGGCTTGTCAACTCCATTCATAGAACTGAGGTCTCACATCAATTCTCTGAATCACTTCTATTGGCACTTCCTACGGCCCGTAGACCCTTCTACGAATCATCTTGTTCATCCATAGGTAAAACATCAGACACTTGATATTTCAAAAACTCAAACCAAGTCCTATTACCTCATTGCTACGGCCCATAGAACTTTCTACAGTCCACAGGTAGGACTCGTAGACCACTACATCAGTGCCAAAAATTGAACTTTTCCTTTCCAATCTGTCTTTCCAATTTATGAGGTATCACGGTATCTCTCCCTCAGGAATATTCATCCTCGAATGAGACTTAAGCTTGCATGAATAGAGTACGGAGAGAAACTAACAACCCAACATTAATGCAAATCTCATCAAAATGCACATAAAAAAGGAGATATCACTCCAAGCTAAATCATAACATAAAAACAAAGTTTTCATGAACATGCATGCATATGGAAACATGAGAATGACTAAAATGCATGAATATGAAAGAATGAACCATGAGGATACTTGGAAATTATATCGGCTTCGGCCTCCCAAGTAGCGCCCTCCAATAATTGATTCCTCCAAAGAACTTTCACGAAAGCAATTTCTTTGTTTCTCAACTCCCGGACTTGGCGGCGTAAAATCTCTACCAGAACCTCTTCATACAAAAGACTTTTCTTAACTCCAAAACCTTCCAATGGAACTATGGACGTCAGATCTCACACACACTTTTTTAATACAGAGACATGAAATATCTGATGTACCGATGCTAAGTCATTAGGTAACTCTAATTCATAAGAAACTTTGCCAACTCGCCTCCAAATCTGATATCAGCCCACATATCGGGGACTAAACTTCTCTTTCTTTCCAAATGTCATCTCACCTTTCATGGGTGATGTAACGACTCGTTAGTTTATTTTGAGCACTAGAATTATTTTGACTCTTCTTGTAAATTTAAAACGGTATTTTTTAAACTATTCGTTTAACTACGTTTTTTTATTACTAAGTAATACTTTTTGATAATTAATATAATTAGTAATTAATGGACCAAATCCATAATTTATTTAATATCCAATACCATTTGGCCCATGTATAAGAATGAATTAATTTTAATTGGGGTTTACTAATTTTTGAGTCATAACGAAAGGAAGCTTGTTGCGTCTAACATAGCCGCATCGAGGAGAACAATTGTGCACTTCAGTTAATGGCATAAACAATACTGTAATCTCTCTGTACATTGATTAATTGTTACAGACTTGGATATAAATCAATATCATAATGATTTGTGGGGGTAAGGGCAATTAAATTTGCGTCATAACGAAAGGAAGCTTGTTGCGTCTAACATAGCCGCATCGAGGAGAACAATTGTGCACTTCAGTTAATGGCATAAACAATACTGTAATCTCTCTGTACATTGATTAATTGTTACAGACTTGGATATAAATCAATATCATAATGATTTGTGGGGGTAAGGGCAATTAAATTTGCTAAGTCCTAATTATTTATCACTAACGGCTAAGATTACAAATTGTCAAAGGTGGGATAAGATTAGTGGACAAATTATGATGTAATGATGGCAAAGTAATCGAGTAATTACGAGTTGGCTATTGGGGAATATAAGGCAACTGTAAAATAAGGTTTGCATAGTCTTTTTTTTGAAAGCTATAAGTACTGCTTTCGTATAACTTGGCTATATTTTGATTTTTTCTTATGTTACCACATTATAATTTATATTTTAATATACTGAGAGGTAAATATTAGTTGTATTGTATTATATGAATACTATTAGATTTATGAGGTTTGGAAATATTGAAACTTAACCCTATGCTTGAATTTGGGAAATATGAAAGTCGACATATTAATTGGTATAAAAAAATATAGAAACTTGATTATAGATTCGTGTTGTACAATATATGGGTGAATTAATTGTATACTACTTTATTTAGTTTCACTAAAATTTTAATTTTGTCCTTGTGGGCCTAGCTTCATTTTTTGGGGTGAGTTTGGGGTCTAGGCTAGAAGTATAGTAATATGAGTGTCTACGGATTTGGTTACTTATGAATAATGCATATTTGATAGTTTTGGAACACTTTGAAGCTTTGCGAAAGGGAAAGGAAAAATCTTGAGGATTAGTGACACGTGTTCTGCATTCAAGGTATATTAATATTTTCTAGACTTTGTTGAGGGACATTTTCTAATTAAAAATTAAAAATGAAATATACAATGGGTAAGGGCGAAAGATGGAGGTCTCTTACCAATGGTATGACGGGCATTGGTACGAGTACACGTGTTATTAAAGAAAAAGTTTATTAATGTAGTATGATAGATTGTAATCTGAGAATGCCAAAGCATATGGGCATTAGCTGATGTATTAGTGACTTGGTTTCTTTTGAGTGGTTGTCTTTCTTTATTGAACCCGTATATTTGTGATAATTGAGGTGATTATATGTCATAGCGACATTTGATTTATTGAGATGTTTCATTATCCCCTTTTATTGAAATCATATTGTGCACATGCATTGATTTGATATTGAGTATAAGTTGGGCAAGTGGAGATCGTCCGTGCTAGGATTGTGAGATGTTATGATTATAAGTCGGTCACATGGAGATCATCTGTGCTGGGGATTATTTGATTTTATGATAGTACATTGAGATCGTCTACACAGACACGTGGAGATTGTCCGTGTCGGTATATGGACCTCGCGAGTCCCCCATGGGTCACGAAGTCTCGATGTATTTCTGAGTAGTATCGTGTATATATGGTTGAGAGAGTACTTGGCATCTGAGGCATATATTTTCATGGTGTCACATTGCATTGCATCTCATTACATCCTTCATTCTTGTTTGATTATGTGCTTTATTGGTCTTTGGACATTACGTAACATTTGACTATCCCTATTTGATGAAAACTTGGTTGTTATGTATAATATGGACTTGTAAAATTAAAGGACTATTTTCTTATATACTCCTATCACTATTTATTCATTGTCGATCTATGAGATATACTGGGTACACGTAGTTTTGTACTCATACTACACTTGCTACACTCTTTGTGGTGCAGATTAGATTTTGAATACAAGGGCATTACGCGAAGCTTTCAGATTTTAGTCTGAGTTTGGATAATCTTGGAGTTGTGGTGAGCTGCTTAGATATTTTGCAGCCCACACCTTCATCTATCTCTATTTATTAGGTTATTTTGGTATTCCGATAGGATATTTCATATGTCTGGACTTGTCATATAATTTCAAACTTGTATGGTCTTTTAGAAGCTCTTCTACTTATGACACTAATCTTGGGGTGGTATTTCAGTTTTTCATATTTTATTTAAAAGACTTAGTATGTAAGATATTTGCTTGCTACTTACTTTTTCATATTTAAGTTGAATTGGTTAACTTATTGGGTTGTCTTACCTATCGGTTGGGAACATAGGTGCCATTACGACTTAAGATTTTGGGTCATGACAACTTGGTATCAGAGCCCTAGTTTCATTGGTGTCACGAGTATAAGAGTAGAGTCTTGAAGATCAGTGCAGAGACGTTTGTTACTTATCTTCGAGAGGCTATAGTACTTTAGGAAACTTCTATTCTTTCTTTCTTTATCGTGTGTATGTGATTTTGTTTAAGGTCAACACTTTGTTCCATTCTCTCACCAATGGTGAGGAAACATTCTTAAATTTGACCCCACTGAAAGGGGATGAAATTGTGCGATTTCGTACGGATGTTACGTGGTTAGCAAAATAACTTGGTGATGAGCTTTTCGATTCTAAAGAATGAAATTGATGAGGTTGGAAATACTAAGAATGATTTTCTCGAGGTGTGATTTAGACAAAGATACTTGAACTTCATTTGAATTTATTAGGACAATTTTAGGACTTGTGTTTACGATAAATGAATAATTTAGTAATGAAATGGTATAATGTTGATCTCATGAAGAGAAGTATAAGATTAGGAAGATCAATTTATCAAATAAGAGGATAGTGATTATGGTAAGGATATGAGGAGAATTGAGGAAGGACAAAGACATAAAATATGATCACTTCTAATTACGTTTGAGAGGGTAAGACTTGTTATAAGATTCATATGGAAAATTTCCTTTTTATCCTTTGGAGTGGAGGTATACTGTAGATAATTTGAATAGTTCAATTTGGATGGCATTATGGCCATTTTGATATTCATTTGATAGGAGCCACAAGGCCGGCTAAGTCTAATATGTCAAGAGATTATTAAAGTCTGAAATAGATACCATTCAACAAGGAAATAAATTTAATGTGACGTATTAATAATAAATAGTGATAAATTCATATTGTGAGGAGCTTTTCAGAAATTGAATTGAGGATCAATAATATTAATTGAAACTAGGAGGAGAGAAAGATTCTTTAATTAAAGGATTTTGAAAGGGATACTTGTATGAAGCTATATGAGGACATTTATCGAGACCTGTGCATAGTAGTTATTAATCGTTCTACATATCAAAGACCAATGCAATGATGGTTGGAAATATTACATCAGTAAATAACTAACTATATTGGAGTGACCAAGGTTGTTCAAAGTATCGTTCGGTATGCTCTTGATTGACTACAGTTTTATTTTGAGTGTGGATCTACTTCATTTTACGTTAGTACGCACCTTATTTTTTATTTAAATATGCTTTGTGACTCTTCTCCTATGTCTATATATATTTCTACAGCAGTAGATGGTTCTTAGTGGTAGATCGATTACATCGATCTTATGTTGTTGACTTGGTAGTACATGACATGTGGACATACTTAGTTCTTTTGAATATGATGCATTTTTCAGACTATTAGGCCAAGACGATAACCTCAGATTTGTCAAGCATTCCTAAAATGAAGTGGAAAGAGACTCTCAGTACTTTTTTGAGAAGGATATTCTTAATTCTGAAGTCTCAACCGGTAAAAAGAGAAAGTGATACACCACCTATTGGACTTATGTTTGTGATACTAGTATCGATAATTCTCCTTTAGAATAAGTTCCAATGGTAAAAGAGTTCTTGGAAGTGTTTCACTTGATCGTGACATCAAGTTTAGTATTGGCTTAGAGTTGGACACTCGATCTATTTCTATCATTCTTATTGGAATGCTCCTTTGGAATTGAAAGACAAGTAACAAGACTTGTTGAGTAAGAGATTTCTTAGATCAAGTGTATCTTTATGGGTTGTTTCTATCGTACTTGGATTCCTTTGTCATTATTTTTATCGATGATATATTGGTATACTCTCATAGTAGGGTGGATCACGAGCATCATTTGAGGATTGTTCTTTACAATCTAAAGAAGGTTAAGCTTTATGCAAGTTTTTAGAGTGTGAGTTTTGATTAGTTCGGTGGCATATTTAGACCATGTAGTGTTCAAGAAAGGTACTATGGTGGATCCCAAGAAGATTAATGTAGTTTATAACTGGGACAAACATGTTTTCATTACCAAAATTCAGAGTTTCTTAGGTCTTGCAGATTATTATTGACGACTTATGGAGGGGTTCTCATCTATTGCATCCGTATTGACTAGGTTGATCCAAAAGAATGTGATTTCTCAGTGGTCTGATGAGTGTAAGGTGAGTTTTCAAAAACTCAAGATTATATATTGTGATACTTCTCGGATTGATCTTGGCTATGTATTGATGTAGAAGGAGAAAGGCGATAGTTTATGTTTGAGGCAGTTGGAGGTTCATGAGAAGAACTATACTACCCATAATTTAGAGTTGACAGTTATAGTATTTGCACTAAAGATCTGAAGGCATTACTTTTATGGTGTGCATTGTGAGGTGTTCAAGGATCATCATGGTCTCCAATATATATTGAATCATAGAAATATCAATTTGAGATGGCTGAGGTGGTTAGAGTTGCTCAAGAACTATGGGGTTACTATCTTTTAAAGTTGGGGCAAGGAGTAATAGCAGATGCCTTGAGTAGAAATGTGGTAAGTATGGATTGTCTAGGTTTGTTATAGGTGAAAGAGCATCTTTTTGACTATGAATGACCCATCTTTATCTAATAACTTTATAAGACTTGATATTTTAAGAACCTGGTAGGGTGTTGACTTATATAGAGGCAAGGTCGTCCTTATTGGAGCATATTCTAACTCGACAGTTTGATGATGAAAATTTGTTCGAGATTCTAGCAAAAGTGTTACAAGGAGAAACCAAGGAGGCGATTTTGGATGGCGATGGAGTTTTGAGGATAAATGGTCACTTGTGTATTTCTCGGGCATGTGATTTGATCGGCCTATCATTGAAGAGGCCCATAAATTGAGATATTTTATTCATTTGGGACACTAAGATTTATCATGATTTGAAGCAACATTACTGATGGTGTCTTACGAAGATGGACATAGTATATTTTGTATTTTGAGGTTTAAATTATTGGCAAGTGAAGTATAAACACCAAAACCTTGGAGGTGTGACTCAAGGTATGTCTACTTGAGTGAAAGTGAGAGTGTATTGCTATGGACTTTGTGGTAGGTTTGCCACATACTTTGGATAAGTTTGATGATATATGGGTCATCGTGGAGCGATTGAACAAGTCCTCACATTTCATACCAATTCAAACTACTTATAATTTGGAGAAGTTAGTTAGAATCTACATTCGGGAGATAGTTCGCTTGCATGGGGTTCTCATTTCTATCATTTCATATCATGGCACACAATCTACATTTCATTTCTAGCGGTCTATGTAGAAGATGTTGGATACTAGAGTGGATTTTAGTATCAATTTTTATCTTTAGCGGAGTTTGTATACAATAAGAGTTATCATTCGAGCATTGAGATTGCACCATTCGAGGCTTGTATGTTAGAATATATTGATATTTGATTGGTTGGTTTGATGCATTTGAGGTTAGGCCGTGGGATACAAATCTATCGAGAGAGTTCTTGGACAAGGTTAGGTTAATTCATAATAGGCTTCTCATGACTCAAAGTAGTCAAAGAGTTATATAGATCAAAAGGTTTGTGATTTGGAGTTCATGGTTGGAGAGCGGATTCTATTAGAGATTTCACCCATGAATGGTGTGGGGAAATTTGAGCCCATAGTATATTGGTTCCTTTTAGATTGTTCAGCTTGTCGATAAGGTGGCTTACGAATTGACTTTGTCACCTAGTTTGTCAGGTGTTCCCCCTTTGTTTTATATTTCGATGCCAAAAATGAATAATCAGGATGGTTCTCATATGATTCAATGGGATTCTGTGTTACTTGATCAAAATTTGACTTTTGAAGAGGAGCGAGTAACCAACTTAGATATGCAAATTCAAAATTTAAAGTCAAAAGAAGTTGCTTCGGTAAAGGTTCAATGGAAGGGTTGAGGAGGCTATTTGGGTGATTGAGTTGGACATGTGGATCAAATATCTCTAAATTGTTTTTAGCATTCAAGTACTTTCTATTCTTTTGCCATTCAAGGACGAACATTTGTTTTAGTGTTAGATGATGTAACGACCTGTTAGGTTATTTTGAGCACTAGAATTATTTCCACTCTTCCTGTAAATTTAAAATGGTAATTTTTAAACTATTCGTTTAACTATGGTTATTTATTACTAGGTAATTCTTTTTTATAATTAATAAAATTAGTAATTAATGGGCCAAGTCCATAATTTATTTAATATCCTATATCATTTGGCCCATGTATAAGAATGAATTAAATTTAATTGGGGTTTACTAATTTTTGAGTCATAACGTAAAGGAACCTTGTTGCGTCTAACACAGCCGCGTTGAGGAGAACAATTGTGCACTTCAGGTAATAGCATAAACAATACTCTAATCGCTCTGTACATTCATTAATTGTTAGGGACTTGGATATAAATCAATATCATATTGATTTGTGGGGGTAAGGGCAATTAAATTTGTTAAGTCCTAATTATTTATCACTAACGGCTAAGACTACAAATTGTCAAAGGTGGGCTAAGATTAGTGGACAAATTATGATGTAATGATGGCAAAATAATGGGTTAATTATGAGTTGGCTATTGGGGAATATAAGGTAATTTTAAAATAAGGTCTGCATAGTAGTTTTTTTGAAGGCTATAAGTTTTGCTTTCGTATAACTTGGCTATATTTAGATTTTTTTCTTATATTACCACATTATAATTTATATTTTAATATACTGAGAGGTAAATATTAGGTGTATTGTATTATATGAATACTACTAGATTTATGAGGTTTGGTAGGATTGAAACTTAACCCTAGGCTTGAATTTAGGAAATATGAAAGTCGACATATTAAATGGTATAAAAAAATTAGGAACTTGATTATAGATTCGTGTTGTACAATTTATGGGTAAATTAATTGTATACTATTTTATTTAGTTTCACTAAAATTCTTGTCCTTGTGGGCCATCTAGGCTAGAAGTATAGTAATATGAGTGTCTACGGATTTGGTTACTTATGAATAATGCATATTTGATAGATTGGGAACACTTTGAAGCTTTGCGAAAGGGAAAGGAAAAATCTTGAGGATTAGTGACACATGTTCGGCATTCAAGGTATGTTAAGACTTCCTAGACTTCGTTGAGGGACTTTTTCTAATTAAAGATTAAAAATGGAATAGACAACGGGTAAGGGCGAAAGATGGGGGTCTCTTACCAATGGTGTGACGGGCATTGGTACGAGTACCTGTGTTATTAAAGGAAAAGTTTATTAATGTAGTATGATAGATTGTAATATGAGAATGCCAAAGCATATGGGCATTAGCTGATGTATTAGTGACTTGGTTTCTTTTGTGTGGTTGTGTTTCTTTATTAAGCCTGTGTATTTGTGATAATTAAGGTGATTATATGTCATAGCGACATTTGATTATTCAGATGTTTCATTATCCACTTTTATTGAAATCATATTGTGCACATGCAATGACATGAGATTGAGTATAAGTTGGGCACATGGAGATCGTCTGTGATGGGGATTATGAGATTTTATGATTATAAGTTGGGTACGTGGAGATTGTCTGTGCTGGAGATTATTTGATTTTATGATAGTGCATTGTGATCATCTGCACATACACGTGGAGATCGTCTGTGTCGGTATATGGACCTCGCGAGTCTCCCATAGGTCACGAACTCTCGATGTATTTCCCAGAAGTATTGTGTATATACGGTTGAGAGAGTACTTGGCATCTGAGGCATATCATTTCATGGTGTCACATTGCATTGCATCTCATTACAACCTTCATTCTTGTTTGATTATGTGCTTTATTGGTATTTGGACATTACGTAACATTTGACTATCCCTATTTGATGAAAACTTGGTTGAGAAGTATAATATTGACTTGTAAAATTAAAGGACTATTTTCTGATATACCCCTATCACTACTTTTTTGTTATCGGTCTATGAGATTTACTGGGTACACATGGTTTTGTACTCATACTACACTTGCTGCACTCTTTTGTGGTGCAGATTGGATTTTGAATTTGAGGGAATTTTGTGGAGCTTTCAGTTTTGAGTCTGGGTTTGGATTATCTTTGAGTTGTGGTGAGCTGCTTAGTTATTATGCGGCCCACACCTTCATGTATCTCTATTTATTAGATTGTTTTGGTATTCCGATAGGATATTTTTTATGTCTAGACTTGTCATATGATTTCAGACTTGTATCGTCTTTTAGAAGCTCTTGTACTTATGACACTAAATCTTGGGGTGGTATTTCAGTTTTTCACATTTTATTTAAAAGACTTAGTATGTAAGATATTTGCTTGCTACTTACTTTTCCATATTTAAGTTGAATTGGTTAACTTATTGGGTTGGCTTACCTATAGGTTGTGAACATAGTTGCCATCACGACTTGATATTTTGGGTCATGACATGTGAAATTTTCAAATTGACCTAATCATCTACATCGAATTCAAGGTATCTTCTTCTAATATAGGTATAAGACCTTTGTCGATTTTGAGCCGTTTTCAATCTTTCTCAAATAAGTTGAACCTTTTTCATAGCCTCATTCGCTAACTCGGGCCCTATCAAAGCGACCTCACCAACTTCAAATCAACCAACAGGAGACCTACACCTCCTACCATAGAGAGCTTGTGACAGAGCCATTTAGATACTTGGATAATAGCTATTATTATATGTAAACTCGATCAAAGGCAAATGATCATCCCAATTACACTTGAAGTCAATCACACAAGCTCTCAACATATCTTCCAAAGTCTGAATATGTCACGACCCGATTTCTCGAGTCATAATGGCACCTACTATACCCCACCAGTAGGTAAGTCAACCCGTAACCCAGAACATCAAGTAATGAGCGTAAGGGTAGAAACTAGTGAAAATAATAACCTAAACAAAGGACAACAAGGCGGAAGAAAACCAAAATAAATATATACAAAATCCCTCCCAGAATAATAAAGAGTACAACACCCAAAAGTGGACCACAACAAAGCGTGTCTCAAAAAGCAACGAGACTAGATAAAACAAAAGAAGGAGACAAGATAAATCCAAAACGCTACGTGCTCACCCTCGTCTCCGAACCACAGCTGCAAAAGATGGCAGGAACTTATCATCGCTGGTAACTGGTACTGGGACCTGCATCACAAAATAGATGCAGAGTGTAGCATGAGTACCAAAACAACATGTACTCAGTAGGCATCAAAGGCCGACTGAGCAAGAAAGGTAAAAACAAGCTGAAAAGAGAGAATCTAAACACACAAAGAGGTCAAAGCGGGAAAAAGAAAGAAAGCACAAGAGCATACTGAAAGTAAATCTAAGTATATCTAAACTACTCCTAATTGGACCCCCATAAGCCCAGAATGTACACTCGTTCGCAAGTTTAAATAAAACCCGAACGGACCCCTATAAACCCAACAGGTACATAGAATAGCTAAGACTACAAGAGTAAGATACTCAAACCCAAGTCCAAAAGAAGTCAACTGGGCCTCGAACCCACAGTGACAGGGTTTGGGCCTTGAACCCAAAGTTGTGAAAGCTGGGCCTTGAACCCAAAATGATAGAATCTGGGCCTCGAACCCAAGGTGATAGAATCTGGGCCTCAAACCCAAGGTGATAGAATCTGGGCCTCAAATCAAAAGCACCACTCTCAAGCTGGAAATAATGGCCTCGAACCATAAAATGTCAGCCTCAAACCATAAATAATTACTACAACCAACCAACTCAAGACCTAACCAACAAAAGTACCAAGGGTGTGTCAATTTCAAGGAGAATCCCATGTCAAGTCAAGTCATCGTGGGACGCCGCCCACCCAAAGGTATCAGCAGAAGGCTCCCAACCTAGTACAACTCAATCTCCAATCATCGCGATAGCATAAACATTCAGTAACGCTTCGAAACCGTAGAAATAGGGAGAGAGAGAGGATAGAAGATCTAATAAGCCACGAATTCGCTTAAACTAAGGCTCATACTATCAGACTCAAGTCTGCTATTCCAGACTACAAGGATCTAGTCTATACGAAACAACGTCGGAGACAAAGTAAAATACAAAGCTCGAGAGTCTAAGGAAACATTGGTCTATCCTAGGCTAAGGCTAGACATGCATCAGAAAGTAAGTAAATTTAAGTAATTCACATAGCATGCACAAACCCAAACCACCCCACTTGTAAGGTACTAATCCTGAAATAATGTTGATCAAACCTAAAACATGGTATCTAAGAAGAGAGGTAAGAATACTAGGTCTCCGCCCCCAATTCACACTAATCAACATGAGTTCACACATTCAGGCTAAAACTAGATAGAAAGGAAGTCGTAGCCTACCTGTTGGTTGATCGCGCGCGCTCCAAATAACAAGCCTGGAGCTTTTCCCTTCCGAACGGCCTCTGAGCACTGTCACACTATCAAAAATAGGATCACAACGTCAATATGGTCATTTAGACACCAAAATCACCCAAAATGAAGCCGAATCAATTTTTAGAATCAAACAGGAATTATGGGACCCGCACCGGACTTTCTGGATTTGACTCCGCCAAAAGACCCAAAAATAGTACCCAAACTTGTGTTCTGAAATGGAACACAATTTGGGGCTCGAAACGCAGCGAAAACCCAACATGCAAATAAATCACACTTTAATCAATTTTTAAAATACAAGAAGTAGGTAAAACTCAGAATTTACCAAAATCGTAGGATGCGCAACACTCCTTGGAAACTCCATGACGTATCCTCAATAATTCCTGATAGGTGGGACTTTGAATGACCCAAAACCGAGCTAAAATGAGCAAGATATCACCAAATCAATTTAGCCAAAATCAAGAACTCGAAAAGAGCTATAGCAGTCTGGTTTATCCCAATTTTACCTCGAACGACGCACACACAACAACTTTCGATCACTCTACAGCGAAGCCATCATCAAAACGAAGCTTCCACACTTTGAATCACCTCATTTGGCCAAGAAATGAGAGAGATATGGGGTTTTAAAGTTTCCAAAATGAGCTGATATTTCTACTATATATGCACTAGATTTCATCATTTTTTCAGAAACTTAAAAACTCTGACGGGGTGTTCTGAACTCATTCGGAGCCCCGTGCATGCAAACGAGATATGCAACCATATGAAATTCGATATACCGGAATCAATGGCGTAGTCAAAATTTTCATATGAGGTCATCTTGATAAAAAATGGGTCCCACAGCCAACCGCCATTTTAAGTCAAAATCCACAAAGGGGATCGAAATTAGCTCGGAAGCCTCGGAACAAGAACGAAGGGTCAATCTAGACCAAACTCGACATTTCGGAGCTAACCGTGCTGACTGAATTCTCATTCGAGCGTGTGTACTCGGAATGCTGACTAAATTCAAACTTAGGCTTAAACTTTAAAATTAAAATCCCTAATCGCACCGACTCACACTAAAATCCTTGGGAATCATGTTGACCATGCTACTAGACTAAAATGACCCTTCCAGAGCTAATAAAATCATCAGATTTGGCTTCAGATGTCATCTTCTTGAACTTTTGATCAAAAATAATCGTTCAAGGTTCAAAAGCTCCAAAACACTAAAACTCAAATAAAAACTAAACGAACGACCAGGTAACCAAACTGTCTGTCCCAGCAAGTCATAAATGACTTGGGATCGCAACAAAAAAGCTATAAATGACAAACAGGAGGCATAAACACATAAATGACCTGAAGGTCATTACAAAATAGTATGCTCGGCTTGTCCGTCGATTTGTTGATAAAATGTCGTGCTAAGCTTCACTTGCACACTAAGAACTTTCTGAAATGACCTCCAAAACTGAGTACCATGATTGGAGATGATAGATAAGGGCACCCCATGCAACCTTATCATTTCCTAAATATAGAGCTTGGCATACTCTTCGGCTGAGAATGAAGTCTTTATGGGAAGAAAGTGAGCTGACTTCATCACTCGGTCCACAGTGATGCAAATCGAATCAAACTGATGATAAGTATGAAGTAAACCCATAATAAAGTTCATATTCAAATCTTCCCACTTCCACATAGGAATTCTAGTATCTTGAGCGAAACCTCCCAATTTTTTATGCCCAACTTTCACTTGTTGACAATTAGGACTCTTAGCCACAAATTCCGCAATATCCTTTTTCATCCCATTCCACCAATAGACCTCCCGCAAATTGCAGTACATCTTGGTGCCTCCCGGGTGAATAGAATATCAAAAACTATTAGTTTCTTTCAAAATTTGATTCCTCAACCCATGAACATTCGAAACACATAACCGACCTTGGTTTCAAAGAACACCATCTCCACCTTGGGAGAATGCATCAATGGATTTTTCGGAAACCGGCTTCTTCAAATCAACCATAATCGAATCAAGTTCTTGCTTAGCCTTCACATCCGATACAAGAGACGATTTGGAAATATTCTGAACAATCACACCGCTTTCAATAGAATCGACCAAGAAAACACCCAATCGAGCCAACCTATGAACATCACAAACTAGCTCTTGCTTACAATCCTCAACATGAGCAATACTACCCATCGGTAGCCGACTAAGAGCATCCGCCACCACATTCACTTTACCCGGATAATAAAGGACAGTCATGTCATAATCTTTCACTAATTCAAGCCACCTTATTTGGTGAAGATTTAAGTTCTTTTGGGTGAACACATACTTCAAGCTCTTATGGTCGGTAAACACAACCACAAGAACACCATTAAGGTAATGTCTCCAAATCTTTAAAGCAAACACTACCGCCGCTAACTCCAAATCATGAGTCGAATAATTCTTTTCATGCACCTTTAATTGCCTTGAAGCATATGTCATGGGTTTCTCATGTTGCATCAAAACACAACCAAGACCAATCCGTGAAGCATCACAATAAATCACAAAACCGCTCAATTCTTCCGATAATGTCAATATAGGCGTTGAAGGAGCCTATCCTTTAATTCTTGAAAACTCTTCTCACAAGCTTCCAACCATGGTTTCCTCATTTTTAGTCTTGTATTCAGATTCTCTTAAGATTGAGATATTACTTTGAGACTTTATTCAGCTTTATGATTTATTTTATTTCGTATGTTGTTATCTTAGTTTCATGCTTATGTCAAGTGGCTTATTTAGGATCTCTCGGGATCCTATTCGCCATGTCGCGTCTAGGGGTTAGCTTGGGTCATGACAATAACCCACTAGTAGATAAGCCAACTCATATCTCAAAATGATAAGTAGCATGTATATTGGGCAGAATCAATAAGCAACAAGAAATAAAGAACATTTTAAAGGAAACACAATGGCAATAAGAGAAATGGAAGATATATATACAATAAAAAAGAGTGACACAATCCAAAAACCTGCTAGTCACTAGCACACACTACTAAAAAGAGTACAAGTTTCCAAAAGTGGACCAAAATGTAGACTTGTCTCAAATACAAATGACTAGTCAAAAGCTATAAACAGAAGGAGAGAGGTTAATCATGGACGCCGTAAGCTCACCCTCAGTCTCTGTTGTCCTTGCAACAAGCTCAAAATCAACGCTAGCAACTGGTGCTCGGACCTACATCAAGAATATAGATGCAAAGTGTAGTATGCGTATCGAAGAAATAGGTACCTAATAGGCATCATAGGCTGACTAAAATTGGAAAGTAAAAGAAATAATGAAAAGCGTGAAGGAAGGCAACTAGATGTCACAAAATTAAATGGTAACGGAAATCCTAACTATGAAGCACACAAGCCAAGGAGAGAATGAACAGTAAAGTAAATAGCTAACTATAACCTAACTAGACCCTATAAGCCCAGAAGGTACACTCGTGCTCAACTAAAAGTAAATAACCCAAACGAACCCCTATAAGCCCGATAGATACACAAAAGAGTTACGAAACTACTAACTAAGCTTAAGAGTATTCCAGAACTCCCATAGCCATCCACGAACTCGAACCATGGAAAAGGCAACCTAAGAATCGAGAAGAATAATCGAGTCAAGACTCGAACCTGACTAATAGAGGCAATGCTTGGACTCGAATCGAGGAAAATAGAGATGTGTCGGACCTTCAACCATGACTAAGTGATTTGCTAGGGCCTCGAACCGTGGCTAAAAAAAGTACACATATGCTTCAAACTTAGGATAATAAATATGCATACGGACCTCGAATCATGGAAAAAGAACTCTGAATACTTAAAAATTCTCCGTTGTCTCTCAAACCAGACAATACCGTAGAGAAAAACTATCTTCAAAGTCGCTAGGGACCCACTCCAGCTCTAAATCTAAGACCCGACCCCAAACAACCAATAAAGTACAAAAATCTCCAATGAAAATGCTCGAGTCGAACCACTATGAGAGATTATGGATGAAAGGTCATATGAGTTGAGTTGTCACCTAGCTAAGGATCATACTATCATACCCAAGTCTGCTATATTAGTCTACAGGGAGCTAATCCATCCGAAGCAACGTCGGAGCATTTCTAAGGCCTATCGGCTCTAAAACACAAGTCTAAGGAAATCACTAGCCTAAACCTAGGCTAAGGCCAATAATAAGCTAGCACAACAACATGAACAACAATAATACGAAGCCTACGGGGCAAGGCAATCACATAACAAGATTAAACATGCTAGAACTCCCAATAATATTCCAAAATACACTTAAGGCATGATTTCTAGCAATTAAGCATGGGTCAACTACAAACCCACCCAATACAAGTTGTTCAACATGAATTTAAATTTATAAGCTCAATCTAAAGACTAGGAAGTCGTAGCCTACCTCAATGTAGACCGCACAACTCTAAAACAATAATTCTGAAGCTTTGCCCTTCCAAATGGCCTCCGATCACTGTCATGCTACCATAAAATGATCAAAACGTCAATACGGACATTTAGACAATAAAATCATAATAATTGGAGACTGGCCCAAAATTGAGTCAAAATGGAATTGTGGAACCCACATCGGGAATCCCAAAATTGACTCCATCAATGGGTCCAAATTGCTTACTGAACTTGTGCCCCCAAAATGGGCACAATTCAAGCTCGGGAACACATACATACATAGCATGCAAGAATTGATCACAAAAGACACCATTAAAGAGGCTTGAGCATTCCTTCAAGATAGGAATTTACCTCGAAAATACATTCCTTAAAGTCTCTCGGTGACCCCACATGATGCCTCGACGCAATTTTGACAACCAGTAACTTGAATCCCCTCAATTGGAGTGTTCTAGCTCGAGATATCCTTTTTGAAATGTTGAAGTGAAGCTGATTTCGTGTGATCACACGTATGACCTCCGCGAACACAGGATCCAATCCGTGACCAATGAATGTCTACCCCCAAAGCATCACGGACATAGTGCTAGCCTACGAACGCAAAGGGTCAGGCCTTTGGCCTACGCAACGTGGCACATGGCCCGGGAATGTGATGGCCAACCCGTAAGGCCTCCGAAAATGCGGCACAGGCTTCATGATCACGGAGACCAAGACCACTAATCACCATGAATGGAGCTTAAGGAACGCAAAGGGGAAAGGAGGTTGCACCAGGTGATGCACATCAGCTAGTTTCTCGAAAGATGGAAATCCCCAACTGGGTGCTCGGGATTCATTTAGAACCCCATGCACGCAAATGAGATATGCTATCCCACTAAATTCAGCATTCCAAACTTAATGGAGATGTCGAAACTTTCAATTGAGGTCGTCTCGATAAAAAGTGGGTCCCATACCTAAACTCTATTTTTAGCCAAATTTGACAAAGGAGCTCAAAATGAGCCCAGAAACCTCAAGTTTCACCACCAAAGGTCCTTCTAGATCGAATTCTGCATTCCAGAGCTAACAGAACCATCAGAAATGCATTCTGAGGCCGTTTTCCTAAACCTTTGGTCGAAGTCAACCATTCAAGTTTCAAAAGCTCCAAAACATGAAAACTTGCACAAAAACCATATGAACAACTAGGTGACCAAATTCTCAGTCCAAGCAAGTTATAAATAACTTGGGGTATCTATAGGAACACTCTAAACATTGAAAAGAATATAGAAAGGAAAAAATGACCTAGAGGGTCATTACAACATCCACTATTAAAAAAGACATTCGTCCACGAAAGTAAAGAGTCAAGAAGTACTTGAAGGCTAAAACAAGCGAGGAAACTACTATCGCATCTCATGCTTGGTCTCCCAGGTAGCCTCCTTGCTTGGCTAGACGATGCCTCCATCAGACCTTAACAATAGGAATGGCTATCGAATGCAATTGTCTGACATCTCTATCCAAGATAACAACTACCTTCTCCACGAAGGTCAAACGGTCATCCAACTGAACTGAATAATACCAGAGCCCAAGTGATTTGTTAAGAACATACCGGTGAAGCATATAAACATGAAAAATAGGATGAATACCTGAAAATGCAGGAGATAGGGCCAATTCATATATGACATCACCAACAGTCTGAAGAATCATAAATGGCCCTATGTACTTGGGGCTAAGATTGCCCCGCATCACGCCCTTCATGGGTGGTACTCGAAAGGATACATGATCACCAACTGCGAATCTCAAAGGTCGGCAACTAAGGTCAGCGTAACTCTTGTTCCTGCTCTGTGCTGACCTATGTTTATCTTGAATCACTCAAACTCTGTCCAAGGCCTCCTGAAGCAATTCAGCACCACTCGGCCTAGGATCCGACGACTTACACCAACCAACCAGAGAGCGACAATGCCTACCATTGAAGTTCTCGAATTGGGCCATCTGAATACTCAAATTGTAGTTTTTTTATATGCAATCTCCATCAAATCCAAGAATTGGTACTATTAACACACAAGCCCACATCATATCCTCCAGAATCTGAATAGTACACTGCGACTACCTGTTCATCTACAGATGGAAAGTTGTGCTAACATCAACACGGATACCCAAATCTTTCTGGAAGGTCCTCTAGAAGCTAAAAGTGAACTAAGAACCCCTATATGAAATTATGGATACCAACGCCTCGTGAAGACGAACTACCTCCCGAATGTACATACGAGCTAACCTCTCAGTGCTGAAAGAAGACTAAGTGGGAAGGAAGTGTGCTGACTTGGTTAATCAATCAATGGTGACCCAAATATTGTCAACACCTCTGGAAGTCCAAGGAAAGACCATAACAAAGTCCATGGTGATGCGCTTCCGCTTCCACTTCCACTCCAAAATAGGCAATCTCTGAAACTCACCACCAGACCTCAAATGTTTGGCCTTCATGTGCTAGCAACATAAGCAACGGGACATAGTCCACAATATCTCTCCAAATGCCACTTCACCAGTAATGCTGCCTCAAATAATGATACATCTTTGTGGTGCCCGGATGAATAGAATATTTGGAATCATTGGCCTTACGAAGAATCAACTGGATCAAATCTCTAACTCTCGTAACACAAATATAGCCACCAAACCACTAGACTATCCGTACACACCACCTTACGATTCAAGGAATCTACTATCACATTCACCTTGCTTGAATGGTATAGAATAGAGAGGTCATAGTCCTTCAAGAGCTCAATCCATCTACACTGCTTCGAATTAAGGTCCTTCTGGCTGATTATTACTGTAGGCTCTTGTGATCAGTGTAGATCCCACATCAGACCCTATACAAGTAATGCCTCAAAATCTTAAGCACAAAAACTATTACCACCAATTCCAAATCATGAATGGGGTAGTTTTGCTCATGCACCTTAAGCTGCCTCGACGCATATGCGATCACACGACCATGTTTCATCAAAACACAACCCAAATCAACGCTAGATGTATCACAATACATTGTGAAGCCCTCACCCTCAACTAGTAGATTCAAAATAGGAGCAATAGTAAGAAACTCCTTGAGCTTCCGAAATCTAAACTCTCACTCTTCTGACAACTCGAAAGGAACATTAAGGCGAATCAACCGGGTCAAAGGTGTTGTAATAGATGAGAAGCCCTCCACAAACCATGTATAGTAACCTGCAAATTCGTTGAAGCTTTGAATCTCAGTCATTGAGGTGGGCCTAGCCTGATCATGAATAGTCTCAATCTTCACTAGTTCCATCATAATATCATCCTTCGACACCATATGCCCCATAAATTTTCCAGACTCAATCTAAAACTCTCACTTTGAGAACGTGGCATAAAGTCGTTGATCTCTTAAAGTCTGGAGCATAGTCCTCAAATGTTGCTCGTGCTCATCCCTACTCCACGAGTATACCAGGATATCATCAATGAACACGATGATAAAGGAATAAAGATACGGTCTGAACATACGCGTCATCAAGTCCATGAATATTGTCAGGGTATTGGTCAACCCAAAAGACATCACTAAGAACTCATAATGGCCGTAACGAGTCCTAAATATGGTCTTAGGGATGTCCGCCACCCTAATCTGTAGCTGATGACAATGGGATCTTAACTCAATCTTAGAAAACACCAGGGCACCTTGAAGCTAGTCAAATAAATCATCAATATGAGGCATGGGATATTTGTTCTTCATCGACACCTTGTTCAACTGACTGTAATTGATATACATATGCATAGAATTGTCCTTCTTTTTCACAAATAAAATTGGGGCACCCCAAGGAGACACACTTGGCCAAATGAATCCCTTACCCAAGAGATCCTGAAACTGAACACTGAGCTCTACGGGGACTATACAGTATGGTGGAATATAAATAGGATGAGTGTCCGACTCAATCTCAATAGCAAAGTCAATATCGTGCTCCAGGGAAAGGCCATTAGATCAGCAGGGAAAACATCGGCGAACTCTCATATAATCGAGACTGAATCAACTAAAGGGCCCCCCTACAACATCCCGTGCATACACCATAATTATTTTTGTCATATTTTATCCTCAACATTCATTACTTATTTCTCAAATCATTTTTCAAGACCTAAGACTATATATCAATTAATATGGATATTGTGGTAAAATACTCATATTAATCATTATTTCTTAAGGAGTGTGCAAATTCCAAACTGGTTAAGTAAAAGTGAATGGAGGGAGTAAAAGAGTTTCACTAAAAATAGAAATTTGTTCTCTAGTCCAAATGGATTCAATAAATATATCAATCCATCTCATCATATTTTTGTTAATAAAAAGAAGATAGAGAGCATAATTTAATTCCTAAGGGGATGCATTTCTCATAAAAAAAATAGGGGATTTTTTTTTATTATTTCAACTAGTATCAATTGATGGAAAAGAAACATATGAATTTGTAAAATTAATTACTAATTGACATTCAAGATTCCAAGAGAGACGCGATCTAGTTTTTCAATCTGATCCATATACATAATAGAATAGAGTATCTTTATTTCTTTAATTGGGAGCATACATTAAAATGAAATTCCTACTCAATTTTTTATTGAATAAGTAATAAGTAATCTTTTAAATCAAAAAGACAGTGAAGTTAACACCAATATCATATATAATTGCCTCAACTGTCCATAACAACATTTACATAAGTGAGCCTTAATGAAGAGAGGAGGTAAATTATAACTAGGTATCATACAAGTGCAACATCTATTTCCATTTCAAGAGTAACAACAGCAGTATAGCCTCAACCCCAAGCAAACTAGATTAACTATATAAATTCTCTGACTTTATTTATGAGTCCAGAGTCTAAAGGACAGCTTTTTTTATCAAAATTTCCAAAGGAATAACAAAATGAAAGTAAAATATGCACCAACAGTTATCTTTAGGAACATGGTTCCTAAAGTCGTACTATAACATAAAATAAACAACACTTGATTTATCGTGGAAAATTTTCTTACTCAAGGGAATAAAACCACGAAGTATAGTGTGTAGGATTTCAGCAACAAATTCTCCACTAACTTAAAAGAGTAGTTTCAAATTACAACTCTATAATCTAAGGACTAACATTAATACCTCAACTCAACAGTTAACTCTAACTGTTCTAACAACTCTCAAAGAAAAGATAAACTCTCTTCTTTTACAATTGACACTTCCTCACAAATTGAACAACTATAATAAGAACAATTACAACTCAATAACTTTCCTATTACTAATTTGTAATACCCCATATTGAATAATGGGTATTATTTAGCTAAGTAGAGAAATAAAGAAGTAATAATATAAAATTTTATGGGCTAAAGCCCAGAAGAAATCTTGCTGGCAGTAATTAATAGAAAAGAAAAGAAGGAAAGAAAAGAGTTGACCTTAGGGTATCCTAGTGAGAAAGAATAAGAAGCACGCATAGAGAAGAAAAAAAATCAATTTCTAAAGGAGATCTAGGGCGAAGAAGAACGCAACAGCTATAAAAGGTGCAATTCAAAATTCGAACCTAGATCAGCGACAAAGAGCAACAAGTGATTCTGGTAACTTACGGAATAGAACCTAGCCTAATTAAGTCAGACTTTAAGGTATTATTTTATTCCTTCGACATAGATATATGCATATTATAATGGGTAAACAGTCAATAAGAAGTAGTTTATTATGATGAGTTTTAATAACTACTGAATTACCCAAGTCATGAAAAATAGAAGAAACTAGTTCGTTGCATCACCTTGATAATTGGGATAAAGATTATTAGATGGAAATTTGGGATTGAGGAAATTAAGAGAATCGTTTGAACTCTCCATGAACTTAATGAATAGATAGTATGAATGGGAATAGTTGATCAATTATGAATTTGTGAAAGTTATAGAGAATATGGCAAACTAAATTTAAGCATTTAGAGAGGCAGCCAGGAACCTGAGGGTTAGGTATTCAAAGATTCTTTATGAATTAGTCTAAACGAGTATTTTAACACGAGGTCAATATGATATGATTATGGATTGGTTGAAGGGAGTCATACGGATTGCTTGAGGTGACAAGTTTGACATTTCAACACGAGTACTGTGTGTAGTAATCTTACCATAATTTGTATTTTATAACTTTCATGATTTATACATGGTTTATAAAGTGAATGATTTACCGAAATGCTTTGAACTTGCATATGGGACAAGTCTTTTACTTGATATGATACCGAAATAGTTATTTGAGATGAACTCATTTTTATAAGACATGTTTATTGATACTTGAGATATGATTACCGTTATCGAAAGAGTTTACAATTTACTTGAGAAATAGTATTTTGACATATGTTTTTATTAAAGTTTTATATACTATAATTTGATAAGAACTTAAATGCCTTATAACATTTTGAAATGTTTCTACTGTTTACAAAGAAAAGTATAATTGGGAGTAGACCTTGATGGATCCCATAGTTAACGGCAGGTTCGTTAGACCTGGTGCACCTTGTAGTTACAGATTACCGATAAAGCCCTTGCTAGTGGGAAGATAGAACTAGCATACCGTTACCGATATCCCTCTGTAGGGATCTACCGATATGAATATTTAACTCCTTTATGAGGAGTTCACCGTTATTGGTTATTTCTTAAAGAGAAGGTCACACTGATTACATGATACATCCTTGAAAACCTCCCGAAATATAAGATTTGATATGAAAGTGTTTTTCTGAGTTTATTTCTAAAAGTTCACATTGATTTTGCTTACATGAGACAAATAAGATTGAATATTGTTACAGTTTCTGAAGGGGCATTGATTTTCATCATTTTGATTATCATACTAGCGTGTTTTCTGACTTGTCCCTCATTACAATGATTGTGGTTAAGTGTTATTACTCACTTAGCTAGCGTCTCCCCGCTAATTTTTTACAGAGGACACATGTGATGTTGACGAGGACTATATTAACTAGACCTAGCAAGTTGGCATTCCATGGTGAGCCTGTACTCGTTCATGCGGGCAGTAAGCTTATCTATTGTTATGGAACTTCTTTGAACTCTTAGAGTCTCTCCATAGTCACTTCTTTACTTGAGTCACGAGTATTCTTTCATTCTTATATAGACGTTTGACTTGTATTGAATCTTTTTTTCCATTTTCGGAGATGAAATAGTATTATTGCATGCTGAATAGATGGTTAATGGATATTGTGTCTTGTATTGGAGATGTTATTAGTTGTGTTGCTGATTTCTGAGACAGGAAAATATTGGATTGGCCCAAAAACAAAGGAAACTCTGCTCGATTTTCTGTAGATTTTTGTCAAGGCTTGCTTTGGTATTCTTTCCCCTTAGCGCTGGTCACAAGCCTAATTTGGGTCGTGACATAATTCAACCCTAGCAACACACTACACACTTGTTCAAGGAGTTGTTGTTTATGTCTCTCTTCTTCCTGTCGCTGCTACTTATCTTTTTCCCTTTGAAAGAAAAATTATTTTCTTGTGTGCAACCGACAGACCCATTGTCTTTGGAATTTTTCCTTTTATATATGTGTGAGATTAGGTTATGAAGTCTCCCTTCACTTGCTTGAATTGTAATTCCTTTTCCTTTCAGGATATGGTTAGGTACACACAAACTTTCCTTTAAAGACCACTTCCTTCATATTAGAGCTTAATCTCATAACTCCACAAGTTCTTCCTTTTTGATGATGACAAAAACTACACAGGTCATGCATAACATACATATCTCTAGCCCGCCCCTTTTCTATGACATACTTAGTAGCATAACAATTTCTCCCCCATTTGGCATCATTGAAAATCAACAATTAAAAACACAAGAAAAATTATGTGTAAGTGAATAAGACTCATGGTTGTTCGGGCAACACTAACGCGTACAACAGTAAAAAAAAACAACTCATAGGACCAGCAAGACAGGATGTAAGACAAGCACATAAAAACCAAAAGCAAAAACCAGCAGTAGTATATCAAGCCAAGACTACCCTTACAACCATACAAAAAACTAGTACAAGTCTTAAATCAACACCAACAAACCAAGATCAATGACCTGTGCCATGTGATTGATCATGATACTGGGAAAATTGATGTGCACATTGGAGTCCAAGGCCTCCATGAGATCAAGATCCTTTAGTGATGCCTCATGCCTATGTGATTCTCTTTGTCGGACGCATTTGTTGATGTATTCAAATAGGAGCTTAAGAATCAGTTTCATCTCATCCTTCAACACCCTCCGCCCAAAGGAAACCTGCCCCTGAGTAAACTTTTCGATAAGAGACCCATCATCATCAGCACCTTTCACATACCTCTCATACCCACACCTAGAATTTTCCCCAGTTTGGCACAATCAAACACAATTCGAATCACCCGTACCATATAACTAATAGTGACCCTATCATGAACCTAAAAATTCACATAGAACTCAACAACTTCGGTTAATTTTTATTTATTTATCTATATATAATATTAATTGAAAATTTGAATATGTACATTTTAATTTAATAAATATAAAAATTAAATTACATTTTTATGATAAATATTTAAAATAGCTTCTCTCTACAAAATAATATTGATATTAAAAGTACATTGATACTTGACCTTTTTCCTAATTTGACTTTTAACAACACTTTTTAAAAAAAATTAGCCAAACACAATTTTCTTGATAAAATCACTTTCCAAATGAATTAGCAAAACACAATTTGTTTTTTTTTTAAAACCACTTTTCTGAAAAGCTATTTTTAAAAAGTGCTTCTAAAAATAAGTCAATTTTAGTGGCAATTCCAAGCAGAAATGATTTGTTAGGATGAATTCTTTATAATTCAAATGTATCAACTTATCTAAATATAAAGTATATTAAAAGTGAGAATTCATTAAGCCAAAGATTAATTACCAAAATATCTTTCTAATTTAAGTAAATATTCTATTTAATTAAAATACTTTCTTACGAAATTAAATATCGTATTTTTAAGAATATATTATTAAAAATTTACGAAAAAAATGCTAACCACAACTTTTTTAGTTAAGGGCGGGGCCCTAAGCATCTTTTTTTTTTTTTAACAACTTTACATGTTTTTTGAAATAATTCAAACATATGTGAGAAGTTAAAAATTTGCATATGAAAATCATCTTAAATCTCATGTATGTGTATCTGAATTTGTTTAGTCAAAAAAAGAAAATTGCTATTCGAATTTCAAGAATTCAACATCTAAATCTACTCCAAGTAAGCTCAAATTTAAAATATAAGTTTCATATATCATAAAGAACAAACTACAATCATTTTGCCAAAACAATAACAAATCTATTAAGATTATCAATTATATCAACGACCCTAATAAAGATTGAAATATGGTAATGAAGTTGGATATAACCAAATCTTATGACAAATTTTCTTGGACCTTCCATTGCCAGGTGCTTAAGAGACTTGGTTTCTCTGAAAATTAGATTAACATCTACAATTTCATATCCACAAATTGGTATTCTATATTGATTAATGAGGGATAAATGTTTTTTTCAAGTCCATAAGGCGTCTGAGACAAAGACGTTCCACCACCCTATTCAGTTTGAGTGTTGAGCTTCTCTCCTAAATTCTCAATGATCTCTAAAAGAAAACCAAGGTATGAAGCGTTTTAGATGAATAATAGAGAGTCTCAAGTTAACCTTATGACTTTTGAAAATGACACTATCTTATTCTATAATAGAAGTAGAAGGTCAATACACATATTTATGAACATAGTATTCTAAGATTGAATTCCTTTCAAGAAAACATAAAACAAAGATACAAACTGAGTAAATAAAAATTGAAAAGAACTCGCTAAGTATAAAAGAGTCTCAGGTTATGTTATTAACAAAAAGAAGATTTTCTTTTCTTTGGGATCCAAGACTATTCTTAGTACCATCAACAAGATCTAATCTTTCACAGGCATGAGATACTATAAATTACTTATGAATTGATTGATTGGCCACAAAAAGGAAATGGATTGGCCACTTTTTAAAGTTTGAATGCAAAGTGATCAATAGAATAAAAGGGTGGCATACAAAATTTTCTCAACTGGTGGAAGATCCGCTTTGATCAAACATATTTCACTTGTGATGCGTACCCACATTCTTTCGATCGATTGTTAGTCCTCCATGGGATCTTTCTATCTAAATGAAAACTACATTAACATGTTTTTGTGCTTGACATAAAAATTAAGGCAAATACATTGGTCCACTTGAAAAAATTTATGCTACCTTTATAATAAGATTAGTTTTAATTTCAAAAAATTACATGACAGATGTCAAGATTTCAAAGCCAAGAAGTGGTAAATTCTCAAAAGGGAAAAGGGCCTGATATATCCTCAACTCTGTCATTTAGAGCTAATATACCCCTCGTTACAAAAGTGGCACACATATACCCCTACCGTTACAAAATAGCTCATATATACCCCTACTGTTACAAAAGTGGTTCACATATACCCCTACCATTACAAAAGTAACAAAAATAATTTTAAATTTATTTTTTCAATTATTATTTTTTTAAAATCATGTATTTAATCTTTTTCACACATAAATTATTTTTTGGACTTCTTTGATTATTTTTATTTGAGTTTTTTATTTTGTATTTTATTTCTTTCCATTCTTTAGTATAAAAATAAGAGAAATAAAAAGAAAGAAGTGTGAGTGGAAAAAAACTAAAAAGTAAAAAAAAAATTAAAATTAATTTTTTTACGGCTATATTGTAATTTAGTTTTTGTATTCGTAAAAAAATATTTGGGGCATCTATAATAAATTTTACAAGAGAATAAGTGAAAAAATTAAATATGGCCATAAAAAAGTAATAAATTTAAATTAGTCGATGAATAAAAATAGTCAAAAGAAATAAACGTGTGAGAAGGATCAAATATACCCCCCGCATGTATTAGCTTTTTAAAAAAAATTAAAAAAAGTTTAAAAATTAATTTAAAAATTATTTTTTCACTTCCGTTAGAGGAAAAGGGCATATGTGAGTCATTTTGTATAACAGTAGGGGTATATATGAGCCACTTTCATAACGAGGGGTATATCAGCTCTAAATGGCAAAGTTGAGGGATATATCAGACCCTTTTCCCTTCTCAAAATTAGCGACTCTTTTTGGAGTCAATACATGAGATCCAAATACGTTATGGACTAGCACCATTCTACTGTTGATTCGTCTAGAGGGACCTCTGAATGCATAAGGGCCCTTTGTAACATAAGTAATTTTATTGAAAAAAAGCATCTACTAAAAATAGGATAGAGTGATGTGTCTCTTTTGTTTAACAACTTTCCAAGGATTTTGAATAAGCTATGACACAAAATCATCATTTTCAAATGTCTTTTCTCACATGAAGGGACATACAAAATAGAGTGTCCACTGATGCAAGAGTTTCTAAATTTGGCATTCAAATTGGTCCTACATGCTATTGTTGTGTAGGTAAAAACAACGATCCTTATCTGAGAGTGAGGATCACTTTTTTTTGTGGGCCATGTAAGAAGAAGTTGCAACATCTTTATTAGTCCCCTGGGTATCAACTTTTGAAACATTTCTCTTAAACTCATCCTCATTTAATTGGTGGAATCATAAGACCTCTAGGCTCTAACCCTTGATTTTCTTGAGTTATGGAGGTCTACATGTAGTAGAAAATATGAGGCACGTAAACTCATTTGTCTACATTACAAAAACTAACATCCTTAATACTATCTTTCAACCACAAAGAATTAATTTAGCAATAAAATAATTAGAAATTTAAGGTTCAACATGTCTAATGTTTTGAAAAAAGTAACACAATAGAAGTCTTCAACACTCATCAAATGGAGAAAACTCTCCACTATGATTGTTAAACTAAATAGTGATGAAATTTACAAAGGAAGGTCATTGTGGAGGGGGTGGTTTGAGAAGAGACTACAAATTAAAGAGTTGTTCATTTTTCCTTACCCTATAGAGCCTAGAGGTCTTATGATTCCACCAATTAAATGAGGAACAACTAGTATGGCTGAAGCTTTAGCACTGTTATATGGACTAAAGTACTGTGATAGCAATATAATGGACTCATCCTAGCTTGGGGTCAAACTGTTTCACTTCTACTAGAAAAAGACATTAACAGGAAATTGAAACCGACTTAGAAAATTGCCTATAAGATCCATGAAATTCAAAATTTAGAAAATAAGAATGTTGTCACATTCTTATGTAGAAATACATCTTGTACTCTATTAATATATAAATTAGAGATTATGACAAAAATCGGTTTATATCTTTGCAAATTCTATTGTGTCCTTCCCATTATGACCTTTGCTGAAGAAGATTTTGGTGTAATGTGCATAAAGAATATGCTTGTAAATTGGTTTCTCCCCATTCTCTAGCACTTCTTGCAAAGGACCAATAACACTTGTAGCTTTTGGACGCAAGAAAATGGGTACAGAAACTCTATTCTTGCTCTCATTAGCAATCACACAATGTTCAATACTCTTGTACTTGCCGTTGCTCATTATTAGAAGTGCATCACCAATATTGATTACTAGAGCCCCGTTGACCGGAGGGATATGAATCCAAATATTAGTGTCATGTTTTTTCACATAGAGCCCGCCGACATCGTCTTGAAGAAGAACAATGATTGTTGAGATGTCAGAATGACGTCCTACTCCAACCGAAAGTTCCTCTTTCTCTTCATCAATCTCTCTTACATTCAATCCTCCCATTAGCAACTTCAAAATCTTCCTTATAACAGTATCACAACTCTTCAAGTACTCAAGTATTTCTTCCCTTAAAAAAATTCATAGCAACTACTAGTAAGTACTCAAAGGATATTTTACATACTATTTTATAAAATTAAACTTCTACACCAACTATGTGGAGAATATTTTTACATTACAATGTATTTTAACTTATTGTATAGTATGTACCCAACTTTAATTTTTCAGAAAACTAATTAACATGAATGGTAATTTATATTTACTTATTTTTTAGATGACTTGTTTCCATAATATATTTTTACGATGTGCTACATATTTAAACTAATATTTAAAAAATAATCAATACAAAGGAAGGAAAACCTGCAAGAAGTAGGCCAAAATGAAGTAGCTTCATCATCAGAAATATGGACAAGAGAAACATAATCTTTCCAGCCCAATGTTTTCTCAGCTTCAGGAGCAAAGCTCGTTCCATACCTCACATTACTCGAAACTGAATTCTCTTTTGTATACTTCTTCTTTTCCGTAGTTGGTAAATTGAAGAAATGATGACTTGTCTCTTTTATATTGTCAAGAACTTGTATAGGAACTCCATGATTGATAACTTGAAAAAAACCCCAATTTTGTGCTGCTTTGCAAATTTGATCAGCCATCTTTGGATCATCCCAATTTGATGCGTCGATCAATGGGATTGAATCATCAGTTGATACAATACTCGTAGTGATTCGTTCTTCGAGTGGTTGAATATATTGCTTGGGAAGTTCTTGAATTCCTATATCACATAGGCCCTTAACTCCATGTCCTTCACTGACAACAAAGTCAAACACTTTCTCTGAGTTTGAAAGAAATTTGGACAAAGGTGCAATCATTATTATGATTTATATATATTAATTAATTAAGAAAAGGTAAAGAAAGAAAAAGCTGATGTATGGAAAGAAAAGGAGATGAATGAAAATTTGCAATTGAATTACTCAATTGAAATAAAGGAGATTACTCAATTGCATTATTCAACCGTACAATAATGCAAATTACAGTGTCTTTGAATGAGTTAACATACTCTAAAACCACGTTGCAAGAAAATTGAAAAACAATGTCACATGGATACACTTAGGGTGTACATGATCGGGTTGGTTCGAGTTTTTCAAATACCAAACTAAAATATTTTGTGTCAAAATTTTAAATTTATAAATCAAACCAAACTAATAAAACTCGAATTTTTCAACCTCGGATTTTTTCGGGTTGGTTCGGGTTTTTCAAATACCAAACCAAACCATTTGTGTCGAATTTTTAAAATTTTAAAACAAATCAAACTAATAGATCTCAGATATTTTTTGGATTTTTGGATTTTTTCGGTAGGGTATTCATACAAACATATAATTAATTTGTGCTCCAAATATTTCTTTAGTATAACCAAAATATAACTATCAAATGTGTTTCTTAAGAAAATAATACAAAATATGAGATGAGTGATGACACTAAAATATTCAATAAAAAATAATAATGAAATCATATAATATGAATATTGCAAATTGATAAGTCATAATGAAAATGGTCATAATTTAAAAGTACTAAATCATGCTAAAATAAGTCTAATAAGTATTAATTACATGATTAAACATTAAAGAAAAATTTAAATTAGGTTATGCATTTTAAATGTTTAAACCAACGTAAAACTAAAGAACAAATATTCAACATTATTGTCATTCTTGGTGTTGAATTAATTTTTTTGTTAGCACTAGTATTGATTTGATTTTGAATTGAGCTTTATTAGAATTACTAATATCTATGGACTATAGCCTTTATTGGACCATTCAAAATTCTATGTCTCAAAAAACTTGAAAAAATATGTTAAAAGATAAAAATTATGAAAACGTATAAGTAATGTTTAGAAATTACATCAAAGTAAAAAATTTTATGTATAAAATAAATTTTAAAAATTATATATATAATGTTGGGTTGGTTTGGTCTCAGGTTGACTTTTTTTAGTTAAAACCAAACCAACCCAAGTATAGTCGGGTTTTTTTTTCAATACTAAACCAACTCAAACCAAACCATTAGTCAGATTTTTTTTTCAATTTCACTCGGTTTGTGGTTTGGTTCGATTTTCGGTTCGGTTTTGTACACCCCTAGATACACTTTACAGTACAATTTCTAACTTTCCTTTATTCAGTTGTCATTTTCATGATTTAGACACTATTATTAAAGATTAAAACTAGTGCTTCTTTTAGCACATGGGTTGTCAAGATGAATTATGTGTTTGGTACAAATTAAATATTAAAAGTTACTATTTTTAAAAAGCTAAGGGTCAAAAACACACTTAAACTATCTCCAATTGACATTATTTCTTCAAGTTCTTCTTCTTCTTTCATATTTTGTGTTTTTTCTTTGTTTCTTTGCTCTGATCTAATTCAATCTCTGAGACAAACTAAAATATTCATGGCATTGCTCCCCAATGAATGACGATTATCTCCGATCTGCTGCCTTCTTTGACTATATGCGCTCTCTGATGCAATAGTTGACACTAGAACATTTAGCACATCCCTCCCCAAGGTGGAAAGTACTAGATGTTGTTTTAGGTTGTTCTTCCACCATTCTGGTGTGCTAACATTATTTTTATAGTGCTCTGGGCTTGTCTCAAATAATAATTAAGCTTATCCCGATTTATGTTATTTTGTGATGTAGGTTGTATTCTATTCCAAACAGATAAATTAGTAACACAATGGGTGGGCATATCTTGTGCTTGTCTTTTAGAAGATGATGGCTCGTTTGAAGGACGAGATAGAGGAACAATATGAGTAGGCGTAGCATTATCAAGTAAAATGATATAATGATTGAATATGAGCATTTGTATCACTCATAGTCTTAAACATACTAGGTTCCTCATCATTTTGAATATGTAAAGCATTATATATAATGTGAACAAATTAGACATTATAGCAAATTTCATACACGGATTTAACATAGCACCAACCAAATAAATAGGAGGAATAGAAATTTTTTTTTTAAAATTTTCAATTATTTCAGTAACAGCCTGTGTGTAATCTTCTTTAAGTTTATATTCACTAAGCAATATAGAAAGGTCAGCTATATAAGACAAAATATTACAAATAGTAGGATAATAAGCACCGAAAAATACAACAGTAGCGGCATAAAATTTTTCTAAGAAAATAACTACATCGTTAATTTTAACCC
Source organism: Solanum appendiculatum (assembly GCA_018342035.1). Classification (NCBI taxonomy): domain Eukaryota; kingdom Viridiplantae; phylum Streptophyta; class Magnoliopsida; order Solanales; family Solanaceae; genus Solanum; species Solanum appendiculatum. The sequence continues at coordinate 533,304 of JAGDQO010000296.1, forward strand.
AATCAGATTCTTGCAACATAACTTTGGGAAATTTATATGCATATTGGTTAAAAGTTATAGTTAAAGGCACTCTATAAATGTAGCAAGTTTTTTTTAAAAAATCATAAGTAGAATTCCACCTAGTCTCTATTCTTCGGGCATTAATCTTGCTCTAAGATTTTTTTCCTCATATTTTCTTTTAAATTCTTTAAGTCTAGCCTTTCTATTATTTCCTTGAATAAAGTCATCTGCATGCCTAACTTTTTAAATTACGGGCTTAAAAAATGAAGACCATATTTTACAATTAAATTATATATATGACAAGCACATCTAACATGAAAAATATCTTGTAAAGGGGGATTAAGCTCGGCTTTTAATGAATCAATAACATCAGTGTTGTTAGATGCATTATAATAAGAAATACATAAAACTTTGTGTTCAAGACCATAATATTTTGCAACCATAGATATAGATTCAGAAATAAATTGTGCAGTATGTCTACGGTCTTCATCATATTGAAATGCTAAAATACGTTTTTGCATGAGAAATTCACTATCTATCCAATGACAAGTAACAGTTAAATAATCATTTTTATTTATAGCACGACCAATATCAGAAGAAAGAGAAACTCTACATGGAAAATTTGTTAATAACCAACGTAAACAGTATGCATACTGTCCATGAAGTCATAAAATATCTGATCAACAAGTACTTCTAGGAATACCTTTAAACATGGGATTATAAATTGATGGTGTATAATGAATAAACGCATCAGAAGAAGCAAATAAAAAAGGTAGACAACCATAAGCTATCATTTTCACTAACTCTTCACGATTCCTCATTTCATTATATATTCCAATTAATTTTTCAGTCTCTGGGTTTAATCTACCTTTGACTTGTCAAGTAAAATCAATGCCTTGTTCTATTCGTTCTTTTCAATCAGGGTGTTTATCATCTAGATGTCTAAGCAAATGACCCGTCCCACTTCTATTGTCGCCGGTCTTATGCTCAAATAGGGCGCCACAAATACATTCAACTTTAGTTGTTCCAACTACTCGAGTAAAATAATGTCATACTAAACTAGTTTTCTTTCTTTCTTTTACAGGTCGTGGAGGTAGATTACGAGTTCTAGATTGAGCATTATCAATAATAATAACAAGACTAGTTGGTGTAACATCATCATCATTATTATCACTATTATTTTGTTCTACTTCTACTTCATTTTCTTCTTCTATACCGTATATTTCTTGTAACTCTAGTTCATTCATATCGTGTGCACCTACACTATTTCTCCAACTTCACTAGGTGGTGCGTCAGGTATACGAGGATAAAATTTACTTGTACTACCTCTACCAGGAATATTTTTTTCTTACTACCACTACTATCTCCGGGACTCAAATTTTTAACATTTCTACCCACTTTTTTTATCGTTTCCATTATGCAAATTAATATGATAAAAATTATAAACACAAAAATAATATGATTAAATATTCTAGAATTAATATACTAAATAAAAGCAAGAGAAGGAACGAATATACCAAATTGTCGGAGTCCGGGAATAAAGAAAGAATCGTAAAATTGATGAAATGTTGAACACGTGAAAGTTGAAAACTTCCACTTGATATTGTTAATTGCAAAATATAATATAAAATTACTATCACAAGAGAGAATTAGAAGATTTGAAATAGGAAAAATTATGAAATTTTCACCTATTTATAGAAAAAAAGCTTTGTCAATTAGTTTTTTAAAAAAAAAATTAGCTATTTTGGCCACTTTTTCAAGAAGTGGCCCAACGGATATAATCACCCAGATTAAAAAATAATTTTTTTAATGTACCGAGTCGGTGCACCGGTGGACCATGTACTGGTCTCTTATCGGGCCGGCCTTATTGGCCTGAAGAGAAAAAATATCCGAACTGGCCCAGCCCACTAAGTAAGGGGGCCGGCTGTCGGTCCGGTCCTTACTGGACGTGGGCCCTTACCAGGCCAGCTTTAATGGGCAAAAATCGGACGGGTCAGCCCAATTGACAGGCTTAGTCCGGGTGTGGTGGGGGTTTTGTGGTTGGGGAGGAGACAATAAACTTGGAATGTCACTTGAGTGACTTGTTTTCCCTACTTTCATTAGGGAAGTCATTTTCATCATTTGTAAGGAACTTCTCCTAGAGAAATTATTTTCCAAATATTTTGATCAACCAAACATAAGAAAATCAAAAAACATATTTCAGAAAATATTTTCCTCCGTACCAAACACATCCATGGAAAAATTACTTGAAATTCTATATTAAGAAAATATTTACCATTTATAGCGTAACATAAGTTTTTCCCAAAGCATAACAATACAATATTTTGAAAAAGGATTTAAAATCGATGTTTTTCTCCCTCTCTCTCTCTATGACCTCCTTTGTTGCTCTTATTTTGTCATTTTTCTCTCAGTGTCATGAATTCGTCTTTTATTTCTTCATAACTTTCACCCACAAAACTTCATCAATTTCTTTTCAAATGAGTTGTTGCATTCTCCAATTAATGTTTTTAAATTCCCAATTGAGGAAAATTTCAATTAAGACCCAATGCAATTTTAATAAATTCATCAATGTAGAAGGAGAAACTTGAATCCTATTTTAAATAGGATTAAAATTTCTAGCAGTAGAAACTTCACAGATTTTTGGGGTTTTGCTTCTTAGTTGTTTGTTGCGATGAATGTTTTGATAAATTCATCAACCCAGAAGGCAAACCTCAGACCTTTTTTGGAATAGAATTGAAATTTTTAGCATATTTGAATATATGAATATTTGCAGATTGGATGTATGTGATTATTTGAAGGATTATATTTGAAGGTTTTATGATTTGAAGGACTTAAGATTTGGAAGTTTTAAGATTTAAAAAATATGAATATTTGAAAATTGTATAAAAATGTATTAAATATCAAGGACAATTGTAATACAATTAGAATTCAATGTTATACAATGTTATGACTTCAATAGTTGTTATTTTAGAACATAAATGATAGATCTCTAATAACGTAACTAATTTAAATAGTACTAAATGTTTGAAATTCAGGTATAATACTTATGAGGTCGTTTGGTAGAGTGTATTAGGAGAAATAATCAATGTATTATGTTTGATATTATTTAGTACTGTATTTGGTAGGAATGTTGGGTCTATGTATAAATACTTGCATTAGTTATACACTCTATTTGGCATTATAGGGTGCATAACTAATACCTTCCATATGGTTGTATTAGTAATACATAAGATTTAATACCATGTGATTAATATATGTAAAGACAAAAATAACCCTCAAATCCTTTTAATCATTTTGTTTATTTTCTTGGTTTTATATTTTACATTTGTACTAGTAAATTTATTTAAATAAATTAGCTTACAAATTCTATTATTTGGAGAGAGTTATTTGTTGCTAACTAAATATAATACGAATTTTGAAATGTGAGTTATTTAACATTACGAATTGAAAGAGCAACTATATTACCCAATGACATTTATGATCTTAATTGAATGTATTATTCGTTGATATATATGTGAAATTATGATTATTTGTATTTTGAACAATTTATAAAATTGCATTAATATTAAAACTACAAGTTGTAATTTTTATGTGTAAACATATATTATTTATTTGATTTTATTATTATTTTCCATCTTTTGCTATTTACAAGTAGATAGTCTATCTTTTTTAAATTAAAAATTGGCGTTCTATAAGTTATCAATTTTATTAAGATGACAATTATTTACCCTCAAATAATTCAAGTGAGAAAATAACAACCATGGAGATAAAATAATTCTTCTCCTAGTTAGTTAGAAGGCCAAAAAAGATAATATTGTCCGATAATTATCTACTTTGACTCAATTACATGAAACAGAAAATCTCATAATAATTGAACAAGAAGCTTTTTTAGAGTTTTAAACTAAACACAAGATTAGGTAGGAAGAAATGAACTAAACTATCATGATCCGAGTTTACACCCTAGCAAAGACATGGTATTTGGAACCACAAGTGATACCAAGCTAACTCTTGACATAGCATATCTAAACATATCATATGAAAACTAAAGTAAAAGATGTAAGCTAAAGCCAAAAACTAAAATATATCTCAAGAATAACTCTATTATAATTGAATGTTAATGTCAGAAAGTCTCTCACTGAATAAACGATTTATCGGGAAAAGGATGCCATCTAGCCATAAGAGAAGTATGAAATAAGGATATAAACAACTAAATTATGTACCCGAATGAGGAGGACTCACCAACTGCTGAACTTCGAATGGCTATCAACCCATGGGCCTGAGAATGATCATTTATATCTAGATCATATGAAAAATGTAGCGCAGAAGAGGTATGCGATTAGTACATGAAAGGTACTGAGTATGAAGGAACAAAACTAAATAGCTGAAATCATATCTATATCATAAGTTGTGAGAGAAACCACAATGAGTCATTTAATTATACATAAATATCAACCGAGGAAGAATGTAGCGAAAGACCATAAATAAATATTTTTGAAAGAAAATGTATGTCTGAGACCGTGCTTTTCAACATCATATCTGAAAGGATACATATATTTTCACGACTAGATTTCTTAGGTCATGATGGCACCTACTACATCTCACATGTAGGTTAGCCTAACTCCTAGCCTGGAATCAAAGGCAATGGGCTTACAAGAGAAAGGTAACAATAAGAAGCAAGAAGCTAACAGAGATGAGAAGAAAGATAAATCCAAGATCATACAATATAAGAAACCATCCCCAAGACTTGACATCAGTTAGTAATAGAGCATCTAATCAAAATAAGAGTACGAAGCTTTTAAAAATATAATATAAGTATAGGATGTCTCTGAATACAACATACAGACTAGCCTAGACAAAATAGATGGAAACCGATAACTCTAAAAGCCAGGAGCTCACCCTAGTCTCTGAAACCCAAAAGCTGCTTATTACTCCCAATTGCACACGCAAGTGTACGTGTCGCAGAAGTAATAACTGCCTCTTTTAGAACCGGGTTGTCGAACCCAAGGGACTTACAATCAATTTGTATTCAATTCTATCAAATCTATCAAGTAGCACAAGTGAATCAGGAACTTGAGATTTTTATACTACTATTGCAATAATTTTAAAAGTAAAAGTAACTAATGTGGACAACTTTAATTTTTGGTGTTTTAAACAAGTAAGAGACAATTCCAGGGCTGTAGCATGCTTTGAGTTTCATGTATCATATCTCACGCAATGAATTAACTAAGATTATCAAATTACTGATTTACAGGGTTGATTTTTTTATCATGGTCTCCCGACCTCTAAATGCTTACCACAATTAGCTGCCTAACTACATCATTAAGCAGGGATAGGCACTCCTAATTAATGAGGATTTATATTTCATCTTGAGTTGTAACCAAGCTTGGTGTTCATCCGGACATCACTCCTTAACACGAATCTAAACAAGTGATATGCAAGTTAGATCAAGCTCTTTGTATTCTTTGATCTATCTACCTTATCGTCTCCCGAGTCCAAGAATAAACAATATGTTTATTTCTATGGTGGCCAATCATGAAATGCTAAAACAAGAATACAAAAGTAATTTGGAAGATAACCAACAATTAATTCAAAACCAATTTGATATTCAACAATAACCCGTAGCTACAGCCCCAAAACAAAGGCTTTTAGCCACTCTTGATGTTCATAAACTCAAAAACAATAGTTTACATGAAATTCAAACTTAAAGAAGGAGTAGAGAATTGAAACCTAGGATGAGTTGTAATTCCTTGCTCTTTCACACTAAAAAGTAGTCAACTCTTTACAAAATAACCCTAGGGTCCTATTTATAGAGCTTTGGAAATAAAGAACTAATTTTGGCCCAAGTAGGAATCCTAAATAAACTCAATTTTGTCCGAAAAGTCAGCCCAGCTCTAGGGCACGGCGCAGTATAGTGCCCAAGATTGTCCTCTGAATTTTTGGGGCTGCGCAGTGTGCCCAAAACAGCTCTCTAAATTTTCCCTTCTGGCGCCCTACGCCCCCAAAGTGCCAAGCTGGTTGGGGCATTACGCCAGGCCTTCCTCTGAGGCAACTTTATCGTTCTTGTTTCCATTGCTCTCATTGTGCGTGCATATCTCTTAGGAACCCTGAAAAATAGCTAATCATGTATGTTAGTTTGCAATCCTCGCAATAATCACTCAAATCACAACAAATAGAATAGAACATGTCCTCAAAACTAAGATAAAGATGGGTACTTTGTAGTAATTGGGCATATAAATATGCCTAAAATCGCTGCTCCGCACAAACTCCAGGTCAATGGCAAGAACTCATACTATGATCTACAGGGTGCAGAAATATAGTATGAGTACAAACAAGTGGTACTCAGTTGACATCATCAGATTGAGCTCCAAAGATAATACAAGTATAAACAACAAGTCATAAGGAAAGAATAGCACAAGTAATTAAATAGGAGACAATATGATAGGCAAGCAATAAGGAACAGAAATGAGATGCAAAGAATAAGGAACCGAGTCAAGAACATACTTGGAAATGCAAGCCAACAACCTATTCACAAGCAACTAAGATGCAAGAGTCAACTATCCACGGTCGGGAGAACTAACCTCCACAAAACTAGAACACATCCTATCGACTAGCAGATCAATATCACATAAATACAGAATATAATGAAACAATAACCTAGACAGACCCCCATAAGTCCGAAAGGTTCAAACATAAAATACAACCCAACTGATCCCATAAAACCGGAGGGTGCAAACAACAAATAATTATACTGGTGATAGGCGATGCATATGAATGCAGGATATGCAGTAGAAGCATTAGTAACCATCAGTAACCAAGTGTATATACCTACTCCGCTTCTGTGCGGGTGAGGTATGACCCATGTAGCTTTGGTACAATGGTACTCACGACTAGAGGATCCCATAAGGGATGTGAGAAGTCAGTATACACTGCTTGGGACCAAACCTGGTCTTATAATTAGTTATCTCCATTGCAGTACCGGAGGAATAAGTAGACAGAACCATGAATTATAGGGCTTGATGTGCTGAATGGTCAAGTAAAAGCTGAGCACATCCTAGAAGCCTCTCAAGTTTCAAATAGAAAAGGAGCACGTCCCTAACTCCTCATAAATCTGAAAAATTAGTTCAACAAGTGATCTAGGTGGTACAATTCCCGTTAAAACCAGTTTAGAATAGTACCTGACTGAAAGCGTATAATTGATACGTACAAATTTACCTCTAAAAAGTATAAAGCAGTCATTGTCTAAATAAAAATCCTAACAAAGGTTAGGGTTGATTTCAAGAAGGATGAGGTTCAGACTTAGCTTTATTGTTATTACTTGTGTTGTTAGTCGATTTATTTCCATAAAAAGGGGGATTTTGTGTAACAAAGATTAATTTGAATGATTGTAAGTAACAAGTATCATAGTACGCATGATTTATGTTTGTAAGAATTAATAGAAGGCGAAACTAGGGTGTTCGTGTTCCCCATGAATTCATAATTCAGTAAACCTTATAGCAGTAATCTTGTCTAGTGTGTAGCATGCAAGATCGGTAAGTTAAGTTCACCTAAGTGGTTGGTCCCCTAAATAAGTGAATTTCACCGCGCAACTTGGTCTATCTACGGGTGTATGCTTTTCTAACCCTTATTCTTGATCCAAAATTAGCTATCCCTTGGTCCGTTCAAACTATTAGATGAGGGTTGGTAGCCTTAAATCTCTTTTGTATAATCCTTTTTCCCATTCATTACCCCCTTGGTCTGGCAAGTAAGAATAACGAGATTTCTAACATTGTCCATAGTTAAAATTCAATTAAAGCGAAGAAAAAAACAATACATGCATAAACACTATTCAATAATTACTAGTTATTAGGTCTACGTTGTTAGTTTTTCATTGTTCCCACAACACTAGTTATGGAATTAGCTACTCATGCTTGTCTGATCACAATTCATATTAAGTTGGTTAAAATAAATCATGAACTTACAAGTAGAATTGTTGAATTCCAAATTGTTGAATTGAAGTTGCAAAATAATAATTGAAGATCAACGATATAATATAAAACCAACATATTGAAGAAATAATGTAAAAGTGGTTCACAAGTTAATTCTCAACCCAAAAACAAGCATAATCCCATAAATAATACCTAGAAAGAGTATTTATAAATATCTAATCCTAAACAAAACAACTAAGGAAAAGTAGGATTCGACAACTTCTACGACTCCTGACCTATGGACTGTAGGTCCTTCTATGATTTGTGGAGTCCACTCATAGAAAGCAGTCTACTGTCAGCCTCCAAGATCTTTTCTACGGACGGGACCTACAGTCTGTAGACCAGTGTACGGTCCATCCTGCTTGACCGTAGTCCAAGTATTGAAGCTTCATTCTTTGATACTCATCTACGAACCTTGGTCTATGGCTCGTAGAATGTTTTATGGCTCGTAGTCTTCTCTCATGGCTTCAGACGACTTTAAATACTAAGTCTTCAAATCCTTCTGCTCTCATCTATAAGTTCCACCTACGACTCTTAGGTTGGCTTGTGGAATGCCAAAACACTACTGCTACCACTGCATTATCCTTCTCTGCTTCAAAAACCTATTTTCTTATAATTTATACATAAAACACAATCAACTCTACTAACAAATGCTCAAAATACATGTAGAATCTCTCATGTTTAAAGCATTATAAGTACTGTAAATCCATGGTACATCAACAACCTAAACTTAAAATCATTTCTTGTCCTGATGCGACACTACACAAACAAAGAGTAAGAAACTATGGCAATCACATAGTCTTTTTCAAGCAAACATCCTCAATTTTTTTTCATTCCCGAATAATGCAATCATTCATCCGTTAACAAGCTAACAAATGTGGATCCTTTTATGACATCACTTAACCAATGGACAACTTTACATACACAACAAACAATCAACAAGCTAATGACTTATTGACAATGTCACTTGTGCCCTTACCGCAAAGAAGTCCCATTTTCAGTAGATATTAAGATACTTTTTAAGAACATGGACTCGGTATACACTCACTCTCATAAATGAAATTCAAACCAAACATGCTTAATGTTATAGGCTTTCCCTTATTTTCAATACTTAGACTCTCAAATATTTAAATTAGGATCACTATAAGACTTTCTTGACTTATAAGTAGGCTCGGGGATAGATGTGGTATATTTGGGTCATAGTGACTTTTTTCCCTCCTTGAAATTATATTTGCTACACTCCATCTTTCGCAACGAATACTTAATACACCCCTATACTCTTTTTCTTCAATTTTTTCAACAACGTTCGGGTGTGTCTTTTGCTTCTTCTTTTCTTTTCCATATTTCTCTTTTTTTCATTTCACTTCTTTATTTTTTTTCTTTTCCTTGTCTATATTGTGGCCACACCCTATTATTTTTCTTTTTTTCATTACACTATTCTTTTCATACCCCTTTTTTTCCTTGTTATCCTCTATAATAGCCACCCTTAACTTAGGCTTTTAGTCTGAGTAAAGGTGCATAATGTCCAAGGAGGGACTAGGACCTAAACAAAGGTTAAATGTTAGAAAATGGGGAAGGTGAATAGGATAATTCAATAAAAGTTCTATTCAAGGCATAAAGATTTGGATCGAGGGTTACAATTTCATTTGATGGGTTGTTTATATGCTAAGTGGACTATTTTCAATGACGGTCTATGATCCTTTCCTAACCAACAACTCAATTATCTTAGTAAGACTAACAGGACAAGTTCTAGATTGGCACATACAATACAAATGAACAATAACCTCACAACACACATGGCACAAAGTTTCACTATCAAGTATCAATGTATCCGATTCATGCTTTAGCTTAAGTCATATTTATCCTATCAGTTTATATCATTTCATAAGAAGATCCTACATAGTCAACCTATCAGCGCAATAGATGTAGAACAAAAATTTGGAGGGGTGTCATTTTTCATCAGCCATTTACCATCATGCCCTCTTATTCCTATTCTTAATTTACATTTTATGATTACATCCTAAGCATGCATGTTCAACAAAAATTAAAAAGTCTTCGAAGAAAGAACACATGCAAGAAAACCCCAAGGACATATTCGAGTGCCTGGGCTACTCAGACTTCACCTAGACACTCTCAAGCAAACATCAATTTATCCCACCCCCACATGAAAAAGTGTGCATTGTTCCTCATGTACTAAAAATATAAAATAAGGGGTTAAGATAAACCTGTGGCGCCTAAGCGCCGATGTACTAGCTAGAGGTGGGAGGCCCATCAGTGTGAAGCCCTGTGTAACAATAGGTTTCTCCAAATAAGATTGGGGGACACCATCAGTAGCTTCCCTCAAGCATGACGATCCAATACCCTGCTACCTCTCCCTCTCTATCCACATCTCCTCCGAGCGTATAAAGGCATGTCTAGCCTCCTCAAGCACCCGACGTTCCCTCTTCAAAACTCTATCCTCATACTCCTCTAAAGTCTCCGTCTCAACATGTGGATGCTTTCCAGGTGCCCATGGAAGATCCTCATCACCAAAAAGATCAACAAGATCGGCAGATGTATCGGTGGGAAAGGTAAATGAGGGACTTGGAGGTAGCGGTGCAACAGTCAAAGTAGTGACCTCGAAACAGAGCTGATCTAACTTAGCCTAGAAACTCTCCATATCTACACTCAGGGTGGTCTTGGGCATGCCAATATCCTCATCTCAAATGCATCAATTGTCACAACCCTAAGTACACCCTAGATGTGACATATCGAATAGAACCCAGAGAAATCCTAAACAAGCCACTTGACATAAGCATGACATAAAATAAATACAATAAGAGAGATTATAAAAAATATAAGTGTCAAATCATAAAATAATATAAAGGATACCAACAAAATACATGAGAGAATAAGAAGAATACTACTAAGTCTGACATAAGCCTTCTACTATCATAGATGTGACTAGGACAAACCCTTAAGTCACGAGCATAATCCAAAAACTAAAATAAATCAAACAATGAAGTTTTCCATGGCATTGCCCTCAAATAATGAGGACTCACCAATCTAAGTAGTCAACAACGGGGCAATCCACCTAAGTGCGTCCGGGTGGAGGAGCATCAGATCTTATATTATGAGACAATATAGGCACAAATATACATTAGTACGGTGAATGCACTAAGTATCGGGAAATGCAATAAGATGTAAACATGATAATATAGCGAACTTAAACATGATATGCATGACCAAGTAAAATATAATAAAAGCCTTTAAAGAGAAATCATAAATCATGAACAAGGCCAATGCATACTTGAAAACCATAGGAAAAACTTTGATAAAACCTTTTGAGGAAAAACATAGTTCATTTGTGGGATATTTACAGTTAAGCGACAATAAGACCATGTGAGCTATAACATGGAATTGGATGTAACCCTCACACCGAAAAGGAGAGTCTACTTGCCAAGGTAGAACTACATATCATTCATAATGCTAAGGTGAATCCACTAGCTAGGTCATTTAAGACAATCCTATGGGGGCATGTAGTTTGGCACAAGGGAATTGCTACTAAAGACCAAACCTCTACCAACAGTAAGGCCTCCATTCCAAAGTCCTCTTGGTGCTAAGTAAGTACCAATCGAAAAGACATAATAATATTCATATCAAGATACTTGGAAAGGCACAATTAAGACTATAAATCCATCATAAGTTCATCATAGAGTAGCTCCTTTCAAATCATGATTTTCATAAACTTCTTCATAGTAGACACTTACCTTTCTAAGCATCTAAATCATAATTTCATTCATATGTGAGAAAATGTTTCCCAAATCATTGATACTTATATCAAAAGAATCCTTAGTTTAGAAATCATCGTTTTCATAAAACATGCATAGCTTTCACAATCATAATTCGTAAGTTTATAAGCTTTATTCTTAAGTTCATACTCATATTAAAATATAAAGCATGGGTCCATATTAAATCAATTAAAACCCGTGTACTGAATCAAATAATTCATAATAAGATTGAAAATAAATAATTGAATCATAACAAATAGGACCCATGAAGAATTGCATGACATCCTAAAGGAATTGGGTAAAATTAATTTAGGAGATTGAGATTCTTTTGGGGAACCAATGGATGAAAGGAATCCATTGGTGAATTTCCACATACCCTTGGTAATCAAAGCCCTAAGAAAGCAAGGAGAATGAGACCTTAAATCTTGAAACCCTAGATCTTCACCTTGGAGCTCTTGAGAGAATTTTGGAGAAGAAGACTTGAGAGATTTAGGGACATTGAGTGAATGAGAGAATTTAGGCTAAGTTTGTAAGAGTAAAAACATGTATATGGTAGTTATAGGACCAAAACGATATAGCTTAGGGGTTAGGTGGGTAGGAAAAGACCAAAACACCCTTAATTAAAATCAGTCGGAGGACCCAACAACTTCGACCGACGGTCTGCAGAACTTCTACGGAAAGTCCTGGTCAGTCATAGAATCATTTACTGGGACTCAAAATTTCTGATCAATTCCACGAGACCTTCCTACGACCCTTCCCATATTCTACGGCTCGTAGAGCCAACTCGAAGGACCCAATTTCAAGCTCAAAATTTTACTAAGTCTATATCACTTCTACGGATCCCACCTACGACCTGTAGACCATATGACGACTTGTCAACTCCATTCGTAGAATTGAGGTCTCAAATCAATTCTCCGAATCACTTCTATGGGCCCTTCCTACGGCCCATAGACCCTTCTACAAATCATCCTATTCATCTGTAGGTAAAACATTAGAGACTTAATATTTTAAAAACTCAAACAAAGTCATATGACCTCCTTGCTATGGCTTGTAGAACTTTCTACAGTCCACAAGTAGGACTCGTAGACCACTACACTAGTGCCAAAAACTTGAACTTTTCCTTTTCAATCCATTTTTCAAATTTCTTAGGTGTTATAATATCTCTCCCTTAGGAATATTCATCCTTGAATGAGACTTAAGCTAGCATGAATAGAGTATGAAGAGAAACTAACAACCCAACTTTAATGCAAAGCTCATCAAAATACATATAAACAAGGAGAAATCACTCCAAGCTAAATCATAACATTAAAATCAACTTTTCATGAACATGCATGCATATGGAAACATGAGAATGACTAAAATGCATGAATCAAAAAGAATAAACCATGAGGAACTAATACCTCAAACTAGAATACGAGCGGATGGAAAGAGATGAGGATACTTGGACAACATATCGGCTTCGGCCTCCCAAGTAGCGCCCTTAAATAATTGATTCCTCCAAAGAAATTCTACAGAAGCAATTTCTTTGTTTCTCAACTCCCGGACTTGGCGGCCTAAAATCTCTACCGGAACCTCTTCATACGAAAGACTTTCCTTAACTCCCAAACCTTCCAATGGAACTATGGACGCCATATCTCATACACACTTTTTCAACAAAGAGACATGGAATATCGGGTGTATCGATGCTAAGTCATTAGGTAACTCTAATTCATAAGCAACTTTGCCAATACGCCTCCAAATCTTATATCAGCCCACATATCGGGGACTAAACTTCCCCTTCTTTCCAAATCTCATCTCACCTTTAATGGGTGAAATTTTCAAATAGACTAATCATCAACATCAAATTCAAGCTCTATTCTTCTGACATAGGTATAAGATTTTCATTGACTTTGAGCCATTTTCAACCATTTTCGAATAAATTGAACCTTTTTCATAGCCTCATGCACTAACTCGGGCCCTATTAAAGCGACTTCACTAACTTCAAACCAACCAATAGAAGACCTACACCTCCTACCATAGAGAGCTTCTGACGAAGCCATTTAGATACTTGAATAATAATTATTATTATATGTAAACTCGATCAAAGGAAAATGATCATCCCAATTACCCTTGAAGTCAATCACACAAGCTCTCAACATATCTTTCAAAGTCTGAATAGTATGCTCGACTTGTCCATTGGTTTGTGGATAAAAGGTCGTGCTAAGACTCACTTGCACACCAAGAACTTTCTGAAACGACCTCCAAAACTGAAATGTAAACTGAGTACCATGATTGGGGATGATACATAAGGGCACCCCATGCAACCTTACCATTTCCTGAATATAGAGCTTGGCATACTCTTAGGCTGAGAATGAAGTATTTACAGGAAGAAAGTGAGCTGATGTCATCACTCGCTTCACAGTGATGCAAATCGAATCAAATTGACAATGAGTACAAGGTAAACCCATAATGAAGTCCATTAGGGGTGTACAAAACCGAACCAAACCGCAAATCGAGTCGAACTGAAAAAACATTTGACTTGGTTTGGTATTGAAAGAAAACCCGACTATACTTGGGTTGGTTTGGTTTTAACTAAAAAAAGTCAACTCGAGACCAAACCAACCCGACATTATATATATAATTTTTAAAATTTATTTTATACATAAAAGTATTTACTTTGATGTAATTTCTAAATATTACTTGTACGTTTTCATTTTTTTTATCTTTTTACATATTTTTTCAAGCTTTTTGAGACTTAGAATTTTAAATGGTCCAGTAAAGGTTATAGTCCATAGATATTGGTAATTCTAGTAAAGCTCAATTCAAAATCAAATCAATACTAATGCTAACAAAAAAATTAATTCAAAACTAAGAATGACAATAATGTTGAATATTTGTTCTTTAGTTTTACATTGGTTTAAACATTTAAAATACATAACCTAATTTTATTTTTTTTAAATGTTTAATCATGTAATTAATACATATTATACTTATTTTATCATGATTAATACTTTTAAATTATGATCATTTTATGACTTATCAATTTGCAATATTCATTTTACACGATTTCATTATTATTTTTTATTGAATATTTTAGTGTCATCACTCATCTCATATTTTGTATTATTTTCTTAAGAAACACCTTAGATAGTAATATTTTGGTTAGACTAAAGAAATATTTGAAGCACAAATTAATTATACGTTTGTATGAATACCTTACCGGGAAAATCCAAAAAAAATATGAGATTTATTAGTTTGATTTGTTTTAAGATTTTAAAATTTTGACACAAATGGTTTGTTTTGGTCTTTCAAAAACCCGAAAAAACCCGAGGTTGAAAAATTCAAGTTTTATTAGTTTGGTTTGGTTTATAAATTTAAAAATTTGACACAAATGGTTTGGTTTGGTATTTGAAAAACCCAAACCAACCCGGTCATGTACACCCCAAAAGTCCATATTCAAATCTTCCCACTTCCACGTAGGAATACTAATATCTTGATCCAAACCACCCAATTTTTGATGCTCAACTTTCACTTGTTGACAATTAGGACTCTTAGCCACATTCCGCAATATCCTTTTCATCCCATTTCACCAATAGACCTCTCGCAAATTGCAATACATCTTGGTGCCTCCCGGGTAAATAGAATATCGAGAACTATTAATTTCTATCAAAATCTGATTCCTCAACCCATCAACATTCGGAACACATAACCGACCTTGGTATCAAAGAACACCATCTCCCCCTTGGGAGGAAGCATCAATGGATTTTTTGTAACAGACTTCTTCAAATCAACCATAATCGAATGAAGTTCTTGCTTAGCCTTCACATTCGATACAAGAGATGATTTGGAAATATTTTGAACAATCACACCGCCTTTATCAAAATCGACGAAGCGAACACCCAATCGAGCCAATATATGAACATCACGAACTAGCTCCTTCTTACAATCCTCAACATGAGCAATACTACCCATCGATCGCCGACTAAGAGCATCCACCACCACATTCACTTCACCCGGATGATAAAGGACAGTGATGTCATAATCTTTCAATAACTCAAGCCACCTTCTTTGGTGAAGATTTAAGTCCTTAGGGTGAACACATACTTCAAGCTCTTATGGTCGGTAAACACATACACAAGAACACCATAAAGGTTATATCTCCAAATCTTTAAAGCAAACACTACCGCCGCTATCTCCAAATCATGAGTCGAATAATTCTTTTCATGCACCTTTAATTGCCTTGAAGCATATGTAATGAGTTTCTCATATTGCATCAAAACACAACAAGACCAATCCGTGAAGCATGACGATAAATCACAAAACCGCTCAATTCTTCTGGTAATGTCAATATAGGGGCTGAAGTGAGCCTATCCTTTAATTCCTGGAAACTCATCTCACAAGCTTCCAACCATGTTTTCCGCATTTTCAGTCTTGTATTCAGATTCTCTTAAGATTGAGATATTACTTTGAGACTTTATTCAGCTTTATGATTCATTTTATTTCGTATGTTGTCATCTTAGTTTTATGCTTATGTCAAGTGGCGTGTTAAGGGTCTCTCGGGATCCTATTCACCATGTCACATCTAGGGGGTTGTTGGGTCGTGACAATAACCCACCAGTAGATAAGCCAACTTATATCTCAAAACGATAAGTAATATGCGTATTGGGCAGAATCAGTAAACAGCAAGAAATAAAGAACGTTTTAAAGGAAACTCAACGAAAATAAGAGCAACAGAAGATATATATACAATCAAAAAGAGTGACACAACCCAAAAACATGTTAGTCACTAGTACAGACTAATAAAAAGAGTACAAGTTCCCAAAAGTGGACCAAAATATAGACTTGTCTCAAATACAAATGACTAGTCAAAAGCTATAAACAGAAGTAGATAGGTTGATCATGGACACCGTAAGCTCACTCTCAGTCTCCGTTGTCCCTACAACAGGCTCGAAATCAACACTAGCGGCTTGTGCTCGGACCTATATCAAGAATACTGATGCAAAGTGTAGTATGAGTATCGAAGAAACAGGTACCTAATAGGCAGCATAGGGCGACTAAAATTTGAAAGTAAAAGCAATAATGAAAAGCATGAAGGAAGGCAACTAGATGTCTCAAAATTAAACAGTAACAGAAATCCTAACTATGAAGCACACGAACCAAGGAGAGAATGAACAGTAAAGTAAATAACTCACTATAACCTAACAGGACCCTATAAGCGCAGAAGATACACTCGTGCGCAACTAAAAGTAGATAACCCAAATGAACCCCTATAAGCCCGATGGATACACATAAGAGTTAAGAAACTACTAACTAAGCTTAAGAGTATCCAAAACTTCCATAGCCATCTACAGACTCGAACCGTGGAATAGGCAACCAAAGAACCGAGAAGAATAATCAAGTCAAGACTCGAACCCGACTAATAGAGGTGATGCTCGGACTAGAACTGAGGATAATAGAGATGTTTCGGGCCTTAAACCATGACTAAGTTATATTCCAGGGCCTCGAACTGTGGCAAAAAAGTACAAATGGGCCTTGAACTTAGGATAACAAATATGCATACGGACCTTGAATCATGGAAAAAAACTCTAAATACTTAAAAATCCTCTGTTGTCTCTCAAACTAGACAATACCGTAGAGCGGAACCATCTTCAGAGTCGCCAGGGACCTGCTCTACTCTAAATTCAAGACCTAACCCCAAACATCCAACAAAGTACCAAAATCACCAATGAAAATGCTCTAGTCAAACCACTAGGAAAGATTACGGATGAAAGGTCATATGAGTTGAGTTGTCTCCTAGCTAAAGATCATACTATCATACCCAAGTCTCCTATATCATTCTATAGGGAGCTAATCCATCCGAAGCAACGTCGGAGCATTTCTAAGGCCCATTGCTCTAAAACGCAAGTCTCGGGAAATCACTAGCCTAAACCTAGCCTAAGGCCAATAATATGCTACCAAAACAACATGAATAATGATAATACGAAGACTACGGGGCAAGGCAATCACATAACAAGATTAAACACGTTAGAACTCCCAATAATTTCCCAAAATACACCTAAGGCATGATTTCTAGCAATTAAGCATGGTTCAACTACAAACCCACCCAATACAAGTTGTTCAACATGAATTTATATTTATAAGCTCAATGTAAAGACAACTAAGTCGTAGCCTACCTCAATGTAGACCATGCACACTCTAAAACCATAATTTTGAAGCTTTTCCCTTCCAAATGTCCTCCGATTGCTGTCATGCTACCATAAAATGATCAAAACGTCAATACTAACATATAGACATTAAAATCACAACAATTGGAGACTGGCCCAAAATTGAGTCAAAATGGAACTGTGGGACCCACATTGGGAATCCCAGAATTGACTCTGTCAATGGGTCAAAATAGCTTACTGAACTTGTGCCCAAAAATGGGCACAATTCAAGCTCGAGAACACACAAATACATAGCATGCACGAACTGATCACAAAAGACACCATTAAAGAGGCTTGAGCAGTCCTTCAAGATAGGAATTTACCTAAAAAATACATTCCGTGTACTCTCTCGGTGACCCTACACAATGCCTTGATGCAATCTCAAGAAACAGTAACTTGAATCCCCTTAATTATAGTGTTCTAGCTCGAGATAGCCTGTTTTGAAATGTTGAAGTGAAGCTGATTTTGCGTCTGGTCTTAATTAAGAAGATCACACATATGACCTCCACAAACATAGGATCCAATCCGTGACCGTGAAATATCTACTCCCAAAGCATCACGAACACATTGCTAGCCTACGAACGCGAAGGGTCAGGCCTTTGGCCTATGCAACGTGGCATATGGCTCAGGAACGTGATGGCCAACCCATAAGGCCTTTGAAAACATGGCACAGGCTTCACAAACACGGAGACCAAGACCACTGGTCACTATGAATCCAACCTAAGGCACACAAAAGGGAAAGGTGGGTTGCACCATATGATGCACATCAACTAGTTTCCCCAAAGATGGAAATCCCCGACTGGGTGATCAGGATTCATTTAGAACCCCATGCACGCAAATGAGATATGCCACCCCACTAAATTCAGCATTCCGCACTCAATGGAGATGTTGAAACTTTCAACTGAGGTCATCTCGATGAAAAGTGGGTCCTATATCCAAACTCTATTTTTAGCTAAATTCGACAAAAGAGCTCAAAGTGAGCACAAAAGCCTCAAGATATGCCACCAAAGGTCATTCTAGACCGAATTCCACATTCCAGAGCTAACAGAACCATCCTAAATACATTATGACGCCATCTTCCTAAACCTTTGGTCGAAGTCAACCGTTCAAGTTTCAAAAGCTTCAAAACACAAAAACTTGCACAAAAACCATATGAACGATTAGGTGACCAAATTCTCTATCCAAGCAAGTTATAAATAACTTGGGGTATCTATAGAAACACTCTAAACATTGAAAAGAATACAAAAAAGAGAAAATGACCTAGAGGGTCATTACAACATCCACTATTAAAAAGGACATTTGTCCACGAAAGTAAAGAGTCAAGAAGTACCTGAAGTTTCAAACAAGCGAGAAAACTACTCTCGTATCTCGTGCTTGGTCTCCCAGGTAACCTCATTGGGTAGACTATGCCTCCATCAAAAATTAACAATAGGAATGGCTATTGAATGCAAGTTTCTGACATCTCTATCCAGGATAACAACTACCTTCTCCACGAAGGTCAAATGGTTATCAAACTGAACTAAATAATACCAGAGCACAAGAGACTTGTTAGGAATATACCGCTAAAGCATAGAAACATTAAAAATTGGATGAATACCTAAAAATGCAGGATATAGGACCAATTCAAATGTGACATCACCAGCAGTCTGAAGAATCACAAATGGCCCTATGTACCCGGGGCTAAGTTTGCCCTGCATCACGCCCTTCGTGGGTGTACTCGAAGGGATACATGATCACCAACTGATCTAATGGCCTTTCCCCGGGCGATACCAAGCATTCTAAAATATACTCCCCTCTTAAAGAGTATTATCTGAAACAAGATTTTAAAGAAAAGAATTTGAGAGTATATCTTGCTTTTAGCTCGAATGCATGATTTATATGAAGAAGGGTGCATTCTTTTGAATCAATACACTTAATGCGCACTAACGGGCTTCTCTCAAACCCTATGCAATCTCTTTTCTTTCTGAAGACTTTATTTGAGAGTAACTCATCAATAAGAATATGGGTTTTGCTATTTCAACCACATTGAGTATGAGGGGTAGTAGAATGGATTTGAGAAATGCACGAGTATGAATATGTTCCCTATGACACAGTTCTATTGCAGGATTTAGAGTATGAAAGAAGGGATACTTTTCTTAAATGTCTGTAGTTCCTCATTTATAGAATTGGGGCCCTTACAACCATAAATAAGATCCTACTTATATGGATTCATAGACACCCTAGTGCATGCTCATGGAGAGAAAAATAAACTTCGGAATAGATATTCCTCCTGATATTCAACCCATTTCTATTCCGCCATATAGAATGGCTCCAGCGGAGTTAAAAGTGTTAGAAGAATAGTTGAGAGATCTTCTTAATAAGGGTTTCATCTAACCAAGTGTCTCACCTTGGGGTGCTCCAAGTCTTATTCGTGAGAAAGAAAGATGGTTCTCTTAGGATGTGTATCGATTACCGCCAGTTGAACAAGGTCACTATAAAGAATAAGTATCCCCTTCCGAGAATTTATGACCTTTTCAACCAACTTCAGGGTGCCACTTGTTTCTCTAAGATAGACCTCAGATCTGGCTATCATCAGTTTAAAGTGAGAGACATTGACATCCTTTAGACAGCATTGAGGACCCATTATGGTCATTATGAATTCTTAATACCCCATCTTAAGATTAGAAGTCCCAGAATTCACCTGAGTTTAGGCAAATCCCAGTACGGCGGGGCAAACCTCAGTGCTGAGTCAAGGAAAATTCCATTTGTACCTGTGACTTCGTCAAAACCTGGCTCTAAAACAAACTTTGTCATGACCCAAAAACTCGAGTAATGATGGTACCCTACCAAAACCACAAGTAGATGAGCCAACACATATCCTAGAATGAAAAGTAATGAGCATATTGGGCAGAATCAACAACCAACGAGAAGATAACATCAAAAAATAGGAATACACAATGGAGAGAAGGAAATGGCATAAATATATACAACAATACAAGATCCAATTCCATGACCGAGTGGACAAAGGTACAAATCTACCAAAAAAGTACAAGCTACAAAATAACAAAAATAAGTACATACTTGTCTCAAATATAAAGACTAGCCATAACTTTACAAAAACATAGATGAGTCACACTAGGACACCATCATCTCACGTTCTATATCTTGAAGACCCCGTTATTGCATAAAAATCAATGTTGTCGGTTGGTGCTCAGATCTGCATCATGAAAAATAGATGATGAGTGTAGCATGAGTACCAAACCACTAGTACTTAGTAGGCATCATAGGCCGACTAAGCTTGGAAAGTAAATACATAAGGAAAAGCGAGGAAATAAATGGTAGATAAGGGTTGCAAGAGTAGTGCAAAAGTAGAAAGTCTAACTATGCACCTTAAAAACATGCAAAAGTAGATCGATATGAAAAAGCAGCTAACTACAACCTAACTGACCCTATAAGCCTAGAAGGCAATTGAAATTAAAATAATCCAAACGGACTCATAAGCCCGATGAGTACACCAAAGAACTAATCATATCCCTAGCTACAACTAAGTATAATCCGGAACTAATCTGGCGAACCCCAGACCTCGAACCATAGTGAAGTCATCCAAAAGAAACTAATAGAGTACAGATGTCTAGACTAAACCCAACTAAAAGAAGTGTGCCCCGACTCAAACTGTGGCTAATAGAAATGTGCCTGAACCTTGAACCGTGGATAGTATAAATGCGCTCGAACATCGAAAAATAGCTAGAACACTATGAAGAACTCTAAAATCGCACGTTCATCATCAAGTAGAATGATATCGTAGAGCAAACCCTCCATCAAGGTCGTAAGGCACCCACTCTATCTCGAAACTCATGACCCAATCCAATGTAACCAATAAGACCTACAATCACAACTAAAGTGAGCATGGGCTGTAGTATAGTGAAGTTATGGATAAACATCCAATAAAAGTGGTGTTGTCACCTAACTAATAATTCATACTACCATATCTAAGTCTGTTACATTAGTCTACAAGGAGCTAGAACCGTCCAACACAATATTGGAGGATATCTAAGGCATAACGTCTTCAAAAATTTAGCAATTATAAGGCAATCACTAGACTATGCCTGCGCTAAAGCTAAGAAATATCACACATACCAATAAAAAAGGCATCGAGTTACAACTAAGGTATGCATGCTTAAATTCCCCAAAAGTACTTGAAAAACAAGGCTAAGGCATGAATTCTACAAACTAAACATAAGACATACTTTGAACCCCTCAAAAAACGAGCTCAGTAACATGTAAATACCAACAAAAGCTCAATCTAAGATTGGAAAGTTGTAGCCTCCTTCAATGCCGATCATTCATGCTCCAAAATCTATTAAAATAGAGCTTTACCCTTCTGATCACTGTCACCCTATCAATTAAGTGATCACGATGTCAATACAATTGAAACAATACCTATATTTCACTATAAAATAACAGGCACAAAATGTCATACAGAACGTGTTTGTAGACCTCTCGTATGGAATTGTGAAACTAACTCTTTGAACAAGTCCTAATAAGCTAAAGGGCTTTGTTCCAAAAAGTAGTGCACAATCGAGCTCTAATTTACCCTAAAACCTCCACACTAAATAAAAGCCTCAAAACCACCTTTAAAGATGAAACAAAGAGATCTTTGAGATGATAATTTACCACTTTAACAAGCCCCCAAGGTAATTCCAACGACTCCAAAACAAAGCTCCAGCATTCCTTGACAATTACCTCCAAGAAAGAGATCAAACAAAGCTTTATAGCTTGAGAAATTGATTTCTCAAAAATGAATTGTGAGCTAAATAACTGAAATACCTCTAATATAAGTCCACGTAAATGACCTCCACGAACGCGAGCCTCAGGGCTGCAAGCTCAGTAGTCTACTAAGATGGCTCAACATTGGCCCTTCTTTGTGAATGCGAGGCTCTGTCCGTGAATGTGATGGGTCGAGGTCCCTGCTCTCTGCGAATATAGAGCCAAGCCTACAAATGTGGTAGTCAATTTCCTAGACTTCTGTGATCGCAGCTCAAGGCTCATAAAGACGAAGAATAAGATTATGGTGCACAAGCAAGGGCTGCACCAACTCAAGTTGGAATTGGCAAAATGCCCCGACGGAGGTTCAAGATCCATTCAAAATCCCGTGCCCACAAACAAACTAGTCTACCCCACTAATTTCAACATTTCAGACTTAAAGAAGAAGACAAAACTTCCAATAGCGGTCAATTGGACAAAAAGTGGGTCCCACACCTAAGGCTCTATCTTAAGTAAAAATCTATAAAATAGCTCAGAAAGATCTTGAAAGCCTTGAGACCCAAATCAAGGGCTCTTATTGACTAAACTCGACATTTCAAAGCTAATAGAATCATCATAATTGCATTTTTAGGATGCTAATTTGATGTTTTGACCAAAGACAACTGTATAAGTATCAAAAAGCAACAAAACATGAAAACTCGCATAAAAATCAAATGAATAACCAGATGACCAAACTATCATTCCCAGCTAGTCATAAATTACTTATGGTCATTATTGGAAAGATTTAAATGTCAAAAAATAATGCAATACAGGGAAAATGACCTAAAGGGTCATTACACCACTCTATACTCAGCGGGTAGCTTTGTAGGTGTGCCCACACAAAACATTATCACATCCTCTCAAACTCTAATTTGGAGCTCTCCAAGATCATCATCAACAAGTGCTCGATCAGTGGAAAGAAATGATCGGCCTTAATGATAGGCACCTCTAGATCCACATCACAATCAAGCACTACAAAATTAGTCGGAAGAATGAACTTGTCCACTTTGATCAAGCCATCAAATAGTATTCCCACTACTTTTTAATAGAGTGGTCCACCATCAATTATCTCATTGGAGTAGGCTTAGAATTCCTAAGGCCTAACTTCTTTAATATTAATAGGGTTATCAGGTTAATGCTCAATCCTAGATCACACAAAAATTTATCAAACTTAGATACTGCAATGGTACAAAGGATTATGAACACTCCCGGATCTTCTCTTTTAGTGTCCAAGTTGCTAGCCATCACTGCACTACATTGGTGGGACATCTCAATTGTACCCACATCAACAATGCTCATCTTTTTCAGCAGTTCCCTCATAAATTTAGAATACCCCGGCATCTGCAAAAGTGCATCAACAATGGTACGTTGAAGGAAAACTTGCTAAGCAGATCAAAATATTTCTTGAATTGGTTGTCCTCCTTCTTCAGCAGCCTTTGAGGATATGGAGGGGGATACTTGGGCACATTGACCTTAGTGTATTTATTCCCTTTTGTTTCCTCAACATCAATCACCATATCAGGAGTTTCATCCTATTTTTCCTCATCAACAATTGCATTTTCCTTATTCAATAAGTTCTTATCAACAACAATTTGAATGGTGCACTAGGCTTCACCCCATCATTAACTTTCTCACTTGGGCACAACTTTGGCATCATCAAGAATCTTTCCACTCTTAGTAACTATTTTCATACACTGGCAATCATTTTTCGAGTTTGGAAGAGTATCACTAGGAAGCATACCTTTGGCTCTTGGATTCATTTGAGCCAAGAGATGATTCATTAGGGTCTCCAAGTGTTCAATTGAGGTAGAGTGGGAGCTAATAGTTTGAGTTAAAATTTATACATCACCTTTGAGTTCATTAACTCCATTTTCCGTAGACTCGACCCTCTTAAGAACTCAGTTCAGCATCTTCTCGGTCTTCGAGTTAGTTGAGTTACTCACGCTTGCTTAGTTTTGAGGAACATCAAATATTTATGGAAGAACATACGGGTATTAACTCTAATGATTGTTTCTCTTATTTAATCTTGCACAATCGTACTCATGGCACTATTTTCTCGGTCACTCCATTGACCGTCTTGATCTCTCCAACCTTGGTTCTTATCTCGAGGATGCCAAGGACATTGGTTGGTCACTTTGTACCCCAGGGGAGAGGCTGGCCCATAGTTTTCCAAGTATCATATATCCTCATCAAACATGGCGTAAGCATTCTCTTACTCAATTGACAATGCACCATGTGATCTAATGGCATTACACTCTTTGTTCCGGTGTCCATCATGTGTTTAGATAAGAGCTCTACATTAATCATCATTTTAGCCATCTGTTCGTCTTACTCTTCTTCCTTCTCATTTTGCTTCTCATAGTAAAGCTACACCCAAGGACCTTTCCTTATCTCTAGTATGCCAAGCCATATTGGTTTTTGCCATTCAATCAAGAGCAATGGAAACCGATGGATAAGTTAGGCTCAGGAAAAAAACCTTCTACCATGTTATTCACTACTTCTTGATTAACCTTATCCAATAAGCAGCAGAAAATCAGTAGTAATACTTTGTTTGATATCCATGATTTAAGCACTCGACTACCTTCTTCTTATACTTTAGCCACACTTCATTCATAGCTTCCCCCAGTAATTGTTGAAAGATGTTAATTTCATTTCTCAATCTAAGCATCCGTGAGGGTAGAAAAATCTCTTAAGGAAAGTACTCTTTAGTTCAACCCAATATGTAGTGGACCCTTGAGGTAATTTAGCAAGCAATGATACATCTTCTCCAGTTAGTGAGAAAGGAAACAATTTTAGCCGAATAGACTCTTGGATAATTTTTTGCATTTTGGAAGGGAGACAAACATCCACAAAGTTTCTTAGATGCCAGTTTGCATCTTCCACGACTTGTCATCTAAACAACCCCTTCATCTGTAGAAGGTTAAGCATGGGACTTGTGGCTTAGAACACCAGATTACCCACCGTAGGTGCTAGGCGAATAACTCCCGCAATGCCTAACTCAATATGCTCATCATTAAGATCATTCGCAAAAGCATTAACACTTTCAATGTTGTCTATTTGGCTCATCTTTCCCTATTTTCACAATAAATAACAAAAAACAACAAAATAACAAGAACACAAAATGCACGAATGTTTGAGTCATAAATCAACAAAAGATGATAGTTTATCAATCCCCGACAATGGCACCATATTTTATAAACACTCAACTATGTCCAATTTTTAGGGAATATGTGGTCGTACAAAAACAATACCCAACTTTAAATGTCAGCGTCGAACCACAATAAAGTGAAGATGGGATCGTTCTCAAATTGATTTTCTAACCCGAAATAAACTGTAACACCTCAGATTTGGAAAAGAAGGAACATAAAATGTTTGAGTTACAGGCATGACCTACGGCTCAAACCTACGATTGGTAGAAGCATTTATGGACCGTAGGTGGCAGTCGTATGTGGAGGAGAAAGTTTTTTTTCAGAAATCAATTCTCAGTAAACTATTGACAGATCGACAGGATGGTCCATCGTTAGACCTACGGACCATAGGTAGGTCCCGTAAGTATCTCCCAGACTTAGTGAAATTTTGAAGGTTTAAGTTGGAACGACGGTTGGTATGTACAGTTCGTAAGCGGACCAACGGGCCGTACATGGGAACCGTCATTGGAGGTCCAAATTTCAGAGTCTTTGAACCTACCGATGGTTGACCATGACGGTCCGTGGTTGGATCTACGAACCGTAGGTCAAACCGTTGATGGGATCCAGCAGTTAATTTTTAAGAAGGGCTTTTTGGTCCTTTCCTTTCCCTGAGTGTTTAATTCTTAATCTAAGTCGACTACCCTTTAATCCTAGGCACTATATAAGCCTTCTAAGCCTAATTCCATTCATTCTAAATCTCTTCCATATTCCCTCCAAAGTTTTTCTCCCAAATATTTCTCTCTCTAGAATCAAGAAGAAGAAGAAGCTAGGGTTCTTCAAGTTCAAGCCTCCATTCTTCATCATTGTTTAGGGCTTCAATTGAGGTATGTAGGGAATTCATCAATGGGTTCCATTCACTTATTGAGCCCCCAAGGTTTTCTTCAATTCTCCAATTCAATTTCCTAAAATTGAACAAGATTTTGATTTCATTCTTCATAGGTTCTATTTGTATGGATTCAATTATGTACTTATGATCTTGTTTTGATGATTTAGAATCAATTACATGTTTTTCAACTAATTCCATGTGAACCCATGTATTGATCTATGAATTGGACTATAAACCCTAATTTTCTATGTAAGGATTGTTCAATAAAAAACTAGGTTTTCTTCTATCATGTGGGATCTTTCAATTATGATCAAATTGCGTTGTTTATGGTTTTCTAAGAATTAAATTGGTTTGAATTGTATGTTTTAAGATGAATTCCCATGAACCCATGTGAAATCCCTAAATTTCTAGAGTTTTGATTTATTGTTGGGTTTGAACTATGAAAAGATGAGTTTTATGAAATCATGCATGTTTTTATGAAAGCAATGTTTATGACTCAAGTATGCTCATGGGTGAAAGTTTTTATATGTTCTATGAAGCTTGGCCACATGAAATGAATGACATCTAGATTTGCCATCAATGCTTTTTGGGCTATTTTCTGAAATTAGGTCTTGATTAGTATGGTAGCCGGTTATACCATCAATGATTATAGACCATGCTTTTAAAACTATTTCCACTAGTAGTATGGCATTTATAGCATGAAGTGAATGACTATGGGCCTTGAAAGCTATTATGAAAATATCATGGCTGGTGAAAGGTTTTCTCACGCATGGTCTAAGGAGCTATTCTAATGACGTAAGCTTGGACTAAGTCCATGGAAGATGAAATGTCTATGAACATGATTTTAGCTTGGATTGGTAACTCTAGTTGTACCTTTCCATGGACAACAAGATAACTAATTCCATGGGATATTTATTTAGCACCGAGAGGATATTGAGATGGAACCTCTCCTGTTGTAGAAGCCGAGTTTGTAGTAGCAATCTCCTTATCCCTAACATATGTGCCACCATAGGATGATTGTATTTAAGTAGACCTTAGCTAGTGGATCCACATAAGCTAGATGTTATGGATCCTACCTTGGCAAGTAGGATAGCCCTTCCGATGTAGGGAGTATGTCGGATTCCATGTTGATAGCTCACATGGTCTTTAAATGTCGGTTAAGGTAATTTCCCACAATAATGAACTAAAGTACTTTTAAAGGTATCTCACAAGTGGTTTAAATATGTTTAGCTTACATTGACCTTGGTTTATGACTTATGCTTTTTAACCCTCTTTATATCATTTTTTAACTTGGTCATTGCATGTAATGGAAATGTCCCCTTTTTAGCATGATTTAATGTTTTATTACATTCTTCTCATACTTGGTACATTCCATGTACTAACGCATACTTTTGCCTACATTGTTTCATAATGTTGGGCTTGGCGATTCTTTTTA
The DNA here is from genome assembly GCA_018342035.1 of Solanum appendiculatum. NCBI lineage: Eukaryota > Viridiplantae > Streptophyta > Magnoliopsida > Solanales > Solanaceae > Solanum > Solanum appendiculatum. The sequence continues at coordinate 561,451 of JAGDQO010000296.1, forward strand.
TTCCAGTCATGGCTAGTGAGTATCTAGAGGCTTGAAGACTTGGTGAGTCCTCATACATTCGAGGTCGTTGCCTTGTTATTCTTTTATGTCTTTATTATTGAACTTTGTTTGGGTTACATCCCAACTTTTCATTCTATGAGTTTAGATGGCTTTGAGACTATGTTTAGTTTTCCGCTACTTTTATCAAACTCTTATGATATGAAACTAGTTTTTGTATTCTTTGATTCTATTATCTTGTCTATGTATGCTAAGTGGCTTGTATGAGGCCTACGCCATGTCACGGATAGGGGGTACTTTAGGTCGTGACAAACTTTGTATTCAGAGCACAAGGCCGGTTTAAGAAAGATCCTAGGATGTCTCATAAGCCACATCGAGTAGAGTCATATTCATGGGTGTGAAACATGCCACACTTATGAATGAGAGGCTATAAGATGTTTAGGAATTTCCACTTCTTTCATTTTTCTAAAAGTCGTGTGATAGAGTGTAACCTCATAGGTTTTCCTCTCCTAACCCTTGTTTGTACTTTTCAGAATATGCCTCCACGAAGGAATCCCGTGAGAAGGAATAGGTATGTTGGTGCAAATGTGAGACAAGAGGTTCCCTAAGTGCCGACAAACCTTTTGGCCGAGGAAGTGACTAATGATGAGTTTTGAGCCGCATTTCATGCATTGGCCCAAGCTATGACGACCTAAGCAAATAGTGAGGTGGTGGCTCCAATGAATCCAAGGGTAAGTACGGCGGCAACAAGAGTGAGGGACTTCATTAGAATGAACCCTTCATAATTTCATGGTTCTAAGATTGAGGAAGATCATCGAGAGTTCATTGATGAGATGTACAAGGTGCTAATGATCATAGGTGTGACGCCGGAGGAAAATGCAGAGTTGGCCGCTTATCAACTTAAGGGTGTTGCTCAAGTTTGGTTTGAACAATGGAAAAGTGAGAGGGCGGTTGATGCGGATCCTCTCGATTGGGAGAAGCTCAAGGTTGATTTCCTTGATAGGTTCTTTCCCCTTGAGATGAGGGAGGCGAAGGTACTTGAGTGCATTAACCTTTGTCAAGGGGATATGAGTGTGAATGAGTATGCCTTGAAGTTCACGCAATTGTCCAAGTATGCTCCAACTATGGTCGTCGATCCAAGGGCAAGGATGAGTAAATTTGTGTCGGGTGCTTCCGAATTGGTGGTCAAAGAATGCCTAACCTCCATGCTTATTAAGGAAATGGATGTCTCCCACTTGATGGTTCATGCATAACAAATAGAAGAAGAAAATCTTAAGGAGAAAGCTAGGGATTCAAAAAGGGAAGAAGGGATGATGGTGAATCTTCACATTCAAGGTTCGGTGAAGGAAATCGTTCTCTAAGCAATGGTTCTAGTGAACAAATGGTATCCGAGTTTCAAAGGTGTGGAAAAAGCCATAAGGGTGAGTGTCTAGCCAGTTCTAATGCATGCTTTGGTTGTAGAAAGAGTGGTCACAAGATAGAGATTGCCCATTTCTTACTGCTAAGGAAAGGGAAGGTAGGCAAGTTCAACCTAGTGGTTCCGATTCAAGTGTTCCGAAGTAAAACCGATTTTATGCTCTTCGAACTCGACAAGATCATGAGGGTTCCCTGGATGTGGAAATTGGTAAGTTATGGTCCTTTAGTTTGTGGTTATGCATTGTTTGATGATTGGGTGATTTGTTGACTATGATATGACTCTATGTGTGGTTAGTGTGATTAAGGTCGACTTTGAAATACTTGTAGAAACTTCTTAAGTGCTTACTTGTATCAATGGCTTTGTGGTTGTTAAGACTTTGGTGTTATTCTTGGGTTGAGGGAGGAAGCTTTGAAAAGACTAGAGAGGTTTGCTCCCAAGGGGGGAGATGGTGTGCTTCATGGTTGAAATATGTGAATAGACCTATGTTGGTTTTGGAAGGTTCCTTGTTATGGTGTGGTATGTGAAAGGCCAAAGGTGATGTGATCTCTTAGTATCCCTATCTCTTTCCTTCTATCTTCGGGTCTAGCTTGAGGCATTAGCCCCTCATGTTCACTCTTAAGGATTCTTGTATCTTAGTTATTCTCATGTTTCCTAACGCATGCATGCTCATGATAACTTGTTTTGAGATCTTGACTTAGTTTTAATTGATTTCTTCATGATTACGTGCATTTGAGTATGATTTACATGTATGTCTTAAAAAATGATGTCTTGAATATGTTTTAGCTTGGAGGTGACATTCCTCCTTGGTTATGTGTATTTTTGATGAAGTTACATTCATGTTGGGTTGTTAGTTTCTCTCCTACTCTTTTTCTGCTAGCCGAATCCCATTCAAGGACGAATATTCCCAAGGGGGAAATAATTGTCACGACCCAGGGTAGCCCCTAGATGTAACACGGCGTACAAGACCCGGAGAGGTTTGGGACGCAGTCTACAACTTATGTCTCAAGCCATCTAACATAACAGAATAGAAATGAAGGTTTGGGACGCAGCCCAGTACAATATCCAAAAGCATAATGGAAAGCATGAAAAAGTAACAAGGTTAGGTCCTCGGACATAGGAGGCCTCACCAAGTGTTCACTATCACTGGAACTGACTAGCCACGAGTGGGATGAGAAGAACCGCCAAGTCCTACATCAATAGAATCAATGTAGGCAAAAGTATGCGTTCGTACAATCAAGTACCAAGTATGATAGCAATGCAAAAAAGGGCATATAAACCATGCTAGAATGACATATAATCATGACATGTAATGGCCAAACTAAAACATGATAGAACATAAGAAACATGAACCATAAAACATGGCCAAGACAAGCTATTCATCTTTCCTTTACTTTACTTTAAACCATCATCATGAGAACACTTGTTTATTAACTTGTGGTAAGACCATGTGAGCTATCAACATCGAATCCGGTGTCTGCCCCACACCGAAAAGGGGTGTCCTACTTGCCAAGGTAAGACCATGAACTGCTCAGATCGTGTCTATCATAGACCATCACCCTATGGTGGCACATAGGTTATGGGACATGTGTAATCGCCACTTGTCCACTCGGTACTAAGCATATTTCCAACAGAATTATCATAGTTCATTTTATCTTAGGTAGACATGGGTAATCGCCTCTTGTCTACCGTAGGGAACATGGGTAATCGCCTCTTGTCCCTTCATAGAATAGCTCCTTAAGAACATGGGTAATCGCCACTTGTTCTTGTATTAGTCATGATTTCATTTTTAGTAGACATCGGTAATAGCCTCTTGTCTACATTAGGGAACATGGGTAATCGCCTCTTGTCCCTTCATAGAATAGTTCATAAATCATGGATTCAAGCTTAGTTGAGCAAACCTTTCAACAAGTTATGAATCATTTCGTGTAAGAAGACCTTTCACACTCATAGGTTGAGCATTCCATGAGAAACCCTTTCACAACTCAACAAATGCACTAACATATCATAAACTTCATAAAACATGCATGAGTTCATAAGCTTCATATCTACATAGCTCATTATGCTCTTAACTCATAAATCATGGGTTCTTAAGCTTCTCCTCAAAACATGCAATTCAATGCAAGCTAATACTTAGAAAGCCATAAATCAAGGCAATTTTAGTCATAATTGAGAGAACCCACATAATAGAGGAAAAATAATGGATTTTGATTCAATATGCATCTTTTCATAAAATATCCTCTTTTCATCATTCATAGTCTTACATGAAATTCATAGCTTGATAGTCATAATCCTTAAATCAATTCTCAAAGAGTTCATGTAATTCATCTTTTCTCAATCAACCCACAATCATAAACATAATCATAAATTGGGGGATACTTAGCATAAGCTCAAGGGATTCATCAAGTTGCATGTAAATTACGCTAAATCATGCACTAGCTTACTTTACCACGCTAGATCGTGCACTATCAACCATAACATCAACAATGAAAAGCATAATGAAGAACCCATAGGAATTTGTCAAACCCTAACTCTCTTGGACAAGACTTTACCTTGAAAACCTTAAGGAAAAGAGGACCCATTGGAGGAAAGACTCCAAATGGTAAATACTATCATACCTTAAAGTCAATGCCTTGAAATAAAAGGGGATTGGTGACCTTGATGAGAACCCTAGCTCTCTTCTTCTCCTTCTTGTTCTTCTAGAGAGAGGAATATTTGGAAGATGAGAGTTGGAAAATGAAGGGATTAGGGCTTAGAAAATATAAATAGGGCCAAGGTTAAGGGGCAAAATCGCCTATTATGAGGAATAAACACTTAGGGAAAAAGTCCAAAAGGCCCTTAAATAAACTATCGAGGCCAATCGACGATCAGGACCTATGGTCCGTACATCCATTGACGGACTGTCCTGTTCTTCCGTCAATTGATTCAGAAAGTTCATTTTGGACTGAAAATTTGGCTAAGTCTGGAAGGCATCTACGAAACCCATCTACGGCGCGTCAACCGAACTACGAACCGTCCTGCTATTCCGTAGGTCAAGGTTCAGAAACTCAAAATTGATAAAGCTGGCAGGGCCATCGAAGGTTCCCATCTACGGCCCGTCACTCCACCTACGGTCCGTAGATGGCCTCCGTCGTCATTGGCACCAGAAAAATTTTAAAACTGCATTTTTCCTTCTTTTCAAAAATTGGGGTGTTACAATATCTCCCCATTGGGGACATTCGTCCTCGAATGAGAACCTGGATATCCTGAGAATGGCGATAGACTCGGACTAACAACCCAACCTAGCATGCAAGCAAGTAAATGTACATATCTGAGGAGGAAACATCAACTCCAAGCTAAAGCATGCTCAATACAAAATTCATGAAGACTTATGCAACTCATACTCAATGCACAATTATATATATATATATATATATATATATATCATGCTAGACTCTTCATGAACATGCATAAATCAAGGAATCATGGATACAACTATGACACATGAGACCAAAAGAATGAACCATAAGGAACTAGGTACCTCAAGCTAGAGGAGGATCGGAAGAAAAGAGATGAGGAAAGCGGGACATCATATCAGGCTCGGCCTCCCAAGTAGCACCCTCAACTAATTGATTCCTCCATAGAACTTTCACGGAAGCAACTTCTTTATTTCTCAACTTCCGGACTTGTCGGTCTTGAATCTCAACCGGAACCTCTTCATAAGAAAGGCTATCCTTAATGCCAAGAGTCTCTATTGGCACTACAGAGGTCGGATCACCAACACACTTTCTCAGCAATGAGACATGGAAAACCGGATGCACTAATGCCAACTCATTAGGCAATTCAAGCTCATAGGCACCCTTACCAACACGCCTCAAAATCTTATATGGGCCTACATAACAAGGACTAATCTTCCCTTTCTTCCCAAATCTCATTACACCCTTCATAGGTGAAATTTTCAAGTAAACCCAATCCTTAACAACAAATTCTAATTCTCTTCTTCTGACATCGGCATAAGACTTTTGTCAACTTTGAGCCGTTTTCAGCTTTTCTCTAATAAGCTGAACTTTCTCCATAGCTTCATGCACTAACTTGGGGCCTATCAAAGCAACTTCCCCAATTTCAAGCCAACCTATGGGAGATCTACACCTCCTACCATACAGAGGTTCAAATGGAGCCATACCAATACTAGAATGGTAGTTGTTATTATAAGCAAACTCAACCAAAGGCAAATGATCATCCCAATTACCCTTGAAGTCAATTGCACAAGCTCTTAACATATCCTTCAAGGTTTGGATGATACGCTCCGCTTGCCCATTGGTTTGGGGATGAAAGGCTGTGCTAAGCTTAACAGGAGTACCGAGGCCCTTTTGGAAAGATTTCCAAAACTGAGAAGTAAATTGTGTACCACGATCGGAGATAATGGATAAAGGCACTCCATGCAACCTAACCATCTCCCTCAAGTGCAACTTAGCATAATCCTCCACCGAGTAAGAAACCTTGACGGGAATGAAATTGGCTGATTTCGTCATTTGATCTACAACCACCCAAATCGAATCATACAAGCGCCGAGTGCGCGGCAAGCCAACAATAAAGTCCATGTTCACATTTTCCCACTTCCAAGTAGGAATGTCAATATCTTGTGATAGACCTCCCGGTCTTTGGTGTTCAACTTTCACCTGTTGGCAATTAGGACATCTAGCCCCAAATCCCGCAATATCCTTCTTCATTCCATTACACCAATAAATCTCCCGTAAGTCACGGTACATCTTGGTAGCTCCCGGGTGAATCGAATAATGAGAACCATAGGCCTCAATCAAGATTTGATCTCTTAGGTCATCTACATTAGGGACACATAAACGACCCTGATATATGAGCACTCCATCTCCCCCTTGGGAGAAAGCCTCTATGGACTTCTTTAGCACCGCTTCTTTCAATTCGACTAGGTTCGGATTAAGATCTTGCTTAGCTTTCACATCCTGCACATAGGAAGATTCTGAACCATTGTGGACCATAACACCACCTTGGGTGGAATCAACTAATCATACACCCAAACGAGCCAATCTATGAACATCACAAACTAGTTCCCTTTTACCATCTTCAATATGGGCAACACTACCCATTGACATCCGACTAAGTGCATCTACCACCACGTTAGCCTTGCCAGGGTGATAGAGGACATTTATGTCATAGTCCTTTAATAGTTCAAGCCACCTTCGTTGGTGAAGATTTAGATCCTTTCTCTTAAATACATATTGCAAACTCTTATGGTCGGTAAAGACGTCAACATGGACACCATACAAGTAATGCCGCCATATCTTTAGAGCAAACACAACTGCTGCTAGCTCCAAATCATGAGTAGGGTAATTCTTTTCATGCACCTTTAGTTGCCTTGAAGCATAAGCAATAACCTTCCCATTTTGCATAAGTACACACCCCAACCCAATTCTGGAATCATCACAATAGACCACAAACTCATCGAACCCTTTCGGTAGGGTCAACACCGGAGCCGAGGTAAGTCTATCTTTCAACTCTTGAAAACTCGCTTCACACCTTTCGGACCAAGCAAACTTAGCCTTCTTCTGAGTTAGAGCCGTCAATGGTGAAGCAATTGAAGAAAACCCTTCAACAAACCTCCGATAGTAACCTGCTAAACCCAAGAAACTACAAATATCCGGAGGTGATAGAGGTCTAGGCCAATTCTTAACCGCATCCGTGTTCTTAGGATCTACCTCGACACCTTTACCAGAAACAATGTGACCAAGGAAGGCTACGGATCTTAACCAAAACTCACATTTCTCGAACTTAGCAAAGAGTTGTTGGTCCTTGAGAACTTGCAACACAATCCTCAAATGATCAGCATGCTCACTATCACTCCTTGAGTAAATCAAGATATCATCTATAAACACAATGACGAACATATCAAGGTATTGTCTAAACACCCGATTCATCAAATCCATAAATGCGGCTGGAGCATTAGTCAACCCAAAAGACATCACTAGAAACTCATAGTGCCCATATCTTGTCCGGAAAGCTGTTTTTGGAATGTCATCATCCCTTACCTTTAATTGGTGATAACCCGAACGAAGATCAATCTTAGAGAAATAACTAGCCCCTTGGAGTTGATCAAACAAATCATCAATTTTCGGGAGAGGATGCTTATTCTTGATAGTAACCTTATTCAATTGGCGGTAGTCAATGCACATACGGAGTGACCCATCTTTTTTTCTAATAAACAAGACCAGAGCACCCCATGGAGAAATACTTGGTCGGATGAAACCCTTATCCAACAAATCTTTCAATTGCTCTTTTAGTTCCTTAAGCTCCGCCGGAGACATTCTATAACGAGGAACAGAGATAGGTTGCGTATGAGAGAAAAGGTCAATACCGAAGTCTATTTCCCTCTCTTGAGGAACACCGGGTAAATCATCGGGAAACACTTCCAGAAATTCATTAACAACGGGGACTGACTCAAAAGTTGGGGTTTCGGAATTCACATCCCTCACCCTAACAAGATGGTACATGCAACCCTTAGAAATCATCTTTCTAGCTTGCAAGTAAGAAACAAATTGACCCTTAAGCGAAGAATTTCCCCCTTTCCACTCTAGGATAGGCTCATCTGGAAATTGGAAGTTGACCATTTGGGTTCTACAATCAATAGAGGCATAACAAGAATGCAACCAATCCATGCCGAGATAACATCGAAGTCTAGCATATCAAGCTCTACAAGATCCACATGAGTGACTCTATGAAATAAAGAGACGGAACAATTTCTATAGACTCTTTTAGCCACAATAGATTCACCAATAGGGGTAGAGACACGGAATGGATCTAACAACACATCCAGAACAACATCAAACTTCATAGCTACATAAGGCGTCACAAAAGACAATGTAGCACCTGAACCAAGCAAAGCATAAACATCAAAGTGGAATATTTTCAACATACCGGTAACCACATCTGGAGAACCCTCTTGCTCATGACGGGCCTGAAGTGCATAGAACCGATTTTGCTTTTAATTTCCACTAGAACTTGCTGGATTTTGGGGTTGAGCCTTTCGATGATTTTCTCCTCCCTTCTTAGCAGCCAAGGGAAAATCCCTTACTCTATGACCCATCCTACCACACCCAAAACATGCATTTGAATCGGCCAGACAGGTACCCTCGTGTTTCCTCCCACACTTGGCACAAGTAGGCAATGACGAGCCACTACCATTTCCTCCTTGAGGCTTAGGGTTAGACACCCTCTCTTGGTTGGACTTAGGAGGGGCATTGGAAGGCCCTTGATTAGAGAACTTTTGTCTAGGCTTAAAACGACCATGTCCATCGAACCTTGAATAAGAGAACCCACCATCACCGGTCTTGGCCCTCTTGAAGTTCCTAGACCTTTCCTTGAGCTTCTCCTCCTCTATTTGTTGTGCATGAATCATGAGGCGAGAAATATCCATATCACTAATAAGCATGGCGGTACGACACTCCTTGACCACCATTTCGGACACTCCCGAAACAAATTTGTTCATTCTTGCCCTAGGATCGGCCACCATAGAAGGAGCATATCGAGCCAACAGTGTGAACTTCAAAGCATACTATTTCACACCCATACTCCCTTGACGAAGGTTGATGAACTCGAGTACCTTAGCCTCCCTCATCTCAAGGGGAAAGAATCTATCGAGGAAAGCACCCTTGAATTTCTCCCACTCGAGAGGACCTTCATCAACCGCCATCTCACTCTTCCATTGGTTATACCAAATTTGAGCGACACCTTTGAGTTGGTAAGCGGCCAACTCCACCTTTTCCGTCGGTGACACTCCCATGATCATCAACACTTTATAAACCTCATCAATAAACTCTTGAGGATCTTCCTCCACTTTAGAACCGTGAAACTCCGAAGGGTTCATCCGGGTGAAATCCCTTACTCTTGATGCCGCCGTACCCACATTTGGGTTCACTGGAGCCACAACCTCCCTATTGGCTTGAGCCATCACGGCTTGGGCCAATACCTGAAAAGCAGCCCTGAACTCCGCATTGGTTACTTGCTCGGCCAAAGGATCTGCCGAAACTTGAGGAGCTTGAGGAGGAGTTTCTTGCTCTTCACTTTCTCTCACATTCCTTCAAGTATAAGCTCTTCGAGACGCCATATCCTAAAACGTGTAGGATAGGGATTAGGAGAGAGGGGCATATAGAGTAACACTCTATGCACGACTTAAGGATAGTGAAGAAGTGGAGTTTTCCTAATCATCTTGCAGCCTCACATTCATAAATGTGGCGCGCTTCACACTCATGAACAAGACTCTACTCGACGTGGCTTATGAGACATCCTAGAACCTTTCTAAAATCTTGTGCTCTGAATACCAAGTTTGTCACAACCCAGGGTAGCCCCAAAATGTAACACGGCGTACAAGACTCCGAAAGGCCTCACACAAGCCCTTAGCATACATAACATACAAGATAATAGAGAAAAAAATTAAAAAGAGCATTATATAACAAAACAGCGGAAGTCTACAACTTATGTCTCAAGCCATCTAACATAACATAATAGAAATGAAGGTTTGGGACACAACCCAGTACAATATCCAAAAGCATAATGGAAAGCATGAAAAAGTAACAAGGTTAGGTCCTCGGACATAGGAGGCCTCACCAAGTGTTCACTATCACTGGAACTGACTAGCCACGAGTGGGATGAGAAGAACCGCCAAGTCCTACATCAATAGAATCAATGTAGGCAAAAGTATGTGTTCGTACAATCAAGTACCAAGTATGATAGCAATGCAAAAAAGGGCATATAAACCATGCTAGAATGACATATAATCATGACATGTAATGGCCAAGCTAAAACATTATAGAACATAAGAAACATGAACCATAAAACATGGCCAAGACAAGCTATTCATCTTTCCTTTACTTTTCTTTAAACCATCATCATGAGAACACTTGTTCATAAACTTATGGGGAAATAGCCTTAACCGACATATAAGACCATGTGAGCTATCAACATTGAATATGGTGTCTGCCCCACACCTAAAAGTGGTGTCCTACTTGCCAAGGTAAGACCATGAACTGCTCAGATCGTGTCTATCATAGACCATCACCCTATGGTGGCACATAGGTTATGGGAGATGGGTAATCTCCACTTGTCCACTCGGTACTAAGAATATTTCCCACGGAATTATCATAGTTCATTTTATCTTAGGTAGACATGGGTAATCGCCTCTTGTCTACCTTAGGGAACATGGGTAATCGCCTCTTGTCCATTCATAGAATAGCTCCTTAAGAACATGGGTAATCGCCACTTGTTCTTCTATTAGTCATGATTTCATTTTTAGTAGACATGGATAATCGCCTCTTGTCTACATTAGGGAACATGGGTAATCGCCTCTTGTCCCTTCATAGAATAGTTCATAAATCATGGATTCAAGCTTAGTTGAGCAAACCTTTCAACAAGTTATGAATCATTTAGTGTGAGAAAACCTTTCACACTCATAGGTTGAGCATTACATGAGAAACCCTTTCACAACTCAACAAATGCACTAACATATCATAAACTTCATAAAACATGCATGAGTTCACAAGCTTCATATCTACATAGCTCATCATGCTCTTAACTCATAAATCATGGGTTCATAAGCTTCTCCTCAAAACATGCAATTCAATGCAAGCTAATACTTAGAAAGCCATAAATCAAGGCAATTTTAGTCATAATTGAGGGAACCCACATAATAGAGGAAAAATCATGGATTTTGATTCAACATGCATCTTTTCATAAAATATCCTCTTTTCATCATTCATAGTCTTACATGAAATTCGTCGCTTGATAGTCATGATCCTTAAATCAATTCTCAAAGAGTTCATGCAATTCATATTTTCTCAATCAACCCACAATCATAAACATAATCATAAATTGGGGGATACTTAGCATAAGCTCAAGGGATTCATCAAGTTGCATGTAAACCACGCTAAATCGTGCACTAGCTTACTTTACCACGCTAGATCGTGCACTATCAACCATAACATCAACAATGAAAAGCATAATGAAGAACCCGTAAGAATTTGTCAAACCCTAACTCTCTTGGGCAAGACTTTACCTTGAAAACCTTAAGGAAAAGAGGACCCATTGGAGGAAAGACTCCAAATGATAAATACTATCATACCTTAAAGCCAATGCCTTGAAATAAAAGGGGATTGGTGACCTTGATGAGAACCCTAGCTCTCTTCTTCTCCTTCTTGTTATTCTAGAAAGAGGAATATTTGGAAGATGAGAGTTGGAAAATGAAGGGATTAGGGCTTAGAAAATATAAATAGGGCCAAGGCTAAGGGGCAAAATCGTCTATTATGAGGAATAAACACTTAGGGAAAAAGTCCAAAAAGCCCTTAAATAAACTGTCGGGGCCAATCGACGGTCAGGACCTACCGTCCGTACATCCACTGACGAACTGTCCTGCTCTTCCGTCAATTGATTCAGAAAGTTCATTTTGGACTGAAAATTTGGCTAAGTTTGGAAGGCATCTACGGAACCCTCTACGGCCCGTCAATCGAACTACGAACCGTCCTGCTATTCCGTAGGTCAAGGTTCAAAAACTCAAAATTTATAAAGCTGGTAGGGCCATCGACGGTTCCCATCTACGGCCCGTCACTCCACCTACGGTCCGTAGATGGCCTCGGTCGTCACTGGCACCAGAAAAATTTTAAAACTGCATTGTTCCTTCTTTTCAAAAACTGGGGTGTTACAATAATGTAACACCTCGGATTTGGAAAAGAAGGAACATAAAATATTTGGGTTACAGACATGACCTACGGTTGGTAGGAGCATTTACGGACCGTAGGTGGCAATCGTAGGTGGAGGAGAAAGTTTTTTTCAAAAATCAAGTCTCAGTAACCTATTGACGGTTCGACGGGACGGTCCATTGTTGGACCTACGGACCGTAGGTAGGTCCCGCAAGTCACTCCCAGACTTGGTGTAATTTTGAAGGTTTAAGTTGGGAATGACGGTTGGTATGTACGGTCCGTAAGTGGACCAACGGGCCGTACATGGGAACCGTCGTTGGAGGTCTAAATTTCAGACTCTCTGAACCCATCGACGGTTGACCAGGATGATTCGTGGTTAAACCTATGGACCGTAGGTCAAACCGTCGATGAGGTCTGGTAGTTAATTTTTAAGAAGAGCTTTTTGGTCCTCTGAGTGTTTAATTCTTAATCTAAGTCGACTACCCTTAATCCTAGGCACTATATAAGCCTTCTAAGCCTAATTCCATTCATTCTAAATCTCTTCCATATTCCCTCCAAAGTTTTTCTCCCAAATATTTCTCTCTCTAGAATCAAGAAGAAGAAGAAGAAGCTAGGGTTCTTCAAGTTCAAGCCTCCATTCTTCATCATTGTTTAGGGCTTCAATTGAGGTATGTAGGGAATTCATCAATGGGTTCCATTCACTTATTGAGCCCCCAAGGTTTTCTTCAATTCTCCAATTCAATTTCCTAAAATTGAACAAGATTATGATTTCATTCTTCATAGGTTCTATTTGTATGGATTCAATTATGTACTTATGATCTTGTTTTGATGATTTAGAATCAATTACATGTTTTTCAACTAATTCCATGTGAACCCATGTATTGATCTATGAATTGGACTATAAACCCTAATTTTCTATGTAAGGATTGTTCAATCAAAAACTAGGTTTTCTTCTATCATGTGGGATCTTTCAATTATGATCAAATTGCGTTGTTTATGGTTTTCTAAGAATTAAATTGGTTTGAATTGTATTTTTTAAGATGAATTCCCATGAACCCATGTGAAATCCCTAAATTTCTAGAGTTTTGATTTATTGTTGGGTTTGAACTATGAAAAGATGAGTTTTATGAAATCATGCATGTTTTTATGAAAGCAATGTTTATGACTCAAGTATGCTCATGGGTGAAAGTTTTTATATGTTCTATGAAGCTTGGCCACATGACATGAATGACATCTAGATTTGCCATCAATGCTTTTTGGGCTATTTTCTGAAATTAGGTCTTGATTAGTATGGTAGCCGGTTATACCATCAATGAGTATAGACCACGCTTTTAAAACTATTTCCACTAGTAGTATGGCATTTCTAGCAAGAAGTGAATGAATATGGGCCTTAAAAGCTATTATGAAAAGATCATGGATGGTAAAAGGTTTTCTCACGCATGGTCTAATGAGCTATTCTAATGACGTAAGCTCTGACTAAATCCATGGAAGATGAAATGTCTATGAACATGATTTTAGCTTGGATTGGTAACTCTAGTTGTACCTTTCCATGGATAACAAGATAAATAATTCAGTGGGATATTTACTTAGCATCGAGAGTATATTGAGATGGAAGCTCTCCCGTTGTAGAGGTCGGGTTTGTAGTAGCAATCTCCTTATCCTTAACCTATGTGCCACCATAGGACAATTGTCTTTAAGTAGACCTTAGCTAGTGGATACACGTAAGCTAGATGTTATGGATCCTACCTTGGCAAGTAGGATAGCCCTTCCAATGTAGGGAGTATGTCGGATTCCATGTTGATAGCTCACATGGTTTTTAAATGTTGGTTAAGGTAATTTCCCACAATAATGAACTAAAGTGCTTTTAAAGGTATCTCGCAAGTGGTTTAAATATGTTTAGCTTGCATTGACCTTGGTTTATGACTTATGCTTTTCAACCCTCTTTATATCATGTTTTAACTTGGTCATTGCATGTCATGGAAATGTCCCCTTTTTAGCGTGATTTAATGTTTTATTGCATTCTCCTCATACTTGGTACATTCCATGTACTAATGCATACTTTTGCCTACATTGTTTCATAATGTAGGGCTTGACGATTTTTCTCATTTCGCTCGTGGCTAGTGAGTATCTAGAGGCTTGAAGACTTGTTGAGTCCTTATACATTTGAGGATGTTGCCTTGTTATTCTTTTATGTTTTTATTGTTGAACTTTTTTTGGGTTACGTCCCAACTTTTCATTCTATGAGTTTAGATGGCTTTGAGACTATGTTTAGTTTTCTGCTACTTTTATCAAACTCTTATGATGTGAAACTTGTTTTTGTACTCTTTGATTTTATTATCTTGTCTATGTATGCTAAGTGGCTTGTATGAGGCCTTTCGGTGTCTTGTACGCCATGTCACGGCTAGGGGGTACTTTGGGTCGTGATATATATATATATATATACACACACTCATACACACTCATTGTCTCTTATTTCCACTGCTTCTTCCTAAATTATTTCTTATTAAGAATCGTTCTATCTGTTCCGCTCCCTAGGACTATTATGATCGATTCCGAGCTAAGGGTTGGCTTACCTACTAGTGGTATTTAGTAGGTGTTAACATGACCTCATCTTTTGGGTTGTGACATGTAAACAACAAATTAGCATGTCCAAAGTCTTCCATACCCTCAAAATGGTCCTTCAAAAGTCATCCGGAACCTCCGAACATAAGCCACTAGTGCAAATCTATAATTTTACATATTTCAGACATGTTGGACTCATCAAACCACTATCTGAAGTCATCTTGATCCAATGTTGACCATGTTCAACTCTAAACTTTAAAAATCTAGAATATAACTCATTGGAGAAAATCACTCTCAAAATCCTTGGATCTATGAAAACCATCCAACTAATGCATGAATCACCCTCCAAAATTAGTGGAATCGTTAAAATCGAAATCCCGACCTCATCAAGCCAAAATTTAAACTTTGGTCAAACTTCTAAAATCATAAGCCATCCAAACTGAAAATCTTCTCTTAAATGCATTTGTTCACCTCAAGAATCATGTCATCCATCCCCAAAAATCAATAAAGACGTAATGAAGTTACATAAAGGGTCAACATAGGGAATATAGTCTATAAACACAATATGACCATAAGAATCGTTACAGAATTCCCAAGGTAAGAATTTGTATTTTTGTCGGCCTTTCACACCCTCTTCCATGACCTCATCACAGACTTCTTGCCATGGAAGAAGCTCATTTGTCTTACGTATGCTAACATACATCGAGAGTCACAGTGACAGAGAGAGCATAAATACAGAGGAATAGTTTGGTGAATATCTTTGCATTATTTTGTTTGGTATTAGTTACGAATTCATCTAAAGTATATGGAAGAGCTTCTAGAATTATTTATTGAACCAAGATAAGAAAATTGCCATGACCTAAAATCGAATCATGGTGGCATCTACTATTATCCCCTAGTAGGCAAGCCAAACCCAAGAAGTGAAATAAAGATGAGAAAGGTCCCCCTAGCATAAAGATATACAAAATGGTATAAAATATTCAAAATAAGCCCTAAATAAACTGAGAAAGACAAAACTTAAACATATGAACCAATTCCCCCAATCATGGTGTCACTGGTACAAGAGCATCTGAAGTATAGAATAAAGTTATACAAGAAATAAGTGTCTAACAAATACAGATAAAAACAATAAAAAAGAAGAAAAAGTGGCAAGCTCGTGTATGAGAAGAGCTCAACACAATCCGAACAATAAAAGGGCCTCAAACGAATGGAGATCAGCGAGGAAGGCTAATACTAGACAATGCATCAAAAAAAAGCAGAAGTGCAGTATGAGTACAAAAATACGGGGTACTTAGCATACATCATATATTGACAATGTTCAGAAGATAATATGTAATATATGGAAAATGATTAGTAAGTACAATATAATTCTAAACTACATTAGAAATCCCGTACTCACATAAAAGGGGCGGTGAAAATAATAATAATAATCATGGAAATAACACTCCAAATAAACGTATCAGAAAATGTCATTCAGTATGGGATGCAATGCATATGCGGCTGATGTAAAAATTAAGAACCTCAAAATCGCCTCGATGGCTATTCGTGGGCTCCACGAGACAGTTTGTAGGCCACCAAAGCTCACAACATATGCAATAAAAGAATATGACCTCGAAATCACCTCACGGGATGCCCATAAGCTCCCCAAGATATTTTGCAGGCTGCCAGAGCTCTTAAACATATGCAATATAGAAAATTATACAAAGAAAGAGTCCTGATAGCATTCTGCGGATTGTAAGTATAAGTAGTACATCTTTACAAAATAAAAAATTTAGTAAGTTTAAGGATAACTAACTCTTTAAAAGCAAAAAAATCCAAAGAAAATGATACATTCTTACATAAAACCCAATTCTGAAAATAAGATCAGTAGTGCTCTCCCTTGGAGCCCAAGTCTAATAAAAATTGAGGCATATTAGTTTCAAAAATTGAAAATTAGTATTTCCCCCCCCCCCCCCCCCAAATCATGCCATAATCTAATATGAGTGAAAATGTGCTTGAATGCATGCCAATTAGAGGTATACAAGCAAATATACACACATCATGCAAAAATAGGTATAGCACCCTCTACAAAATAATCGTACTAACCTAAAACTTCGCTAGTCCGGATTCAAGGCCTCGACCCCATAATCTAAATCAGGCAACTAACAAGAAATAAAATAACACAAACACTCTAATAGAAGCACCAACCACTTCCAACACTAAGTTTATCCCTAGATCATACTAAGGATTCTATCATAATTATATCCACACTAAATACAATCCAAACTATGGCTTAAGTTGAAGGTACTAATCTAAGTTTTTGAAGATGGCCAATTCATAAATAAGGATCGTTGAAGCCTAATTATACCTTACAATCATCTCTAATGATAACGAAACTTATAAAATATAGAATCTAACTGAGCTAAGTCTAAACAAAGTAAACCATAACCTACCTCGGGGCGAAACTACAAACATGAACCATCACTTGTGTGCTTTCCCCTTTCAAAGAACCAAGGAATGCTTCCACGCTATCAAATAAGTAATTTATTCATCAATGCGGGACTAGTGACACTCATGTTAGTATAAAGAAATTTTGGCTTTAAAATGGGTCAAAAATGACCCTCGAGGTATATCAATAGAATAGAAAGATAACTCTACAATCATGCTCCCCTCGAGGTTAAGATTACATAGCCTATAATTAGACAAAGGTGGAGTTCTTTAGAACCTATAATGGTCCATAATACATAATTTAAGAATGCAAAAAATCAAGGAATTCAAGACCCATTTCAAGAACGAAACATGGACTTTTGACTTAGTCATGAAATAGAACGAGAGGGGGGAGAGTTTTACTCAAAATCACAAGAATGCCAAAAAAAAGTGAAAAACCTTCTAAGTCGAGCTCTAAACAATGGAGGAATGTTCTTCTAAACATGGAAAAGAAAAGAGGAAGATGGGTTTTAAAGCACTCAATGATCATCTCTCTAGCAGAAATTCATCGTAGGTGAGATGACATTCGGAATGGAGGTTAGCCATTTTCTCTAGTTCTGCAGGAGAAACCACAAGCCCACAACGGTGACGAAGAGTCTCAAGCGCGACTCTACTAGATCAATTAAGCATTGCAGAAATGAAGTCACTACATCATCACAATTTGCTAGTCCACGAATGGACCCTCTGGTTTCATTTAAAGCCCTACGAACACAAACCAAACATTATACCAAACCAAAAATGATATTCCATACTCAACCCAACTAAAGAAACAACCACTGGATGTCGTCTTGATGAAATGTTGACCAAAGTCAACACTTCAACTAAAACAAAGAAAGCAACAAAAAATCTTGAGACCCAAAAAAAATGGTCCTACTAGATCAAAATCAACATTGTTGAGTAGACAATGATGACAAAAATCTCATCCCAACCCATTTACTAACAATATTGACTAAAGGCAACATTTTCAATGTAAAAGCTCCAAACCAGGAAAATCAAACTCAAAACTCACTTGAATGCCTCGGGAATCAGGCCACCCATCCCAACAAGCCATAAAAACAACTAAGAATGTATTTTGTTGTTTGGTTGGACATACCTGTTGTATATAGTCCTATTCTATACTTAGACGCTCTTGCAGCGGTGACACCAAGTCCAGAATTTGGCTCTTACGTATTTCCATCTTTCTTGGTCACTTTTAGACCATTAATGTGTATTTTATACCATAATGTACATATCTATGCTATGACCCTATTCTATATCTATTTTACTTCCGCATAGTAATACTTTAGTTTATTATCTTGTCACTTGTCGTTTGGAGTTTTGACTTACCTACTGGTGTAATGACCCTCTAGGTCATTTCTATGTTTCTGCCTTCTGTTATTTGTTAACAGCATTCCTATAGTGACCCCAAATAGTTTATGACTTGCTGGGACTGAGAGTTCGGTCACCTAGTTGGTCTTTATGTGAATTTCTAAGTTTTGGATCTTCTTACCCTTGAATTGTTATTTTTGATCATAAGTTTAGGAAGATGACCTCAGAATCTAATTCTGACGATTTCATTAGCTCCAGAAGGGCAATTTTAGGCTAGTAGTATGGTTGGCATGACTCCGAGGCTTCAGTGCGAGTCTGTGCGATTAGGCATTTTAACTTTCAAGTTAAGGCCTAAAGTATGACCTTAGTTACTGTTCCTGGTAAATGCACTCAAATGAGAATTCTATCAGTGCAATTAGCACCAGAATGCTGAGCTTGGTCTAGAACGACCCTTCATGCGGATCCCAAGGTTTTTGGGCAAATTTTGAACCCCCTTATGGGTTTTGACTTAAAATGGGGGTTAAGTGTGGGGCCTACTTTTTACCGAGATGACTTCTTATGAAAATTTCAATTGCTCCATTGAGTGTGAAATATTGAATTTGGTAGGGTGGCATATCTCATTTATATGCATGGGTTCTGAACTAATTCGAAACACCCCGTCAGAGATTTGGACTTGCCAAAAAATGAGCTGATATGCATCCGCTAGTGCAGGCCAAAATGGCCTTCATGTTCGCGGACCCTAGGCTGCATTCGCAGAGCCCACGCAACCTGGTGGCCGCATTCATAAGGGACATCCACATTCACAGGGTTCCCTTTCGTATTCACGAGGGGGGGTCTGGCTCCCTGTTGGTCGTGATCACGGGGCCTTCGCCGCTTTCACGAGGTCTGCATTCGCGGGGTGCCACAACGTTTGGGAAGAAGAAATCAAATTGGTCTTTATTTAAAGGCTAGTTGCATTTTAGCCTTGGTATGAAACTTTCTAAGGAGATTTCTTGCTCATTTTGGCTTGGAATTGGGTAATTCTGAGTCATATATGTCCGGAATTTTTGAGGCTATGTTGTTGAGTGATCGTAAGTCATTGGTGAACCATCATTTTAGGCAAATTCGTGATAAAGCTAGTTGTCCTAGTGCTTTAATGGGAAAATTACATAATAAAGCTAACATTGAATAGTTAATTATGCTACATGGCTACAGTTTAAATTAATTATGGAAAACGGTTATTATTTAATAAAATTGTTAAGCTGGGTCCCTCCTTTTTGTATCAGAACGTATAAAATCACTTTTCCCCTTTTATACAAATCTACACACTATCTGTCTCTTCTACACCACTTAATTTCCTCCTTAAATCTCTCAATCCCTCCAAAATCACTCAACCGAATAAACATTCAAATTTTGAAAATTTTGAATCAACCCTCCTAATCGTGCAAATTCAATTTCAGGTACCGACCGCCATGTAAGTGCCACTGGAAATAGCCGGCATGGACAAAAATCAAAATGCCTTTTGCTTTTGCAATAGGACGACATATGATGTGAGTCTTCCGTAGGAGCAGCGCAGTCCATGGGAGAAAACCAGCGTCATGGCCCACCGTCAGATCCGGACTCAATCATATCCTTGCTCCATTCCATGAAATCTTTCATAATGAAAGTAGTTGTTTGCTCTAGCTTAGTGGAGTCAGTTATGGAGTTGTTGGACATCGGTACTGTTGGCGGAAGATGATGAATCTAGGACAATGAACCAAAATTATGGTGAAGAAATTGAGGTATTTTGTATAATTTATTTTGTATATTTTTTGTGATTTGTATTTCTATCAATACATTTCACATTATGTTGTATACGATTCTATGGATTTAGCGTATCAATGTTTATTGTTGTTTTTATACTTTTTAGACCTTATTTGTATATTTTCAACAATTTTTTTTTATTTGTATATTATTAGCAAGTATACGTTTCAACTATTATTTGTATAATTTCAGCATTGTTGAGGTATTTGTATAATTTGTTTTATATATTTTTTTGTGATTTGTATTTCTACTAATACATTTCACATTCTATTGTGTACGATTCGATGGATTTAGCGTAACAATAGTTTATTGTGGCTTTCTTACTTTTTAGACCTTATTGTATATTTTTCATCAATTATATACAATTACTTTTTTGTATTTGTATTTCAACTATTTATTTGTATAATTTTACCATTTGTAAACATTTATATATTTATATATATATAAAATTATTTTTCAAAAAAAAAGCAAAACTAAAACAAAAAAAGAGCAAGTAAAATTCAATCAATTCGATTGAGAGAAGATAGATGAGAAGGTACGACGGTTGCTCCGCCATAGTTAAATTGTGCTAGGTTATTATTATTTTAGATTGGAGTAGCAGACTTGAGTCTGATAGTATGAGCCTTAGTTTAGGCGTTGTCGCAAATTCATTGATCTTCTATTCTCTTTCCTTGTTTCTGCGACTCCGATGCGTTACAAGAGGTTTTGTGTTTTGCGGGGCGACTTGGGATTGGAGTGGTTTAGGCTTACAGCCTTTTGGTGATTCCTTGTGAGAGAACGTCGTTCCACAGTGGCTTGGTATTAATTGTTGAGATCCTCTTCAGAGTCGACACGCCCCCGGGTCACTCTTGCTAGTTTGGCGGCTTACGCCACTGGGAGTGGACTAGCAGACTGGGCGGCCTTAATATCTGAGATCCTCTTCGGAGTTTACACTCCCTCAGGTCGCTCTTGCTAGCAAGACGGCTTACACCCCTAGTAGTGGACTGGCTGTCTAGGTGGTCATGATTGATTCTATTTACTATTCGGGTCACTCTTGCTAGATGGGCTAGGAGTTGACAAGCTGGTTTAGTGTCTGCGGCTACTTGGGCTGGCAGCTTGACTTTCACTTCTTGAGTTTGGATTTGTGGTACTTCACTTTCAGTAGACTTAGCTATTCTTTGTACATATCAAACTTATGGGGATTCGTTTAGGTTTTTATTTAAACTTGTGCACTTGTATACCTTTTGGCTTATAGGTGACTGGCTGGTTTAGTGTCTGCGGCTACTTAGGCTGGCAGCTTGACTTTCACTTCTTGAGTTCGGATTTGTGGTACTTCACTCTCAGTAGACTTAGCTATTCTATGTACGTATCTAACTTATGGGGATTTGTTCAGGTTTTTATTTAAACTTGTGCACTTGTATACCTTTTGGCTTATGGGAGCCAGTTAGGTTTAGTTTAGTTGTACCTAGATTTACTTTTAGTATGCTTGTGTGTGCTCTTTCATATCCTCTTTGACCTCTATTAGTGTCTAGATTCTATCTTTTCATATTGTTTTTATCTTTCTTGCTCAGTCGACCTATGATGCCTACTGAGTACCTTTGTTTTGGTACTCATGCTACATTCTACATCTGTTTCGTGATGCAGGTCCTAGTACTCACTACCAGCGGTGATTGTTCGTGCCATCATTAGCTTTTTGGGATCGGAGACGAGGGTGAGCACCTGGCATCCTAGACTTGCTGGTCTCCATCTGTATATAGTGTAGTTATTCTTTTACTTTTGAGACAACTTTGCTTTTGGTCCATTTTTGGGACTTGTACTCTCATTTTAGACAACTCTGTACTCATGACTTCTAGGTTCTGGGATAGGTCTTTTGTATATATTTTTTGTTTGCTTCTGCATCTGTCTTATTTTTGTTGTTATAGTATGGTTTCTTCTTTTTTCTACCCTTATACTTATTACTTGTCGATCTGGGTTACGGGTTGGCTTACCTACAGGTGGGTTATAGCAGGTGACATCATAACTTGAGAAATTGAGCCATGACAAGTTTGTATCTGAGCCCCAAGTTAACCGGTCTCACTTGTATAGAGCTAATACCTAATAGATTCCTACGGATAAGTGCAGAGACATCTATATCCTATCTTTGGGAGGCTACAGGGTGTCCTTAGGAACTTTTCCTATTTTGAATCATTTGTTTACATCCCTGCTTTATTCAAATAAGGCGAAACGTCGTGGTAACTCTAAAAAATAATTCAATTCAATTAAATTTTAAATGAATTTAAAGAAAAACGATTTAAGAGTCACCACCTAATTTTAAGAAAACTAGAAAACCAATTAATTAATTAAATTAAATAAGTCTATGAAACCTATAGATTCTAGGTAAGGTGTTCAAGTGATTCCGAAGGGAAGGTGTTAGGCATCCTTCGAAATCCACAACGGTGGGTCCCGACTGAATTCATTTTTTCAAATTGAGGAGATAAAATATAATGTACAAGTATAATAAACATGAAATATAACAATGAATAAAATAAAACAATAATATAAAAAACGGCCTAAGGTTTGCCTAACGTCAATAATATATATAATAATGAATAAACAATATAATTCGAATAGCTTCCTTGGAAAGCAACTCCGGATATCGGTAAAGACACTTAGTAAAAATGTTAGTAATAAATAAATATGAATTAAATAAATGAGTCAAATAGTAACTTAAAAATAAAAATCAGTCTTATGAATATGGAAGGCCTTGGAAATTGATGGTAATTTCTTCATCGTCCAATTTTAACATACAAAGAATATAAACTTAAACTAAATTTCCGTCTTTTACAATGGGGAGCAGTGGCGTACGCAGGATTTTTATTAAGCGGTGTCGATATTTAAAAATTAATAAATAATAAATAATTGATATAATAACATTATATGAATAAAAACTATTTAAAATGTACTAATAAAACGTAAGTCAAGTAACTACTAAACTTTCCTCGACGAGTTTTCATGTTTTGAAATGTATTCATAATAGCCTCATTGGAGATAGTACTAAGTACTAAAACTTCTAGTGCAATTGGTTTATTTTAGCCTAATTTGACTATAAATAGGAGGTTGAAGGTTCGAATCCCTATAATATTAAAATTTTCTCTAAAAATATTTCAAAAATAAAAAACAAATTCGGCCTTATTGAGGCTCAGCTATTCAAGCAGTGTCATTAATGTTATTTGTAGGAATATTTCTATTTTTTCAGATTTTTTTATATATAATACTAAAATTTTTCAATAAAGCGGTGTCGGTCGACACCCCATGACATAGGGTGGGTCCGCCCCTGATGGGGAGGCCTCTAAAAAACAATTTATTTTCATTATCAATGTAATAACTATAGCAATAAAACAAGATGTAAAATATTCCAAGATATCCACAACCATATCAACAATGAAGCAAATTACCACAAAACTTGAATTAACTAATAGTAATATTGATGTAGAGGTAAAATGAACCACAAAAAAAATTATTAAAATTTTTATTTTTAGGAAATCAACAGAAAAGGTTAATAAAGTAGAGAAAATTCATAAAAACATGGCCAAAAAAGTCATAGACCACACAAAATTAATAAACAACAATGATAAATAGCTAAGTAATAACGGAATTTGTAATAATAACAGTAACACGAATACTGAACAGGTAGAAACTAAGCAACACCAAAAATAATAATATAAAACAAACAAAGTAACACTAGCTAACAAAAAAAAATAATATAAAAGCAAATAAAGTAACAATAGGCAAAATCAAAACAGTAACAAACATTTTTCAATTGTAAATTTTCTTCAGCTATCTAAAAGTACTTGAATGCATAATAATATACATACAAATATATATAATGTAAGAAGGAAAAGAATTGTCACCGGAGTTCATATTTTCCGGCCAAATCTGGTTATTCGCAGCATGACAAAGAATAGGAGAGCGTTGGTGGTGCTTTGATCGTTGTTTGCCGGAGCTATTTCACTAAGTTTGAGTTCATTTCAAGGCAGAAAGGAGTTTGGTTCTTCTGGTAGTTGTAGCTTGCTGCTCGCTGGTTCGTGTGGGAGCTTAGAGCTTCACTGATTTGTCATGGAAAAGAGCTCGTTGTTTGCTGGAGTTTGAACTTTGCAGTTTCGTGGTGGTCGGAGTTCATACACCTGCAACACAAACAAAAGCGTGAAGTGAAAAAGGGGAAAAGGACTGACTCGCGAGCTCGGGGCTCACTAGCTCGCTGGAGTACAGAGCTCCGCCGGAGCGAGCTCCATTTTTCTCAAACATATCTGGTAGTCTGTCGATGTTTCGCAGGAGTCAACGTCGCAATGGTGGCGTTCTGGTTGGGGTTTCACCGTGGTTGCTCCAATTTCGGAGCTGGCGGTGGGGTTTTGACTCGTTTCTGGTTTTGTGTTGCTATTGGTGGACATTTGGAATTGTGTTGGTTGTTTGGTGGTGGAGATATGGTGGTCTATTTGGTTTGTTGCTGGTGGTTTTCCAGCGGTGGCTGTTTTGAGATGGTTTCGGTTTTGCCGGAAAAGGAGATAATGAGAAGAGGGAGAGAGAGCTACAGACAGCAGCTACGGAGGACGGAAACTGGGTGGTGGGTATTGATGGTTGTTTCGGTTGTCGGAGAAGATATGGGGAAGGTTGTTTAAGGTGGCTGATTTTCTCAGTGGTGTTCTAGCGTGGTGAAGCTGTGGATTTGGGTTTTGTTCGGTAGCTGTTTGCAGGTTGAAGCTAGCCGGAAATAGAGTTTCGGAAGTGACGAGGAAGAAGTTTGGGTTGCTGTTGTTCATTGGTTGGTTTGTTGCCGGAAAAAAAAAGGTAAAGGGGTTTTAGCAGCTGATTTTCAGGGTGGTGGACTGGTGAAGTTTTGGTTGTTTCAGGTGGTGGATTGGTTGCCAGAAAAAAAATGGAATAATGGGGTCTTTTGGGTGGTGGTCCGGCGGAACTCCGGTGAGCTTGTCACCGGAAAAAATATGAACACTAAAAGAATTTCTTAAACACTAAAAAATCTAAAAATTACACCCCTTATCTAAAATCTTATCAACTACCCTCTAACTTAATGATCAAGCTATTGCTTAAATAGAAAATTGAAAATCACCAATAGTATAATACCATAATCTTAAAACCATGGGCCAAAATCACTAGTAAATAAAATATATGTGTATGCAATCTTATCCATATTTGAATAAATTTCTAGACTGCGCAAAAATATCAAAATGAATATTAACAAATGTAACGAAGAAAAATGAATATTATGAAAAATGTAACTAATGGCATAAAAAATGCAGTTTTAACAAAAATAATGATTTAATCAAAATGAACAAATATTTGAACATATTCAATCCGGCTGTGACAAAAAATTATATAATCAAAATTATCTAATAAAAATCTTAAAATTTTGAAAAATAAGGATAAGCATCGATAAACTTATTTAAAATTATAAAAAAAAAATATTTTGAACTATTGAATGAATAAAACTTAAAAGTATAAATTTTGAAAATGTTAGGCAAAAATTGGGTGTCAACAGCTGTCCTTTTCGTTGGATATGATTGATAAAAGAAATTATGGACAAAGAAAAATTGACAAATCCAATTTCGGCCGAACACATGACCTTCATATAAAAGTGTGGTTTGAATGTGGTTGAAGTCGCTACTCGACTTGCTTCCAAAAGGTTCCATATTATGTTGTGTCCTTGTTGACGTAGTCCGCACCTGTGGCTTAATTGAGAATGTATCCTCTTGGATGTTCTCGAAAAGACAAATATAAAACTCATTAGAAGA
The DNA here is from genome assembly GCA_018342035.1 of Solanum appendiculatum. NCBI lineage: Eukaryota > Viridiplantae > Streptophyta > Magnoliopsida > Solanales > Solanaceae > Solanum > Solanum appendiculatum. The sequence goes on from JAGDQO010000296.1 coordinate 587,445, forward strand.
GACAAAATTAAAAAAATGGTAGCATCTCTTACGATATTTTCTATGGCAGGATATGAGTGTAGTGGCAAAACGATTATCAGTCCATTGATAGGACGAATACGCATCCATTGGTAGGATATTTGGTAGAATAAATGCATGTCCATCGATAGGACACATGAGAATCCATCGATAGGATATTGATGTATGTCCATCCGTAGGACTAATGAAAACGATCCATCAATAGGATCTTTGGGCAAAATAAATGCATGTCCATCGGTAAGACGTATATGAATCCATAGGTAAGATATTTTGCACTATAACCATTTGTCCATCGATAGGACGAATGAGCACGATCCATCAATAGAATCTTTCAGACAAGATAAATGCATGTCCATCGGTAAGACATATGAGAATGATCCATCGGTAAGACATATGAGAATGATCCATCGGTTGGATATAAATGCACGTCCATCGGTAGGATATAAATGCATGTCCATCGGTAGGACGAATGAAGATGATCCCTCGGTAGGATCTATGGGCAAAATAAATGCATATCCATCAGTAGGACGAAAGAAGATGATCAATCGGTAGGATATAAATGCATGTCCATCGGTAGGACGAATGAAGATGATCCATCAGTAGGATCTCTGGGAAAAATAAATGCATGTCCATCGGTAGGACATATGAGAATCCATCGATAGGATATATGTTAACACTACCACTTTCAGTAAGGGAATATGAATATCCTTCAATGCCAGTCTCCTCTGACTTCAACGTTGAATAGATAGGGTGCACACCCTTCACCTCCGAATAGATATGACTTAAAAAATATCTTTCAACGCCAGCCTCCTCTGACTTCAACGTAGAATAGATAGGATGCACATCCTTCACCTCCAAATAGATGTGACTTAAAAATATCTTTCAACTTCAGCCTCCTCTGACTTCAACGTGGAATAGATGGGGTGCACATCCTTCACCTCCGAATAGATGTGACTTAAAAATATCTTTCAACATCAGCCTCCTTCGACTTCAACGTGGAATAGATAGGGTGCACATCCTTCACCTCCAAATAGATGCGACTTATAAAATATCTTTCAATCTTAGCCTCCTCCGACTTCAACGTGGAATAGATAGGGTGCACATTCTTCACCTCCAAACAGATGTGACTTAAAAAATATTTTTCAGCATCAGCTTCCTTCGACTTCAACGTGGAATAGATAGGGTGCACATCGTTCACCTCCGAATAGATGTGACTTTAAAAATATCTTTCAACGTCAGCCTCCTCCGACTTCAACGTGGAATGGATAGGGTGCACATCCTTCACCTCCAAATAGATGTGACTTAAAAATATCTTTCAACGTCAACCTTCTCTGACTTCAACGTGGAATAGATAGGGTGCACATTCTTCACCTCCAAACAGATGTGACTTAAAAAATATCTTTCAGCATCAGCTTCCTTCGACTTCAACGTGGAATAGATAGGGTGCACATCCTTCACCTCCAAATAGATATGACTTAAAAATATCTTTCAACGTCAGTCTCCTCCGACTTCAACGTGGAATAGATAGGGTGCACATCCTGCACCTCCGAATAGATGTGACTTAAAAATATCTGACTAATTATGCAATGGCCCTCTCGGCGAATGAAAATGCAATATCCATCTAAGCGAATGAAAAATGCAATGGCCCTCTTGGTAAATGAAAAATGCAATGCCCCTCTCGGCAAATGAAAAATGCAATGGCCCTCTCGGCAAATGAAAACTGCAATTACCCTCTCGGCAAATGAAAAATGCAATGGCCCTCTCGGCAAATGAAAACTGCAATTACCCTCTCGGCAAATGAAAAATGCAATGGCCCTCTCGGCAAATGAAAATGCAATGGCCCTCTCAGCAATAAGAAGAAGATGATGTCCACTATAACGAGGTGGATGGCTCGATGATTTTCTACTGTAACGAGGTGGATGGCTCGTGTGTCTTGAAAGTGACATCCTCTTGATGCTTTCTGTTATTCCTGTATTCGAAAAGTACCGATTAGTAGACACAACGTCGCCTTAGCTAGTGACTTAATTAAGAAACTTTGAGGAAAGATTCTTTAAAAGAGAATATGTACAAAACGCCTGATCACTTTGACACATGTGAGCAACCATCATTTTGCTCTTGAACACGTCATGTTTATTGTGACTCATGTCTTATTGAGGGATTTGTACGAGGCACCGGTGGCTCGCATCCTCTATTTATTTTGGTTCTGTTGTGACAATACTGGAGAATCAAAAGCTGACTTAGAATTTCAAGCGATGTTGGAGATCATTTTAAGTTGAATATTGAACTTCTGCTAGTACTTGATGGAATTTTTGAGTTCTTCCTAAAAAATTCTGTCCTAGTTGGATCTCTTGGCAAATGTCAAAATGATCTCTAGTCTTGACTTGCTGGAGATAACATATTTATTGCGAATTTTTGAGATCTTCTCAAATATTCTGTCCCAACTTTTATTACAAGGAGAAATGAAAATCACACTGCGTACATGACCTAGCCATTGTGACGCCTACATATCCTATTAAGCCAGGAATCAGGTCAAATATAATTCAAATCCTGTAGATGATGAATACTTCAGAAAATCTGAGACAAGATCATCACCAGAAAATGTGTAATATTAACATGATGAAATAGAAAAATGATATTCCTTGCGATATTCAAAGCCTAAAGACAAAACATATGTCACATTTTTGGCGGAAGATCCAATTAAGTAAAATAGGCGTCTCACGCTGATGGAATTAGCCTAATGTCACAATGTTACCATGGACAACCCAAAAAGAGGTATGCAAATTATTATTTTTAAATGAAAGAATTTTTTTCAAAAAAATATTTTGAAAAATATTAAAAGGTGGGTACTTGCCCATTTTTTTTAAATGAAAAAAGTGAAGAGAGAGTCAAATCTTTACTTTAATTGGTACCAATAGCTAGGATTGCATGTAAATCTCTCTTTTTTTTTAACTCAGATTAAATTCGAGGTAATTCCTACAGCTTCAAGTGGTACCTCAAATATACTTAAGTATCAACAAGATTTGTTCATCTTGCTTCAAACAAAGGATTTGAATGGTACCAATCTTCATGTTTCAAGTGCCTCACAACAAAGAAAAGTCCTATTTTCACACATATTTGAAGTGTTTGATTTAAGAGTATTTTTCAAAATGCACTCACACTCACAATAAAGTTCAACGCATGGAACTGTGATACCATATGTATGAGCTTTATGTAAATCTTCACTAATGTGAGAATATTTGGAATGAGATCATGTAAGGCTTGTTATTGGCTTGTATTGTAGACTTAGGGACGGGTAGGATATTTATTTGGGATAAGAGTGACTTAATTCATCTTTGAGCGTTACACTGAATTTGTGCTTTTGATAATTGATACGCCTTTGGCGTCTGATCCTATTTGTCATCCCTTTCTCTTTTTCTCAACTTCTTTTTGAATACTTATTTGTTGGAGCTTTTCTCCTTTTTACTCCTTTCTTTTGTTCCGACTTCTTTTGAGTCCTTATTTATTGGAGCTTTTCTTTTTTTCACCCCTTTCTTTTGAGGTCTTCTCCTTTTTTGTTGGAGTGTTTTCCTTCTTGTCTTTCACTGACCTTGTGGGGGGTATTTTTGTCTTTCTTTATTTCTTTCAATTCTTTTTTTTCTTTCTCCAGAAGTCGCTTTTTGCTTCCTTGATTTTGGGAGACTTTATATCTTTTGTCTTTGGCAACTTCAACCTGGATCTTCTCTTATAACTTGCACATCTTTGGTGCACTCAAGAAGATTGGGTCAAGAGAGGGATAGTGCATATAAGCACTCAGAAGGGTAATGGCTAAGATGTGATATCCAAAGAAAAGGCCACAGGCTCAAGGTGGGGAAAACTAGGGATTAATGTCATTTGATAGGCTTTGAAAGACACAATCGGTTCAAAGAAGGCCTATGATCATTTTCCAAACCAAACATTACTTAGGATTTCGCCTCAACAAACATTCAAGCCAAGTTCTAGATCAACAGTGTGATGCAATTGAATTTCTATCTAAAAGTTCACCACACAATGCACATGAAACCATGAGGTTGGTTTTATTCTTATCTTGAATGTCTGTAAGAGAATTTTCAAGTATCACAAAAGTACACATGAGAGGCACCAAAAGAATATATGGTTTACCACAAAGTCAATCCTTTCATCATATAGAATATTTCGCATGCTCCTAACTGCATTGGTCTCAACCGAGTTGAAGACATGACTCTTACAATATGTACATAATATTTTATATTTTTAATTTTGAAAAATAATAAGGAACACCGAACCCAAGAAGAGTTGCCTACGTATCTCACCGAGATGAGAATCAGGTGTGCATAGTTCATGCAAATATATCTTTGAAAATATGCACAAACTAGTTTACTTTATTTTTAAAATTTGAAAGAATGAATACCGAACCCAAGAAGGGCTGCCTACGTATCTCACCGAGATGAGAATCAGGTTTGCGTAGTTCGTACAGATATGTCTTTGAAAAAATGCACAAACTATTTATTTTATTTTTGAATTTAAAAGAAAAAGAATACCGAACCCAAGAAGGGCTTCCTACGTATCACACCACGATGAGAATTAGGATCGCGTAGTTCATACAAATATCTCTTTGAAAATATGCACAAAATATTTTACTTTATTTTTAAAATTTGAAAGAATGAATACGACCCGAGAAGGTATGCCTACGTATCTCACAAAGATGAGAATCAGGTTCGCGTAGTTCGTTCAAATATGTCTTTGAAAATATGCACAAACTATTTTACTTTATTTTTAAAATTTGAAAGAATGAATACCAAATCTTAGAAGGGCTGCCTACGTATCTCACCAAGATGAGAATCACGTTCGCGTAGTTCGTGCAGATATGATGTAAAATATGTAAAGAGTTAGATAAACTCGAAGTGATTCCTCATAAGTCTAGTGTCGCTGACATCTTTAGTCAGAGAGTGCCTTCAAACTCTTTGCACCAATATATTTTGTATCCTTTCAACTGTCGATCTTTGTATTGTCTATTGAATGTGGCCTCCTAATTTTTACAGTAACCACTTGTTGTATTATTCTTTCTTGAATGTCTCTTGGAATTGTGTGTTCTCCTAATTATTCACAAGGACTGTAAATTGTTATAACCATCCCTGACTGTTGTCAGGGACGGCTTTTGTAACACCCCAAAATATTTTAGCTAAGACCCGAGCCATTGTTCATATGCGTAGGCCCAAACTCAATGACTTCTAATGGTATATATTTATTTCTAAGTATTTGAAGTGTATTAAAGGTGAATTAGGCTCATAAGGAACCTCTAGTACTAAGTCGAGTTCAAAGATCCTCTACCGATTAAGTTTTCGTATAAGATCATTTAAGGGAAAACTTCAAACAATAATATCTCCCAGCGCATAATGAGTTAGGTGGCCCATGACCTATCAAATTAAAGTTTTATGAATCCTCTTTCCAACGCCACCAATTTTGTCTTTTTTTGAGCAGGGAGTAAAACGTTATGGCCATTTTACCAGAGATTGTCATATCAGAGTTTCTGAGTCTGTGACCGACGAACCCAACCTACGGTCCGTCATTTGAACGATGAACCGTAGGTAGGTCTCATCGGTGGCTCTGTCAAGTCTTCAAAAAGGTTCAAAAATTCAATTTTTGGGGACCCAAGACCTACGGATGGTACCTACGGTCCGTAGGTCGAACCACGAGCCGTAGGTGACCTCGTAGGTCATTTCGACAGTTTTAAAGAGGGGTGTTTTCATATTTTCCCACCCTTTTATAATTAAAACACAGACGTTTTGGGACTAATGTTAGTCCCTTATCAGTACCCCGTGTTTTTCTCTCATTAACACTTATAATCTTTTGAGAGCAAGAATTGGAGAGAAGGAGAAAAGCTAGGGTTCAAGAGTTTCATGCAAGACCTTCGAGTTCCGCTTAGATAATCATCGTCCCAGGTATGTAAGGCTATTCATAGCGTTGGACTGAATTCGTCCACGTGCCCAACTGAAACGACCCCAAAAATGCCCGAAAATGTGCTTCGGAAACATCTCAAAATCCGTGCATGATTTCGGAAATTCGACTTCATATTCTTATTTGTGGGGTCAAATTGAGTGGGAAATGGGTCTAACCCGAATTTTAGAGCAACCGTATCAAAATTCAAAAATCGCAAAAATTGCGATTTGGAGGGTCAACTTTAAAGGGGCATATCTCTTAGCACACAAGGAACTGGAAGGGCTGCAAACTATTAAATTAAAGCTCTTTGAGTTAGCTTTCCAACGCACTTGGTTTCACCTTATTCCGAGTTAGGATGAGGGAGTTATGACCATTTTCGTAAAACCTGTCTGTGCAGATTTGCAATTTCCAGTGAGCTATTTTTTTAGGCGGGTTGGAGACGTTTTTTTTTTTATAAAAAGGGGATATGTCCCATACTTAGTCATTTTTCTTAACTCCAAAAACACTCTCTAAGCCCTCTCCAAAAATTCCACCAAGATCTTCAACCAAATTCAAACATCTCAAGCTCTAATTCCGGATTCAAGACTCAATCTCAAGCTTCGATTCTCCATTCCAATCTTCATCAAGGATTCTCCAAAGTTGAGGTATGTGGGTTTGATTGTGGAAACCTTCCTTTCCACAAGTCCAACCATTTATCCTCTATTTCTACTTCAAGTTTATGGGTCCTTATGATTATTTATGAACTCTTGAATTATGGAATTACTACTACACACCCTATTATGGTCCATTTTGCATATTATCATGAAATGGAATTATTATGTGATGTTTATGGTTTACATGCTTCCATGATCAAATTATGAAGGTTGATATATATATGTATGTTGTTGGTGGGCTGATTTATATGGATTTGGAATTGGTTGGACTTAGTATTCTTGAAATACATGATTTCATTTACATGAACAATTGCCCACCTTGTGTTTGATAAAATGCCCATTTATAGAATTCTTAGGAAAGGGAAGGTCCAAGGTACGTCCTATGAGTCGGATGGTTATGTAATTACTGAAATGATGATGAAATGGACACATGTATACGATTTTCTCTATATAAGTGTTGTGAGTCGACCAAGCCTAGTACGGGGGGTAGTAGGCCCGTATAACCGTATCGAGGGGTTGGTACCTTGGTTGCCTAGTACGGGGGTAGTAGGCCCGTATAACCGTATCGAGGGGTTGGTACCTTGGTTGCCTAGTACGGGGGGTAGTAGGCCCGTATAACCGTATCGAGGGGTTTGTACTTGGTCCCTAGCTCGGGGGGTGGTAGGCCCGTGTAACCATATTGAGGGGTTTGTACCTCTTTCGCCTCTCCAAGGGGGTGGTAGGCCTTGGAAATACTATATTGATGGTCACTCGCCACACATGTACTACGTCCCACTAAATATGATTTTTATGTAAGCATCATTATACATATCATTTCATTAATATGCTATTTATCGGGTATGATTACGCATTTTCGTATGATGTCCATCTAATGTAGCATTGCATTGCATCCCATATACTTAGTACATTCAAATGTACTAACGCATACTCTATGCCTACATGATGTCACCATGTAGGGACCGGAGCACCGCTTGACCATCCTCCTCCGCGTGGCTAGTACGATTTTCTATAGTGGTTATTGGTGAGTCCTCCATTTCGGGGACGTTGCTCATGATCTTTTGCTATGTATAAAACTTTTCCTTTCTAGTTATGTTTTGACTATGAGGGTGAGCCCGGTAGTTTGTCTTGGCCCCCGCTAAGTACTCATGTTTAGAGGTGGTGTTGGACAAGTTGTGTATTATGCTTGAGCTTGACTCATCTATGGTATTTATGTATCATTTCTTTTTTTTGGCTCCCTTAGTCCCGATTTCCCCCTTGATTATGCTTATCGTTATGGTCATTTAATTGCTTCCGCGACCAAGGATGTGTAATGATACGCTATGAGGCTTGTTTGGGGTTCCTTCGGGTTCCCCATTCGCCGGTCACATCTAGGCCCTAGGCTTGGGTCGTGACAAACTTGGTATCAGAGCCCTAGGTTGAATGATCCTCGGAGTCCAACACACCGCGTTGATTAGAGTCCGATTCATGGTTGTGTTGTGCACCACAACTATGAGTAGGAGGCTATGAGACGTTTTAGGAAATGTTTCCCTTCTCCATGTTCTAAGTCGTGCTGTAGAGTTGAATTAAGTTCTTCCCTAACGGTTGTTCTTTGTTATGCTAGATCATGCCTAATACAAGAGGAAGACGAGCCCGCGCACCCGAGGAACAACCGACCAATGGGGATCTTCGGGATGCCCTTACTTTATTTGCACAAGCTATGGCTAATCAAGCCAACCACGGGACCCAAGCCCCTCAGGCTCCTACCCCGGCATCTCGGGTGAGAGACTTCGTGCGGATGAATCCCCCAGAATTCTATGGGTCTAAGTTAGATGAAGACCCTCAAGAGTTCATTGATGAAGTCCACAAGATATTAGCTATCATGGGCGTGAGGTCAGAAAATAAGGCGGAGTTGGCGGCCTACCAACTAAAAGGAGTGGCCCAAATATGGTACAACCAATGGAAGAGAGAGAAGGGGGCAAACTATGTGGTGCCTTGGGAAGAGTTCAAAACGGCTTTCCTTAATCGATTCTTTCCTCTAGAGCTTAGGGAAGCCAAATTGGTGGAGTTCATGAATTTAAAACAAGGATCTATGAGTGTGAGGGAGTATGCCCTCAAGTTTAACCAACTTTCAAGATATGCTCCACACTTGGTTGCCGACTCACGGTCTAGAATGAATAAATTCGTGATGGGTGTGTCCGACCTAGTGAGTGAAGAATGCCGGTCCGCAATGTTGATTAGTGACATGGACTTGTCCCGCTTGATGGTCTATGCCGAACAAATGGAGGAGGAGAAGTTGAGGAAGAGGAGGGGTCATGAGGCCAAGAGGGCCCGTTTTGAGGGCAAGTTCCAAAGTCGAAGGGGAGGCCGATTTCATCAAGGCCAAGGGTCTTCTCATGCGCCCCATAGGGGGTTTGCCAATGACGTTCCAAGGGCCCAAGGTGTTGGTGGTATGGGTCCTAGTGATGTATGTCCGAAGTGTGGTAAGGGCCATGGTGGCCCGTGTTTGAGAAATACCGGTGCTTGCTACAGTTGTGGGGAAATGGGGCACAAGGCAATGGATTGTCCCCGAAATCGCAACAAGGGTAAGGAGGTCCGTCCACAAGGTGCCAATGCGGTTCCTTTGGGGAGAGGGGGCCGACAAGATGGTGCCCCAAGGCACAATCGATTTTATGCTTTGCATGGGAGGCAAGGGGTCGATGAAGTCCCCGATGTCGTTACCGGTATGTTGAAAATCTTTGACTTGGATGTATATGCACTAATTGATCCGGGTGCCTCTCTTTCTTTTGTCACCCCCTTTGTTGCCAAAAAGTTTCATGTTGAGCCCGACTTGTTGCGTGAGTCATATAAGGTGTCTACTCCTATTGGTGCATATATTGTTGCTAGGAAGGTCTATAGAAATTGTCCTATTTGCATCTTGCATAAAATATTGCCTTGTGATCTTGTTGAATTGAACATGGTCGATTTTGATGTTGTTCTTGGGATGGATTGGTTGCATGCATACTATGCTTCTATTGATTGTAGAACCCGTAGGGTCAAGTTCCAATTCCCAAGTGAACCCATTCTTGAGTGGGAAAGCCAAAATGTGGTAGTCAAGGGTAGATTCATCTCTTGCATTAAAGCCCGTAAGTTGATCTCTAAGGGGTGTCTCTATCACCTTGTGAGGGTTAGGGATGTGGAGTCCAAAACCCTTCTTATAGAGTCGGTTCCGGTCGTAAATGAATTCCTTGATGTCTTTCCTAATGACCTTCCCGATGTTCCTCCCGAAAGGGAAATAGATTTTGGCATAGACCTCCTCCCCGATACTCAACCCATTTCTATTCCCCTTACCGTATGGCCCCGGCGGAGTTAAAGGAGTTGAAAGAACAATTGAGGGACTTGTTGGAGAAGGGTTTTATTAGGCCTAGCCAATCACCATGGGGTGCACCGGTGTTGTTTGTGAAGAAGAAAGATGGGTCCTTTAGGATGTGTATTGATTATCGGCAACTCAATAGGGTCACCGTCAAAGAATAAATATCCTCTTCCTAGGATTGATGACTTGTTCGACCAATTGCAAGGGGCTAGCCACTTCTCTAAGATTGATCTTCGGTCCGGGTATCATCAAGTGAAGGTGAGGGAGGGTGACATTCCCAAGACAGCCTTCCGGACTAGGTATGGACATTAAGAATTTGTGGTCATGTCCTTTGGGTTGACCAATGCACCGGCTACCTTCATGAACCTAATGAATAGGGTCTTTAAACCCTACCTTGATTCCTTTGTTGTGGTCTTCATTGATGATATTTTAATCTATTCGCATAGTGAGGAAGAACATATAGGTCACTTGAGGGTTGTGTTGCAAAGATTAAGAGAGGAGAAGTTGTATGCCAAGTATGAAAAGTGTGAATTTTGGTTGAGGGAGGTTGCCTTCCTAGGTCATGTGGTGTCAGGAGATGTTATTAAGGTAGACCCTAAGAAGACCGATGTGATTAGGAATTGGCCTAGGCCATTGACCCCGTCGGATATTAGGAGCTTCTTGGGCTTAGCGGGTTACTACCGGAGATTTGTGAATGGGTTTTCTTCTATTGCTTCTCCCATGACTAAGTTGACACAAAAGAAGGCTAAGTTTGAGTGGACCGACGAGTGCGCAAGGAGTTTTCAAACCTTGAAAGATAAACTTGTGTCCGCTCCTATATTGTCACTACCGGATGGGCTTGAGGGATTTGTTGTGTATTGTGATGCTTCTAGAGTTGGCTTGGGTTGTGTCCTAATGCAAAATGGTAAGGTGATAGCCTATGCTGCTAGACAACTCAAAGTGTATGAAAAGAACTATCCTACGCATGATCTTGAATTAGCCGCGGTGGTGTTTGCTTTAAAGATTTGGCGTCATTATTTGTATGGGGTACGTGTCGATGTGTTCACCGATCATAAGAGCCTCCAATATGTCTTCACCCAAAAAAGATCTCAACTTGAGACAAAGAAGGTGGCTAGAATTTCTTAAAGATTATGATATGAGTGTGCATTATCATCCCGGTAAAGCTAATGTAGTGGCGGATGCTTTGAGTAGGGTGTCTATGGGTAGCCTAGCTCATGTTGATATTGGTGATAGGGAAAGGGCTAGGGAGGTACATCGGTTGGCTAGGTTGGGGGTTAGGTTGGAAGAGGTTAGTAATGGTGGTGTGGTCGTTGTTGATGGTGCTAGGTCTTCCTTGGTTGATGAGGTGATAGCAAAACAAGATCTTGATTCTTCCTTGTTTGAATTGAAGGCCTTGGTGAAAGAGAGAAAGGTGGAAGTTTTCTCCCAAGGGGGAGATGGTGCCCTTAGGTACCAAGGTAGGTTGTGTGTGCCTTGTGTTGATGGTTTGAGGGATGAAAAATTCTTTGAGGAGAGCTCATCAATTCTTCCTACTCCATCCACCCGTTCCACCAAAATGTATAGAGATTGAGGGATGTATATTGGTGGACGGGCATGAAGAAGGACATTGCCAAATTCGTCTCCGGTGTCATAGTTGTCAACAAGCAAGGCCGAAACATACAAAGGCCGGGTGGTCTAACCAAGACATAGAGATTCCTACTTGGAAGTGGGAAGAAATTAATAATGGATTTTGTAGTTGGTTAACCCAAAGACCAAGAAAAGGTTTTTGATTCTAATTTGGGTGGTGGTTGATAGGATGAACAAAATCGGATCATTTTCATATGCGGTAAAAGACAACATAATGGGGCGGAAGATTATGCATGGTTATATATTCATTGACTTTGGTAAGGTGCATGGATTCCTCTATCCATCATATCGATCCGTGGTACTCAATTTAACTTCACACTTTTGGAAGTCTTTTCAAAAAGGGTCTAGGTTACGAAGTAAGCTTTACTACGGCCTTTCACCCGCAAACGGATGGGACAAGCCGAAAGGACTATCCAAACACTTGAGGATATGCTGTAAGGGCTTGTGTATTGGAGCTTAAGGGTAAGTTGGGATGATCATGCTACCGCATTGATTTGAGTTTGCCTATAACAATAGCTATCATTCCTAGCATCGGTATGGCTCACTTTTGAGGCTCTCTATGGGAGGCGTTGTAGATCACCGATTGGGTGGTTTGAGGTATGTGAGGTGGCCTTGTTAGGACCAGACCTAGTTATGGAGGCTCTTGAGAAGGTTAGGATGATTAGAGAAAGGTTGAAGATGGCCCAAAGTCGCCAAAAGTCCTATGCCGATGTGAGGAGAAGGGCTCTTGAATTCCGAGTTGGTGATTGGGTTTATTTGAAGGTGACACCCATGAAGGGTGTGGTGCGTTTTGGTAAGAAGGGCAAGTTGAGCCCAAGATACGTGGGTCCTTATAAGGTGATGAGGAGAATTGGCAAGGTAGCTTATGAGTTGGAATTGCCTAGCGAGATGGATTTGGTTCATCCGGTATTTCATGTGTCTATGTTGAGGAAGTGTGTGGGTGATCCGAATGCCATTGTGTCTCTTGATGGTGTGGGTGTTGTTGAAGATAATTTGACCTATGAAGAGGTTCCGGTTCAGATTTTAGATAGACAAGTGAAGAGGTTGAGAAACAAAGATGTGGATTCCATTAAAGTCCTTTGGAGAAATCAACAAGTTGAAAGTGCTACTTGGGAGGCCGAAGCGGACATGCAAAGGCGATATCCTTATCTTTTCCACTCCACTCGAGCCTAAGGTATTGATCTAAGCCCTTTATAAAATCTCAGGTCTTAATTTCAGCCCCCATGTCATTGCATACATTCATGTTTAAGTGACAAGTTCATTGTGGTTTTATTACAACTATATTGCGTTTTGAAATAAGGTGTAAGTACAATTGTTGCATCCTTATGTGGGCTGAAATTGCCATGTTTGTGTCTCTCATGTACGTTTCTTTAACATTCGGGACGAATGTTCCAGGGGGAGATTTGAAACGACCCCAAAAAATGCCCGAAAATGTGCTTCGGAAACACCTATAATTGTAATTTCCATATATCTCAAAATCCGTGCATGATTTCGGAAATTCGACTTCATATTCTTATTTGTGGGGTCAAATTGAGTGGGAAATGGGTCTAACCCGAATTTTAGAGCAACCGTATCAAAATTCAAAAATCGCAAAAATTGCGATTTGGAGGGTCAACTTTAAAGGGGCATATCTCTTAGCACACCAAGGAACTGGAAAGGGCTGCAAACTATTAAATTAAAGCTCTTTGAGTTAGCTTTCCAACGCACTTGGTTTCACCTTAGTCCGAGTTAGGATGAGGGAGTTATGACCATTTTCGTAAAACCTGTCTGTGCAGATTTGCAATTTCCAGTGAGCTATTTTTTTTAGGCGGGTTGGAGACGTTTTTTTATAAAAAGGGATATGTCCCATACTTAGTCATTTTTCTTAACTCCAAAAACACTCTCTAAGCCCTCTCCAAAAATTCCACCAAGATCTTCAACCAAATTCAAACATCTCAAGCTCTAATTCCGGATTCAAGACTCAATCTCAAGCTTCGATTCTCCATTCCAATCTTCATCAAGGATTCTCCAAAGTTGAGGTATGTGGGTTTGATTGTGGAAACCTTCCTTTCCACAAGTCCAACCATTTATCCTCTAATTTCTACTTCAAGTTTATGGGTCTTATGATTATTTATGAAACTCTTGAATTATGGAATTACTACTACACCCCTATTATGGTCCATTTTGCATATTATCATGAAATGGAATTATTATGTGATGTTTATGGTTTACATGCTTCCATGATCAAATTATGAAGGTTGATATATATATGTATGTTGTTGGTGGGCTGATTTATATGGATTTTGGAATTGGTTGGACTTAGTATTCTTGAAATACATGATTTCATTTACATGAACAATTGCCCACCTTGTGTTTGATAAAATGCCCATTTATAGAATTCTTAGGAAAGGGAAGGTCCAAGGTACGTCCTATGAGTCGGATGGTTATGTAATTACTGAAATGATGATGAAATGGACACATGTATATGATTTTCTCTATATAAGTGTTGTGAGTCGACCAAGCCTAGTACGGGGGGTAGTAGGCCCGTATAACCGTATCGAGGGGTTGGTACCTTGGTTGCCTAGTATGGGGGGTAGTAGGCCCGTATAACCGTATCGAGGGGTTGGTACCTTGGTTTCCTAGTACGGGGGGTAGTAGGCCCGTATAACCGTATCGAGGGGTTTGTACCTTGGTCCCTAGCTCGGGGGGTGGTAGGCCCGTGTAACCATATTGAGGGGTTTGTACCTCTTTCGCCTCTCCAAGGGGGTGGTAGGCCTTGGAAATACTATATTGATGGTCACTCGCCACACCTGTACTACGTCCCACTAAATATGATTTTTATGTAAGCATCATTATACATATCATTTCATTAATATGCTATTTATCGGGTATGATTACGCATTTTCCTATGATGTCCATCTAATGTAGCATTGCATTGCATCCCATATACTTAGTACATTCAAATGTACTAACGCATACTCTATGCCTACATGATGTCACCATGTAGGGACCGGAGCACCGCTTGACCATCCTCCTCCGCGTGGCTAGTACGATTTTCTATAGTGGTTATTGGTGAGTCCTCCATTTCGGGGACGTTGCTCATGATCTTTTGCTATGTATAAAACTTTTCCTTTCTAGTTATGTTTTGACTATGAGGGTGAGCCCGGTAGTTTGTCTTGGCCCCCGCTAAGTACTCATGTTTAGAGGTGGTGTTGGACAAGTTGTGTATTATGCTTGAGCTTGACTCATCTATGGTATTTATGTATCATTTCTTTTTTTTGCTCCCTTAGTCCCGATTTCCCCCTTGATTATGCTTATCGTTTATGGTCATTTAATTGCTTCCGCGACCAAGGAGGTGTAATGATACGCTATGAGGCTTGTTTGGGGTTCCTTCGGGTTCCCCATTCGCCGGTCACATCTAGGCTCTAGGCTTGGGTCGTGACACCTACATCTCAATTCCTTCATTAAAGAGTCAAGTTGAGTTCTAACCCTAATGCTATTGAGTTTTCAAATGAGTTATGATTTCCATCATTGAGTTCCATGTTTAATTATCAAGATTGTGTTTATCCATATGAGTCTTATTCTCGAATTTTTGTTCATGCCTAGTTTCACATGAACCCTAGTTGAGTTGCCACATTGCTTCCTATGATGCACTGTTTTAATTGAGTAAAGAGTATTTTTTATGCTATGAGTAAGAGAAAGGTTTTGAGGGAACATGAGCGTCCATGAGTTCATTCATTGGAGTTTTGAAAGTCTTGAGTAATCCATTATGATGCATTATTTTAAGAATGAGTTTTTCAAAGCTTTTGCATTATTATTCACTATGCATGATTTTCAGAGTCTTAATGAGTATAGAATCGAGCATAAATGATGTTTTCAAGAAAAAAGTTTGATGAGATGTGACTAAGTCTTAAAAGCATTTTTGAATGAGAATGAGTTGAGACTGAAAGGTTCTTAAACTGCTATTATTTTGAACAAGAGAATTTTTTAGTAAAGTTTAAGGGAAATAATTGATTCCCAAATGTATTTCTTTTACATTGAGAAAGAAACTTTATTTTCTAAATGAGTTATGAGTATAGAGATACTTCAGAGAAATTACCTCTTTTAAGAGGATCTTTTGAGTAATTATCTCAAAACAAAGAAAGAGTATGTTTTATACATTTGAGCATCAGTATATTATTGGGAGTCGTATTGAGCACCGATATGGGGATGAGTTCAGATAACTCAAATTCCTCATAAACCATATATGCCAACATGGGTAAAGGATTCATACTTTTTAGATGATTTCCTTATGCCTTTGGGTACAGCTTAGTGGATTCACTTAGTTGAGGTTGTTCTATATCCCGGCAAGGTATAGGACAGTTCTGGCAGCGTGAGCGAGACGTTGTATCATCACGTAGCTCATAGTGATGGTTGTCGGTTAGAGAATCTCACAAATAAGATTAAAGAGTAATTTATTGTATTTTTAGATACATCCTTGAGTTATATCTTTTATTTATGAAGCTTTAAATGATTTTATCTCTAAGCATGCTTTACATTGAGTTGAGTTATGTATAGCTTTAAATGACTTTATCTCTAATCATGCTTTACATTGAGTTGAGTTGAGTATAGCTTTAAATGATTTTATCTCTAATCAAGCTTTACATTGAGTTGAGTTGAGTTGAATATTCCTTCCAATCTTGTCAGTTCAGTTATCTATGCTTTTAGTTCTCCTTGCATGCTCGTACATTCCATGTACTGATGTCATTCGACCTGCATCTTATAATGATGCAGATACAGGTGTTCAGGATCATCAACAGACGCTTCGTTGAGATCATTTGACATTCCAGTTATCTTTGGTGAGCCTCCTTGCATTCCAAAGGATTCCCCTTTTTCCCCTTTCACTTTAGTCTTTTAGGGTGTTGTGGGTCTTGTCCCAACATCCATGTTGAACTATAGAGGCTTCATAGATATATACATAGAGTTGAGATGTCTTTCAGTTTTTACTTCTTTTGAGTTGTTGTACAAACTACAAATATTTCTATTGAGTAATGTCCAGACTTTGTGAGTTGAGTATTTGAGTTTATCAGATTTAATGAAATTTTAAAGCCTATTATTGATTGAGTTAGTTTACCGTTTGTAGTCAGCCAGGATGAGGGTTCGCTTGGGGACCAGCGATGGTCTCCGAGTGCCGACCACGTCCAGGGTGTAGGCTCAGGGCATGACAAACTTGGTATCAGAGCACAGAGTTCAAGTGTCTTAGGGTGTCTATGAAGCCGTGTCAGTAGGATCTTATTTATGGTTGTGAGGGCCCCATTTCTATAAATGAGAGACTGCAAACATTTAAGAAAAGTTTTCCTTCTTTCATACTTTTGATCGTGCGATAGTGTTGTCACCTAAGAAACTTATTCAGAATCGTGTGTTCCTTAAATCCATTCGACTACCCTCATACTCAAAGTGGTTGAAATAGTAAAGTCCATATTCTTATTGATGAGTTACTCTCAGTAAAAGTCTTGAGAAAGTTATGAGACTACAGAGGGGCTTGAGAGATGCCCATGAGTAAGCTTAAGTGTTTAGATTTGAAAGAATGCACTCTTAGTTCATATGAATAGTGCGTTTGAGCTAAAGGCGAGATGTACTCCCAGACTCTCTTCTCTAAACCTCGTTTCAATTGAGACCCTTATGAGGAAGTATGTTTTAGAGCTTTGATAGTACTTTTCACCCGAAAGATAGTAAGAGTTGCGATGTTATAAGCCAGTAAGTAGTAGAAGTGCCCAGAGTTAGAAGTATACATTTAGAAGTGTAGTAACTTAAGGGATGTGGATAGTTATTGAGTAAAGTGTGTAGTTGCAGTCATGCACCCAGTAAGCTACTAATGAAGAGTTTTTCCTTTTGGGTAGACTAAGAAGTGATGAGTTGGTGTAGATTTCATGATAGAATATAGAGTAAGAGTTACTAATATGAATGAGTTAGAGTATACTTTAACCAGAAAGAAGTTTAAGATGAGGTGTCAATGCATTAGTATATACCAAGTGTAAGTGTTGAATATAAATGCCGAGTATTCATGAGGTGATAGATCTAAGCAAGGTTTATAATTTTTGAAAGGAGAACCCCATGATATTCATAGGGTTATAGAACTAATTAGGCAATGATGTATAGTGAGTGGGTATGTGGTACTTAGCTTGTGAAAAGGAATGTGACAGTAAACTATAAGTATGTAGACTGAGAGATAAAGATTGACTACTTGTCATGAGGTCTTAGTGGGCGAGTGTTTCTTAATTTTATCTAGTAGTTGTAAGTTAGAATAGTAAGCGAGCAATTATATTGATATATGTGTTTAGTAATAGACACTAAGCTTGGATTTGAGATGAGTGTCGTGATTATAGGGATGGCAACATAAGGGTAATTATATTAGTTCGAGATTTGATCTAGTAGATTTGACATAAAGTTGGTGAGGAATTAAGATGTTACTTGCAATAAATGTGAGCAGTACAAGTGTTGTATTATGACCCTTAGATGAGAGCAATGAAGTGTGGCTAAGTCATTAGATTATCAAGAGCATTGGGAGGTGTACCCGAGATCATATGTAGCCAGATAAGGTTCTAATTAAGTTAATGATTTTTCATGTGTGCCTAGATAGTATATTTGAGCTGTCAATGTGGAATAGGCTGATGTAACCATTATTTATTTTCCCTTAAGAGTTAGATAATGTAAAGAGGTTAAGAGGAGCATATTAGAAAGAGGTCTTAGAAGGAACCCTAGTACCTTCACATGGAGAGTTCAAAAGTCATGAGATAAGCCTTTCTCGAGTATTAGAGTAAAGCGAATGTAGACCAGTTTAGAGATGATGTAATAGATTCATAGCTTCAAAGTGTTAGCTTCAGACCTAAGGGGGAGATGATAAGATGAGAAACCAAGTCAAGTGTTGAGAATCAGATAGTGATGTGCTTAGAAAGAGTTATGGTGATATATCAATCCATTCATACTCTAGCATATACCTCAAAGTTCAGTTGTTAAAACATCTTGTTGATGTTTCTAATATCAGAATTGTGTTCATGACCTCTGCTCATACACTTGAGACAGATTCACATTTATGCTCAGTTACCAGAATGAGGGGCAAAAACTTTAGCCCATTGATCTCAATCTTACTCCATAAATTTTTGGATATCAGCCTCATGATATGAACCTATTCATATAAGCACTCGTGTCTCATAGTATTCTCAGTCTCGCAAATTCATGATTTACTCTCAATGTCTAGCAACATAATGTTATGCCATGCATATTCTTAAATCAAAATTCTTGAATGAATCGTGCTTGTGATCCTTCGCCCTAAAACTCTTTGAGTGATCCTTTTCAGTTTTGATAGCGATGCGGATGTTAGTAGTTGAGTAGTGATAAAAGGAGAAGGTTGATGTTACTTTTATTAGTAGTAGTAGTGTGCTTATTCCATTTAAGGTTATAGACATGGAGGAAGAGTGAGATGGGATCTTGTTGTGTGCAATAGATAGGAAAGAGTATATTGGTGTGCCCTTTGGTAGGAGTTAATGCAAATGCGGATGGAGAGATGCTAAGGTAGACATGAGAATCCTTAGGTGATGTTGACTACAAGAGACCATAAAGTGATGAGAATGATAGGCTTGAATGTTGTTTTTGTAGGTATGTGATTAATTGCATTATGATGTCAGCGACTCTTGCTAAGAGCTTTAGGTAAGTGTGGTAGAGAGGTAAGAAGAAGTAGCATCCTGTAAATGAGAGTCCCTACAAAGGTATAGAACACGAATCCCGCAGGTCAGATTTGTACAAGTATGATCATCTTATGGGTAGCACCTTGTGACTAGGAGTTAGGCTTGAACATGGTAAAAGTATGCAGTTAGAATTAGACTTTGGTGGGAGCTATAAGTTTCAATTAATGAAATGTAGTATTCAAGAAGAAGAGCATAGTTGAGAAGAGTTGCTAATCTCGAAAGCTATCAGTCATGTTTCTTAGTACAGGGTGGTCTGATTCTTAAATCAGACTTATAATTCTCATTCCCGAAGTTATGAGAAATTTCGATGAAAGCATTAGAGGCTATAGCCCTCCTCTCATTTCAGATTCAGTGTCTATTCGTGTGCTTGAGTATTTTAGTTTTGGCATTGTACTCATGCCTTGTTCAACTTCCTAGTTTGGTCATCATTCGAGGACGAATGATCCCAAGGGGGAGATATTGTAATCCCCCAAAAAAAATTTAGCTAAGACCCGAGCCATTGTTCATATGCGTAGGCCCAAACTCAATGACTTCTAATGGTATATATTTATTTCTAAGTATTTGAAGTGTATTAGAGGTGAATTAGAGTCATAAGGAACCTCTAGTACTAAGTCGAGTTCAAAGATCCTCTACCAATTAAGTTTTCGTATAAGATCATAGAAGGGTCAATTCATACACTCATATCTCCCAGCACATAATGAGGTAGGTGGCCCATAACCTATCAAATTAAAGGTCTTTGAGTCCTCTTTCCAAAGCAACCAAGTTTGTCATTTTTCGAGTCCAAAGAAAAAGTTATGGCCATTTTACCAGAAACTATCATATCAGAGTTTCTGAGTCTATGACTGACAAACCCAACATACGGTCCGTAGTTTGAACGACGAGCCGTAGGTAGGTCTCATCGGTGGCTCTTTCAAGTCTTCAAAAAGGTTCAAAAATTCAATTTTTGGGGACCCAAGACTTACGGATGGTACCTACGGTCCATAGGTCGAACCACGAGCCGTAGCTGACCTCATAAGTCATTTCGACAATTTTAAAGAGGGGTGTTTTTGTCTTTTCCCACCCTTTTATAATTAAAACCCAGACGTTTTGGGACTAAAGTTAGTCCCTTATGACTACCCAATGTGTTTTTCTCTCATTAACACTTAGAATCGTTTGAGAGCAAGAATTGGAGAGAAGGAGAAAAGCTAGGGTTCAAGAGTTTCATGCAAGACCTTCGAGTTTCGCTTAGATAATCATCGTCCCAGGTATGTAAGGCTATTCATAGCATTGGATTGAATTCGTCCACGCGCCCTATATCTCAATTCTATCTTTAAAGAGTCAAGTTGAGTTCTAACCCTAATGCTATTGAGTTTTCAAATGAGTTATGATTTCCATCATTGAGTTCCATGTTTAATTATCAAGATTGTGTTTATCCATATGAGTCTTATTCTCGAATTTCTGTTCATGCCTAGTTTCACATGAACCCTAGTTGAGTTGCTACATTGCTTCCTATAATGCACTGTTTTAATTGAGTAAAGAGTATTTTTTAATGCTATGAGTAAGAGAAAGGTTTTGAGGGAACATGAGCGTCAATGAGTTCATTCATTGGAGTTTTGAAAGTCTTGAGTAATCCATTATGATGCATTATTTTAAGAATGAGTTTTTCAAAGCTTTTGCATTATTATTCACTATGCATGATTTTCAGAGTCTTAATGAGTATAGCAGCATAAATGATGTTTTCAAGAAAAGAGTTTGATGAGATGTGACTAAGTCTTAAAAGCGTTTTTGAATGAGAATGAGTTAGTCCGAGTTGAGTCTGAAAGGTTCTTAAACTGCTATTATTTTGAACAAGAGAATTTTTTAGTCAATTGACTCCCAAATGTATTACTTTTACATTGAGAAAGAAACTTTGTTTTCTAAATGTGTTATGAGTACAGAGATACTTCAGAGCAATTACCTCTTTTAAGAGGATCTTTTGAGTAATTACCTCAAAACAGAGAAAGTGTATGTTTTGTACATTTGAGCATGAGTATATTATTGGGAGTAGTATTGAGCACCGATATGGGGATGAGTTCAGACCACTCAAATTCCTCATAAACCATGTATGCAAACATGGGTAAATGATTCATACTTTTTAGATGATTTCCTTATGCATTTGGGTAGAGCTTAGTGGATCCACTTAGTTGAGGTTGTGCTATACCCCGGCAAGGTATAGAACAGTTCTGACAGCGTGGGCGATATGTTGTATCATCACGTAGCTCATAGTGATGGTTATCGGTTAGAGAATCTCCCAAATAAGAGTAAAGAGTAATTTATTGTATTTTTAGATACATCCTTGAATTATATCTTTTATTTATGAAGCTTTAAGTGATTTTATCTCTAATCATGCTTTACATTGAGTTGAGTTGAGTATAGCTTTAAATGAATTTATCTCTAATCATGCTTCACATTGAGTTGAGTTGAGTTGAGTTGAGTTGAGTTGAGTATAGCATTAAATGATTTTATCTCTAATCAGGTTGTACATTGAGTTGAGTTGAGTATTTCTTCCAGTCTTGTCAGTTCAGTTATCTATGCTTTCAGTTCTCCTTTCATGCTCGTACATTCCATGTACTGATGTCATTCGACCTGCATCTTATAATGATGCATATACAGGTGTTCAGGATCATCAACAGACGCTTCATTGAGATCATTTGACATTCCAGTTAGCTTTGGTGAGCCTCCTTGCATTCCGGAGGATTCCCCTTTTTCCCCTTTCAGCTTAGTCTTTTAGGGTGTTGTGGGTCTTGTTCCAACATCCATGTTGAACTATAGAGGCTTCATATATAGATAGATAGAGTTGAGGAGTCTTTCAGTATTTACTTCTTTTGAGTTGTTGTACAAACTACAAGTATTTTTATTGAGTATTGTCCAGACTTTGTGAGTTGAGTATTTGAGTTTATCATATTTAATGAAACTTTAAAGCCTATTATTGGTTGAGTTAGTTTACCGCTTTTAGTCGACCAGGATGAGGGTTCGCTTGGGGACCAGTGATGGACTCCGAGTGTCGGCCACGTCTAGGGTGTAGGCTCGGGGCGTGACAGCTTTCCTACAAAAATATAAGAAATGCGTGAAAGTAGGGCCATCATGAAAAATAAATAGCAAAATAGATGGGTGTGACTTCATAGTCAAAAACTCATCTGATTTGTCTTGTTGATTGGGTATTAATGTCTTGTGAAATTCAAAGACTCAAATTTCGCGAGTCTTCCTGTTCCTTGCCTCTTCGGACGAGCAAAGATCTCCAAGTACATTTCTGACCTTGTAGAGATTGAATCGACTCTGTTATTTGAGAAGTGAGCAAGTTTGATTTTAGACACAAATCAACCTCTCACTAAAAAAAGAAAAATTACTCAAAAAGTAAAAGTGTTAATTCACGTTTATCATGGATAATGCAAAATATCACACAAAGAATTAAACACATAAGCACTGATTTGATTGAAGACAAACTCAGATATATCACATAATATACAAATAATTATTGTGTGCCCTATACAAATATGTGACCCTTTTGTGCCAAGGGTATGCCTAGCGAATTGAAGGGTGTATTATGTCATTTAAAAACATTCCATTGACCCCCGTAAAAACACATTATACAGATTTTATGAATATATCAAATAGGGATACAAAATGAGGGAAAAAGATATAAATAATCAGTCCCACGTAGGGGTACAATCCTAAGCTAAACTTTCTTGGAGGGTCCTTCCTTCTTGAACTCCTTGTCATCAGTGAATCCCAACACCTTTTAGATGGAATGGTTGCCTGTGAAGATCCTTTCTCGACTAGAGAAAGCTAAAAATAAACCTCCAACCCCAAGGGACAATGGTTTGCCAAATGACATATACATTCTTCAAATTTAAACACACAAGTATGATCGTCTGTTTAGGCCGGAGGCCATTTTGGACTCAAAGTGGTCTTTCTAATGGGCCCAACACGCCTTGGGTGTTGGATCATCCAGGTCAATGTGCTATATCAGGGTTTTGGCTTCACTCTACTCTAGTTGACTAAGAGTGAACTTTATTTGAAGTGGACCGATGCCCCAAGTGGACTACTCGGGCTGGGGGAAGTTAACGATCGTTGACAATCCAGTGGTCAACTACATTTGCCAGGTTACCCCCAATAAACAATTTGGATTTAACGGCTGCGACCCGCATAACCGTCATTTAAGTAAGAAATTAAAAAATACCGAGCGGTGGAAAATATTTCATGATGCAATGCCAGCGTACATATAATTAAACAAAAAATGAATAAATAACAAGTACAATAAACAAATAACCAACAAAATATACAAGATATAACATAATAAAAGAAATGTCTCCTCAATTTGAAAAAATGAATCCATAATTGTTAGAATCTCTATATTCCCAGTGGAGTCGTTATTCTGTTTACATTCCTACTTTATTCAAATAAGGTGAAACGTCGTGATAACTCTAAAAATAATTCAATTAAATTAAATTAAATTTTAAAAGAATTTAAAGAAAAAATAATTTTAGAATCGCTACCTAATTTTAGAAAAACTAGGAAACCAATTAACTAATTAAATAAAATAAGTCTACGAAACCTATAGATTCTATGTAAGGGGTTCAAGTAATTCTGAAGGGAATGTGTTAGGCATCATTCGAAATCCACAACGGTGGGTCCCGACTGAATTCATTTTTCCCAATTGAGGAGACAAAATATAATGTACAAGTATAATAAACATAAAATATAAACAATGAATAAAATAAAACAATAATATAAAAAGCAGCCTAAGGTTTGACTAACGTCAATAATATATATAATAATGAATAAAAAATATAATTCGAACTTCTTTCGAATAGTTTAATTCCTTAGAAAGCAACTCTGGATACATGTAAAAACACTTAGTAAAAGTGTTAGTAATAAATAAATATGAATAAAATAAATGAGTCACTTAGTAACTTAAAAATAAAAATTCGTCTTATGAACATGGAAGGCCTTGAAAATCGACAATAATTTCTTCATCGGCCAATTTTAACATACAAAGAATATAAACTTAAATTAAATTTCTGTCTTTCACAATGGAGAGGCCTCTAAAATCGACGGAGAGAATTTTTCATTGGCTAATTTATTTTCATTATCAATGTAATAATTAAAGCAATAAAATAAGATGTAAAATATTCCAAGATAACCACAGCCATATCAACAATGAAGCAAATTACCACAAAACTTGAATTAACTAATAGTAATATTGATGTAGAGGTAAAATGAACAACAAACAAAATTATTAAAATTTATATTTTTAGAAAATCAACAGAAAAGGTTAATAAAGTATAGAAAATTCATCAAAACATGGCCAAAAAAGTCAAAGGCCACACAAAATTAATAAAAAACAATGATAAATAGCTAAGTAATAACTGAATTTATAATAATAACAATAACACGAATAATAAACAGGTAAAACTAAGCAACACAAAAAATAATAATATAAAACAAACAAAGTAACACTAGCTAACAAAAAATAATAATATAAAAGCAAACAAAGTAACAATAGGCAAAAGCAAAACAGCAACAAACATTTTTCAATTGTAAATTTTCTTCAGCTGTCTAAACATACTTGAATGAATAAGAATATGCATATGATATATATAATGTAAGAAGGAAAATGATTGTCACCGGAGTTCATATTTTCCGGCCAAATCTGGTTATTCACGGCATGACAAAGAATTGGAGAACGTTGGTGGTACTTTGAGCGTTGTTTGCCGGAGCTATTTCACTAAGTTTGAGATCATTTCAAGGTAGAAAGGAGTTGGGTTCTTCTGGTAGTTGGAGCTTGCTGCTTGCTGGTTCGTGTGGGAGCTTAGAGCTTCACTGATTTGTCATGGAAAAGAGCTCGTTGTTTGCCGGAGTTCGAACTTTGTAGTTTCGTGGTGGTCGAAGTTCATACACCTGCAACACAAACAAAATCGTGAAGGGAAAAAGGGGAAAAGGACTGACTCGCGAGCTCGGGGCTCACTAGCTCGCTGGAGTTCAGAGCTCCGCCGGAGTGAGCTTCATTTTTCTCAAACAGATCTGGTAGTCTGTCGATGTTTCGCTAGAGTCAGCGTCGCAATGGTGGTGTTCTGGTTGGGGTTTCACCGTGGTTGCTCCAATTTCGAAGTTGGCGATGGAGTTTTGACTCGTTTCTGGTTTGGTGTTGCTATTGGTTGTCATTTGGTATTGTGTTGGTTGTTTGGTGGTGGAGATATGGTGGTCTATTCAGTTTGTTACTGGTGGTTTTCCAGCGGTGGCTGTTTTGAGATGGTTCCGGTTTCACTGGAAAAGGAAATGTTGAGAAGAGGGAGAGAGAGTTGCGGACAGCAGCTACAAAGGACAGAAACAGGGTGGTGGGTCTTGATGGCTGTTTCGGTTGTCGGAGAAGATATGGGGAAGGATGTTTAAGGCGGCTGATTGTCTTAGTGGTGTTCCAGGGTGGTGAAGCTGTGGATTTGGATTTTGTTCGGTAGCTGTTTGCAGGTTGAAGCTAGCCGGAAATAGAGTTTGGGAGGTGACGAGGAAGAAATTTGCGTTGCTGTTCGTTGGTTGGTTTGTTGCCGAAAAAAAGAAGGTAAAGGTGTTTTGGCGGCTGATTTGCAGGGTGGTGGATTGGTGAAGTTTTGGTTGTTTCAGGTGGTGGGTTGGTTTCCGGAAAAGAAAAAAATGGAATAATGGGGTTTTTTGGGTGGTGGTTTGGCGGAGCTCCGATAAGCTTGTCATCGGAAAAAATATGAACACTAAAAGAATTTCTTAAACAATAAAAAATTTGAAAATTACACTCCTTATCTAAAATCTTATCCAGCACTCTCTAACTTATTGACCAAGCTATTGCTTAAATAGAAAATTTAAAACCACCAATAGTACAATACCATTATCTTAAAACTATGGGTCAAAACCACCGATTAGTAAAATATCTGTGTATGCAATCTTATCCATATTTGAATGAATTTCTATACTGCACAAAAATATCAAAATGAATATTAAAAAATGTAACCAATAAAAATGAATATTAAGAAAAATGTAATAAATGTAATCAATGGCATATAAAAATGCAATTTTAACAAAAATAATGATTTAATTAAAATAAACAAACACTTGAACATATACAATCCGGCTGTGACAAAAAATAATATAATAAAATTAACTAATAAAAATTCTAAAATTTTGAATAATAAGGATAAGTATCGATAAATTTATTTAAAATTATAAAAAATTATATTTTGAACTATTGAATGAATAAAACTTAAAAGTATGAATTTTAAAAATGTTAGGCCAAAATTGGGTGTCAACATCATTTTCATGTTGCACATGTGTTATTGGTTTCATAAAATCTCACTTGTTTCACTCTTTTCATATGATGGCTAATACGTGCCACACGGAGGCTCGAGGTAGGGGTCGACCTCCCCTACTGGACAGGGATGCAGCACCTGCCCCAAAGAGAGACAAGGATCTTGAGCCAGCAGCGGACCCTCTAGCAGCTTGGGTTTCAGTACAGCAAGTGGGGTTGGGACCAGCCCAGCCGCCACCCAGACCGACGATGGCTCCAAATCTCTAAGAAGACATTACTCAGCTTCTGACTGTGCTTGGAGGCATGCAGTAGGCCCTACCTGCAGGTGCAACCCCACCATCACAAGCACCTGCACCAACACCACAGGGTCAGCCTACAGCAAAGGCACCTCAGGTCTAGGAACCACCTAAGGGTTCCCAGCCAGTGATTGCGGCCGGAGCTATGCCTCTAAAGGAGTAGAAGATGCTGGGAGTGTTTCTCAGACTTTCACCTTCGAGGTTTTCTAGGGATATGGGTGAGGATGCCCACGATTTCTTACTACTTGCCGTGAGTGGCAGCATACTTTAGGTCTAGTGGAGTCTAGAGAAGCCGACATCACTTCTTATCAATAGGATGGGCCAGCCAGGCAGTAGTGGTGTACCTTCATAAAGACCAGGCCAGATGGGTCTCCTCCGGTCACTTGGACTGAGTTTTTCGAGGCCTTCTTGGCTAGATTCATCCCCTGTAGTTGTAGAGATCATCTCCGAGATCAGTTCTCCAGGTTGGAGCAAGCTCCATGACTGTGTCAAAGTATGAGGCAGGTTTCACGAGCTCTCTCAACATGCTATTATGATCCTACCTACAGAGGAAGAGAAGGTTCAATGTTTTGTCCATGGGTTAAGACTTCAGCTAAAGATTAAGACTCAGTCTATGGTACTCGTGGGTCGTTCTTTTATTGATGTGGTTGATCATGCCCACACTATTGAGCAACTATGTCATGAGAGCCATCGGGGCAGCGATAAGAGAGCTAGGTATCAAGAGAGCTTCAGCAGGTCCTGTTCCAGGTCTAGAGACTCTTATGATAGGACCCGACAGCGGTTTCAGCAAGGTCAGACAGGCGGCCTATTCAGGCCTCATTACAGGCTTTAGAGGGTGACTTGTATAGCCAGAGTGAGATTGGCTCCACTCAGAGTCGAGATGGGTCCCACTCATGTGCTTCAGGCCATGGTGGTTATTCTTCTAAGAGTCAATCATCTTCATGTTGTTTTGATTGTGGAGAGTTTTACTATTGGGCAAGAGAATGCCCTTTGCATAGGTTGATTGCTCCCGCTCCACCGGTAGCTCTACCAGCAACACCTCTAGCTAGAGGTTGAGGTCAGGATCAGGACCATCATGGTGGTTATCAGTGTATTCGAGGTGGTCCCCAAGGAGGTAGGTTAGGTGGTAGGTCAGATCGCTAGGGTAAACGCGGACACGGCCACTTCTATATAGCTCCAGCAAGAGCGGATGCTGAGGCATCGGATGATGTGATCACAAGTACAATTTTTTTATGCCAGCAACCCACCTCGACTTTATTTGATTCGGGCTCTACCTTTTCATATGTGTCTTTTTACTATGCTTTTCGTTTGGGTTTGAGTTTTGAGCCTCTAGCAGTGCCGTTGCATGTGTCGATCCTCGTGGTTAGTGTTTAGTAGTGGATCAGGTGTCTCGATCTTATTTGGTGAATATCAAGGGGCGTGACACCCAGGCTGACTTTATATTGCTTGGTATGCTTAATTTTGATTTGATTCTAGGCATGGGCTAGTTATCCACTATTGTGCGGTCTTAGATTGCTTCTCTAAAACTGTTACTTTAGTCATGCCCGATATTTCCTCGGTGGTGTGGCAAGGCTCCCTTAGTCGCATATTGGTTGGAGTTATCTCTTTTGCTTGGGCTCAGAGGCTAGTGACTAGCGGGTGTTTATCTTATGTGGACTATATGCAAGGTTTGAGTAGGGTGATCCCTCCAGTTGAGTCAGTTTCTGTCGTCCATGACTTTGTATATGTATTTCCTACCGACCTATCTGACCTATCCCCAAAGTGTGATATTGATTTCTCTATTTAGCTTGAGTCGGGTACTCGGCCTATTTCTATTCCACCTTATCGAATGGCTCCTGCAGAGCTCAATGTTCAACTTCAGCATCTCTTGGGTAAGCAATTCTTCAGGCCTAACGCATTTCCTTGGGGTGCTCCCATTCTATTTTTGAAGAAGAAGAACAGTACGATACACATATCTATTGATTATAGGTAGTTTAATAAGGTGATAGTGAAGACCCGATATGCCATGCCTAGGATTGATGATTTGTTTGACCAGCTTCAGGGTGTCGCAGTGTTTTCTAAGATTGATATGAGGTTCGGTTACCATCATATGAGGATTAGGGTAGAGGACATCCCTAATACCACATTTAGGACTCGATATGGCCACTATGAGTTCTTGGTGATGTCTTTTAGGTTGATTAATGCCACTGCCACCTTTATAGACTTGATGACGTGAGTGTTCAGGCCTTATCTTGATTCATTCATCATAGTATTCATAAATGACATCCTTGTGTACTAGTGGATCAGGAGGAATCATGAGCAGCATACGAGGATTGGGCTCCAGACATTGAGAGATTAGCGGCTTTATGTCAAGTTCTTAAAGTGCAAGTTTTGGCTTGAGTCTGTAGCATTCTTGGGGCATGTCATGTCCAAGGATGGCATCATGGTAGATCTGGTGAAGGTTGAGGTTATTCATGATTGGGCTAACCCACTTCAGTTACTGAGATTCGCAGTATTGTCGGATTAGCGAGCTACTACAGATGATTTGTGGAGGGCTTCTTCACTAATGCAGCACCTTTGACCTGGTTGACTCGCCTTGATGTTCCTTTTGAGTGGTATGAGGAGTGTGAGTTGAGCTTTCGGAAGATCAAGGAGTTGTTAACCATCACTTCTATATTGAATCTTCTAGTTGCGGGTGACGGCTTCACGGTAGATTTTGACGCATCTAGCATTGGTTTGAGTTATTTATTGATGCAGTGAGGCCGGATTATTGCTTATGCATCGAGGCATCTTAGGTTGCATGAGCGCAACTACCCCACTATGACTTGGAGTTGGCGGAGGTAGTTTTTATGTTTAAGATCTGTAGGCACTACCTGTATGGAGTTCGTTGTGAAATCTACACTGATCACAAGAGTCTTCGGTACATTATAAGCCAAAGGGACCTTAATTTGAGGCAGCATCGTTGGATTGAGCTCCTGAAGGACTATGACCTATTTATTCTCCATCATCCAGGCAAGGTGAATGTGGTAGAGGATGCCTTGAGCTGGAAGGCGGTGAGTATGGGTAGTCTAGCCTTCATATCTACTGTGGAGTGACCTTTAGCTTTGGACATTCAGTCCTTAGCTAATCAAATGATTCAATTGGATATTTCATAATATGGGAATATTTTAGCCTATGTGGGAGTTCGATCTTCCTTGCTTGATCGAATCCATGGTTGTCAGCTTGAGGATGGGGCTTTGGTGGTGCTTTGAGATAGGGTGTTAGCGGGTGATGTCGGTCAGGCTACTTTAGATTCAAATGGGGTTTTGAGGTTTGTTGGTTGTATTTGTGTTCCAAGAGTTGGGGGTTTGATCAAGCTGATACTTTGTGAGGCCCATGATTTTAGATACTCTATCCATCTAGGCACTGCAAAGATGTACTATGATTTTAAGGTAGCACTATTGGTGGAGTGGCATGAGGTAAAATATTACATACTATGTGTGAAACGACCCCAAAAATGCTCGAAAATGTGCTTCGGAAACACCTATAATTGTAATTTCCATATATCTCAAAATTCGTGCATGATTTCGGAAATTCGACTTCATATTCTTATTTGTGGGGTCAAATTGAGTGGGAAATGGGTCTAACCCGAATTTTAGAGCAACCGTATCAAAATTCAAAAATCTCAAAAATTGCGATTTGGAGGGTCAACTTTAAAGGGGCATATCTCTTAGCACACAAGGAACTGGAAGGGCTGCAAACTATCAAATTAAAGCTTTTTGAGTTAGCTTTCCAACGCACTTGGTTTCACCTTAGTCCGAGTTGGGATGAGGGAGTTATGACCATTTTCGTAAAACCTGTCTGTGCAGATTTGCAATTTCCAGTGAGCTTTTTTTTTTTAGGCGGGTTGGAGACATTTTTTTTATAAAAAGGGGATATGTCCCATACTTAGTCATTTTTCTTAACTCCAAAAACACTCTCTAAGCCCTCTCCAAAAATTCCCAAGATCTTCAACCAAATTCAATCATCTCAAGCTCTAATTCCGGATTCAAGACTCAATCTCAAGCTTCGATTCTCCATTCCAATCTTCATCAAGGATTCTCCAAAGTTGAGGTATGTGGGTTTGATTGTGGAAACCTTCCTTTCCACAAGTCCAACCATTTATCCTCTATTTCTAGTTCAAGTTTATGGGTCCTTATGATTATTTATGAACTCTTGAATTATGGAATTACTACTACACACCCTATTATGGTCCATTTTGCATAGTATCATGAAATGGAATTATTATGTGATGTTTATGGTTTACATGCTTCCATAATCAAATTATGAAGGTTGATATATATATGTATGTTGTTGGTGGGCTGATTTATATGGATTTTGGAATTGGTTGGACTTAGTATTCTTGAAATACATGATTTCATTTACATGAACAATTGCCCACCTTGTGTTTGATAAAATGCCCATTTATAGAATTCTTAGGAAAGGGAAGGTCCAAGGTACGTCCTATGAGTCGGATGGTTATGTAATTACTGAAATGATGATGAAATGGACACATGTATATGATTTTCTCTATATAAGTGTTGTGAGTCGACCAAGCCTAGTACGGGGGGTAGTAGGCCCGTATAACCGTATCGAGGGGTTGGTACCTTGGTTGCCTAGTACGGGATAGTAGGCCCGTATAACCGTATCGAGGGGTTTTGTACCTTGGTTGCCTAGTACGGGGGGTAGTAGGCCCGTATAACCATATCGAGGGGTTTGTACCTTGGTCCCTAGCTCGGGGGTGGTAGGCCCGTGTAACCATATTGAGGGGTTTGTACCTCTTTCGCCTCTCCAAGGGGGTGGTAGGCCTTGGAAATACTATATTGATGGTCACTCGCCACACATGTACTACGTCCCACTAAATATGATTTTATGTAAGCATCATTATACATATCATTTCATTAATATGCTATTTATCGGGTATGATTACGCATTTTTCCTATGATGTCCATCTAATGTAGCATTGCATCCCATATACTTAGTACATTCAAATGTACTAACGCATACTCTATGCCTACATGATGTCACCATGTAGGGACCGGAGCACCGCTTGACCATCCTCCTCCGCGTGGCTAGTACGATTTTCTATAGTGGTTATTGGTGAGTCCTCCATTTCGGGGACGTTGCTCATGATCTTTTGCTATGTATAAAACTTTTCCTTTCTAGTTATGTTTTGACTATGAGGGTGAGCCCGGTAGTTTGTCTTGGCCCCCGCTAAGTACTCATGTTTAGAGGTGGTGTTGGACAAGTTGTGTATTATGCTTGAGCTTGACTCATCTATGGTATTTATGTATCATTTCTTTTTTGCTCCCTTAGTCCCGATTTCCCCCTTGATTATGCTTATCGTTTATGGTCATTTAATTGCTTCCGCGACCAAGGATGTGTAATGATACGCTATGAGGCTTGTTTGGGGTTCCTTCGGGTTCCCCATTCGCCGGTCACATCTAGGCCCTAGGCTTGGGTCGTGACAAACTTGGTATCAGAGCCCTAGGTTGAATGATCCTCGGAGTCCAACACACCGCGTTGATTATAGTCCGATTCATGGTTGTGTTGTGCACCACAACTATGAGTAGGAGGCTATGAGACGTTTTAGGAAATGTTTCCCTTCTCCATGTTCTAAGTCGTGCTGTAAAGTTGAATTAAGTTCTTCCCTAACGGTTGTTCTTTCCTATGCTAGATCATGCCTAATACAAGAGGAAGACGAGCCCGACTTGTTGCGTGAGTCATATAAGGTGTCTACTCCTATTGGTGCATATATTGTTGCTAGGAAGGTCTATAGAAATTGTCCTATTTGCATCTTGCATAAAATATTGCCTTGTGATCTTGTTGAATTGAACATGGTCGATTTTGATGTTGTTCTTGGGATGGATTGGTTGCATGCATACTATGCTTCTTTATTGATTGATTTTAAAACTCGTAGGGTCAAAGTTCCAATTCCCAAGTGAACCCATTCTTGAGTGGGAAAGCCAAAATGTGGTAGTCAAGGGTAGATTCATCTCTTGCATTAAAGCCCGTAAGTTGATCTCTAAGGGGTTTCTCTATCACCTTGTGAGGGTTAGGGATGTGGAGTCCAAAACCCTTCTTATAGAGTCGGTTCCGGTCGTAAATGAATTCCTTGATGTCTTTCCTAATGACCTTCCCGATGTTCCTCCCGAAAGGGAAATTGATTTTGGCATAGACCTCCTCCCCGATACTCAACCCATTTCTATTCCCCCTTACCGTATGGCCCCGGCGGAGTTAAGGAGTTGAAAGAACAATTGAGGGGGACTTGTTGGAGAAGGGTTTTATTAGCTCCTAGCCAATCACCATGGGGTGCACCGGTAGTTGTTTGTGAGAAGAAAGATGGGTCCTTAGGATGTTGTATCGATTACCGGGCAAATCAATAGGGTCACCGTCAGAATTAAATATCCTCTTCCTAGGATTGATGACTTGTTCGACCAATTGCAAGGGGCTAGCCACTTCTCTAAGATGATC
The DNA here is from genome assembly GCA_018342035.1 of Solanum appendiculatum. NCBI lineage: Eukaryota > Viridiplantae > Streptophyta > Magnoliopsida > Solanales > Solanaceae > Solanum > Solanum appendiculatum. The sequence continues at coordinate 620,768 of JAGDQO010000296.1, forward strand.
TTCGCGTCCGGGTATCATCAAGTGAAGGTGAGGGAGGGTGACATTCCCAGACAGCCTTCCGGACTAGGTATGACATTATGAATTTGTGTCATTTCCTTGGGGTTAACCAATCACCGGCACCTTCATGGACCTAATGAATAGGGTCTTTAAACCTACCTTGCGATTCCTTTTGTTGTGGTCTTCATTGATGATATTTTAATCTATTCGCATAGCGAGGAAGAACATACGGGTCACTTGAGGGTTGTGTTGCAAAGATTAAGAGAGGAGAAGTTGTATGCCAAGTATGAAAAGTGTGAATTTTGGTTGAGGGAGGTTGCCTTCCTAGGTCATGTGGTGTTCGGGGATGGTATTAAGGTAGA